>JAVUPR010000242.1:1112500-1712500 GCA_036785695.1 Gentiana straminea | reverse complement strand
TTCTTACTTTCTTCTTCTGAAACAGCCTCCCTTACAACATTTTCTTCTTCAATCAGATTAGCCTTAGCTTGGTTAGCTTCAGCTTTTGCTATTTCCAGAACATTTTGTCGGAGATTGATATCCTTCCTTCTCTTGGTCTTCAGACTGATTATCTGAGTCAGTTTCCGTTTCTTCACTTCCATCTGAACTTTCTTCTGATAGATCTTCTTGATCATCATCTTCCTTTGTTTCTTTTTCTTGCAAAGATGCAAGAATCCCTTTCTGTAATTCAGGGTCTCCCTAAGAGTCATCATCATCATCATTGTCATCTTTCTTTGTTTTGAGTCTCCCTTTTTGGTATATCTCTCCCAGTATCTGTTTCTAATGAGTGAGTATCCAGTACTTAGAAATTCTTCAGATCTAAAAATTTAGGATAGATGAGTGATATCGAATAGCTCAAAAACCCATTTTTCAGTTCTTTCCATTTCGACAAGTTGACCTCTTTGATTTGGAATGGAGCTGAACTTCCAATACTGATAATCATCAAGTCTTCTATAGTCAGCTTCAATCAGTTTTCTAATGTTAATGCTTGGATCAAGTTGGTTCATAACATCTTCAGCTTCTCTAGGAACCTCTAAATTTGATTCAGCTAGAGTCTCAACTTGTCCTAATACATTCTCAGTTGCAGATCTTTCAGCTTTAGTTTTGCTGGATTCCTCCTCAGCAACAACCGGAAATATTGATGATTCAGCATCAACTTCTGGGACTAGGGTAACTTGTTCATTCTCCAGTTTTTCTTTAGCGACAACTTCTGCTGGCAGAGATTCTGTTACAGTGATAGGTGTGACTACCGCAGTTGATTCAGCTTCAGCTGCAGGTTCAACAACTTGTTCAGAATCATTCCTTGATTCAGTTTCCTGCGGGTCATTAGCAACATGTTCTTTGACTGGTTCAGTAACTGGTTCTTTCTCTTTAATATCATCAACTTCCTTTTCATTTTCTCCTTCTTTAACAAGCTCATCCAGAGTGATGACTTGTGGTGGTCTAGATTCAACTTCAACAGCTTCTCTTTCTTGTGAATGTGAAGCTTCCAGTTCTTTGATAGATTCTTCATACTCGAGTCTGGATGCTGATTTTTATGGTGTTGATCTTGATAAAGATATCAAATTGAGCATTGCAATTACACCAGGTCCAACTAGTTCCTCATCACTATCAGTTTCCTCCTCATCAACTTCAACTCTCAGGGTTTGTTCACCCTGAGTGTCGGTTTCTAGTAGTGATGGAACAACTTCTTGAAATTCCCTTTCTAATTCTTGAATGGGTATAACTTCAGCAACAGGTTCTAATTCATTAACGACTTGTTTGGTGGGAGTTTCCTCAGTTCTAGATTTTTTTGCTGGGCTTTCAGCAACTGAAGTGGTTGATTTAGTTGGTGAAACTTCCACTACTTTCTCAGTAAATTGACCAGTTTTGACTTTTTCCAGTTCTTCCAGTTTTCTTTTCCTTTCTTTCAGTCTCTCAACTCCAAGGCTTCCTCGGTTGTCATCTTCTTGGAAGACCTTTTTCTCTTCTTCTTAGGTTCAGTTTCAGAACCTCCATCTTTCCTTTTCTTGGATTTCTCTTCTTTGGCTGCATTTGCCATCAATAATTGCAGTTAATTTCCTCTTTGCAATTCCAAAGTGGTCTAAAATTCTTTGAACCCGGAGTGCAAGAGTCTTCTTGTGATAAAATCTTCCTTACTTTTCATCAGATTTCTTCTTAGGTACATTAGATGATTGTGCTATTAATTGATCCAGGATATATCTTTGCCAGTTGAAATTTTCTTTGAACCAAATCACATACAGCAAGTCAATCTTGGTCCAAGAGAGATTGCTGAAATTGCCTGCGCTCCCAATCACGCAATTTGCTAAAATCTTGGTTAGATCACCAAATTCTGGGTTGAGAAGACTAATGCTTCCGGATGACAGCATGTTTGAGTCTTCTTTGAGCGCAATAACCTTTCATAACTTTTCTTTTTGTTCCTTGGTCACTTTCAACATTGAAGTGAAACCTGATTTCTCAAATCCAAAGATGTCTGCAATAAAGTCCTTAGTGACCTTGACTTCTTCTCGATTGACTTTGGTGGAGTAGGTAAATATTCTTTCATCTTCTATTGTTTTGCTTCCGAACACATCAAAATTGCCAATATCGTCCAGACAAACATCCTTCAGATTTATGTTGAACACTTGCTCCAATCCTTTGATTTTTCTGATTTTCTCTGCAATTTACTTGGATAAGGTTTGATCTGTGTATCTTGCCACATATTGATCGAGTGAGCTGATCAATCCGGGTTCAACTCGGGTAAAAGACATGATTTCTTGAAGGTTGAATTGAATAAGATTTTATACAGGAATTGTGCAGAAACTGAGTGTAAAGAATTTTTGGGGAGGAATGAGAGGTATTTGTAGGTGGTAGAAGAGGCAGTTAGAAGGTTTCGTGTGGGTCTTTAAGACATCTTGTCATAAATCACATCTAGCGTTGAGATTGTGAAAAAAAAGGTGGGTGGAGAGGATGAACGGTTATCATTGACATAGATCATATATTCTCTGTCAATCGTAGCTTGTATTGGTAAATACGGTGGATACGGTGTATCTCCAGCTATAAAGGTCTAGCTTTGATTTTATCCAAAATTTGAATCTATTGTCAGCTTCAAGATTCAATTTTGACACAATGACTCAGTTTTGAGAAATACTGGTACCCAGTTTTTTCAACTCTTAATTTTCTCATGCAAAACAAATTAAAAAGTTTTTGGTACCCATATCTGTTTGGGTCCTTTTTGATTAGTTTTTGTATTTCTGTAATTCCTAGATGTCTTATCAGTCTTAGCCTTATACCTTTCTTGATATTCCGGCTGAGTAAGGTCAGTTTTCACAAAATTTTGCTTTTTGGACCCGAACGTCTTTTTCTTAAGTATTTTTTGAAACTGAGTGATCATTCGTCCATTCCAATCTTCATCAGTGGGAAAAAGTCTTCCTTTCCGCTGAATCTAGTATTCCATCAATGATTATCATTCTTTGATGGATGCAACTTCAATGTTCTTTTAACGATCTCTGATCACTTCTGCCTTTTTCAGCATTCCAAGTTTTTCTATAGAATTTGTCAGTTTGTGGGTTGCCACTACCAGATTTTACAGTTTTGTCAGTTATAGGTCGAGGCTGTGCTGAGTAATTGTCAGTTCTAACAATATTGTCAACTTCTGGAATTTCGTGTGTCTGTTTATCCCCGTATGTTTAATCCGTAGGTCTGATAGTAGCATGGGAAACCATGTTAAAGTCAGTCTACGGTCCGTTTTGTTTTTTTTTTTTTGTTTGCAGATACCAGAGAAACAATAATGTGAGACAGTAATTTTTCGTGGGCGCTGAGAAAATAACCCAGCAACATGTGGAGCTACGAATCTACGATGGGAAAAGCAATGGAAGCAACACTTTAAAGCACCAAGATGGCTCCGTGAAAATAAATATTAAAAGGTTCGAATTATTCGTGGTACAATGTTGAAGCAATGTACTACCCTTTTTGCTTATGTTTTACTATCTTTTGGTTTTTTGAACATAAGTTAGTCTTTACATAAACCTGAATGAGAATCTTAGACAAGAGTGTGTTTAGAAGATTAATTTTATTAGTGTCGAAGGTTCTGCCAAAAATCTGTCTCATCTAAAGGGTGTAGGGAAACATGTAGTCGTTGAAAGGAAGCAGTGAGTAAAGATTTCCTCATAGTTCTGTTAAAATCTCTTTGACCTAAGCATGAGATTGCTTAAAGTGGCCATGGGAGCAACAATTTGTGTAGTTTAAGCATTCGCAATCTAAAGAAGACGTTGAGTTTTGAGAGAGCATAATGAAGAAGCATTATAGAGGATGTTATTAAAATAAGTCCCTAGGACTAAATCTCCTTAGAATTCATTGGTTCCTAAAACGAGAGCAAAGGTAGAAGCTTTGTTTAATGGTATGGATATATGTCGTTTCCTCGGTCTCACAACCAAGGGAAGGGTATTAATCCGTAAAAGCGATGAGCCCACCTCATATAGTGCTCAAGGGGTCAATTTCGGGCGATCCAGGAAGGATGACTGACAAGGATAATTTTTTGGAAAGTCAAGGGGTCTTTAAAACCCTTAGGATGTTTAGGTTTTGTTTTCTTTAAGTTAAATAAGAGTAACGTGACATGTGTTGAGGATTTTTATTTTCCGTGTTCCGATGGCCATTAGGCTGAGGATGTGGAAAACTTTTTTACTCAATACCAGCCACGTGAAATAGAGTTTCATAGAGAGTCGAGAAATTGCTAGAAAAAAGGAAATTTGGCAATCAACCTTTAGATGGAAGCATTAAGAGAGCTTGAGAATTACTGAAAATGTAACAGAGAATGATTAGTGCGAACAAGACCAATTTTGGTCAACTTCCAAAACCTTTTAGAACGGTGATCCAAGTGAAAATCCAAAGTGGTGTGCAATTCGTTCTGCAACTATCCTTATCTTTCCCTTTACACTTTTTCACCATCAACTTTTTGATCCTCTCACCAATCTGCCCCAACAGTTCACATTTATAACCATTCTTTCATTCCCACTATGTCTTTCCATCTATTTCACTCTCCCACCCTAGCCCAATCCCTTAAACACCACCTACCCAACAAATTTCCTTAACCAATTTTCAACCCACCCAAAGAATTTTCTTACCATCCTTCACCATATTTTTCTAACACATCGTACTCTCAACCTCCATGTTGTTTACAAATTACCCTTACGTTGCGGAATTAGAACATTGCTAAGTTTTAATGATTTTCTTTAACCATTTTGATTTTCATGATCCTAGCTGCAGTCAGGGTAGCTCTGTACCAAGCTAGATTTTAACAGTTTTTGGTTCTATCGAAATACAACTTATCTTTCTATCGGATATTTTACATTTCACAATTTTCTGACCATTCCGGCATTTGTTGATAATGAGTTTTGTTTTAAATTATCACACCGATCCGACCTTGTTGATGACGTTGAGAGCTTCTATGTGCTAAATTGGGTAAATACTAATTTTGCGGTGCAGCTACATCTCCCTAAGTTGTTATTCTCCCATTCCAACGAGAAGATTCTTCCCCGAGTATCTGTTCCTATCTTTTTCCAATAAGTCCCATCCAATCTGTTATACCTTACCAAGTTTCTCTTAACACTGGTTTGAATACCTTGTCGATCCAGTCCACCTCGTGTTTTCCCACATGGGGTAATTGTAATATTCCGACTTTCGTAAAAAGGGCAGACGTGTCATTTTGCGAAAACGTAATTAATATTCTTTTTCCGTTTCGTTGGAATTAAATCCTTTGAATTATAACGGTTTCGGTTTAATGGTTGTTTGAGGGTATTGGAGTAAATTCGGGTTTAAAATAATAATTAGGTTACGGTATATAAACGGAAGTATACCAAAAACCTAGTCATTAATCAAAAAAGCTCAGAATTTATCAAGGCAGCCGCACTCCATTCCCCTCGGGTGAGGCGAAACCGCTGTTGTGGTTTCGAAACCGTCAAACTTTCGATCCTTGATATCTCATTCGTTCCTCTTCCGTTTTCAGATCATAGCATACCGTTGGAATCCTCGTGACGAGAGCTTCGCATCGGTACCGGATCAGCAGCTAGTTCTGAGTTTTAGGCAGAAAAAGGTAAGGAGAACCCTTACGTTTGCAGTTTTTTATTATACATTGGTTGTGTTGAATTCTTGTTGCTTTGGTGATCTAAATTGTGTTAATTTGATGCCTAAATGATGGGTGATGTTCTGGAATGGGTGGTAGTTTAATTCGAGTGTTTTTGGTCAGGAAAGTTTGGGTTTTTGTTTGAAAAACGGATGAATACGATGATGTGCAAAATCAGTTTCTGGAAAATCGCCAGGTCGGACGGGCGTCCGGTTTTCTGGACGGGCGTCCAACCTTGGACGAGCGTCGGATACCTCGGACGGGCGTCGAGGTGAAATTTTGATACGGATTGAAAGGGGAATGTCTGGACGGGCGTCCACTATTTTGGACGAGCTTCCAGGGACTTCAGACGGGCGTCTAGTCCTTCAGACGGGCGTCCACCTGGAGCTGGTCTTCCAGCTTTGTTTAATTTGGCTTTCAACTATCGTTTAGGGTTGTTTAATCAACCTTAAACCCTTTTAAGTGTATTACCATCTTATGATAACACCTTTAAACCTTACTTAGGATAGAATTGGTCTCTTGATCATGATGAGTGGTGTCGGTAAGGGAGTGTTATCTAAATGAACTAGGACGGTTAGTTAATCACCTATTACTACACAACTTACTAGATAAAAGATTAAACACCATGTGGTCTTGGGTAGATCCCGAAGATCTATAGCGTGATGTGTGAACGGACGGTCAAAGTGAGTGTCCTATCGGCCCGCGGCCTATAGGCATCGCCGTATGTTCATACCGTCGGAACCGGTGATTGTATCCCGAAGATTTCAATACGTTCCGGGGTTATTGTATCCTGAAGATTTCAATATGTCACGTTCCACCTTGATAGCATGTTGTAACAAAGATAAGCTAAGTAGCTACAGTTTAGGCATATTGGGAGATGTAACCTTTATGCGTAGAATCGAGTTTGTCTTGTCTTTTCAATTGAAATCTAATAATAAACTTTGTATATTCTAAGCTTAAACGTACTTCTCTTCCTTACTGAGTATTATATACTTACCCCTTGTGCATGTTTTTGTTATGTGTGCTTGGGGGTGAGAAGGCGGACGAGATTACGAGTATTACGAGGAGTATGTCCCTGAGGAGGATCTCTGAGCTTGATGTTTCATTCCATGCACTTTCTTTTACATTTGAAATGTTGCACTGTTTTATATACTTTGTTCATAGCACTTTGGGATGACGTGTGTTCATCTTTATTTCTTATTTCATAGTATTTCGTTTGGACTTTCGAGGGACTTCAGTTGTATTGTTTTGATACACTTTCGACTTCTAGTACCTTTTCGTATTCTAGTATCTTTATGGATATTCATTACCCGAGCATTAAATTCCGCGCACTTTGATTGTATTGATTGTAGGCTTACATGTATAAATGAATTAAATTTTATTTATATATGTGCCGAACGTCGTATTTCCGGATAAGGGCTCGGTATCTGGGAACGGGGCGTTACAGTTGGTATCAGAGATACGTGTTCCTTAGGTTTCTATTCCTTGAGTTTAACTCAATCTTATCTTTAGATCCTTAGTAACACTCTGGTTCTCTTGGTTGTCAGGATGAGTAGAAACACAAGATCGAAGACTTTGGCTCTTGGTAATCAGCCATCTGAGAGGGGTGAAACCTCTAGGGGTCGTCGCAGTTTGTCACCACCGCCTCGCACAGCTACACCTTCACCTGAGCCGGAGCAGGATCAACATCAGACTCCACCACCACCTCCTCCACCTGTGGTTAACCATGCAGCGTCACTTTGGCCTTCTTCGTATCAACCCAGGTCGGGGCAGTTTCAGCAGAGGACGGTTGTTTATCCACCACCAGTGACACAGGCACCACAGCAGGCTATCCCTCAGTATGGTTTTCAGCAGCCACAGTACCCTCCGCCGTATCCTCCGCAGTACCCAGTGTATCCTCCTTATCAGGCTGAGCATCAGGCTCCGTATTACTATCAACGGCCCGCAGTACCCCTTGGTCATTCCCCGGTCTATCGGCCTTTCGGCCACCGGTTCGGCGGCGAAGCGAGATACCCTATGGTTACCCTCCGGGTTACCCACCGCTTAGACCGGTTGTTGAGTCGGCACCATCGGTAGATTGGCACACTAGGCCGAGAAGAAACCGTATGCAAGATTTTTATGGGAATGTGGAACATGCAAAGGCCGAGGAATGGATCGAAGTTTTGAGAAATCGTGTAGGAATATAGGTGTCCCCGAGACGGAGATGGCCCGCTTAGCGGTCGGTTTTCTTTTAGGTTCGGCCGAGTCTTGGATAGATGCGGTTCGAGTAGCGGCGGCAAGGTAACGATTGGGCGGCTTTTAAAGCCATGTTCTACAACGAGTACTTTCCAAAGAACGGTACAAGCGGAAAAGGCTAGCCAGTTTCTGAAACTTCAGCAAGGCGATCAAATGACAGTGTCCCAGTACACAAATCGGTTCAATGAGTTAGGAAGGTTTTATCCGGAGTTGATGCAAGTGGAAGAACGAAAGATGGCCCGTTACAAGGACGGTTTGGCATATGGGATTCGGTCGGCATGCTAGGCTTTACCGCAAGGAATATGGCGGAGCTACTGAATAAAGCCTTGGAAGTCGAGACTTTCAGGAAGAGAGCTACAGTGGTTGTTGGTAATAAAAGAAGCTTTGAAAAAAGTCAGGGCAGTGGCGAGAGGGGCTCCGCGGCGGCGGTTCGGGAGGTTTCCGCACGGACGGCGAGTTAGACCACCGGGTGGTGCCCCACCAGCAGTCAGGCCACCAGTTGGCGCACCACCGGCAGCTAGGCCACCGGCTACCTCAGGTTGTTTCTTTTGTGGTGAGCAGGGTCATTTCTGCAGGAATTGTCCACGCAGGGCAGCCAGCGCTCAGGCAGGTCAGCCTAGTAGAGCAGGTCCGAGTAAGCAGGTGCAGATGTTTGCTGTTGATGCCAGAGAGGTTGAGCCAGAGGATGATGTGATCACAGGTACCCTTTATGGTTGCTTTGTTCTTTTGAGTTATTTATAGCATGCTTGGAACATGTTGTAACTTTAGTTAATTGGACAAATGCATGATAGGTATGATAAGAGTAGGCAATCTAGTAGTCAGGGCCTTATTTGATACAGGAGCTTCAATCACCTTTGTGTCCTCTAGGATTGCTAAGAAACTAGATTTACCTATGGAGCCTTTGAGAGATACTATGGAGATTGTTACACCCCCTAGGCAAGGTAAATAAGGTGGTTAAGGTGATACCACAAGTGGATGTTCAGGTAGGACCTTATCAGTGTAAGAGTGACTTCACGGTCATGGATTTCTCAGACTTCGACGTGATTCTTGGGATAGACTGGCTATCCAAGAATTATGTTCACTTGGATTGCAGGGCCAAGAGAGTCATTTTCGAGTCCCGGGGAAATCGGATAAGACTTATCGGGGGAACGTTTACAAAGCCGAGCAAGAAGAGACATCCTATCATTTCCGCGACCAAGGCCATTAGGGCATGTCGAAAGGATGTGAGGGCTACTTGTTGTACGCAATGGATGTGGAACAAGTAAAACCTAAGTTGGAAGATACTAGAGTGGTCGAGAGATTATCCGAGGTATTTCCAGATGAGTTGCCAGGAAACATGCCAGACAGGGCCATTGAGTTTGAGATACAGTTAGTTCCAGGGGCGGCACCAGTTGCCAAGGCACCATACAGGATGACACCGGCTAAATTGAAGGAGTTGAAGGCTCAACTCAAGGAGATGTTAGAAAGGAACATCATTCAGCCCGGTACTTCACCTTGGGGAGCACCAGTTTTGTTTGTGAAGAAGAAGGATGGCGGCATGCGGATGTGTATTGACTACGGGGCCTTGAACAATCGACTATCAAGAATAAGTATCCACTACCGAGGATAGATGATCCGTTCAATCGGTTGCGGGGGTCGGAAAGTGTTTTCAAAGATTGATTTGCGGTCGCTACCATCGGTTAAAAGTTAAAGTGGCGAGATATTCCGAAGACAAAGATTCGGCACTAGATATGGACATTATGAGTTCCTTGTTATGCCTTTTGGACTCACTAATGCCCCATCTGCATTTATGGATTTGATGCAGCGGGTCTTCATGCCTTACCTAGATAAGTTTGTGATTGTCTTCATTGATGATATTCTGGTATACTCTAGGGACGAGGCGGAGCATGAGGAACATCTGCGGATTGTTTTGGAAACGTTGAAGAAGGAGCGATTGTATGCAAAGTTTTCCAAGTGCGACTTTTGGTTGGACCAAGTGAGCTTCTTGGGTCATGTCATTTCAGGTGATGGCATTCAGGTTGATCCGGCCAAGATTGAGGCAGTTAAGAGTTGGCCTACACCGACTACAGTTTCAGAGGTTAGGAGCTTTCTGGGTTTGGCTGGTTACTACACAAAGTTTGTGAAGAATTTCGCAAGGATAGCCACTCCACTCACCAGACTTACACAGAAGAACACCAAGTTTGACTGGACACCCGAGTGTGAGTTAGCATTTGAGTTGTTAAAGGACAGGTTAACTACAGCACCAGTATTGGCAGTACCCGAGGTGTTCGATGACTATGATGTCTACACCGACGCTTCAGGGCAGGGTCTAGGTTGTGTGTTGATGCAGGGAGGAAAGGTCATTGCCTATGCATCTAGGCAATTGAAAGTACATGAGAAGAACTATCCCACACACGACTTAGAGTTGGCAGCAGTGGTTTTCGCATTAAAGACTTGGAGGCACTATCTGTATGGGGTCAAGGCTAGAATCTTCACCGACCACAAGAGTTTAAGGTATTTCTTCACTCAGGAGAATTTGATTATGAGGCAGCGGAGATGGCTAGAGTTCGTGAAGGACTATGACTTGGACATTCAGTCCCACCCGGGAAAGGCAAATGTAGTAGCAGATGCCTTGAGCAGGAAACCAGTGGCTTTAGAGCCCAGTATTGAGGCTATCACAGCAGGGGTTGATGATTTGCGCTTTAGCGCATTTGATCGATTGAGGATCGTCGGTTTGCGGCACCGTTGTTGGCTAGATCGAGTTGATGGATGAGATCGAGCAAAGCAAGATGAAGATGCGCTTTTGGTTGATTTGAAGAGGGTTGCAAGAGAGAAGCCTACGATTGGCTATGTGTTGGATCGAGTGGAAATCGTGGTATCGAGGATCGTCTCTGTGTGCCTAATGTTGGAGATCTGAGACAAAGAGTTATGGAAGAGGCACACAAGATTGCTTTTGCAGTGCATCCAGGTTCTACCAAGATGTACGGGGATTTGAAAGAAAGATTTTGGTGGCCCTCAATGAAGCTACGAGATAGCTAAGTTTGTTTCGAGTGTGACGTCGTCGAGAGAGTGAAAGCCGAGCATAGGAAGCCGGGCGGGATGCTTAAGTCATTTGATATCCCGTAATGGAAATGGGAAAAGATCACCATGGACTTTATTTCAGGTTTGCCTAAGACGAAGGGTGGACATGATTCTATTTGGGTAATCGTTGATAGATTAACCAAGTCGGCTCATTTCTTGCCTTTCAAGATGAATATGCCCTTGGCAAGGATGACGGAACTATATATGGACAATATAGTGAAGCTTCATGGAGTTCCGCTCCATTGTTTCGATCGGGATTCGAGGTTCGTCGGTCGGTTTTGGCGAGCTTACATGAGGCATTTGGTACCCGGTTGGATTTGAGTACAACAGCGTTTCATCCTCGGACGGATGGTCGGTCGAGAGGACTATCCGGACACTTGAGGATATGCTTAGAGCATGTGTCTTGGAGGTAGGCGGATCTTGGGTAGATTATCTAACCGGTTGCGAGTTTGCTTACAACAACGGTTATCACGCGAGCATAGGCATGCCACCGTTTGAAGCTTTGTATGGTAGAAGATGCAGGACGCCTTTGTTTTGGGACGATGTTGTGGAGAAACAGCTCACTGGGCCAGAGTTAGTTGAGCAAGCCAAAGAGAGGGTTCAGTTAGTGAAGAAGAATCAGCAGATAGCTCAAGACAGGCAGAAAAGTTGGGCAGATGTCAGACGGAGACCGCTCGAGTTTGAGGTTGGTGATCGTGTTTACTTGAAGGCATCACCAATGAGAGGAGTTAAGCGATTTGGTCAGAAAGGAAAGTTGAGCCCGAGGTATGTTGGACCGTTTGTGATCTTGGAGAGGATTGGACCGTTAGCCTATAGACTTCAGTTGCCAGAGTCAATGTCCAGAGTTCACAACGTCTTCCATGTTTCGATGTTGAAGAAGTGTTTGACGGAGACAGAGGTTGAGTCTACAGTGGATCCAGAGATACTTCAGGACAACCTCGCTTATGATGAAAAGCCGATTAAGATTCTGAACAGGAAAGAAAAGATGGTTAAGAGGAAGATGGTTCGGTTGGTTCTTGTTCGGTGGAGCAATCATACACTGAGGAAGCAACTTGGGAAGTTGAAGGTGATATGATCAACGAATTCCCGGAATTTTTGGATTTACCAGTACGTTCTAGTTTCGAGGACGAAACTCCACTTAAGGGGGAGAATGTAATATTCCGACTTTCGTAAAAAGGGCAGACGTGTCATTTTGCGAAAACGTAATTAATATTCTTTTTCCGTTTCGTTGGAATTAAATCCTTTGAATTATAACGGTTTCGGTTTAATGGTTGTTTGAGGGTATTGGAGTAAATTCGGGTTTAAAATAATAATTAGGTTACGGTATATAAACGGAAGTATACCAAAAACCTAGTCATTAATCAAAAAAGCTCAGAATTTATCAAGGCAGCCGCACTCCATTCCCCTCGGGTGAGGCGAAACCGCTGTTGTGGTTTCGAAACCGTCAAACTTTCGATCCTTGATATCTCATTCGTTCCTCTTCCGTTTTCAGATCATAGCATACCGTTGGAATCCTCGTGACGAGAGCTTCGCATCGGTACCAGGATCAGCAGCTAGTTCTGAGTTTTAGGCAGAAAAAGGTAAGGAGAACCCTTACGTTTGCAGTTTTTGATTATACATTGGTTGTGTTGAATTCTTGTTTCTTTGGTGATCTAAATTGTGTTAATTTGATGCCTAAATGATGGGTGATGTTCTGGAATGGGTGGTAGTTTAATTCGAGTGTTTTTGGTCAGGAAAGTTTGGGTTTTTGTTTGAAAAACGGATGAATACGATGATGTGCAAAATCAGTTTCTGCAAAATCGCCAGGTCGGACGGGCGTCCGGTTTTCTGGACGGGCGTCCAACCTTGGACGAGCGTCTGGATACCTCGGACGGGCGTCTGAGGTGAAATTTTGATACAGGATTGAAAGGGGAATGTCTGGACGGGCGTCCACTATTTTGGACGAGCGTCCAGGGACTTCAGACGGGCGTCTAGTCCTTCAGACGGGCGTCCACCTGGAGCTGGTCTTCCAGCTTTGTTTAATTTGGCTTTCAACTATCGTTTAGGGTTGTTTAATCAACCTTAAACCCTTTTAAGTGTATTACCATCTTATGATAACACCTTTAAACCTTACTTAGGATAGAATTGGTCTCTTGATCATGATGAGTGGTGTCGGTAAGGGAGTGTTATCTAAATGAACTAGGACGGTTAGTTAATCACCTATTACTACACAACTTACTAGATAAAAGATTAAACACCATGTGGTCTTGGGTAGATCCCGAAGATCTATAGCGTGATGTGTGAACGGACGGTCAAAGTGAGTGTCCTATCGGCCCGCAGCCTATAGGCATTGCCGTATGTTCATACTTGTCGGAACCGGTGATTGTATCCTGAAGATTTCAATACGTTCCGGGGTTATTGTATCCCGAAGATTTCAATATGTCACGTTCCACCTTGATAGCATGTTGTAACAAAGATAAGCTAAGTAGCTACGCTTTAGGCATATTGGGAGATGTAACCTTTATGCGTAGAATCGAGTTTGTCTTGTCTTTTCAATTGAAATCTAATAATAAACTTTGTATATTCTAAGCTTAAACGTACTTCTCTTCCTTACTGAGTATTATATACTTACCCCTTGTGCATGTTTTTGTTATGTGTGCTTGGGGGTGAGAAGGCGGACATGATTACGAGTATTACGAGGAGTATGTCCCTGAGGAGGATCTCTGAGCTTGATGTTTCATTCCATGCACTTTCTTTTACATTTGAAATGTTGCACTGTTTTATATACTTTGTTCATAGCACTTTGGGATGACGTGTGTTCATCTTTATTTCTTATTTCATAGTATTTCGTTTGGACTTTCGAGGGACTTCAGTTGTATTGTTTTGATACACTTTCGACTTCTAGTACATTTTCGTATTCTAGTATCTTTATGGATATTCATTACCCGAGCATTAAATTCCGCGCACTTTGATTGTATTGATTGTAGGCTTACATGTATAAATGAATTAAATTTTATTTATATATGTGCCGAACGTCGTATTTCCGGATAAGGGCTCGGTATCCGGGAACGGGGCGTTACAGTAATGCTTTTTGCTCTTTGTCTTCTCCACCCGGTTTCAATAATATTTTTGTGGTGGAGGTATCTATACAGAGTATCATCTTTAGTTGCTTGTTTATTTTTCTTCCATCTCGCCCTGTTCCATGTCTCAGTTCGATAGAGAAAACGCAGGTTTTTCCTTGATAGCTGCCATGTGAGTTTTGTAGTTTTTAACACTTGGTTTTACTTGTCGTATGAAATAAAGTGGCTTAATTTGTTTTAGGATATTTTACATATAATTACTGCCACATTATTTTATAACTTCCATTGACATGTTATTAACGGTTTTGTGGAGTTTCTGTTTGGTTTGCTTAAACAGGTTTTCATTTGTTTCTCCACGACGTGCTTGAATAACTCCGATAATTTGCATCTGCTTGAGAGCCGTTTCCAGAGCTAAGTATTTTTCTTAGATTCTCATTTTTCTATGTCATTGGGGAAAATGCCAAGT
Organism: Gentiana straminea; assembly: GCA_036785695.1. Classification (NCBI taxonomy): domain Eukaryota; kingdom Viridiplantae; phylum Streptophyta; class Magnoliopsida; order Gentianales; family Gentianaceae; genus Gentiana; species Gentiana straminea. The sequence continues at coordinate 1,698,000 of JAVUPR010000242.1, read as the reverse complement.
TTAAGTGGGGGGTAGGAGACTTATCTATGATGTGCTATAATTGAAAATTAAATGAAACGGTGAAAAATTGAAAGAATTGAACAAAAGCCAAAATTAATTATCTCGTACCCTTAGAATTGTGAGTTCTTAAACATGATATTGGTAGGAAAGGAACCAAGTTGCATGAGTACGTGATCATATTATACTTAGGTGAAGTAAATTTAAGGATATTCTTGCCCAGGGCCGGCCCTAGCTATATGCCGAGGAAGCGGTGGCTTAAGGCCCAATAATTTCGAGGGTCCGAATTTACATGTTCCGCAAATTTTTTTTTTAAAAAAAACCGTACAGTTCTAATCCAATCTAACGTAATAGAATGTGTTAATAAAGGCCAAAAGAATTTTTAATTGACCTATATTTTTTTTACTTCAATTGATAAAGGTCCAAAAAAATTACAATGTCTAAATTATAGACACACATCACATATGTATACTTTTTTTTTTGAATTGGATTAAGTCACGGGAAATATGTTAGAAAAAATATGATAAAACAAACAGAACTGAATGATCTCCAAGGCACGTATAAAACGTTTCTTTAAAGAGATGTTTTAAGACCTCTCTCAGGATTCAATGGAGTACTACTTTAGAGACACATTATGTTTGTACTGATGATGCTTCTATTCGTGTTTTTCACCGAATGCTGATGTCTCTCTATATATAGACAACGAAAAGATATTGTACCTCTTCACGAAAGAACAAACCAGCTCGTCTTCAAAGGATGTGTCCCAATGAACATGCAAACCCTAAATGGTGTTTCCCAATGAAAAATCCCTTCTACGAAATGGTGTGTCATTCGCATAGGTTCGTTTAGGTTTCGGGGGCGTTGCCCCCGAGCCACCACGGGGGCGCTGCCCCCTCGCTGTCAGGTCGAACCCCGTTTCTTTTCGGCGACACCTGTCGCACTCAGTATAAAAGGCCTAATTCGACGACATAGCCGAAGGCCTAAAATATTCCAGGGCCGGCCCTGTTCTTGCCGACTGTTGCAAGTAGTTATTTATTATTCAATTACTCAATCTTTGAATCGACGAATACCACACGAATTATAATAACTGAAGAAATTACGTGTACATTGCGTAAATGATTGGTTATGTGAACATAGTGTCGATATTTATCTGCGATGTATTCTTATCTTTTGGCCATCAAAGCGGAGTAATAAGCTTGAGAATTATCTATGTTTTAACAATGCGTTAAACACTGGGCTTGTAGTAACATTACCAATGTAGCCCCGAGCTTGTGGTAATATTCAACGCTATTGACTAATCCGTGAGAGGTGAATTCTTGGAATGCATACTTTACTTTTAAAGCAAGTTTCTTTCTTGAGAGGTGTTAATACTTGAAATTTGAAAATGCGAAGAAATTCAACATTTTAAGAGGCTTTGAGTATTTTCTCGGTCTCTGAGTCCAAAAACCTTTTAGATGACGCTCTTGCTTATTGCACAATGTCTTTACCCATTCCGAGGCTTAAGAAGTGGGAATGCTGATGTTGGTAGGTTAAGACTGCAAAGTTAGCATAAACTTTAATCTTGCCACGAATATATAAAACTGAATGCACATGCACACATCACTTCGATTCATAGCGAGTAGTGAATAATGGTTACCTTATGAGCATGACTGGTATGAGTTGACTCGAGTTTCTTGCGTAAGTATGATTTGACCATGGAAAATGTTGTCTTGGGGAATGACTTATCGATGCTTTGTTCGGGACCATCAAAGTCTAAGTAGGGGGTAGTTGATGACGATCAAATTATACCCGTAAAAGTCATCAACGTTATCCTTAAATCGAGCTTAATAATATATATTTTATATTAAATCACTTGTTTATAATGATTATTTAATGTTATGTGATTTCTAGAATATAATTTGGTATTTATCTATTTTTATTATTAAAATATGATTTACTGTGCGATAATTATTGATTTTATAGATTATGGTGAATCGGAGGATATCTACCAACGAAGGAAGTAAATCTCAAGATAAATCGGAGCAGAATCGGATTGAATAAAAGATAAAAATCGAAGCAGCACAAAAAGTGGAGTGAGGAGCAAGAAAAGCCAGCGTCCCAATCAGAATGAAGAGGACTCGTTGGCAGCGAGTGCACAGTTCGCTGGGGGCGAGCTCAGCAAAATCTCGAGGATCGGCTGGGAGTTATCTCTGAAGGATGAAGGATCTTAGATCTAAACGAGTTAGATCTACGCGCAACGGATGGATCATGACTTATACAACACAATACATAATTAAAGGACTTAAACTACTACAAGGGGGTTAAGATCATGTTACCTATATCAGTAATAGACGCCTTGATCTTCCGATGTGTTCTCCAAATGGCAGTTGGTGGACACCCTTCTTGATACACGAACCTCATTGATATGCAACACCAAGAAAAACTTAGAGTTTTTCTTCTTCTAAAACCCAAGACAAGAAAACTAATTTTTTTCTCTCTTTTGGTGGTCAAGTCGAAATTTTGCCAATCCCTAAGGCTTGGGAGAATTCTCTTTATATAGGAGAGTAATCCTTGTCCTCCAAGGATTTAATAATTAAGGGATAATTATTACATTAATCCTTTATTCCAAATAAAAGATAAATAAAATGATTATCCCAAACAAATTAGGATAAATCATATTTTTATCTAATATTCCATGACTTATCATTTAACAAATAAAAGATAAATCACATGTCAAATAATTATCCAAGAAAACTAATTTCTCTCTAATTAATTAACATCACATTGGCGCCACCTTGTAAGGTTACTAAGCCCACATAAAATGTCTTTTATGTGTATTGTATTATTTAGCCCAACTAAATAATATCAATGCATATCAATTAATTAGCCCAGCCAATTAATTATCATTGAGGCCCAAATAACAAGATTATTAGTCCGAATTACATAAGCCACATCGGGGACCATGGACCTATAACCAGTAGCTCCAATAATTAATTATTCATCGAACATAATAAGTACATTAATTATTAATTCCAGGATTACGCCACCATAAACCCGAAACTGAACTCTACCGATTATAGATGTATACTTATACTCAACCCATAGAGTGAATAAGCGTCCATTGATATAATCACTACATACGGATTAACCCTCCGTAGACTGTCCATTCTGAGTGGGATGTCTCCGTGAACCCAACTCAGAATATCTTATCCTTATTTACCATGAACCCCCTGATGATCAATTAGTACACATATCTGACTAGTAGCAAATTAGTCAAATATGAACTCCCGGGATCGATCACTTTCTTAGGGCTAACAAATAAGGGGACTGTCTCTCTACTTCCCGCAGGAAGGAATGGATTCCATGTCTGTGAAAATCAGAACTACCCACTCATCAGGAGATAGTGCCAATGAGAAATGGCTTGGAACACATATTTAAGTGAACCGTAACTAAAACATCAAACACTACCCCGAGACAAGAAGCACCCTGTGATCACCTCAGGATTAAGGTTGATCCATATATGATCATCTAATGATTTAATAAGATTCCTTGATTACGAAATTATATCGAGAAATTCAGATTAAATCGGTCCAGTCCAATATGAATGCCATCATATATAAATGCCCCACGTAGGTAACCTCTACCGACAGTCCGGATAAGACTATCACACCCTAAGGTGTTCTGGGCGCATTATTGGTGTTTTAATCAAGAGACCCTAAACTCTGATTAAGTTCACCACGGACTAACAGTTTAAGTATATCACCACTAACTCAATCCTCACGTGTAATCCATACACTGAGTTAAGCGGTTACATACTGATATACTTAGGGTTTGTAGCAGTGTATACTATATACGCACAAAGCAGATAAGAAGAATAATAAAATCTGTCATTTATTAATTAAAACAATTACAAAAATTGTATTTCGGGCACTACACCTAACAATCTCCCACTTGCACGAATGACAAGTAATAATTGTTTTAGAGCACACCTATCAACTATTACAACAAGAACTACATCTCCCACTTGCTCTAAAGCAAATGATTCATGTCTCGAATACCCATGGTTTCCAAGTGCCTCATAAAGACCTCAATGGAAAGCGTCTTTGTAAATGGATCAGCAAGGTTGTTGGCTGATGGGACTTTCATGATGGAAATGTCTCCTCTTTGAGCAATCTCTCTGATCAAATTGTACTTTCTCTCTATATGCTTTGACTTTTGGTGACTTCGGGGTTCTCTGGAATTCGACACGGCCCCGTTGTTGTCACAATAGAGACATATCGGGTCTTCTGGATTTGGGATTACTCCTAAATCTCCCAGGAACTTCTTGAGCCATACCGCTTCTTTAGCTGCCTCAGAGGCCGCTATGTATTCGGCTTCTATAGTTGAGTCGGCCGTACTGGATTGCTTGACGCTTCTCCAGACTATTGCTCCGCCTCCTAGAGTAAACACTGAGCCTGATGTCGATTTTCGATCATCCTTATCTGACTGAAAGTCAGAATCAGTGTACCCTGCTATATCCAGGTTCGCACCCGAATATACAAGCATATAATTCCTCGTTCTCTTAAGATACTTGAGGAGATTCTTCACTGCCGTCCAATGGTCCATGCCCGGATTGGATTGAAAACGGTTGACCAAGCCCACACCATAACAGATGTCTGGTCTAGTACACAACATAGCATACATCAGACTACCAACATTCCTCAAGAGCCTGTGAAGACTGCTTCTCAGAGAGTTGAATGCCGTGACGGGTTGGTAGGAAACCCTTCTTTGCATTCGTCATGCTGTAACGCAACAACATCTTATCTATGTAAGATGCTTGGGACAGAGCCAACATCCTATTCTTGCGATCCCTTATAACTTGGATCCCCAGAATATAACTCGCCTCTCCCAAATCTTTCATTTGGAATTGCGTGGGTAACCAATTTTTCACATCTGACAACATCCCCTTATTGGGTCCAATTAGCAGAATGTCATCAACATGCAACACTAAGAACGCCTCCTGATCTTTGATGACCTTCTTGTATACACAAGGCTCATCAAAGTTTTGTTCGAAACCATACAACTTGACTGTTTCATCAAATCTATGATTCCAAGACCGAGATGCTTGCTTTAACCCATAAATGGATCTGAGCAACTTGCACAACTTGTGCTCTTGGCCTTTCTCGACAAATCCTTCTGGTTGCTGCATACATATTTCTTCGTCATGATAGCCGTTTAGGAAGGCTGTCTTAACATCCATCTGCCATATCTCATAATCTACACATGCAACAATCGAAAGGAGGATCCGAATGGATTTCAGCATTGCCACAGGGGAGAAGGTTTCTTCGTAATCGATTCCCTCTCTCTGTGTGTAGCCTTTTTCCACTAGCCGAGTTTTAAAGGTTTCAACCTTTCCATCCACTCCTTGCTTTCTCTTGTAGATCCATTTACTGCCTATGGGTTGTACACCCTCAGGGCAATCCACAAGTTTCCAGACTGAATTAGAGTACATAGACTCCATCTCCTAATTCATCGCCTCAACCCACATGTCCTTATCAGTGGTGTTGTTGTTTGTGACACTAGGTGTCAACAGTGGTCTGACTTCATCAGAAAGTAACTCCTTGAGTACAACTTTACTCCGAGGCTTGAAGTCCTTCATGTACTGATCCTCGAGAAAAGTGGCATTAGTCAAAACTATTACCTTCTGATCTTCTGGATCATAGAAGAAACCTCATTGTGTCCCTTTTGCATACCCTACAAACAGACATACTTTCGTACGTGCTTGCAATTTGCTAGTCTTGTCCTCCAGCACATGTGCAGGACACCCCCAAATACGGTAGTGTCGTAAACTAGGTTTACTCCCACTCCATAACTCAAGAGGTGTTTTCTCGACAGACTTTGACGGCACCACATTTAGAATGTGGACCGCAGTTTCTAGGGCATGTCCCCAAAAGGACATCGGTAGTGACGCGTAGCTCATCATGGATCTGACCATGTCTATTAATGTCCTGTTTCTCCACTCAGCAACTCCGTTATGCTGAGGCGTTCTGGGCGCAGAACGTTGGGAACAAATCCCATGTTCCATAAGGTAGTCAGTGAAATCAGTATCCATGTACTCACCTCCGCGATCAGAGCGAAGGCATTTCAGAGACTTGCCCAACTGCCTTTCGGCTTCTGCCTGGAATTCCTTAAACTTTCCAAAAGCTTCGGATTTCCTATGCAGTAGATAAACATATCCGAATCTCAAGTAGTCGTCGATGAAAGTCACAAAGTACTCGAATCCGCCTCTAGCCTGTACATTCATCAGACCACACTGATCTGAATGTATCAATTCTAGAGGTTCTTTGGCCCTATTACCCTTTGACGTGAAGGGACGCTTAGTCATTTTTCCCTCTAGGCAAGATTCGCAGACTGGCAGTGAGTCATCAGATAACTCACTTAAGGGACCATCTTTGGCCAGTCTTTTGATTCTTTCCAAGGAAATATGACCTAGCCTAAGGTGCCAAAGATATGTTTTATCTTCGTGAGAAACTTTCTGCCTTTTTGCAGAACTTTGATGTGCTACTTTTAACATTTCAGTATTAAGCAGTGGAGTATCGGTTGGTTTAATGACATTCAGTCCGTTTTCTAACATTGCAGAACATAAGTCACATCTATTTCTGGAAATAACAATCTTATTATACTCAAAAGATAAAGAATACAATTGTTCTTGCAAAACAGACACAGAAATTAAATTTCTCCTAAAGTGCGGAATATAAAAGACATGGTACAACTTAAGGACTTTATTTCCTAACATTAAACGAACTACTCCCACTGCTTTCGCTGAAACCACTGCCCTGTTGCCATCTCTCATCACATGTGCCCCATCCTCTAGCTCCTCATACGAACTAAGGATCTGCAAAGAAGAACAAACGTGGTTAGTAGCCCCAGAATCCAGTATTCATGTCGATACATCTTTAGCTACACTGTAGAATTCCAAGACAAGTAAATTACCTGTCTTATCCTGCCCCTTGTTTGCCCGGCCCTTTCCTTCCTTCGCCTCATTTAGGTATTTCGGGCAATGCTTGCGCCAATGCCCTACTTCTCCACAGTGAAAGCACTTACCCTTAGGTATGGAATGTGTAGCCTTTTTTCCTTTCTTCTTCATGGGCTTTGATTTCCGTTCTTTCACAGGCTTGGCTTTCGGTTTTCCCTTTGTCCCTTTGTTTGACGACTTAGCCTCAGCCAAATTGGCTTCAGCTTTCTTTTCCACTTCTCGGGCCCAGTTGTTAGACTGGAAACCCTCGAATATCTGCAGCTCATTTATCAACCGCGTCAAGTCAAACTTAAGCTTGTTCATGATGTAGTTGGTCTTGAACTGGAGGAAGTCAGGTGAAAGTGATTCGAGAATCATGCTCACCTGAGTCACTTCGTCGAACTTGGAACCGTGAGTTTCAGCATCAGCGAAGTAATTGATCATGTTCATTACATGACCCGTCACTGACTGACCTTTCCTCATCTTCGCGTTAACAGCCATCCTGACAGCCTCATGTCGGGCTTGATCAGAAGGTGAGCCGAACATGGAAACAAGGTGCTGCATCATTTCTTTTGCAGTGCCAATGTTCTCACATTTGGTCCTTATGATCTCCGACATTGAGGCTAACATGATGCCCCGCGCTTTGTTGTCTGCCTCAGTCCACTTCTGCCGACTTTCTTTCTCGGCTTTGGATGACTGAGCGGTAAGTGCTGGAATAGCCGAAGTCAAGGTGTGTTGAACATTTTCAAAGACGAGAGCAACATTGAGGTTACTTTTCCACTTTGAAAAATTGTTTCCGGTCAACTTATCATTTAACAGTAAATAAATCTGAGACGACATGATGCTGTAAAGTAAAATGACAGAAATTAAATTCAAGTTCATAAACTGCTAATAAATTTTAGGAACTATAAACTAAGTACTTATAGTCTATCCTACCGTTCCAAGGACTTAATCTCTCACCTCAGTGCCGCCTTAGGGTAGGTCAAAGAGGTTTCGATTAATATTCAAGATCAAATTGAGACTCGAACATCTCATTTGTAATCGTCAATCACCTTTCCTTTTTCAGCCAAGGTATTACCAAAATACCCTTTATGAGTGTGACCTACTGTTTCAGATTTTTAGGTAGACCCCGAGTGTGCCGCCTTAGGGTCGGTCAGTGACTCGGCGAGTACCCAAAATCCTATCCGAGTGTGCTGCCTTAGGGTCGGTCAGTGACTCGGCGAGTACCCAAAATCCTATCCTTTCAGAGACCAAGCCTTGAATTTTGATAGCGGTCAAGGCCTTCCTTAAGGAGGCCGGTCCCAGGCCGGCATGAGGCGTCACCATTCTCTCACGTTGCTTGAGTCAACAGTAGAGGCCGTGGGGTCGGCTGTCGCCTCTCCCGCTCCCACTCAATATTTTGAAAAAGTGGTGGGTTTACAGATCACGTTTTTGGACTTGATGTTACATTAAGGAACAATAAATCATAGGCCCGAATGTTGTCAGTTACATGGGCTAGCCCACCCGACCTATTCGTTGGAACATATGTGGCCATCAAATGGATCAAGACTAGGGGAGCTCCGTTGAGCCGTAGTGGCTCTTCGGATGGCTCAGCCTTGCCAGACCCCCATGCAAACGCCACATGTGGAGGGTGAAGTCGATCGAGCCGTAGCTACTGTTGACCACCCAACCGTGGTTAAACCACTTTCGAACCATGTTTGCCTGTGATTATCCAATCCTTAAACATCAAACTTTCACGTAGACACTACGGAACAAAAACGTAATCTCGTCTAGGTAAGGTGGAATTCACCGAGAATCCAACACCTTAACCATGAGGTTTCGGGATTTTACTCCTTATGCTTTCGCAGAGTGGGATTCACCGAGAATCCATCACCCAACCTTGACGATTGAAAAAACCCGTGTTCCTCGGTTTTTACCCTAATTAGTTTCTAATTAATATCAAACAATTAATTAAAACTAATTGCGTGTTTTATACATGCCTAACTAATTCCTCGAATTAATTTCTACATGTATGCATATGGAGTTAAATTCATGATATGATGCATGTCATGGCAATTTTCCGGTTCTACACATACAATCTAAACATGTATACTAGTGCGGAAAATAAACATCGAGATGGACCGTTGGCACCCCCGTATCTAATCTATAAAATAAAAATAGAAACCCTAATCTGTAGCTGTTTAGAATCAACGACGATCATCAAATCAAACGAACTCGGATCATGACGAAACTTTCCAGATCTATTCTTCATTCCTCGGGCTTCAATATGGACGGTTGGATCGGAGCGTTGACTTGTCAATTTTCTCCAGTGAGCCACCCAACTTGCTGCTGGATCTGACTTTTACAGGAGCACCTCAAAGACTTTCCGAGGCCGATCGGGAATTGAGATTAATCTCGATCGACCTGAAATTTTTATGCCACGTCAAAATCTCCATATTTATCGATTGGATCGGTTGGATTTGCGTTTAAACGGTCTAAACTCTCCCAAAAATTCAGTGAAGTCACAGGTAGGGTTTCTGTGAATCCTGCGTTTTTCTGTTACATAAGCTTCTTTGTAGCAAGGAACGGATATCAAAACGGACTCCGATCGATGCCAATTTTTTTGGAATTGTTCATCTTCCATTATTGATTCTGACCGGAGGGATCGTCGTTTCAATGGGTCGATCAACGGGAAAAACGAAATAACTAAACAGCTACTAAACAGATCTATTTTCTGGAAATTAAAATTGCAATAAAAAAACATTACATAATTTCCTATACTCAACCCTTAGAGTGAATAGGCGTCCATTGATATAATCACTACATACGGATTAACCCTCCGTAGACTGTCCATTCTGAGTGGGATGTCTCCGTGAACCCGACTCAGAATATCTTATCCTTATTTACCATTAACCCCCTGATGATCAATTAGTACACATATCTGAATAGTAGCTAATTAGTCAAATGTGAACTCCCGGATAGATCACTTTCTTAGGGCTAACAAATAAGGGGACTGTCTCTCTACTTCCCGAAGGAAGGAATGGATTCCATGTCTGTGAAAATCAGAACTATCCACTCATCAGGAGATAGTGCCAATGAGAGTGGCTTGGAACACATATTTAAGTGAACCGTAACTAACACATCAAATACTACCCCGAGACAAGCAGCACCCTGTGATCACCTCAGGATTAAGGTTGATCAATATATGATCATCTAATGATTTAATAAGATTCCTTGATTACGGAATTATGTCGAAAAATTCATATTAAATCGGTCCAATCCTATATGAATGCCATGATATATAAATGCCCCACGTAGGTACCCTCTACCGACAGTCTGGATAAGACTATCACACCCTAAGGTGTTCTGGGTGCATTATTGGTGTTTTAATCAAGAGACCCTAAACTCTGATTAAGTTCACCATGGACTAACAGTTTAAGTATATCACCACTAACACAATCCTCACGTGTAATCCATACACGGAGTTAAGCGGTTACATACTGATATACTTAGGGTTTGCAGCAGTGTATACTATATAAGCACAAAGTGTTGGTCCCTTGGAAAGTCTAACACAAGTTTAGAGGGGGGGGGGTGAATAAACTTGTCCCTAAAACTGGATTTTAAACAATTTAAGGCTCAGTTATAACTTGTGTGGAGTTAAGCTGACAATGCTGAGATTAAGTCAAACTGACTTAAGCTGAAACTGAGTCAACCGGCAGCGGATATTATTTTAGCCTTTTTCTTCATCTTGTTCTTCTTTTACGAAAGCTGAGTGTTGTGAACTGAATTCTGATGAATGTCAGTTGTGAACTGTGAGGTGCATAACAATCAAGTATCAAAATGCTGTAAGTAAATGTTGAATAAATAAATAAATGCGTAAAGTAAATAAGGCGGATGTTATAGAGGTTCCAGGTGGTGTAATCCTGTCAGTCCCCTCTTCCCCTGTGGTGCGGAGTAAAATTCCACTAGAACTTCTTGAGGTGAACTGTTACGAAAAGTCCTAAACAATAGTCCTTGGCTAATCCCTAACGTCACTATCTAAACAGTTGTAGAACAGGTAGAATTGCTGCTCTTCAAATGCTTGAATCACTGGTCCTTAGAGGGTAGGATTGCCTCTTCACCAGCTACCACCACAAACACAGTCTACCCAACTGCTTGTCACAACTGTCCTTGGCGAAACCTTCTTGGTTTGCTTCACAGTCTAAAACCTTTGAGGTAGAATCAAAGTTGGGCTGAGAATCAATAAATTGATTCTTGTTTGTGGTTCTTCAAAGTGTTGGATTCTTGATAAATTCTTTGTAGCTTGAACACTTGAAGAAATACTAGATATGATCTTTTAATAGTTCAAGGATGATAGCAATTCGATTAGAATAGACTAATGCACAAAATTGCTCGTTGATTCTTGTATATTCTGTTATTTTTCCTTGGTTCAAAGTCTTCTATTTATAGTGTGAGGTCCAACGTTCATCTGGCTTAAATTCGAATTGTATCAACGTCTCTTTTGTAACGGCTATATTTTCTGACCTTTCTGCTGTGTCAGTAACTCATCCAATGAAATTGCTTCCTTTACAACGTTTGACTGTACTTTCAGTTTGTTGGATGGCTGACATATAAAACTGACTTTCCTTATCAGTTTTATACTGAGTTTTTCACTTGTCAGTTTCCTAACTGACTTGGAGCATTAACTGAGATTTTACTCTTCTTCAAATATCAGTACTCTAGTTTTCATCTGATTATCATTGACTTAATCAGAGTACACCATAACATATTATCATCTAAGAATTCATTGTCCTTATGATTCTTAGGTCTTCATACAAGATCTATAAAGTCAGTTCAGGTCACCACAATCTTGCCTGAAGTCTAACTTTACAGTCTCGACTTGTAATCTTCATAACTGAGTTTGAACCCACAGTTCTTCAATCTTCAATAACTGAGTCTGTGTCCATCAGTTCTTCGATCTTCTAGATAAGTCAACCGAGTCTGTAACTCTCAACGAACTTACCTTCTTCAGTTCCATGTAGGTGTATTATGAGTCAGTTTGCTTGTCTTGATGATTTCCAGTTTTCTAAATGATTTCCAGTTTTCAGTTTTACGACACACTAACTATTACAGTGCTTGTCTGATGTAACCTATACAAATATCATACTCTAGTAAAACTTATGCATTCAGTTCTAGACATCTTTTAGCTTTTAACTATAACAGCTGGCTTCAGCACTTCATCAATGGGGTTAAGATAATACTTTAAACAAGTAAGATGAATTATCATCAAAACATAAATTTTATTTCCAACAATTTCCCCCTTTTTGATGATGCCAAAACTCTCCCTAAAAGAAAAGCTTAAAGATCAAAACAATGTAAAACTGGAAAACTGGTTTTCATTAGAATGAGCAAAAACTGGATAAGTATAATTTTGTTCAAATAACTGTGATTAAAGACTAAGCTTCTTCTTAGCTTTTTGCATGACTGAGTCATATTTCCTTGCTTTGTCATACAATCGAAAATCTTCTTCTAGCTTGGAGTCTTCCTTTGAGAAGGTCTTGTTGTAGTCAACTTGACTACCTTATTTCCATCTTTTCCATTGAATTAGCTTGGGTAAGTCTGATTCTTTCAAGTAGTAATATTCAAATTCTACTAGATCAGCTTTCATCTATTCAGTCTTGTCTTTAATCTTCACTTTATCATCAATCCTCTGATTCTTCTTATATTGTGCCATTTTTTGCTTTGAGAATAAATCCGATAAAAAGTAGTTCAGGGATTCTTCAGTTGTCTTGTCCCTGTATTTGCCTTTGATAGGATTGTAATCTTTGATAAACTGCGTCCACAGATCCTTTGTAAGAGTAACTCTTCTGTTTCCAGGTTGACTATATTTTTCAATAAGTTGATCATTAGTTAACTCTTTCTTAAAAAATTTAGGGTTTGATCTGTATCTTTGTAATTCTTCTTCAAGTCGCTTCATTTCTCCAAGTAACATCAGCTTTTCTTCTTCAGCTTCCCCCTTTTTGGCATCATACAACTGATCTACCAGGGCATGGGTTGCTTTTTGATCTTTTGAGATTTGTTGTTGAGAAGCAAGTACTTCTTTAAGCTGAGTTTCTAACCCGTAGATATGCTGATTCATATGCCAATGAGCCTGAGCATGAGTTTCCCTATCTACTGCGGTTGAGTCTTCGAGTTGTTGTTTGAGTAACACAATTTCTGAAGCAGAACTTGAACTTGATTTGTGGATTAATTCTAATCTTGCATGAACTGAAACATCAGTTCTTGTTCTATAATCAAGGTATCCAGAGGTGTTTGATAAAAGGCTAGTTTGTGTATCTCTCTGGCTGAGTACAATTTTCAAGTTTTCATGAACTTTTGCCAATTCATCCTTTCTGAGGATGTCAGAAGGATCATATGTAGCTTCTATTTGATCCTTAACCTGAGTATTATCATCAGTAATTATTAGTTGCCGATTATTAATCTCATCAGCTGCTTGCTGATTGTCAGTTGTCTGATTTCCAACTGGCAAATCTTCTTGCTATGGTACAGTTTGCGTTGCTAGAGGTTGAGGTTGAGTTTTTATTTACAAAACGGTAGTCTCATCAGCATCTTTTCTTGACTTATCATGGTCATCATCATCCTTTTTCTTTGAACTGTCTTTAGATGATGTGTCTGATCCTCTTCTTTTTGCTAGTTCAGTAAATCTTTTGAAACAGTTGTCAAGAAATTCTGAAATAGGAAACAGAGAGTAAAGGTCTCTAACTTCCAATTTCTCCAAGAGTAATTTCTCTTCATTCTATAAACTGATATCTCGAGCATCTTCTGGTTGAAGTTTCATTTTCATCAGCTTGATGATTTTGTCAGCTTCGAAGACTTGTGCTTGATTCTTTGAACCGATTCTTCTTTATGCTCGAGAAGTATGGTCAGTAGTGACATTTTCTTGTGTACCTTCAGTAGTCAGTTGATGTTGTTGTTCCCCCTCAGTTGGTACTTTTTTCACTTGAGATTTCTGGGTACAAACATCTTACAACTGATCTTGCTTCTGCTGATTCAGCTTTTCGCTTGGTCCCTTTGTGTACAGATTTCGGCTGAGACACAGTTTTCTAACTTTCTTCAGGTTGGGAAGTTGTTTCTGTGATTTCCTTTGAAGTTGCATTTTTCCTTGCTTGCTTCCCTTCCTTAATTCTTTCTATGTAAAACTGAATGATTCCACTAAGAGTCTTCTTCAGTCGGAATCTGCCATCAGTTACTTGTCCTTCAGCTTGAGCTCTTTTCACACTGTCTAATTCAGCTAAATGTTGTTTCTTGAACTGATTTACAACATAGCCTGCCTAATTGAATTCTATTCCATCCCAGATTATATTCATGAGATAGATATTCTCTTCTGATAGTATATTAACTCATTTGGATTTCCCAATGACGTGTTTGCTGAGCCATCTCCTGAGGTTTCCAAATTCTGGCTTGATTTTGTCTACATGAATACCTGGTTCGATTGGTTCTGCAGAGAAGGTAAGCATCTCAAGAAAAGCTTCTCTTTTCAATGGTAGAGTGGCTAAATCTGTTGAAGTTGCTGTTGTATTTGCGAAGCCAAAGACCGACCTCATGACTCTTTCATTGAGAACGATGCGATCTCCACGTACTGTAGTTATGAAGGAGTCTCTTACTAATCGCATATTTTGCCAAAATTGCAAAATGACTTCCACATCACATTTTTCTTTGAACTGAACTTCTAAGATGTTCCTCAATCCATGTAGTTTCTCGATTTTATCACGTACCCAGCTGGCTAACAGAGTGTTTTGACACATACCTTCATACATTTCAAGTGTTAGTTCATCCAACTCTGTGATCAATCATTTTTCTTTCGAACTATCTGAGGTGGCCATATTTGAGTGTGAACACAAAAATTTGATTTTGAGAGAAAGGGTTGGGAAGAATTTTTGTTGCTTTCTGGAAAGAGATGAATAGTTTGAATTTCGAATGAAGATAATGTGAATGGAGGTTGAATAAATAGGTAGGATATTCTGGCGGTTGAGTGGTACAACTTTTCAAATTCCATGATGGTTTTGGTAACCGATGCTTGTACTGTTCTGACAATCGTGGGGTGTACACGCGAAATTCTGACAAAAAGAACAGCAGTAATTTAATGCGACATAACCGCTGAGGATTTTACCATATCAACATTTGACTAAATTTGACTGGAATGAAAACTGATGCTGAGGTCAGTTCTAGAGATAATTCAGTTCAATCAAATTTTCAGTTTCAGTTAATCAGCTTGAGATTGTTGATGTCAATGACTAGTCTGTTAAGTGAGCACACCCAACATAACAAAGATTAATCCCCTTGACGAATCTCTAGCTTAACTGATTTAGCTGACTTTGATTATTCCCAACTCAGTTCTTAATTTGGCAAATCTTTCTTTGTCTAGTGGCTTTGTAAAGATATCTGCCAACTGATCTTCAGTAGGTACATAAAGAACTTATATCCTTCTTCTCTGCATGATCTCTTATAAAGTGGTGACGTACATCAATGTGCTTTGTCCTTGAGTGTAAAACTGGATTATCAGTAATTGCAATTGCACTGGTGTTATCACACATTATGGGAATTGTTCCTTCTTCTATCCCATAGTCTCTTAATTGTTGTCTAATCCATAAAACTTGAGCACAAAAAATTACAAAAGGCGATATATTCGGCTTTCAAATTTGTAGAAGTTGAGATTGAGTTTTGCTTCTTGCTAAACCATGACACAAGTCTATTTCCTAGTAACTCGACATGTGCACGATGTGTTTTTTCTCGTCCACTTTGCATCCAGCATAATCTGAATCTGAATAAGAAATCGGCTTGAATTCTCCTTCTTTTGAAGACCAAATTCCAACTCCATCTGTGTCTTTCAGATATTTCAAAGTTCTTTTCACAACTGTGAGATGACTTTCCTTTGGTTTTGACTGAAATCTTGCACATACACCGACAGTAAAAGATATATCTAGCCTACTTGCTGTAAGATAGAGTAAGTTTCCAATCATCCTTCTGTAAAGTGTTTGATCAACATCTTTGCCTTCTTTGTATTCATCAAACCTGATGTTGGTTCCCATTGTTGTAGAAATTCCAGTAGATTTCTCCATACCAAACTTTTTGATAAGTTCTCTTGTATATTTGGTTTGGTGAATAAAAATTCCATCATCTAACTGTTTAACTTGCAATCCTAGGAAATAATTTAATTCTCCCATCATTCTCATCTGAAATTTGCTCTTCATCAAACTTGCAGATTTCTCACATAACTGTTCATTTTCTGAACCAAAATGATATCATCAACATAAATTTGAACAAGTAGAGTATCTTCTCCATTCTTCAACCTGAATAATGTTTTGTCGATTGTTGCTTTGATAAATCCATTATCCACTAGAAACTGAGATAGAGTTTCATACCAAGCTCTTGGTGCTTGTTTAAGTCCATAAAGAGCTTTCCTTAGTCTGAAAACTTTGTCTGCTTGATCTTTGATTTCGAATCCGGGTGGTTGTTGAACATAAACTTCTTCTTCAAGAATTCCATTCAGGAATGCGCTTTTAACATCCATCTCATAAACTTTGAATTTCTTGTGAGCTGCAAAGGCAAGAAATAATCTGATTGCTTCTAATCTTGCAACTGGTGCATAAGTTTCATCAAAGTCTATGCCTTATGCTTGAGAGTATCCTTTGGCTACAAGTCTAGCTTTGTTTCTGATGATATTCCCATCTTCATCAAGTTTGTTTCTGAAAACCCATTTGGTTCCAATGATATTGACATGAACTGGTCTATCTACCAATTCCAAAACTTGATTTCTCTCGAATTCATTGAGCTCTTCCTGCATAGATAATATCCAATCTGGATCTTTCAAAGCTTCTTCAATTTCTTTAGGTTCTGATTGAGATAGAAAGCATGTAATCATAGCATCTAGTTGATGTCTTGTTCGAACTCCATCCTGAGTATCACCAATAACTTGTTCTTCAGGGTGATCTTTCATCCAATGATGTGTGTGAGTTTGTATCAACTGATTTGTATTTTGTTCAACTGATTCTTCATAAACTGGTTCTTGAACTTGTTCAACTGAATCTGAGTGAAGTTGTTCAGGTTGTTGAGCAATTGGAAACTGAGACTGATCTTGATCTGAACATTCTGAAATTTGTAGTCTTCCAATGTCAACTGAAACTGAAACGGTTTCGCGTGATCCGGTAACCGAGACCGAGAAACGGGTTCTTGTCGGTCTTCGCTTGTTTCACCGGGAAGTTTGGTTCATCAAATACTACATGTATTGATTCTTCATGCTTGAGTGTCCTATTATTTAATACTCTAAAAGCTTTGCTGACACTTGAATATCGTAGAAAAATTCCTTCATCAGCTTTGGGCTGAAAAACGTGAAGTTGATCTATTCCATTATTGTGTATGAAACATTTGCTACCAAAAGCATGAAAGTATGAAACATTTGGTTTTCTTCCATTCCAAATTTCATAAGGAGTCTTCTCATGTCTCTTGTTCATGAGAGCTCCGTTCTGAGTGTAACAAGCTGTGTTAACTGCTTCTGCCCAATATCTTTCCGGTAGTTTAGCTTCACAGATCATAGTCCTTCATGCTTCTTTGAGTGTTCTGTTTCTTCTTTCAGCTACACCATTCTGTTGAGGTGTTCCAGTGGAAGCAAGTTGATGTAAAACACCATATTCTTCACAATATTCAATAATCACACTGTTGAGGAATTCAGTTCCTTTATCTGATCTTATCTTCACAACTGAAACTCCTTTCTGATTCTGAAGTCTCTTGAGTAATTCTGCAAGCCTTTGCTTGGTTTCACTTTTCTTGGTTAGAAAGATTACCCAAGTGTATCTTGCAAAATCATCTACTACCACCAATGTACACTTCTTTCCACTGATACTAATTGGTGTAATAGGTCCAAATAAATCCATGTGTAGCAATTCTAGATGTGTGGTTGTTGAATGCTGAGATTTGGTCTTGAAACTTGCCTTTGTTTGTTTTCCTTGTTGACATGCGTCACATAAACTATCCTTTCTGTATGAGATCTCTGGTAGTCCAATGACTAGCTGCTTCTTAACAAGTGTGTTGATGTCATCAAAGTTAAGATGACTCAGTTTCTTGTGCCATAGCCAACTGATCTCTGATTTGGTATGCACAAGTAAACAAGTTTCAGCAATGGCAGTTGTCCAATCTACTACATATATGTTTTCTTTTCTTTTTCCGGCTAGAACAACTTGATAAGCTGATTCGCTGATGACAAAGCAAAATTCTTTGTCAAAAGTAACTTTGTATCCCATATCACAAAATTGACTGGTGCTGAGTAGATTGTAGTGTAGTCTTTGTACATAAGATACATTCTTGATTGTAAGTCCATTTCTGATTAAGGTGCCATAACCTCTGGTGTAACCAGGTTTATCTTTACTTCCAAAATTGACTTTTGGTCCATTCTTTGCAATAAAATTACTGAGACAGTCCTTTCTCATAGTTATGTGTCTAGAGCAACCACTGTCAAAGTACCAAATATCCTGCAATAAAAATTAAAAGTTTTTAGGTACCCAATTCAGTTTGGGTCCATGGGGGTCAGTTGTCAGTACAACTCTGGGAATATATCCTTTTGGGATTCTTCGGATATTGTTGCACTTGTTTTCATATATGTAAGCCACACTCCTATAGTATCTATGTTTGGACTGTGTCTTATTTATATGATCTTTCAGATCTTTTGACTGAAATTTGTTTCCATCATGCTTTTTGTTATTAAAGCTTGAATGATAACCATCATTCCTTCAGTACTGAGGTCTGGACTGACCTTTGTACTGTGACTTATGTTGAGAGCTAAGATTAGTCCTCTGCTGAGTTTTGGACTAAAACTTGTGATAAGTTTTCGGTCTGGAATGATTGTCATTATCAGTTTTATTAACAAATTTAGTAAAATTCCAATCATCATCAGTGGGATATAGTCTTCCTTTCCCCCTGAATGTGTGAATCTTTGAATAATTGATATTCTTAGATTTACTTTGATTGTAATTTTTCTGGTTCCTGACTTGATTGGTTTTTGTGGATCTAGCAGTTGATTTGCCGTTTTGGTTTCCATTGGATACAGCTGATCTACCATTTGATTTACCTTTGTTGGTAGATACATGTGTCTTCTTAGAAAACTGATTTATCTTGTGTGATACTGGCTTTACTGGTTCAGCAATTTTCTCAGTTTGTGGAAGTTGCTCAGCTACGAACTTAATACCATTTTTGGTACAAGGTTCAGCAGCTTTGCTAGTTTATCCTTGGAAGATTGCTGCGTATCAATCCTAAACCAGTTTTGTCACCATATGGTTTTCCTGATTTGAATCCAGTAATTGAACATGATTGAGCAAACGATTCGATTCTTGTGCTTCGATGCGAGGCGTGATGCTTGAATCTTTTCTTTATCAATTTTAGTCAGTGTCAACATTTTCAGTTCAGACTTCAATCATTCAACATCAAGAATTAGACTTTCCTTTTCAGCTTTAATTGATTCATAACCAACTTGAATAGTTACTAGTTGATTCATCAATTCGTCAAGCGTCTCTTCTAATTCTAGAATTTTTGGACTGGAGTCAGCAGTCGAAGAACATGCATTTATCATGGAAATCTGAGCTGATGAGTACTTAGAGTTTGATTCACATACCTCATTTGGATCTTCCATGTGTGCCATTAAAGCTGTGTCATCTGATAGTCTTTCAGTGCCAGCTTCATAATCTGATTCATCTCCAGCAAGGAGTGCTCTTCTACCAACTCTTCTTGGTGGAGTCTTTTTGGTCAATTCTGGACATTCAGCTTTGTAATGTCCTGGCTTCTTGCAGTTGAAACAGAGATATTCATCGTCTTTTCTTTTCTCAGGAGTCCTTTTGATGAACTTTTGAGTGACTGGGTGTCCACTCTTCATCCTTCAAATTCTGTTCATCAATAGAGCCATTTGTTCTTCCATCTCATCCAATTCATGAAGATTGCTATATGAGTTTTCTTGAATGTCATTTGATGCTGCTGCAAGTGCTGTGGTCTTTGGTTCTTCCAGAGCTTTGATTATTGCAGCTGTGCTTGTGAAATCTTCACTGAATTCATAAGCTTTCAAATCTGAAAAGATCTTGAATGAATCCTCTACATCAAGTCTTCTTGATTCTTCCATGGCAGTGACCTTCATTTTCCAGCACATTGGTAATGCCTTCAAGATTCTTGTGTTGATAACTTTCTTTGAGTATTCAATCTTGAGTAGATCTAGTTCATCCATGATAGCACCGAATCTTGTCTCCATTTGGTCAATGGTTTCTCCGATTTCATCTTGAAATTCTCAAACTTTGTTTTGCAACGGAAATTTTATTTTCCTTGATTGAATCTGTTCCTTCACAAACTAACTGAAGTTTGTCCCACATTTCCTTGGCAGTTGTGCATTCTTTTACCTTCAAGTACATGTTGTTGTCAAGAGTTCTGAGGATAAAGTCCATCGCAACATTGTTGAGATTATTTCGCTTGCGATCATCACTAGTCCATTCGGCTTTGGGCTTTGGAACACGAATTTGTCTTTCACCTTCAGTTTGCATGAAGGTGATCTGGATTGGTCCTTCGGTGAGTACATCCATCATTTCATCATGAGTAGCTGCTAGAAAAGCCTGCATACGATGTTAATATTCGTCAAATCTGTCCATGTTGCACATAAGCATTTGTCTTGCATATTGATTGTTATCCATTGTGAGTGAGTGAAGACTGATAGTAGATTAATTTAAAAACTGAGCTTTCAAATAAGAAAACTAGAGGAGATATAGAGCAAATGATATCTTGTTAAAGAAACACCGCTCCGATACCAATTGTTGGTCCCTTGGAAAGGCTAACACAAGTTTAGAGGGGGGGGGGGGGGGGAGGTGAATAAACTTGTCCCTAAAACTGGATTTTAAACAATTTAAGTCTCAGTTATAACTTGTGTGGAGTTAAGCTGACAAAGCTGAGATTAAGTCAAACTGACTTAAGCTGAAACTGAGTCAACCGGCAGCGGATATTATTTTAGCCTTTTTCTTCATCTTGTTATTCTTTTACGAAAGCTGAGTGCTGTGAACTGAATTCTGATGAATGTCAGATGTGAACTATGAGGTGTACAACAATCAAGTATCAAAATGCTGTAAGTAAATGTTGAATAAATAAAAAAATGCGTAAAGTAAATAAGGCGGATGTTATAGAGGTTCCAGGTGGTTTAATCCTGTCAGTCCTCTCTTCCCCTGTGGTGCGGAGGAAAATTCCACTAGAACTTCTTGAGGTGAACTGTTACAAAAAGTCCTAAACAATGGTCATTGGCTAATCCCTAGCGTCACTATCTAAACAGTTGTAGAACATGTAGAATTGCTGCTCTTCAAATGCTTGAATCACTGGTCCTTAGAGGGTAGGATTGCCTCTTCACCAGCTACCACCACAAACACAGTCTACCCGACTGCTTGTCACAACTGTCCTTGGCGAAACCTTCCTGGTTTGCTTCACAGTCTAAAACCTTTGATGTAGAATCAAAGTTGGGCTGAGAATCAATAAATTGATTCTTGTTTGTGGTTCTTATAAGTGTTGGATTCTTGATAAATTCTTTGTAGCTTGAACACTTGAAGAAATACTAGATATGATCTTTTTATAGTTCAAGGATGATAGCAATTCGAATAGAATAGACTAATGCACAAAATTGCTCGTTGATTCTTGTATATTCTTTTATTTTTCCTTGGTGCAAAGTCTTCTATTTATAGTGTGAGGTCCAACGTTCATCTGGCTTAAATTCGAATTGTATCAACGTCTCTTTTGTAACGGCTATATTTTCTGACCGTTCTGCTGTGTCAGTAACTCATCCAATGAAATTTCTTCCTTTACAACGTTCGACTGTACTTTCAGTTTGTTGGATTGCTGACATATAAAACTGAGTTTCCTTATCAGTTTTATACTGAGTTTTTCACTTGTCAGTTTCCTAACTGACTTGGAGCATTAACTGAGATTTTACTCTTCTTCAAATATCAGTACTCCAGTTTTCATCTGATTATCATTGACTATCAGAGTACACCATAACTTATTATCATCTAAGAATTCATTGTCCTTATGTTTCTTAGGTCTTCATACAAGATCTATAAAGTCAATTAAGGTCACCACAATCTTGCCTGAAGTCTGACTTTACAGTCTCGACTTGTAATCTTCATAACTGAGTTTTGAACCCTCAGTTCTTCAATCTTCAATAACTGAGTCTGTGTCCCTCAGTTCTTCGATCTTCTAGATAAGTCAACCGAGTCTGTAACTCTCTGCGAACTTACCTTCTTCAGTTCCATGCAGGTGTATTATGAGTCAGTTTGCTTGTCTTGATGATTTCCAGTTTTCTAAATGATTTCCAGTTTTCAGTTTTACGACACACTAACTATTACAGTGCTTGTCTGATGTAACCTTTACAAATATCAGACTCTAGTAAAACTTATACATTCAGTTCTAGACATCTTTTAGCTTTTCACTATAACAGCTGGCTTCAGCACTTCATCAATGGTGTTAAGATAATACTTTAAACAAGTAAGATGACTTATCATCAAAACATAAATTTTATTTCCAACACAAAGCAAATAAGAAGAATAATAAAATCTGTCATTTATTAAATTAAAACAATTACAAAAATTGTCTTTCGGGCACTACAACTAACAATCTCTACGCATTTTAGGGTTTTTAAATCTATCATTAAGTCGGCCTAAGCCTCTATATAAAGAGCAGCCACGGATTTTATTAAATACACTTTTTACATCAACTCATAACACAAATCCTCAGTTTCTCAGAGTAGTTTTTATACAAGATTCCAGCAGTTATTTTGTGAGGTTCTTGTGTATATTTCTTCTTTGTTGTTTGTATTTAGATCCCCCCAATTATTGTTTACCGTTTGAGGTTGTTCGTTCTTCGTCAAACGATGTAGATCTAAGGATACGACGTGAGGCAGTGGGGATTCCTCGTCTATAAGGATCCATACACCCACGTCGAGATCTAGTGACCTGCGTATGACTTTGATCTGAACGACAATTGTGTTTCTAGTAGATCTATATAATTGCTTGATGAATCTCTATTTTATCCGTTACGTATAGAGAAACGCTAAGATTTAGGTTTTCGCCGCGTCAATCTAGCCACGTCTTTATGGTGAGGTTGTCCACCTAGAATTTCTTATCTTACTAGGTATGGCTACGGCTACGATGCTCGTCTGTTTTAATTAAAACGTGTAGTTAGGAAATACCAATATAGAACTCCTAGGATGGCTCTTGAATTGATCTTCCGGGATTTTCAGCGAGATCTAGATCTGTTTTATATTAGGGAATTGCATGCACCTAATTATACATAAGTCGTAGATTAACAAGATACCTCAAAAGTTAGTGTTAATGGGACGGAGACTGATGCGATCGCCTAAGAAGTACGCCTAACCACATGAATGTTGCCTAGGTGAGGAATGCGGTTAATATCGTCATCCCTAGTTTTGTAAGCGTGCGAGTTATATGAGATGGAGGCCTGCGAAGTGAAGTCACGTAATGTAGCATAGTGATCTAGATGACCTAACCGGAGCTTGATCTAGTTTAGGGGATGACTCCCATAGCCAATATAAAATAGATACGAATCGGATTAATAGTTGTCGAGTCTAGCTTAGTTATATAGAATCTCTAGATCCAAACGATAACATAGTAATTAGGGAGGTTAATTACTTGTATGTTATGTGTTGTGTCGAGTCGTGTCCATTATCTTTTCTTGTCGTTTGTTGGTCGTAGACCGCCTTCGTGTGCATGGCATGAATGATTAATTGTTTGTATATAACTGATCCACAATTGGTTCCCTGTAGGATCGACCTTGATTCGCTATATCTATACTACGATGGACCTAGTCCTCTTGCTAGTATTGGTTTATGGTGGTCATGAATTTTATTTTCACTTGATCTTTTCACCTACACCTTGTGTTGATTTACTTTACGTATTAATATTTATGATGTGATTGTTCTATTTATTGCATACTCAATTTATCACAACACTCAGTAAGCATCAGACACTGAGTCAGCACAGAACTGATAAATAGGAGATTAGAATTCTTATTAACACATTTATTGCACAAAGGCTTTATCTTATCCGCTGCAAGTTAGTTCAGTTCTAGTATCAGCTAAACTGAATTAGCTAACTCCTACACACAGTTAAAGGGTAGGAACAGAACTGAGCTGAGTCATATTGAATATCAGTTAGCCAGTTCAGTTTGAGTCTTGAGAAACTCAGTTCCTGGGGTACAAGTCAGTTTTAGGTGACAAGTTTATTCACACCCCCCCTCTAAACTTGTGTTAGCCTTTCCAAGGGACCAACCGGTACTAGTTTAGCATCAAGCACTTACCATTGTGCTAAAACCAATTGGTGTTAGTAAAGGTGCTACTTCATTTCCTTATACCACACCTTCACAATGCCATGGTTCGAACGCACACAGGTGGGCAGAGTGCTGTATACCCAACAATCCCCCCAACACCTGCTACCCACTCAACCGTGCTTTAAAACAGAATGTTGTTACCGGGATTCAAACCCATGACCTGATCTGCTACCAGTTTTTAGGATCAAGCGCTTAGCATTTTACTAAAATCAATTGGTGTTAGTAAATGTGTTACTTTATTTCCTTATACCACACCTTCACAACGCCATGGGTCGAACACACATAGGCGGGCAGAGTGCTGTGTACCCAACAGGCTTCCTCTGCCCTATCCAAGAAAATGTATAGAAGGTTCCACAGAGACATCCGAGGTGAAGCAATGTAAGGAAGCTGATTTCTTATTTGACTAGAATGTTCTTGCAGCCTCATCTTGATCCATAGGGACTCTTACAAATATAGAAGAATTACTAGATTCAGTCCTATCTTCAGCCAACTCTTGAATCCTAAGGCTTTGTCTTTGATCAGCATCTTCTGGATGTGCTTCAGGTGTATGCATGTCACTAATATCAAAGATAGCAATGTTTTCATATTCCTTGGCACCTTGACTTTCTGAGCTCCAACCCAACAAGAATGGTGAATTGGTAGAGTAGCTTATGCTAGGAAGGGTCCCTAAAAAGGTGTCAGCCAGAGGATTTCCCCAATGTAGTATTTCGAGAAGAATAATAGGTATAGTTAGCTTATAACCCGTGCCATTTGAGGGGATTTGCACAGAGGACTGTCCAGCTTCAAAGACTGAGATTTTTGTACACTCATTGCTCTTTACAAAAATATTTCTCATGGATTTGCAGTTGGCTGATGCTTTCTTTCTACAGTTGAAGAAGCGGGGCTTTTAAAGCTTGAAGCTTTCATCCATAATCCAAATTGGTCTTCCCTATGAACCCTATTTCACAGGTCAACAAATTTAGCATAGCACGATTTGGATGCATGCCCTACAACGCCATAATAGAAACAAAAGAAGGTCAAACTCTCATGCTTAAATTCACCCAGATTTGATCATTTCCCTGCTTCCCAAACACTTCTCAGAGAAAAGGTTGGGAAAAGTCTATCTCAACAAGACATCTGAAAAAATTACTCTACATGTTACCTGAAGAGGAATATTTAGCTGTAATAACCTTTCCAACAGCCTTGCAAATATGCTTTGCAGCACCAGTAGTACACCACTCAAAAGGAAAGTTCCACAGTTGGATTCAAATCAGCCTCCAGTCAAAAGCTCGGTTGCCTGATTCAGTTCATTTTCTTCATTGCTTCATAACCATCAAATATCTTCCAAAAAATCACGGACACCCCACCATTACTTTGTCAACGTCTTCCCTGCATTTAAAAAAAATTGCAGGGAAGTCACTGATTCTAAAACCTTAAGTTAAATTCCGGATTATCTTCAGAATGTTCTGCACACCACAAAATTTGCTAGCCTTTTCCGAATAAATCTTGACGACCACGCACTTCAAAGATTCCTACTCAGCAGCCTTGATGATTTCCTTAAGGAGACCAACTCCACTGCTTTCATCTTTAAAGAATTTAAAATTCATATGCCGTTGCTCCAAGTCGTCACTCATACTTAAAAGAAAGTAAAAGATGAGAGGAAAATAGAAACCCAAACCGATATTGAATAGAAGATGAAAAGGACCAGCATGCAAAGGAAAGAAGATGAAAGGTCAACAGGAAAAAAAAGCAGAAATAGCAACTCTCAAGAAGAGAGAAAAATACTCTCAAGAGAGAGAAACCAAGTTTTCGATCTCGAATATATATGTCGATAACTTTTTTGAATTCATTTCATAATATAATTGCCGATAAAGTATTTGTTATTATTTTCTTTATTTTACATGTATTTTATTATCAATCCTGTTACGATCAAGTGTTTACCCTTCTACTAAAACCAATTGGTTGTAGTAGAGGTGCTACTTTATTTCTTTATACATTCAAGAGTGTGGGCAATCTCTCCCAACACCCCCATCAAGTGTGGAAAATCTTGTCCCAACACTTGTACAATTTTCATTCAAGAGTGTGGGCAATCAAGAGAGAAAAGATCACCGCGAGACGAGGATCTTTTTGATTTCAACAATCCTTAAATCCATTAACGTTAGGATTTAAAGGTTAAACGTTTGACGGGTTGAAGCTTTGGATCGTTGTACCACACAATTTAAGGTAACGTGGTTTTCTTATCGTATGATTAAGGTTTCGTAAAGTGGTAGAGCAATTTGTATGATTGTTTTTCGTGGTTTTAATTTGTTCAAGTCGAGTTTGGGTTGAATTTGAGTAGAAAACGCAGAGTGCAGAAAACTGTCCACCGTGGTGCAAGAAAAACGTGTAACAGGTGCAAGGGAGAGGCTCGGTCGACCGAGCCTATCCATTCGGTCGACTGAGTGTTGGTTCATCCGTACGGATGAGTTGTGTATCCGTACGGCTATTTCTCAGTATCGGACAGCAAGTTTATCCGTCTGGACAGGGACTGTTTCAGTGCTGTTTTTCCTTGTTATGTGTTTAAAGCTCCATAATAGCGTATTAACTACATAACCTTACGTGACAAAGCTCTGAATTAGCTTTTGATGCGTTTAGTTCCAGCACCACATGGATTCCCTTAAAAGATGAAGTGTGGGACCGTCGAAAGCTTTGGATTTGCCTTGTGCTTCGATAAGCTAGAGTTTATCGATGTCTGTGTAATTGCTAGGCCTTGTCCGTGTCTAGTGGTCTAGGAAAGAGAGTAGGAGATGTGAGGGAGCTTACTTGAAAACACTTAGGTGGCTAGTTAAACATCTAATCAAACATATGTGTTAGATTAATAATATTAAACATCATGTAATGCTTGGTAAGGCATAGTACAATATTGCGATGTGTTCTCTGACCAGACAAAGTAGACTGTACCCACGCCGGTCAATCGATTGGCTAGATAAAGCGTCTGGTACATTCTGCCGGTCATCACACTATCGGGACTCAGATATTCCCGGGGTTACTAGAGCGTGTCTCTAAGTAGGTTGCACCCAGTTGTCCTAGTACATCCTATTACTAGGCGTAGTGCCCTTGTTATTCATGATGTAACAAACTTGAGCTAAGCTAGATTCCTTTTGGAACCTCATGTTGTGCTATGAACATAATATGATAGTTAGCTAGGGTTAATAATGGAAATGAATTAATAAAAGACGGCGTTGCTTTTATTACTTTATGAGATCATAGTTATACGATCTTCTACGCGTTACTGAGTACTTTTGTACTTACCCTGTTACGTTGTGTTTATCTTCCCCTTTCCCCAAAGAAGATGAACAGGTTGCTACGGTTGACGAGTTCTTTGATGATGAAGTTTGAGATGAAGCTTTTGAAGACTTAGTTCTTTTAGTTGTTTCTTTCTTAAAATAGTTGTTTCACGTTTGAACAATGTTGTCCTTCTTTTTGGTTTTGCTTCTTTTGAGATCTTTTGGGATTTGGATGTTTGATGATTAGTTCTTTTTATTGGATTTAGTTTTTCACAGCATTGATTACCGTGTGTTCGATCTTTTGGTTTCCCCGAGTTGTTGAGTTGTTTTATCTTCCGCGTCATTTAATTCTGATGTATGATGTAAGGCTTACGTATATTATTGAATCTATTTGATAATATATGTGCCGAGCGCTCTTTCCGGATAAGGACTCGGTGTCTGGGAATGGGGCGTTACAGTTGGTATCAGAGATGGGTTTTCCTTGCTGTGTAGGACTTGATTTCTTCCTTAAGATAAGTTTTAGAGCTTTAGTAAGCCCTCTCTTTTCTTGGTAACAGAATGGTTCTTACTAGAGGAGGAGCTAATACGAGTAACACCGAGGCGGCTAACACCCAGACGGGTAACACTGAGGCAGGATTTACCGGGGTTGTGATTCCGAGAAGGAGAAGAAGTGGACCAGCTACCTAGGGCCCTACAGTTTACCAAGTTAACACCTCGTATGTGAGCAACATCATGCGTGGGTTGAATCAAGGACCAGATATCGTCGTCAGAGGTAGAGTGGAACAAGAGGGTCCTTCACAGTTTAACACCCGCGTACCGGTTACTACTTCAGCTCCAAGGACCACGAGTTGGACCGGGGTGGGACTTTCTCATCCACCGGCTGGTCAGTTTTTCAGTTATCCACAGGTATCGACGTTTCCTTCTACACCACTGAGTTTTACACCGCAACCGACGGTTCTACCTCCACCACCGCCTAGGTCGGATTCTTTCGTAGCACCTGGATACACCCATCCCCAACAGAACTATCGTATCAGAATGACCACCAGTGCAGCAGCCAGTACGGCATCATCAGTTTGGGGGTTATGACAGACCAGTGGATTGGTATGAGAAGATGAAGAAACATAGGGTGCCGGAGTTCTTTGGCAATATCGAACCAACAGCAGCAAACTTATGGATTCGTGGGTTCGAGAAAGCGTGCAGAAATATGAATGCTCCAGAATCTGAGTGGGGTCATTTAGCCATATCCTTGTTGGCAGGGAATGCAGAAAGTTGGATGGAAGCATATGAGCAAGTTAATCCAAGGATCACGGATTGGGCAGTGTTCAAGGATCTGTTCTACAAGGAATACTTTCCTAGGACCGCACGGAATGCGAAAGCTAATGAGTTCCTGAGTTTGAAACAAGGGAGATATACTACAGTAACTCAGTACTCCCAGAAGTTCCATGATTTGGGCAGGTTCTACCCTGAGATCATGAAAAGTGAAGAGAAAAAGATTGATAAATTCATGGAAGGATTGTCACACGAGGTGGCAAAGGGCATGCTAGGAGATAGACCTACGAGCATGGCAAGCGTCATGGATAGAACTTTCATTGCGGAGAGATTTGCCAGTAGACAGACGGTTGTAGTTGGAGATAAGAGGTCTTTCTCAAATTTTCAAGGAAGTAATAGAGGAGAACCGCAGCAGAATGTTAAGAGGGCAGGAAATCCGGCTACGAAGAGTTCAACAAGTGGAACGCCATCGGTCTGTGCTAAGTGTAACAAGACACACACAGGAGAGTGCATGGCAGGTAGCGTGAGTTGTTTCCACTGTGGGGAAGTGGGACATTACTCGAGAGCGTGTCCTAAGAGCTCTCTCAAGGTAATCAGGTAGGAGGACGAGGTAACCAACAGGGTAATCATACTACAGGTAGCAGACCAGTTCGTGTCTTCGCAGCAGATGCAGAACCGGAAGAGTTAGATGACCTTGTGGTGACAGGTACTTTTCAGTGTTTGTGTTTATTATAGATATTTAATATGATATAGCGCGCATATGATATTACATATTTGTATACTTAAGCCGATTCACTTATTAGGTACCATAATCATAGATAATCTAGCGAGTTTCGGCTACGTTTGATACCGGAGCTTCGGGAACTTTTGTTTCCTCTAAGATAGCTAAGAAGTTGAACCTACCTCTTAAGGAATTGGAGAGACCTTTGAGTATAACCACACCTTTGGGCAGAGTCACTAGATGTGCTCAAGTCACACCCCAAGTCGATTTTAGAGTTGGGACTTACAAGTGCCGGCATGCTTTGACGGTGTTGGATTTCTCGGATTTCGATGTTATCCTGGGTATGGACTTGTTATCCAAGAATTACGTCTACTTGGATTGTAGGGGTAAGAGGGTGATCTTTAATGCCCCAGGAAAATCAGCTAAGACGTTTTAGGGTAATGTATGCAAGCCTAGCAAGGGTCGTTATCCGATTATCTCAGTAGTTAAAGCCCTAAGAGCTTTGAAGAGGAGTTGCCAGGGTTTCGTTGTTTATGCATTAGATAAGGAAAAGCATAGGCCCGAGTTAGGAGAGACTCGTTTAGTTAAGGACTTTCCTGAAGTTTTCCCGGAAGATTTGCCAGGACATATGCCTGATAGGGCCATAGAGTTCGAGATTGAATTGATTTCCGGAGCATCACCAGTGGCTAAAGCACCTTATAGGATGGCACCAGCGGAGTTGAAAGAGTTGAAAACTCAGCTTAAGGAGATGCTAGAGAAAAACATCATCCAGCCAAGTACATCACCGTGGGGAGCACCGGTCTTGTTTGTGAAGAATCTGAACATGAGACAAAGAAGATGGTTGGAGTTCGTGAAAGATTACGACTTGGACATTCAATACCACCCGGGTAAAGCGAATGTTGTAGCTGATGCACTTAGCCGGAGAGCGGTTAATGCTGTCACTACCTTGCAAGAAGTTGTGGATCAGTTGGATAGGATGCAGATTCAAGTGATTGAAAGGAAGGGTGAAGCTCAGACTTTGGCGCCATTGATGGCAAGGTCAGATTTGCTAGATGAGATTCGGGCTAAGCAGGATAAAGACCCGGTGTTGATTAATTTGAAGCGAGTGGCTCGAGAGAAGCCTACAATGGGTTATCAGTTGGACAAGAGTGGTCATCTTTGGTACGGAGACCGTTTGTGTGTGCCCGATGTAGATGGCCTAAGAGAGAAGGTTATGGATGAAGCTCATAAGATTGCTTTTGCGGTACATCCAGGAGCCACTAAGATGTATAGAGATCTCAAGGAAAGGTAGTTGTGGCCTGGTATGAAGTTAGGGATCGCATAGTTTGTGGCAAGATGTGATACATGCCAGAGAGTGAAAGCGAACACGACGAAGACCGGGAGGTTTGTTGAAACCCTTAGAGGTACCGGAATGGAAATGGGAGAATATCACGATGGATTTCATCACCGGTTTGCCTAAGACTAAGGGCGGTCATGACATGATTTGGGTGATTGTGGATAGACTCATAAAATCAGCCCATTTCTTGCCGTGTAAAGTGGACATGCCTATAAAGAAGTTCGCTACTATGTATATCGACAATATAGTGAAGCTTCATGGTGTGCCTGTTAGGTGTTATGCCCGAAAGACGATTTTTGTAATTGTTTTATTTAATAAATGAATTGACATTATTATTCATATTTATTATTCTCATATTCACCGATGTGACAATAGTATTTACACTACAGAAAACCCTAAAGTATATCGTTTATGTAATCACTTAACTCAGTGTATGGTATATACACGGGAGGATTGAGTTAGTGAAGACGTACTTAAAATACAATTAGCCCATAGTGAAGTTAATCGAGAGTATCGGGTCTCTCCTTTAACGTGCTATTAATGCGCCCAGAACACAATAGGTGTGATTGTCTTATCCGGACTTTCGGTTAAGAGAACCTAGTGGGGCATTTATATATGATAGATATATCATATAGGGCTGGACCGATTTGATTAGAGTTCACGATATAATTCCGTAATCGAGAAGTCTTATCGAATCAATGGATGATTATATTTATGGATATATCTTAATCCTGAGGTGATCACCGTGAACTACTTGAATCAGTATGAAGTTTGACTTGACGGTTAAGGATTACACTGAGTCTGTGGTCTGAATTACCCCATCTTGGCGTTGTACTGGATTGAGTGAGTAGTCTGTGTTATCACAGATACGGAATCCATTCCTTCCCTTATTTATTAATCCTAGAAACTGATCGATCCATGGAGTTCATATTACACTGATTAGCTACCAGTGAGTTGTATGAATTAATTGATCACTAGGGGGTTAATGGTAAATAAGGATAAGAGGTTCTAGAAAGGGTTAACGGTAACTTCCCGGTTTAGAATGAACAGTCTATGGAGGATTAATCCATATGTAATGATTATATCAATGGACGCTTATTATTGTTCTCGTGAGGAGATAAATATAATCTCATAATCGGAGGAGTGCAGTCACGGGATTATGGTGGCATATTCATGTGATTGATTTATCGAATATAATTATTCTGTTCGTAAGATAATTATTTATTTGATTTATCGGAGCCGCTGATTATTAGTCCATGGTCCCCGACGTGTCTCCTAATATAGCATAGCTATTATCGGAAGTCGAATCCTAATAATATTGATTTAGTTCTTGTTGGACTTTATTAAAACGATATGTGAATTAATTGTTTAGTGGACTATTAAATTAGTTGGGCTAAATAATTAAATATGTGGAAAAGACATTTTCCATAATCTTGGCCCAATTATTGTGTTATGGCAAAATTAATATTGACTAGGTCAATATTAGAAATTTCGCCCCATGTTTTTTTTATGGAACAAGAAATTGTTTTCTTGTGTATTAATAAGACATGTGCGTAAAATATTTATTGAATAAATATTTATGGAAAGAAATAAATATAAATATTATTCTAGATTTGTTCTAGAATATTATGGGATTATTTTTATTTAATGGATTTATTTTAATTGCAAAATAAAATCCTTGGAGGCTAAGTTTTACTCTCCTATATAAAGAGAGTTCTCCCAAGCCTTAGACACACAATAAAATTTCGACTTCCATCTCTTAGAGAGAGGAAGAAATTTCGGCCAAGGGTGAGTGAGGAAAATCTTGGAGATTTTTCCGGGTAGCATATCGGAAGGATTCGAGACAAGAATTTCTTTCCACCGGGAGTTGCTTGGATCACACGTACGGAAGATCGTGGTGCTCTTCACACCTTCGTTCGTTCTTTCTATTGCGGTTCTCCAACTTGGATTTTGAGATCCAAGAGGTATGTTCTACAACCCCCTTGTAAAGTAGATCTAGTTATTTTATTACGTGTATTTTATAGATCTAGATCCTTAAAATCGCTTCCGTTGCGGATGATATTACCAACAGTGGTATCAGTCGCCAAGGTGATCTATATTTATACGTATAAAATATTAGATCTAGGAGTGGTAAAACATGTAGATTTTTGTCCCAATTTTTTTTTAAAAAAAGGGGCCGAAATTATGTTTAATTTTTTTTATGTTATGAATGTCTTGGTTGAAGAGATAGATTGGGGTTGATACTGTTTACTCGTTAGATCTATTGTAGCTCCTTTGTTTAGTAACAATTAAGCATAGGAATTGTATTTTATTTATGTCAAATTTCAAAATTTATACGTAAAAGTAGCCTCTTTTATTGTAATTTTGAATATCCGGGCTGGAAAAGATGAAGATCTTGCTGGAAAATTGAAGATCAAGGCGAAACCCAAGGTATGAACGAGGAGAAACGGATAAAATTTTATTAAAAACTCCTACAGGACTTTCTGCGACGCTGAAAAGCGTCGCTATAAGTCCTGTTTATAAATAAATGCATGCGGCTGGGGTTCAACATGCATGCGGCTGCATGATAATTTTGGTAAACCTAATTTCCATCTCAATTACTGCCGTATGGCAGAGAAAAAGAAAAAAAAAATTATTTTTGGAAAATATTGTTTTTGGTAAACAGCCGCATAAGAAAAAAAAATATTAATTATAATAAACTGGATTTATTTAATTAAAAAGGCCTTTTCCCCTCTCGGGTGTTCATGGTTCGTGATCCGGCGGTTCGAGTTCAAGATTCGAAGATCAAGACTCGAAGACATAGATTATGTAATTTACTGTTTTCCTAGGATAGATTAGATACGGGGGTACCAACAATCCATCTCGGTGTTTAAATTTTCCGCAATTTATTTTTTATGTGTTTGATCATAAAATAGACATAAAATCGGAATTGCCATGACATGCATCATATCATAAATCCACTCCATGCATACATGTAGAATTTTAATTTTGGTAATTAAAATAGGCATGTATACAAACTCGTGTAATTAGTTGAAATTTAATTAATACGTGGTAATTAATTAATTTAGTAACTAATTAAAGATCCGAGGACGGGTTATGAAATCGTTAAGTCTTTCGGTGTGTGTTCTCGGTGAACCGCCTTAAAGCCCAAACGAGATCACGTTTTCGATTCGTAGTGTCTACGAGATTGAATTGATGGTAAAAGAACAATAAATCTTGGACAAAAACGGTTCGCCTATAGGTTGGGTGGTCAACTGAGCTTCGCTCGACCGACTTAACCCTCCTAGTGTGATGTATGCACGGGGGTCCGGCAAGACTAAGCTACACTGGAGAGCAGAGGGGTGATTCCTTCTTATCTCAATGGGGCTGTCTTGACCCGATTTCGTCCGTCTGTCACATATGTTCCAACGAATAAGACGGGTAGGCTTGCCTACGTTACCGACATCATTCGGAATCCTTGATTTGATGTGCTTTTATGTTAACATCAAAAAGACGTGGTTAGTTAACCCACCACCACTTCCAAAATATTGAGTGGGAGCGGGGGAGGCGACAGCCAACCCCACGGCCTCTACTATAGATACAAGTAAGTGGGAGAAGGGTGACGCCTCGAGGCGCTTTGATTTCGTCCCCCTAAGGATGGTGTTCACCCCTATCAACATTCATGGCTTGGTCTCCGAAAGGATAGGATTTCTGGGTACTCGTCGGGTCACTGACCTATCCTAAGACGGCACACTCGGGGCGTACCTAAGAGACCCGATATTGTAGGTCACACTCATCATGGGTATTCTTGATAATATCTAGGCTAAAAAAGGAAGGTAGTCAATGACTAAAGGGATGTTCGATTCTCGTGGGATGTTCGATTCTCACAAGTTATTCATTGATGGGATTGTCTCGATTTAACCGTCATCTCTTTGACCTACCCTAAGGCGGCACTGAGATGCGAGGTTAAAACCTTGGAATGGTAGAGTAGACTTACTTATAGTTTACAATTCCTAAAATAAAATAATATAGTAGTGTTAAACTTGAATTAATATATGTCATTTTATTTACAGCATTATATCCCTTACTAAATTGCTTAAAATTTATAATTGACTAGTATTGACTTCTTTAAAAAGTGGAAAGTAACTAGGACGTTGAACTAGTTAATCGATAATGCAATTAATTTTCGGAAGAGATATTTTCTCTTAAGCCTTTTAAAAACAAGTGACATATAGGTATGTCACTAGTGTCATTCGTGTCAAACGGAAGACAAACTTAGTTTGATCAAAGGTGATTTCGGACTTTGAAATTCTTCTAGTGAATTTTGAGTGTGTAGTAATTACACGAGTAATTTTCTAATTGAAAAATCGGAAAATCATGAAGTGTTACTAGTTGGATGATATTTGGAATCGATGAACTAGTGGGAGCTTTATGATTTGTTGTTTTTCTAGAACATTAGAAAAGTGTAACTGACTACACACGTAACCGTTCTAATTGAAAAACCGGAAAGTCATGAACTGTCGCTAGTTGGACGATATTTGGAATTGATGAACTAGTGGGAGTTCTATGATTTGTTGTTTTTTTGAAAACATTGGAACTATAAGATTTTTCTAATCGGAAAAAATCGGAAAATCATAAACAATAAAGCATTGCTCGTTAGACGGTATTTGGAACCGATAAACTAGTGGGAGCTTTAATGTTATGATTTATTGTTTTTTCTAGTATATTAGACAATCCGAGAAGTCCAGATGAGTAACACTTGAAATAGACATCCCACAGTTCAAGAGTAGTGTCTACTCAAACGAACCGCTGGTTCAAGACTGTTTCCATTCACGGAAAGTCAAGAATGGGAGAATATGTCTAAAAGTGTTAGTCATCTAAACTGAGAAAACTTTAAGGCTGAACCAAAAATTAATTAACTGAAAATCATAGGATAAGGACAGTGATTTTGGATCACCAACCTATGAATCCTTGGCGATTTTCTCGAGCTATGTTCTTTGGAAGAACAAGGTAGCAGTGCATTTAACGATTAAAGGAGTAAACAACGGGCAGTTAATTTTAGCTAGAATAGTGGGAGTGATATAAGGAAATGAATCTCGGATTCAATCCTTGGATATCACGGAAAAATTATTTTCTGTTTAAGATTCGTTGGAACGAATGGATTTACCTTATATTCGATAATTTGTTTGTCGTATAGAAAGTGAATATACCATTTGTAGTACGAATCCAAGACTCGGACTTTTGTTTGATAAAGTCAAAACCACTTAGAACTGCTGAAATATGTATATAAAACACATCTTAAGAACTGTTAAAAGCAATTGGTTTCTATATTTAGATAAACGCTTCTTCATATTCCATAGTTAGTGCATAGTCCCTAAAAAGACAAGACCGAAGACTGGCTCAGGGTGATTCCTTTCTCCCAGTCTGGTTATATTGTCTCAAAGGTTCAATGACTAAGTTTCCTTTCAATCGGGAAAGGATAATGGTTATAAAGAAGTAACATAGCTTGTTTATGACGACCTTCGGGGTCTGATGAAAGATACGAGCTAGTAGGAGCTTCCGAGTAGTGACTTCTTGTCTGATAACAATTCAAACAGTCCGGAAAGTTTATCCAAAATATTTTGAGGTTTCTCTGTTTTCAACAGAGATAGAGTATTCTATACTCGGGATAGGCCATTCATAGTCCTCGAGACTGATGCTCAGCCTGCCTCATTGTGACATGTTCTCACTTAGTAAGAAACCGTTAAATTGCCTTACATAGTTTTAGATGTGCTACAATACACTGCTTAACTCAATAAGGATATTGGAAGCGAAATAACGGTTTACATTGAAATGTAAGACCGAGAAGTCTACATAGAATATGCTTTGGAATTTACGGATAAGGTGTGGATTCGGTTCAGCCCACCTCCATAAATATAAGCATTTAGCACACGGTGCTTGAAGGTAGGTTTGGGAATTTCACGAACACGTTCGGCCAGTGACCAATCGTTATATATCTTGTAGCATTGAGAAAAAGGTTTGTTATAAGATTCTTGAAATCGGGAAGGGACAGTTATACTGTTGCATCCTTTCTGATAGAGTCCATGAACAGCAAAACCTTAAACCTTGAAGTACATTTACTAAAGGTAGTTACTAAATGATTAAAATCAGACCACGTCCAACATCGGTTGTTGGTGATAACACTAAATACTACGAAACTAGATCAGAATTTCGATCCACCCAGTAAGTATTGGGAGTATCGTTTATCCATTACCCATTACGGTTTCTGCGGACTTTGTAGTCTGAGGATCGATTGATGACCATGGCTCTTTTGTGAGCAGTATAGGATTCTGATAATAGAGGTTGGTTTAATAGCCATAACCCTGCGAATGGAGTTCGGTACTCCAGTTCTGTTCATACTCTTGTAGAACCACCTGAGCGTCTCAGGCCCAGTGGGAGTAATTGGATCTACACAGAAAATAGTAGAATGCATTGGAAAGTTTATCTTTCAGAGCAAAGATTTAGTGGTCTAGGGGTAATTCCCTAAGAAGTAGAGAGTTAATCAGACCTTGAACTCTCTTACCACTTAGTATTGCTTGATTTCGTTCAAAAGCAGGAAAAAAAAAGGGGTGATTCCCTGAGACTTTCTTGCCAAACAAACGGAGTCTAGATTAATTCGAAACAGGATGGTATTGCCTTATGAACTAATGACATAATGACTGTCAAGGCTTATGTCCTTTGTGGATAAAAAGCAAACCTCTCGGTCATTGGAAGTCATATATTTCTACAATATGTGGATTTGACCAGAATATTGATAAGTCTTTTGTAGACTGGATATCAATTTTAGTACAGTAGTGAATATATACATACATATATTAGTGTTTGTGAAGGATAACACTGCACCAGTTGAAATCAACATGGATGTGTTATCTAAAGTCAGAATCTGACAATACCACAATTCTCTGCAACAGAGATTTGGACAACATTCTTAAGAGTTTGACTCGGTCGAATTCATTAGAATCACTCACTGGTTTCCCATCCATCTTATTGGTTACGATGATGCATTTGTGTCTGCAACATTCAACGAGGAAGTTCTACCCTATGCCTCAGGAATGACTCTCTAAATCTTCGGATCAAGAGAAATGGGATAGATTCTCTTTTCTAGTAAGAGATGGTCAGGTTATTGAACGTCAATTTTGATCAAATCTAAGATTCGGCGGTTATCAAAGCAAGTTTAGTATGCGGACATATTCATGTGTGAACTTGGATATGTGTGATACACTGATTTTGACTTTAAGTCAGATTGAGGATGATCGTTAAGTCGATCTCGGGCTCAATGTTTATTCAGTACCACATGATTAGATGGACCGGTAACGTTTCGATTCTACGGATCGTCTCGAGCCGACAACCTGACTAATCATTAAGACCCATGACATTTAGATGTAGGTGCTCCCCGAGTCACTGACCTATCCTACGACGGCATACTCGGAGTGTACTTTGGAATCTGAAATGGTTATGATATGCTTAATGGGTACTAGAATACGGGATGGGTCTCCATTGCTTTAGAGCAAGTGGGAGATGTGGTTTGTTATAGTTTAAACTCTAAAACAATTAATCACATTCTTTCGTGCAAGTGGGAGATTGTTAGGTGTTATGCCCGAAAGGCAATTTTTGTAATTGTTTTATTTAATAAATGAATTGACATTATTATTCATATTTATTATTCTCATATTCACCGATGTGACAATATTATTTACACTACAGAAAACCCAAAAGTATATCGTTTATGTAATCACTTAACTCAGTGTATGGTATATACACAGGAGGATTGAGTTAGTGAAGATGTACTTAAAATACAATTAGCCCATAGTGAAGTTAATCGAGAGTATCGGGTCTCTCCTTTAGCGTGCTATTAATGCGCCCAGAACACAATAGGTGTGATTGTCTTATCCGGACTTTCGGTTAAGAGAACCTAGTGAGGCATTTATATATGATAGATATATCATATAGGGCTGGACCGATTTGATTAGAGTTCACGATATAATTCCGTAATCGAGAAGTCTTATCGAATCAATGGATGATCATATTTATGGATATATCTTAATCCTGAGGTGATCACAGTCAACTGCTTGAATCAGTTGAAGTTTGACTTGACGGTTAAGGATTACACCGAGTCCGTGGTCCGAATTACCCCATCTTGGCGTTGTACTGGATTGGATGAGTAGTCTGTGTTATGACAGATACGGAATCCATTCCTTCCATTTATGGAAGTAGATAGACAGTTCCCTTATTTGTTAATCCTAGAAACTGATCGATCCATGGAGTTCATATTACACTGATTAGCTACCAGTGAGTTGTATGAATTAATTGATCACTAGGGGGTTAATGGTAAATAAGGATAAGAGGTTCTAGAAAGGGTTAACGGTAACTTCCCGGTTTAGAATGAACAGTCTATGGAGGATTAATCCATATGTAATGATTATATCAATGGACGCTTATTATTGTTCTCGTGAAGAGATAAATATAATCTCATAATCAGAGGAGTGCAGTCACGGGATTATGGTGGCATATTCCTGTGATTGATTTATCGAATATAATTATTCTGTTCGTAAGATAATTATTTATTTGATTTATCGGAGCCGCTGATTATTAGTCCAAGGTCCCGACGTGCCTCCTAATATAGCACAGCTATTCTCGGACGTCGAATCCTAATAATATTGATTTAGTTCTTGTTGGACTTTATTAAAACGATATGTGAATTAATTGTTTAGTGGACTATTAAATTAGTTGGGCTAAATAATTAAATATGTGGAAAAGACATTTTCCATAATCTTGGTCCAATTATTGTGTTATGGCAAAATTAATATTGACTAGGTCAATATTAGAAATTTCGCCCCATGCTCTTTTTTATGGAACAATAAATTGTTTTCTTGTGTATTAATAAGACATGTGCATAAAATATTTATTGGATAAATATTTATGGAAAGAAATAAAGATAAATATTATTCTAGATTTGTTCTAGAATATTATGGGATTATTTTTATTTAATGGATTTATTTTAATTGCAAAATAAAATCCTTGGAGGCTAAGTTATACTCTCCTATATAAAGAGAGTTCTCCCAAGCCTTAGACACACAATAAAATTTCGACTTCCATCTCTTAGAGAGAGGAAGAAATTTCGGCCAAGGGTGAGTGAGGAAAATCTTGGAGATTTTTCCGGGTAGCATATCGGAAGGATTCGAGACGAGAATTTCCTTCACCGGGAGTTGCTTGGATCACACGTACGGAAGATCGTGGTGCTCTTCACACCTTCGTTCGTTCTTTCTATTGCGGTTCTCCAACTTGGATTTTGAGATCCAAGAGGTATGTTCTACAACCCCTTTGTAAAGTAGATCTAGTTATTTTATTACGTGTATTTTATAGATCTAGATCCTTAAAATCGCTTCCGTTGCGGATGATATTACCAACAGTGCCTTTATCCATTGTATCTGACAGGGATAGTAGATTTATCAGTCGCTTCTGGAAGGGTTTGCAGAAAGCTTTTGGGACGAAGACTGATTTAAGTACGGCGTTTCACCCACAGACGGATGGGCAGTCAGAGAGAACAATTCAGACTCTCGAGGATATGCTTAGAGCTTGTGTTTTGGATGCCGGAGGATCATGGATAGATTACCTCAACTTGGCTGAGTTTGCTTACAACAATAGTTACCATGCAAGTTTGGGAATGCCACCTTTTGAGGCCTTGTACGGTAGGAAGTGTAGAACTCCCCTTTACTGGGATGAAGTGGGAGAGAAACACATCACAGGGCCGGAGATGGTTCAGCAAGCCAAGGAGAAAAGAGTTGATAAGGAAAAATCTAAAAGCTGCTCAAGATCGTCAGAAGAGTTGGGCCGATGTTAGAAGAAGACCGCTAGAGTTTGAGGTCGGGGATATAGTTTACCTTCGAGCATCTCCAATGAAGGGTATCAAGAGGTTCGGACAGAAAGGAAAGCTAAGTCCAAGGTATGTAGGACCTTTTGATGTCATCGAAAGAGTTGGGAAGTTGGCTTGTAGACTTCGGTTACCCGAGTCGATGTCTAGAGTCCACAATGTTTTCCAAGTATCGATGCTTAGGAAGTGTTTATCTAAAGTGGATGTGGAATCTGAGATTCATCCGGAAGTTTTGCAAGATAATCTAACATACGTGGAGAAG
Source organism: Gentiana straminea (assembly GCA_036785695.1). Classification (NCBI taxonomy): domain Eukaryota; kingdom Viridiplantae; phylum Streptophyta; class Magnoliopsida; order Gentianales; family Gentianaceae; genus Gentiana; species Gentiana straminea. The sequence goes on along the minus strand of JAVUPR010000242.1, from coordinate 1,656,944 downwards.
CCGATAAGGATTCTAGATAGGAAAGAGAAGGTGATAAGGAGACGAGTGATTCCGTTAGTATTAGTGCAATGGAGCAAGCATGCACCGACGGAAGCCACTTGGGAAGTGGAAGCGGACATGTTCGACGAGTTCCCAGAGTTCCCTCATCTACCAGGTACGATCTAGTTTCGAGGACGAAACTCCTCTTATGGGGGGAGGAATGTAATATCCCGATTTTTGAAAAAGGGCAATTCGGTCTTTTAGCAAAAATCAGAATATTATGTTATATTTTTATTAAAGGATTTTCGAAAAAAAAAGGAAAAGAAAAAGGGATAAACAAGGATTTTCTTTTTAAGGAAAATAATTAAATAATTAGGTAATTGGGATTATAAAAGGAAAACTAATCCTAATTTTAACCTAGTTGTTTTTGACAAAAAAAAAAAGAGAGAGGGACGCAGAAAGAGAGGCGCAGGAGAAAAAAAAAGGAGGGAGAGGAAGCTTAAAATCTCGAGGCTAATCCGTTGTTCTTTTCATCAGACTCATCAAGAGAGAAAGGATCACCGCGAGACGAGGATCGTTTTGATATCAACAATCCTTAAATCCATTAACGTTTGGATTTAAAGGATAAACTTTTGACGGGTTGAAGCTTTGGATCGTTGTACCACGCAATTTAAGGTAACGTGGTTTTCTTATCGTATGATTAAGGTTTCGTAAAGTGGTAGAGCAATTTGTATCATTGTTTTTCATGGTTTTAATTTGTTCAAGTCGAGTTTGGGTTGAATTTGAGTAGAAAACGCAGAGTGCAGAAAACTGTCCTCTGTGGTGCAAGAAAAACGTGTAACAGGTGCAAGAGAGAGGCTCGGTCGACCGAGCCTATCCATTCGGTCGACCGAGTGTTGGTTCATCCGTATGGATGAGTTGTGTATCCGTACGGCTATTTCTCAGTATCGGACAGCAAGTTTATCCGTCCGGACAGGGACTATTTCTGTGCTATTTTTCCTTGTTATGTGTTTAAAGCTCCATAATAGCGTATTTACTACATAACCTTACGTGACAAAGCTCTGAATTAGCTTTTGATGCATTTAGTTCCGGCACCACATGGATTCCCTAAAAAGATGAAGTGTGGGACCGTCGAAAGCTTTGGATTTGCCTTGTGCTTCGATAAGCTAGAGTTTATCGATGTCTGTGTAATTGCTAGGCCTTGTCCGTGTCTAGTGGTCTAGGAAAGAGAGTAGGATATGTGAGGGAGCTTACTTGAAAACACTTAGGTGGCTAGTTAAACATCTAATCAAACGTATGTGTTAGATTAATAATATTAAACATCATGTAATGCTTGGTAAGGCATAGTACAATATCGCGATGGGTTCTCTGACCAGACAAAGTAGACTGTACCCACGCCGGTCAATCGATTGGCTAAATAAAGCGTCTGGTACATTCTGCCGGTCATCACACTATCGGGACTCAGATATTCCCGAGGCTACTAGAGCGTGTCTCTAAGTAGGTTGCACCCAGTTGTCCTAGTACATCCTATTACTAGGCGTAGTGCCCTTGTTATTCATGATGTAACAAACTTGAGCTAAGCTAGATACCTTTTGGAACCTCATGTTGTGCTATGAACATAATATGATAGTTAGCTAGGGTTAATAACGCAAAATGAATTAATAAAAGAAGGCGTTGCTTTTATTACTTTATGAGATCATAGTTATACGATCTTCTACGCGTTACTGAGTACTTTTGTACTTACCCCGTTACGTTGTTTTTGTCTTCCCCTTTCCCCAAAGAAGATGAACAGGTTGCTACGGTTGACGAGTTCTTTGATGATGAAGTTTGAGATGAAGCTTTTGAAGACATAGTTCTTTTAGTTGTTTCTTTCTTAAAACAGTTGTTTCACGTTTGAACAATGTTGTCCTTCTTTTTGGTTTAGCTTCTTTTGAGATCTTTTGGGATTTGGATGTTGGATGATTAGTTCTTTTTATTGGATTTAGTTTTTCACAGCATTGATTACCGTGTGTTCGATCTTTTGGTTTCCCCGAGTTGTTGAGTTGTTTTATCTTCCGCGTCGTTTAATTCTGATGTATGACGTAAGGCTTACGTATATTATTGAATCTATTTGATAATATATGTGCCGAGCGCTCTTTCCGGATAAGGACTCGGTGTCCGGGAATGGGGCGTTACAATTTTCTTCATGGAGCTACAATTATTAGGCTCACTTCCGGTGATGTCCTCACCGCCATCCTTAGCATCAGCACTACCTTCGGCAACTTGACTAGGTCCAGCTTGTTCGGACTTAATCAAATAAGTCAAGTTCACCTCATTGCGGGGCGGCGATGCCCATACCTCTCTCCCCTTATTGAGATGCTTCTCATTAAATTCTGCAATGTCCTCACAAGGGTTCTCTCTGAGAAGCCGAGGCCCACCTAGCTAAAACATTAAGACTATGACCGCCATCACCGTAAGTGAGCCTAATACAGCGGGCAAGGTGATAATAGCCCTGGTCGAAGCTCGCCTCTACGGTGTCTAGGAACTCATTTAAATCTTTGTATTCCGCAATAGCCATGGGCCCGGCACTCTTGGCGGCCTTCTCTGCCTCAACAAGTTTCTTTTCTAGAGCGGCACACACCACCTGCTCCGCCTTGAGCTGCTCCTACAAGTCCGCATTCAGCTTCTCAGACTCCTCGCAACGCTCTTTGTGACCTGCATTCTCACCCAGGCAGATATACTCCTTTTGCATCTCCTTAAAATTTTCCTCCACCTCAGCTCTAGATTTTTCTGCCGTGGTAGCAATGGATTGGGACTTCTCCAGCTCGGACGATGCCTAAGAATAGCATCATTCGCAGTGTTCTCGGTACGAAACAGACGAGAACTCATCTGAAACAAATAAGAAATTACTCATCAGATCGCAAGAATTAACACTTGAAAAAATGATAAGTGTTAAGGGTGATTTTATGCGATTTATAACGTTATATTTTGTAACAATTCTCTCCATATTCGTATAATTTGCATAGAAATTAAGTGTTTAATTGAATTATTGAGCAAATGAGTTTTTAAACGGTTTAATCGCAAAACTGGTTGATTTATGTGTTTTATTGTTGATTTTATATTGATTTGGATGATATTACACTTTGCCATGTTTTATTATCTTGTAGATGCACGAAATTGTTTCAAAAGAGGATTAAAAGATGTTAAGGATCGGAGTTATATGAAGAAAAGGAGATAGAGATGAAGTTGATTGAAGATAGAGATGGAAAAATCAGATTTGAAGTAACTGAACGTGCGTCCAATTCTCCGTCCCGTGGACGGGCGTCCAACTCAGTGGACGGGCGTCCAGAAGAAGAATTTGATTCAGAGTTCTCCCAAAATTAGTGGACGAGCGTCTGATTTAAAGAAGGACGGGCGTCTGATCATGACTCGGCCCGATTCGATGTTTTCAAGCTACGTGGACGGGCGTTCGACCCAGCAAACGGGCGTCCAGTGGCCGAAATAGCAGCAGCTGACTTAAGATTCTATATATAGCTGCGCTTTCTCCACACAATTAACGTCAGATTTTCGAACCCTAAACCCTAGGGGCGGCTCAGTTTTTATTGTTTTTAGTTTTCTAGTAAATTAAAACACTTTTTATGTATTCTTACTCAAACAATTCGATCTTCAAGAGGATGCTAAGAGGCTAGACCTCTATTGAACAAGCGTTGTGAAGCCATCCGATCAACAATTCAGTTTCGTTTCTCGATTGTCTTGTGAGTTTTTAATTCGAGTTGTTTCTTTATTATGTTTATCATATTTTTGTGCAATTTACATCGAAAGATCTTTGCATGTTGATTGTTTATATTGGTGAGAATCATGCTAAACCCTAGATCGCCATAATAAAGAATAGATCTTTAATCTAATTAACGAGAGTTATTAGGTTAGATTTCTAGGTTAGAAACTTATAAATTTCACACCTTTGGTTAGAAAGCGTTAATCTTTAGATCGAAAGATAGAAAATTAATAAGCGAACTTGTCTAAGAAATTAGGAGTTCATACATTGGTTAGGTGAATCACAACTTGGTTTGAAATCAACAAGATAATCGAGATAGGAATTGATAGTTGTAGGATAGGTGGATCAATAGCTTGTTCGTTCGTAAACCATTGATTAAACCACTTGAATTTGAATTGCTTAAGTAAATTTACAATCTTTACTTCGTAATAGATTTAGAATAGATTTAGTTTAGATAATTCGTTCGCAACCATATTTTCCTGGCTTTAGATCTCGATCTTAAATCGATTATTCTTATTTGTAGTTTCATGTTTTTTCGTTTTAGTTTTCACTGTTTTATTTTCATACGTTTTTAGTAGTAATCGTGACATAGTTAGTTAGATAATAAGAACTAGGTTAAACAACCCCAATTCCCCGTAAGATCGACCCGGTATCAACCTCTATACTACGATCCCTACACTTGGGGTATACCGGATTTATAAATTTATTACTTGTTTATTTGCTTAGATAAAATCCGTGACAAGTTTTTGGCGCCGTTGCCGGGGAACCGGACGGTTGTCTAGCTTTTATTTTCGTCATTACTTGTTTAATTTAGATATTTTGTTTTTAGATTCTGTTTTTCATAGGGTAAAAATCTCTGTTTCGTTTCTGTCCCAGTAAACGGGCGTCTAGAGTAGTGGACGCCCGCCCGTTCAAGTTTTCATAACTCTGTCCGTTTTTACCCAGTCAGATGAGCGTCTGGTTATCCAGACGTCCGTCCTGTTCATCTTTCAGGCAGACGCCCGTCCATTCATCTGGACGCCCGTCTGACCCCTTTTTTCTTTGAAATCTTTTCTCGGGTTTAACCTTTGATTCAAAGGTTAAATAACTAGATTTTGGTCTCGGTTTATGCAAACTCGGAGTCAAAAAGGGCCACTACTCTATACCCCTGACCTCGAGCGGACCATAGTCCGACCAAACAGGAGAAGGCTACGTTTTCCGGACCTCATTGATAAAGAGAACGCAGTCGACCGAGATATCGAGCGGGATTTAGCTCAAGAGATCAAGAATATAGTCATTATGGCTGCTGAAGATAGACGTACGTTGGTTGATTACGCCATGCCTGGCGAAGTCAGGGTCAACCCGGCTATCGTTCTACCAGCCATCCCTGCACCTACTTTTGAACTGAAACCCGGGCTCATTCAGATGATGCAGCATGCATCTATCTTCCACGGTTATCAGTGAGAAAATCCTCATACTCACTTACACACGTTTCTAGAAATATGCGGTACAACTCGCATCCAAGGAGTAAGTGAGGATGCTATAAAACTTAAACTGTTTCCATTTTCCTTACGAGGGGAAGCAAAAGAGTTGTACCACTCTCTCCCTTCTGAAACCATCACTACCTGGGCGGAACTCGAGAAAGAGTTCATGAGTCAATACTTCCCACCTTCTAAGACAGCCCAATGTTTAAGTGATATTTTCACATTCTGCCAGAAGGAAAATGAGTCATTTTTCGAGAGCTGGAAGAGGTTTAAGGCTCTTCTTAGAAAGTGTCCCCATCATGGCTTGCCATTACAAAGGCAAGTCAATACTTTCTTCAATGGATTGACCGAGCTCACTAAGGGCATGGTTAATAGCTCTTCTGGTGGGGCATTTTTAAGGAAAACACCTGAAGAGGGGTGGGCATTATTCGAGGATATTGCCAAATACAATTATGCCCCCTCATATCAAGCTATCCAAGCACCTCCTCCTCCCAAGATTGAGGAGGTGAATATGCAAAGTCTGATCGCCATGATGCAAAAGCAGATGGCAGCTTCTCAAATTTCTCCTACTCCGATCAATCAGAATCCTCCCCTTCAACAGAACTCTCAAGTTCTGTACTGTGAGAACTGTTGTCAGACTGGCCATATTGTTGGCCAGTGTCAATTTGTTCCCCCCTTTGCTTATCAAGTTAATACTGTTCATGACAATGGACAGTATAATCCAGTCACATGTCAGAACTGTGACAATGTGGGGCATACATGTCGGTTCTGTCCTATGAACGGACAGAATGCTGAAGTAAACGCTTTCTCTGGCCAGACCAATCAGAGGTTTAATAATCAATTCTCTGGCAAGATTAATCCTCAAAACCAGGGTTTTAGTCAGAATCAAAATTTCAATCCAAATTCGAATTTTAATCAAAATCAAAACTTCAATCGAAAACCTACTTACAATCAGAACCAGAACTCCAATTTTTCCAACCAGAATCAAATGTTCAGTCAGAATTGGCCTAACAATTCTAATTCTACATTTCAGAATCGGCCCAGCCAGCCTTATCCACAGAACTTCCAAAACTCTCAAGGCCCCACACACGTGAATGATATCCAAGCTGAATGGAGCTCCTTTCGGGAAGAGCAAAATAAAGCCATCCAACTCCTGATGAGCACAAACAAGAATCTTGAGAGGCAACTAGGGCAATTGGCTGAACAGTTAGCTTCTAGACCCCAGGGCAGTGCCCAGCTTCACAGAAAAGAATCCAAATGGGGGTCAAGTCGCTCAGACCGACCTGAATAATAGCCAATTCACTGACCTGGTACCTTCAATTCCGTACGGTAGAGAAGAGGCCAGTGCGATGAACTTAAGGTCAGGTACTCAACTATGTGGTCCCCCTCACCAGGGAAACCACTAACCCCTCCTGCCAGCGATAAGGCAGGAGGGGAAGTCGAACACCTACGTTCCCCTAGGCTGCAAGAGAATACTCAGGTGGCTGATCCCCTGAGGGGTGAAAAAGTTGGAAGTCCTCAGGTGGCTGAACCCCTGAGGAATGAAGAATCAAGTGAGAGTCAGGAGGCTGAACCCCTGACTAGTAAGACGAATGAAAAAGTGGTGAGGTGGAAGGATTGGGAAGACAAAGCTGTCAGTACATCCTCGAAGAAAGCCTTTCCTGAGAGTGACTTGAAAAAGCTTCCATTCCCACCTAGAAAGAGCAACATCTCCTTGAATGAGGATAAAAAGTATGAGAAAGTGCTAAACCTTCTGAAAAATACTCAGGTTAATCTTCCATTATCCGAGGTTTTGGTTGAGATGCCTAAGTATACCAAATTCATCAAGGATTTTGTTTCTTCTAAGAAGAAGTTAGCAGACATGGATCGGTTGATTGGTGAGGATTGCTCTATGATCAATTATGAAGATCTACCAACCAAGAGGGGTGACCCTGGGAAATTTGTGCTCACATTGCTGATGGGAGGCCTAGTCTTCCCAAACTCTTTATGTGACATGGGTGCATCCATAAGCCTGATGCCATTGTCTGTCTGCAAATAGCTTGGGTTAGACAATCTTCTAGAACCCACCACCATGAATCTTCAATTCGCGGATAGATCTTTTAAGAAAGATGCGGGAATACTAAAGGACGTGTTAGTTCAAATTGATAGATTCACCTTCCCGGTTGACTGGTACGTTCTGGACATAGAGAAGGATGAGAATGTCCCTCTAATTCTTGAAAGACCTTTTCTGTCTACAGCCAGAGCCCTCATTGACTGCGATGGTGGGCAAGTGACAATACGAGTTGGTGATCAAGAGGTGAGTTACAATGTTTCCAAAGCTAGCCAGAAACCCTCTAAAAGACCGACCGGCTTCTCCATTGACGATATGTCTGATGACTTCAATGATTTCATGGAAAAGCATGTCATGGCTGTTGCAACTGAATACGAGTGACTAGTTGAGAAGCTGAATAATCATGGTGTGGTGAATCTAGAACAGTTAGAAGCTGAATTTGAGGATGAGTTGTTGAAAGGAGAAGCTTTGGCAGTGGGACCGCTAAGTAAACTCAGCGATGTTGAGTTGAAAAGTGGAGATCATAAATCAAGTTTGGAAGACCCCCCTACAGATTTGGTATTGAAGCCGTTGCCTAAACATCTAAAGTATGTGTTTTTAAGAGAATGTGACAAGCTTCCATTAATTATATCTGCCAAGCTGTCTCGATTAGAAGAAATGAAGCTATTAAACGTCTTGAAGAAGAATGAGAAAGCCTTTGGTTGGCAAGTAGGAGACATCAGAGGGATTTCTCCTGACATCTTATGCATAAAATCAAGACTGAAGAGGGTGCGAAATGTGTTAGACAGCCCCATAGGAGGCTCAACCCTCATATGCAAGAAGTGGTCAAGAAGGAGATTATCATGCTTTTAGATATGGGTATCATATACGCAATCGCTGACAGTGAATGGGTATCCCCTACTCAGGTAGTTCCCAAGAAAGGTGGAATTACTATTGAGAATAATGAGAAGGGAGAATAAATAGCATTGAGACTTGTTACTGGTTACAGAGTCTGCATTGATTACATGAAACTCAATGAGGTAACCATGAAAGATCATTTCCCCCTTCCTTTCATTGATCAGATGCTTGAGCGTCTGGCGGGACACGCATTCTACTGTTTCCTGGACGGATATTCAGGATATTTTCAGATACCCATCGATCCAGTTGACCAAGAAAAGACCACTTTCACCTGCCCTTATGGTACATTCGCTTACAGGCGGATGCCATTTGGTCTTTGCAATGCCCCAGCTACATTTCAAAGATGTATGATGGCTATCTTTGACGGGCTAGTTGAAAAGTGTATGGAAATTTTCATGGATGACTTCTTGGTCTTTGGTCAATCTTTCGATGATTGCCCTGGTAGATGAGGGAATAGTTCTTGGCCACAAGATCTCCGCCAAAGGTATTGAGGTAGACAGAGCCAAAGTAGAAGCTATCGAGAAGATGAGTTATCCTAAGAATGTGCGTGAAGTCAGAGGTTTTCTTGGACATGTCGGTTTCTATAGGAGATTCATTCTGGACTTTTCCAAGATAGCCAAGCCTCTGTCTACACTACTCAAAGAAGACGTTGTATTCAATTTTGATGAAAGTTGCAAGCAGGCGTTTGAGGAGCTTAAAAGTCGATTAATCTCCGCGCCGATCCTTATTTCCCCTGACTGGAATCTCCCCTTCGAACTTATGTGCGATGCGTCAAACTATGCTGTCGGCGCAGTCTTAGGACAGAGAATAGAAGGGAAATTCCAGCCAATCTATTACGCCAGTCACACACTGAATCCGTCTCAAGTAAACTACACGACGACTGAAAAGGAATTATTGACCGTAGTCTTTGCTATGGACAAGTTTCGTAGTTACTTGTTGGGTGCTCAAGTGGTTGTGTGGACTGATCACGCTGCTTTGCGATACTTGATGACTAAGAAAGAGGCTAAACCGTGCTTACTACGTTGGATACTGACCCTACAAGAGTTTGATGTCCAGATTAAAGACAAAAAGGGCAGTGAAAACGTAGTGGCTGATCATGTCTCAAGAATGTTGAATGAGGAAAAGGATGACCCTGACGATATAGATCTTTACTTTCCTCTAGAGAATATCATGCTTATCGACGGTTGTCCTCCTGATGTTCCTTGGTATTCTTCCATCGTAAACTACCTTCATTCCCAATATCTTGATCCAGAATTGTCCTATCAGGAGAAGATGAAATTCTTCACTGATTTGAAAACATTCATTTGGGATGAACCTTACCTCTTCAAGATTTGTAAAGATGGTTTGCTGAGAAGATGTGTTCCCGAATCCGAGCAACGTGATATAATTGAGCAATGCCACAGTGGACCCACTGGCGGTCATTTTGGTCCTTGGAAAACCGTTGCTAAAATCTTTCAATCCGGTTTCTATTGGGCCATGATCTTTAAAGATACAGAAGCTTTATGTAAAGCTTGTGATAGGTGTCAGAGAACCGGAACTTTAACAAGGCGTTTCGACATGCCATTGAAACCCATCCTAGAATGTGAAGTCTTTGATGTATGGGGCATCGATTTTATAGGACCATTCCTATCATCTTGTGGAAATAAATACATCTTAGTCTGCGTGGACTATGTATCGAAATGGGTGGAGGCTCAAGCCACGTCTCACAATGATCATAAGACGGTCATGAAGTTTCTGAAGAAAAACATCTTCGTGAGATTCGGGTGTCCACGCGCCTTGATTAGTGATGAAGGGACACACTTTTGCAACCGACCCCTGGAGAAAGTGCTTGAGAAGTATGGTGTCCGGCATAAAACTGGTACACCATATCATCCTATGACTAGTGGTCAGGTTGAAAGAAGCAACCAAAGTTTAAAGAAGATCTTGGAGAAAACAGTTAACAGTCATAAAAAAGACTGGAGTCTTAAGTTGGATGATGTACTGTGGGCATATCGAACTGCCTATAAGACCCCCATGGGTACATCACCCTATCAAATGGTTTATGGTAAACCATGCCACTTGCTAGTAGAGTTAGAGCATAGAGCCTATTGGGCCACGAAGTTTTAACTTCGATACCCAATCTTGTGGAAAACATCGATTGCAACAGTTGCGTGAGTTAGACGAATTTAGACTTCATGCCTACGAAAGTGCCAGGATAAGTAAGGAAAACGAAACTCCTTCGCGATGCCAAAATCAAGAAGCGAGAATTCAATTAGGGGAACAAGTTTTATTGTACAATTCCAGGTTACATATGTTCCCTGGTAAGCTGAGGACACGATGGTCCGGTCCTTTTGAAATTCTCCAAATCATTCCTGGAGGTGTTTTAGAACTACGAGGTTATGGTGACCAGCCGTTCCGAGTGAATGGTCAGAGGTGCAAGCATTACATTGGTCAAGCCAAGGAACAGCCTTTGATTGTTCGATTCCTCGATATCCTCGGGTGTGGTACTTCAGAAGTCGATAAATTTGATGAGTTTTCGCCCGATTTGTTTTCTGAGGATGACGGTAGTGGTCCCTCTGAAGAAGTTCTAGCAGGTAGTTGGGACATGGAAGAGTTTGAGAAGGAGCAATGGTTGCAGCGTCTTCAGAAGAAGAAGAAATCAACCATGGGAAGGTTTAAGCGTGTGTGAAAGGCAATTAAACAATTAACCCCATGTGTTAGATGCTGTTTCTGCAGCCACACTACTGATCAAAGCCTACACGAAGTAGTGGCTGGTAGAAAGGTTAAATGGTCTGACCCAGGCTGAGCTTAAAGAGTGTCGATCTAACGACATTAACCAAAAGTGCCACTAGGAGGCATCCTAGATATCCTTTATTATATTAGGACTTTCTTTTATGTTGTTTCTTTTCTTTGATTTAGTTTTTATCTTAAGCCTAATTAAAATTTTGTTTGAATCTGTTCAGTTTAGCTGTGTTTTTTAGATATGGATTACGGAGTTCTACCAGAGGAGTTTCCTTTCATTAGTAGGATCCCACTTATCACTTTAGGTAACGGACCCGGAGGGACTATCTTTTTGGACGTAGACTTTGATATTAGTACCCGCATCAGGACCGTTACATTTGTTCTCATTGTACCCCGATCTTCGGGAGGTGGAGATTTTAGCTCAGAGGACCTGCAGGAGACTTTAGGACGACCGTATACAATCCTTAATGATCCGATGCGGACTGACTTGGCGCTAGTGCTGTAAGCTGAGCATTTCCAAGGAGTGGATGTTGCTGGTGAGGACTGGGCTCTACAGGACGAGTATGATTTTCCGCCTGCTATTGACATGCTCCGCCGTCTGATCCGGATTGTGGATTGGGCGGAGATTTACAATGACTAGCGTCGTTAGGCCGTTTCGTCGAGCAAACGACGTTAAACAAAAGCGCTCGGTGGGAGGCAACCCACTATTTTCTAGTGTTTTTATGTGTTCTTCAATTTTTATTTATTATTTGAGGTTATGTATGAATTTTTATAAGGGAATAAACGATTGATTTGATTTGAATAAAAATTCATAGTTTTGCTGAATTTTGCATCAGACGAGCGTCCATGCCTTTGGACGCCCGTCTGATATGTGTCTGCCTTGGACGAGCGTCCACACTTCCTGAACGCCCGTCCGTCCTTTGAAAATATTGGACGAGCATCCAAATTTCTTGGACGCCCGTCTGCGAGATTCCCTCCAACTCTGTTCAAAAATTGACAACCCGGACGAGCGTCTGAGTATCTGGACGCCCGTCCGGTTCATATGATCTCCAGCTGAACGCCCGTCCGGTTTCCTGGACGCCCGTTCAGACCTGCAACTATATATACCCCTGCTCTCCATTTTTTTATTTGCATCAGAAAATTCAATTGCAAAACCCGACTTTTCGACCTCTTTTGCCTTAAAATTCTTGTTTCTAAACCAAATTGGGCGATTCAAGGCTCTGTCAAAAGCTCTCAATCCCTTCTTTTCGATTCTTCAACCCAAATCCTCCAACAAACAACAGATAATTCGATTGGGTGACCTAGCTTGTGCGGTTTTCTTTTGGGAAAAATCCAATCTTTGGGTTCGATTGTTCACGGATAGGACTTCTACTCATCATCATCATCATACCTTCAACGTACTTGGTAAGATTTTATAAGCTTTTCGTAGATTATTTCACGTTTTTTTTTGAGTTCGATCTTCGAGTCGACTCTTTTACATGAAATTCACCTTATTGGTTTTTTCTTCTTTTTTTGTTTATTCTTTCTTCCCTTGTGGTGATCTGGGATGGTTATGGATGATAATGGATGGGCTGCATTGTGGTTTGTTGTGGTTTGGTGTTGTTTTGTTTGGGAAATCCCGCTTGGACGATAAACGGGTGGTTTTGTTTGATTTTGGGGTTGGGATTGTTGTTTGTGTAGCCTTAGTTCACCATGGTTCGTAAAGAGATACTAAAGAGGCATGGTAAGGGAGTTGCCACTGAACCTCCTAAGAAGAAAAAGGTTGTCGATCCCACGTTAGTCAATCCGAACCAAGGTATCCGTATCGGTGAACGTCAGAATCCTCCTACAGGTCAATCCAGGTTTCTTTTACGAGATGAGTCTGAGTCGGGGTCAGCCACTGATGAAGATGTACCCTTAGTGAGACTGCCTAGGATTTAAAGGAGTGAAGACGCACCTAGGTTTAGAACTGAGCAAGCCGAGGAGGAAACGGAATGAGCATAACCGGCTAGACAGAATGTGAGACCTCCTGTCCCTATTCCCTTGGCTCGTAGGTTCCTTAATCCTAAGGCTTTCGAGGTGTACAATAAGCACTATGTAGCGAGAACGATGTTGATTGAGAGGGCTGTGTTGGAGACTCAAGTTGATCCGTTGTTTGTTAAAATGCTTACGGATAGGAAGTGGGGAGCATTGATGAGAACCCTGAGGACCCCGGTTAATGCTACATTAGTCCGAGAGTTTTATGCCAATTGCTCGGAAACCGATTTGGAAGCCGGAGTTGTGTTGGTTAGGGGTGTAAAGGTGCCATTTACGCCTAAGGTTACAAACGAGAAATACAACTTGGCACCTTTTGAGGGGTTGGACTACAAGGAGGCGATAAAGGCCAAGCTGGATGCCGGTCAAGATCCGTTGGAGGAGTTGAGGTTGTTGGTGTGCCCGGTGGTGCCATGGAAACTTAGACCAGGTGGAGATAGGAAAGAGTTGGTGACAACGAGTTGGACGGAGGATTGGAAGGTCCAATGTCGGTTTATTCAGAACAGATTGTTGCCTAAGATCAACCTGACTCACTTTCACATTGGTGACCTTGGGATGTTATATGCCTTGAACTACAAGATAAATGTGGATGTAGGACAGGCAATTTTCGATGAGATAGCCACAAATCAGAAAGTATATACGCGATGTTTGATATGTCCGCATTTGATCCACAGTCTCTGTCAGGATGCTAGGGTTCCCGAGTACAAAAATGATCACAAGCCGAAGAATCCTAGGTACTTGCAGCGGGAGAAACTGAAATCTTCGGGACAGTCTGAGGCTGAGGCAATGCGTGAGCCCGGTTCATCTTCAGCACCACTTCGAGTATCTTCCCTTCCATCTTTATCTCCCTCAGTCCGGATGAGGTTGATTATGGCTAACAGTGTACGGAACTGGATGGAGGATATTAGGACTTCCCAGAACAATATCTTGACTATTTTGCGGTGTATAAGTGAGGGCCGAACTCCGTGGGACGACAGAGTCTTCAACCCGAGCATTATCAATTATGTTTATTCAGACGAGGTTGAGCAAGCCATTGCGGATGTTCTTCATGAGTCTGAGTCGTCTTCGGATGAGGAGCAGCCTGCCTCTCCTACAGGTGGATCACCTCCTGCTGATGATTCTACGGCACCGGGGCAGACCTGATGTTTTGTTGCTGATTCTGGCTTATGTATTTCTTTTTGATAAGATGGTTGTATTGTCCTGCTACTTTTCATTACTTGATTCATTGTACTTTTCGTGTTAGCTACTGTTTATTTTTCTCGATGAATCCTTAAGGCATTTCTTACTTTCATTTGTGTTTCACATTATTATGCTTTCGATCTTCGTAGTAATTGGATGTTTTATCTTTTGATCTGATTCAATTTTACCTTATCCTTTTCTTATCTTTCATTTTGGTATACTTCCCCCGTTTTCCCTGAGATTTTTCCGTGTTTGTCGAGTAGTGAAGGTATATTTCTAGCGGCATTGTCGAGCTAGAGTTTACATTGTGCTGATACGCGTTATATTTTTCACTACGAAGGCTCCGGCCTGACCAACGATTCCAGTATCTGTTACGATCAGCTAAGTATTTTGTTCTTTTTAAATTCTGCACAACCTGAGGACATGTTGTGGTTTAAGTGTGGGGGAGGGGAATGGTTTATGTGTATCTATTCATTTGCTTAGTTCGTTATGTTTCTATGCAAAATGAGCTAAAATTTTCAAATTTTTGTTTTGTCCTGAGTGAGCAAATGCATAATCTTTGTTCGTTTTTTATAGTCATTGATGCTGTATTCCGTATGTTCAGTAAGTTAGTTGTTTCACCTGATATATATTTTTCACGAGCCATAGTGAATGATGAGCTATAATATAAAGCTATACCCCTTTTGATTAGTGATTTTTGATTATCTTATAAGTCGTGTGCTTAGTGCTAACGTATGTATCGTGACGATTATGATAGTTTGTGTTTAGATCCAAAGTATGATGTGCTGTGAATATCTGAGGTTTGAATGTGATAAGTAAAACGTAACTAATGTTGTTGAAAAAGTTGAATTTTAAATGAAATAATTGTGTGTGTCAGAAGCTGGTCGATGATTGGAGTGAGGTAGGGCGTATCCCGAATGTCCTATACCACTATGACGACCAAAAGCTCATGACAGTCAGAAGAAGCTGCCTTATGATTTGAGTAAGGTAGGGTATATCACGAATATCCTATTCTGCTATGACAGGGCAATAGCTCATTCTGATGTGTGTTTAAAAGTGAAATAGTTAAATCAACTTATATGAGAAGTGGTATGAAATGAATAAAAGACTTAGTTATCGCATATCTTATCCCAGTATAAACTGACAGATATGTTGTAGGGATTATCCTCTGAGTATGTCAGGAAGGTCCTAAATGTATTCTATCATCCTTTTTGGGATATGTTACGTTTTGTAGGGTGCATGTTATAAGTATCATTCATTTCTAGTTTGAAGGGGGTATTAGCTAGTTTGCTTGAAATTTTCAAGTTTGGACTTAGTGGAAGTTTGTTATGGCTCTGCACACACCGGGGTGAACCTCTAAGTTATTGCATATGTGTTATATGTGCTGAGATGTCTATCTTTTTCCGAGCCTTGATTTTTGTTTTGTTTTGCTCGGGACGAGCAAAAGCTAAGTGTGGGGGAGTTGTTAAGGGTGATTTTATGCGATTTATAACGTTATATTTTGTAACAATTTTCTCCATATTCGTATAATTTGCATAGAAATTAAGTGTTTAATTGAATTATTGAGCAAATGAGTTTTTAAACGGTTTAATCGCAAAACTTGTTGATTTATGTGTTTTATTGTTGATTTTATATTGATTTGGATGATATTACACTTTGCCATGTTTTATTATCTTGTAGATACACGAAATTGGTTCAAAAGAGGATTAAAAGATGTTAAGGATCGGAGTTATATGAAGAAAAGGAGATAGAGATGAAGTTGATTGAAGATAGAGATGGAAAAATCAGATTTGAAGTAACTGAACGTGTGTCCAATTCTCCGTCCCGTGGACGGGCGTCCAACTCGGTGGACGGGCGTCCAGAAGAAAATTTTGATTTAGAGTTCTCCCAAAATTAGTGGACGAGCGTCTGATTTAAAGAAGGACGGGCGTCTGATCATGACTCGGCCCGATTCGAAGTTTTCAAGCTACCTGGACGGGCGTTCGACCCAGCAAACAGGCGTCCAGTGGCCGACATAGCAGCAGCCGACTTAAGACTCTATATATAGCTGCGCTTTCTCCACACAATTAACATCAGATTTTCGAACCCTAAACCCTGGGGCCGCTCAGTTTTTATTGTTTTTAGTTTTCTAGTAGATTAAAACACTTTTTTATGTATTCTTACTCAAACAATTCGATCATCAAGAGGATGCTAAGAGGCTAGACCTCTATTGAACAAGCGTTCTGAAGCCATCCGATCAACAACTCAGTTTCGTTTCTCGATTGTCTTGTGAGTTTTTAATTCGAGTTGTTTCTTTATTATGTTTATCATATTTTTGTGCAATTTACATCGAAAGATCTTTGCATGTTGATTGTTTATATTGATGAGAATCATGCTAAACCCTAGATCGCCATAATAAAGAATAGATCTTTAATCTAATTAACGAGAGTTATTAGGTTAGATTTCTAGGTTAGAAACTTATAAATTTCACACCTTTGGTTAGAAAGCTTTAATATTTAGATCGAAAGATAGAAGATTAATAGGCGAACTTGTCTAAGAAATTAGGAGTTCATACCTTGGTTAGGTGACTCACAACTTGGTTAGAAATCAACAAGATAATCGATATAGGAATTGATAGTTGTAGGATAGGTGGATCAATAGCTTGTTCGTTCGTAAACCATTGATTAAACCACTTGAATTTGAATTGCTTAAGTAAATTTACAATCTTTACTTCGTAATAGATTTAGAATAGACTTAGTTTAGATAATTCGTTCGCAACCATATTTTCCTGGCTTTAGATCTCGAGCTTCTGTCCAGTTATTCTTATTTGTAGTTTCGTGTTTTTTCGTTTTAGTTTTCACTGTTTTATTTTCATACGTTTTTAGTAGTAATCGTGACATAGTTAGTTAGATAATAAGAACTAGGTTAAACAACCCCGATTCCCCGTAAGATCGACCCGGTATCAACCTCTATACTACGATCCCTACACTTGGGGTATACCGGATTTATAAATTTATTACTTGTTTATTTGCTTAGATAAAATCCGTGACAATAAGGAAAAAAAAACTTACCAAGCTCATCATCAGGCCAAACTGCCCGATCAGATCGTTCACCTCGCCCATGGCCTCAACCTCCGGTAAGACCTGATCAGGCAACATCACCCGGGAAAGGATTCCGATGCCAATAGCTAAGTGAGAGTCTGGAGGCATTCCGAACCCAATATTCTTAAAGGGAATGATGTCGGCAATTGACTCCGTAATCTCAATAGCCTATTACATGTCGATGGGTGGCTTGAGGAAATCCTTGTCCAACCCTGGGGCCGGCTTTAATTAATAACTGGTGGGCAAAGCAGCCCGTGTCTCCATGGTCGGTTCCGCCTCAGTTGGAGCTTGCATACCCTTCTCCGCTGCTCTCTTAGCGGCCTCAACATCTTCAGCCGTAAAGTCCTCAGGAAGCGTCACATCGAAAGGCTCATCATCTTCAGAATCTGAAGACTTGGACCTTTTAGAGGCCTGAGCCTCCCTCAACTCTGTGGGCGCATTAGCAGCGGCCCCTTGCTTACAAGTTTTGGCCCCAACATGAGCCCTTTTCCAAGCCTCAACAGGTGGGGAAGAACCAAGAATTGAACTCTTGCCCCTCTTGCTTGGATTTGAGGGAGGTGCAGAAGTGGCGATCCTAGAGGCCGTGATGCCGGTTGAAACATCTACTAGAGGCGGTGGCAACCCCAGTGTTTTCTTTAATAACTCATTTCTTGCATTAGCCTGGTCGTTAGACAGATGGGTCCTCACAGCTCGTCTTCTATTAGCTTCGACCATCGTATATGCACAAAGAAATACATTAGCACAAAGGAAATTTATGTATGGAATGCAAATATGAAAGACAGAAATAAAACTATGGCAGCAAAGAAAAGTTGCAA
The DNA here is from genome assembly GCA_036785695.1 of Gentiana straminea. Classification (NCBI taxonomy): domain Eukaryota; kingdom Viridiplantae; phylum Streptophyta; class Magnoliopsida; order Gentianales; family Gentianaceae; genus Gentiana; species Gentiana straminea. The sequence continues at coordinate 1,638,993 of JAVUPR010000242.1, read as the reverse complement.
GTAGTTCGCTTCCTCGGACTCCCCTTGCAAATGGTGCACTTGGAGGGAAAACACTTCTCGAAATGACACCATGCATGCCAGTCCGGATCGGCGGTTTGAAGCTCGATAAAGACAAGGGGTCGTGAGATCACGGGGCCGGAGATCCATGTAATACTAGCGTATCACCCTTGTATGTCGATCAAAGCTCTCCAGCTAATGTTCTTCATCGACTGAGTAGTCCCATCAGAGCCGATAAGCCTTAAAAGGGACTGGACAAACGGTTTCTCATAGTTTTGCACCTCATAAGAGACCATGGTCAATTTGTTGTTATTCCCTAGGCCAAAATGAGGAAAAGGCCAACTAGAATAGGACTACCTTCAAACAACATTTACCCCAATCGTGGACTTTATCAGGATGGTGAAAGAATAATCGAGGTGGTTTCATCCTCAGAGAAATTTGTTCCTCAACTATAGTCCGGGAAAAAAGTAGAATTTGAAGGACCCGGATAGAAGGCTCCTGCTTCATTATTTGGCATAAGATGATGAAAGCGATGATGGTCCTCGCTGCCCCTAAAGTGAAGTTGCGGGGCAGGGCCTCCATCTCACTCATTATCCTTACGAAGAATGGATCGAACAGAGGGCGTAGGCCCGCATAAAAATGGTCAAAGTGGAGGACCAAGACATCGCGTGACCGACATGAACAACAACGGTCTTCAGGTCCACTGTCCTCAGACTCACCCTTCTTGGGTTTATCTCTAAAATGAGCAAATCTATATAGATCAGGAATGTTGTATAGCTCAAAAGCAGTAACGAGATTCTCACTATCTCAGATAGCCGCCCATTCACTCTCGACCTTTCTCTCCAACTGTTGCATTAGAGCGAACTCCACTGTGGCTTCTGGACTATTAGGTTTTGGAGTCTTGGTTTTCTTCTTCTTCTCGCCATCCTCGTCACCAACCGTGACTTCATTAATGCGACACCCAAACCGTTGGAATATGCCTAGGCAACTCTTTCTCCTCCCTCTACGAAGCCGCCATCCACTTTGATATCAAAGTTATCACCATCAGAGCCGCTTTGGATAGCCCTTTCATCTTCCACAACATAATCATATGCCTCAGGATCGCTAATGGTACGGTTACTGTCAGACATCCTGAAAAATCAAAAAAGCGTGAGATAAAGTTAGAAATCACCATGACGATGAAAGTTGGGCCAATACGAGCATGTCCGCCCATCTCGACACCTCGCCCTTCTGATTTTCAAACGCAACAAAGAAATCAAAGCTCCCAACCTAGAAATCAAATCGATAGACACTTGTGCAAACCGAGTAAAGAATATGAAACATCAACAACTCCAAAGGTCTAAATTTACCCAAAAATTCAAAGTCGAATGTTTTACAATCGGTTAAATAAATTCAAAAATTCAAGGAGTGTTGCAGCCTACCCGGGAACTCAAATCGGAAAACACTCAAAGATAAATACTCAGGCCATTCAAGGAAAAGAGGCAAGCTTTATCATCGGAATCGACTCAGAAAGCATCAAACGTGTTCATGGAACATGCTAAGGAAGAAACGGAACGAACAAAAGAGAAAATAAAAGGAAAAATGAGATGATTACCTGAAAATTTGTTGAACAAGGTGATCGGAAGCTTCAAACAGACGTCGGAATCTCCAAAAATCAGCCGGAAACCTCAAAAACTTGTCAGAAAACTCAAACTTCAACCGGAATCGCCTTACCCTCTCACTAGAAATCTTTTCTGCTGCAAGAATGGAAATTGCGAAAAGTATACAAGATTTTGGGTGCAAACCCTCATATAGGCCAAGGGCAAGGGATTCGAGGGTTATGATTGAGAGGATTCAACAGCTCAGATTCAGGCGACCTTTTCGAATTTCAAAATTCAAAACCGTGATCATTATGGCACGGTTGACAAAACGCCCTGGCCAATCAGAGCACATGATGTTTTGCATCAACTGTCACATCAGTTACAATATCGAGGCAACCCCTCAAGTCCCATCCTTAACTGTCAAGTCAGTTATGAAGCTGAATCGGCCCTATCCAAAGGAGTTTTGCCATCAAAAGACCGTCCTCTTAATAGCGCTGCACCAAAGATCTTCCGATTTATAGCGTGATCCTAAAGGCAAAGTCAATTCATGACAAAAGCCACTAAAGGCAAAGTCAATTCATGCCACAAGCCACTAAAGGGAAAGTAAATTTATGACACGAGCCACAAAAGAAAAAGTCAATTCATGACATGAGCACAAAGGGCAAAGTCAATTCATGACACGAGCCACAAAAAGTGAAGTCGATCGACGACATAAAAGCCATGAAAAGACCTACTCTAAGTATGGCATTTAGGCAACTCTAACAGGTGATCCGCCACAATAAAAAGCCACCTTCGCTTGCTAGAAATCCTGGTGAAACTATCGGGACTGTTGGCTCAAGTCCGCCAAATGTCACAAAAACGTTAAGACAATGAGAGTCCACCTTATTTATACAGGCCTAAAGGACAGTTCGAGTCCCATAAAGGACAGGAATTCAAATTCAAAGAAATTTGGCTATAAATAGAAGGCATTGATAGACAAGAACAAGAACATCCAAGAAATTCTAAGTGCTAAAACTCTGCCAAATTCACAATCTTTCATTCTTAATCTTAAAAGTTACATCCAGAATATATCAAATTCACAAATAGAGCTCTATAGTCATATCAAGCCTAAGTTCTATCAACCTTGTGAATTCTTGAAGGATTTGTTCCCAAGGAGCAATGTGGAAGACTGGGTCACTGAAGCATTAGTTGCCAGGGAGTGATAGTCTGCATATTATGAAGCTTGTGTAGCTAAGGACAATAAACTATTGTATTAGTTAAAAGGCAAAAGTGAATTTCTCCAATCATCACAGGAGAAAAGTGGATGAAGGGATTACACCATCCTGAACCACTATAAACTTGTGTCCTTTTAATTTCTGCATTTTATATATCTGCACTTAATTTCTATTATTTAAACTTGCTTGTGTGTGTGTTTGCTTTCCTTTGAAAATATCATTTTAGAAGGGGTATTTCCACTGCACAAAAGGTTTTTCATCAAGAAAAGTTTTTAAACTCACAATAGAGTCATTTGCCCTCCATCTGAGTCTATATTCACCCTTCTCTAGGACCAACAATTGGTATCAGAGCAGAGTTCCTAGTATCAAAACCTGTTCAGATCTAACTTCTGGTAACAAAGAGATCATTTTGTTTTCAAAGGTTTGCCAAAGAAATTTTAAAATCTTTTCATAAATAATTCATATAGAGTCTCAAGGTTTTATGTCTAAGGTGCCTGTATTTAATGTTAACAATTTTGAAGAATATAATATAAGAATGTTGTCTCATCTTGCAGCCACATAAGAGGAAATGCTTGATGTTATTAATGATGGCCCTATAATGATCATGACAACTGAAACAATAGGTCCTAATCAAGGAAACTCATTTGAAAAGCCAAAGAAGATTGGACAGAAGATGACAAAAGGAGAGCAAATTCGGATTATGAGGATAAGGACATGATCAGGAAGACTCTGGACGGTAACATGTTCATGAGGATAAAAGAATTCAAGACATCAAAAGAAATGTGGACAAATTGGCACTCATTAATGAAGGTTCATAGGCAATCAAAGAAAACAAATTATCCGTGGCAAAACAGAAATTTGAAAATTTCAAGATGAACAATGAAGAGTCACTAGATCGAATGGACATTAGATTCTCCAGCATACTTAGTGAACTGCATCAACTTGGACATTCATATCTACAGAAGGAAGTGTCTCTAAAAATTCTGAGAAGTCTACCTGATAGATAGAAGATTTCCACTTTAGTGTTGAAGGGCACTCTTGATTTAACCAAAATAGATACTTTGACTTTGATGTCAGAATTGAAGGCCCAAGAATTTGAGTTAAACCATGAAGACGATGGACCAATGGAGGCACACAAGTCTAGTGCACTGGTTGCACCACAACAGAGTAAGGCAGCTGATACTGCCAGCAAAGAGACTCAAGAATTGATGGAACAAATTCTTTAACAATTAGGAAGTTTGACAGATTCTAGAAGAAGCAATTCAAAGGAAGATCATCATCAAAATATAAGTCTTCAACAAGCAAAGACACCAAGAAAAGAGATGATGCATTTAGATGTTTCAACTGCAAAAAGATAGGGCATTACAAAGTTAATTTTTCAGATGAAAAGAAAGATAAAGTGAGGAGAAGATAGAGCACATGAAGAGTGACACTATGAAGCATTCAACTGATAAGAAGAAGATTAGGAAAGCCTTAAAGGCTGAAATAGGCAATGAAGAAGATAACATCAGAGCAGAGTCATCTGACAATGACTTAGCTGGTGGTGGAGACTCTTCTAGCTCAGAGGATGAAAAGGCTTGTCTCTATCTAATGGCAAAAGAAATAGTAGAAACAGAGGTACTTTCTTGTGCATCCTCATCTAGTGCATCTTCTGATACTACACAATCTTCTATTTCCCACTTGAATTTGCCAATCTTATTCAAAATCTTATGAGTAAATTTGAAGAAATTCAAATAAATCATGAGGTACTTGAAAAGGAATGTGAAGATTTGAGGAGGGGAAATAAAAGATTGAAAAAGAAACTAGATATGCTAAAGTCTGACTCAGCTATCAAAAAGTTCACTAAACTACTCAACAAATATCAGATGATAAGTCATCTGATGTTAACAGACCAGCTGAGGGAACATCTAAACCTGTAGAGAGGACTCCAGATAAGACTATACAACAACTAGTCTACAAAAACTCAAAACATCTTTTAAACAACCTACCAAAATTAAGGCAATACTAAGAGGTAAGGGAAGACTTCACCCATCAGAAGATGATTGGAATGTTCCACCTTCAGTATACAAGAGGAAGCCAGCTCATAGACAATCAAATGCATTCAAGAAATACCAGCAAAGGCTTGGCCCTGGATATAAACGACAATATGAGAATACGCCACCTCCTGTCTATTGGAGAGTGAAACATGATGCAAAAATGTCAAAAGGCAAGAAAGAAAATCATAATAATTTTATTAAATCTGTCAGAAGCTATTCTGCCATGCCTTATACGTACAAGGTTGATGATTTCACCCCTCAAAGAAGAAGATCATTTGGATATACACTTGGGGTAGGAGGCATGACTTTTAACAGGCATGGATCCAAACATTGTTGGGTACCTAAAAATGCTTAATAAGTTTTGTAGGATGTCTGGTACATAGGCAATGGATGTCATAGACACGTGAATGGAAGCAAGAAATGGTTGACTGATTACAAGGATTTTGATGGACCCAAAGTCACCACTGGACGCAAAGAAAATCCTGGCAAGATTAAGGGGAAGGAATAATGTTGAAGAACATCTTGAAGATTCAGAATGTAGCATATGTCAAGGGATTGAATTTCAATCTCTTGAGTATAAGACAATTATGTGACACAGCCTACAATGTGCATTTTAGCAAGGAAGGATTCAAAGTGATCCACAAGAAAACCAACATAGTTGTACTTGCAGGGAAGAGAGAAGACAATATGTATGTTGTGGTTTCGAAGACAACAAAGGTAGAAACCTATCTGCTAGTGAAACACAAGCAGTCACCTAGCTGGATTTGGCACATAAGACTCAACTATCTAAATTTCAAGACAATGAACAAGCTAGCAAAGAACAAATCAGTGGAAGGATTACCAGAGATAACCTTCAAGAAGGAAAGACTATGTGATGCATGCCAGAAGGAATACAAGTCAAAAGCTCTTTCAAATCAAAGCCACACTTGTCGACAACAAGAATTTTGGAACTAATGCACATGGATCTATTTGGACCAGTCACCCGAGTTAGTGTGAGTGGAAATAAGTACACCCTAGTAGTGGTTGATGACTTCTCCAAATACACATGGACAGTTTTCTTGAACAAGAAGAGAGAGACACTCAAGAGGCTTCCAGATCTATTGAGAATACTACAAAATAAGAAAGAATTGAAGATTGTAAAAATTAGATCAGAAAGAGGAATAGAGTTTTGATATGTCTGAACCGTAATTTAGGCCCGTGGATCCTTATTCAGGTCATTAATCCCAGATGCTAGGGGACTAGCCCGTTAATCCCAGATGCTATCAAGTTCACCAGTGATTAGAGCCCGCAACATAATAAAGAGCAAGCTACAACTCAAGGGAAACAAGACAAAGACAAGAAATGGCTAAGTGTTTGGTCTACCCTACATCGATCCCATAAATAGATTTTAGCCTAAACGGCGTTGTGTTGTATTTAATTGTCTAATAGATTTTAGCCTAAACAGCTCAACGTACCCACTTACATATATACACAATATTATAAAGAGTAGGCAAACTCTACCATTTTCTCTCAAGCATTCTGCACCACCACTTTTATATTTTCAGGCCACTGTATTTACAATTTCACTGCCGTGCACCACTGGCTCTCACACAAAAGCACCGCCAGATATCCACCACAAACCACCGCTAATCTCAGCGTGATAATTTAGACATTATCAAGTTTCAAAATGAAGCAACCAGAAGTTATTGTGAAGAAAATAGAGTGATACATCAACTATACAGCAGAATGGAGTAGCAGAAAGAAGAAACAGGACACTAAAGAAGGCTATCAGATCAATGATTGCTGAGGCAAATCTACCAAATAGGTTATGGGTTGAAGCAACAAATGTAGGTTTCTACACACAAAATAGATCAATCATCAACAAACATCATGGAAAAACACCATATGAAGTGTGGAATGATAAAAGACCTAACATACCTCACTTGCATATGTTTGGAGCAAAAGCTTTGTCTTGAATAGAAACCAGCTAAGCACTTTTGACGAAACGTCTGATGAAGCAATATTAATGGGATATTCAGACACCAGCAAAGCATTTTGAGTACTCAACAAAATAACATTGGTGATTGAAGAATCCATCGATGTAGTGTTTGATGAACTTAACACTAGCTGTAAGATCTACTCACTCTAGAAGATGAAGAGACAAGAAAACAAGATTCTGGACTAGCTTACATAGAAGCAGAGACACCAAATGCCAAACTGGATGACTCAGTTGATGACGAAGAAGATACACCAGTGGAGGCACTGGCACAGACACAACTTCAACCTGATATTAACTGGCTCAGAGATTATCCAACTGAGCAAGTCACTAGAGATGTAAACACAGGTGTCATGACCAGAAGGCGATTAGAAAGAATGTTAACTTGTTTTTTGTCACAGTTTGAACCGAAGACTATTGATGATGCAATCCAAGATGCAGATTGGATAAATGCCATGCCAGAAGATCTCAATGAATTTGAAAGAAATGAAGTCTAGAAACTAGTGGATAGACCAGATATGGAAAATATCATCGGAACAAAATGGGTGTTCAGAAACAACATGGATGAACAATGAGCAATTGTTAGAAACAAAGCAAGACTGGTAGCAAAGGGGTACTCACAAGCAGAAGGTATAGATTATGATGAAACATTTGCACCAGTAGCAAGATTGGAGGCAGTCAGACTGTTTCTAGCTTTCGCAACTCATAAAGACTTCAAAGTCTATCGAATGGATTTGAAAAGCGCATTTCTAAATGGACTACTTGAAGAAGAAGTATATGTAGAGCAATACCCTGGATTTGAAATCAAAGGAAAAGAAGATATATTATACAAACTCAAGAAAGCATTATATGGACTCAAACATGCCCCTAGAGCCTCGTATGAAACTTTATCTAAATTCTTGATCAGCAATGGATTCAGCAAAAGGACCATTGACAAGACACTTTTCATGTAACATGATTGATCAAGCACTTTACTTGTTCAAATATAGGTGGATAACATTATATTTGGATCTGAAGATGAAAAATTATATGAGAAGTTTGGAAATTTAATGAAGATCAAATTTCAAATGGGTATGATCAGAGAAATTAGCTACTTTTTGGGATTGCAAGTCAAGCAGATGAAAGATGGCATTTTTATAAATCAAGCCAAATACACAAAGGACATGATAAAGAAGTATGGTATGGATACTAGTGGAGTATCAGAAACACCTATGTGTGCTAGAGTGGTTCTTGGAAAAGATGAACATGGAAGGGATGTTGATCAGAAGCTTTATAGACGCATAATTGGTTCACTACACTACTTAACTGCCATCAGACCAGACAATGCATTTTTAGAAGAAGTTTGTGCAAGATTCCAATCACAAGCAAATGAATCACATTTATTGGTAGCCAAAAGGATTATCAAATATCTGAAACATAGAATAAATGAAGGGATTTGGTATCCAAGAGATGGAGGATTCAAGTTAATATCCTACACTGATTCAGATTATGCTGGCAAAGTGGATAGAAAAAAAACCATCTAGAACTTGCATGGTTCAATAAAAAGCAAAACAACATATCAACTTCAACAGTTGAGGCAGAGTATATTGCAGCAGGAAGTTGTTGTGCACAAGTACTGTGGATTAGACAACATCTAAGAGACTATGGAATGGAGGAGAAGACAATTCCAATTATTTGTGATAACACAATTGCTATCTCAATCACAGAAAATCCAGTATTTCATTCAAGACCAAAACATATTGATGTGAGACATCACTTCATTAGAGATCATATGGAAAAAGGTAATGTGATTTTGGAATATATATCTACTGAAAAGAAACTAGCATATATATTCACAAAGTCACACAACCATGAAATATTTTTCAAATTGAGGACTGAGCTACGTATGATTGAAATTGACTAAGTTATAATGGAATAGCTCACTGAAGTACCAGCTGAGTGACTTCACAAGTGGAGTGACCGTTGCCATTTCAGGTGCGCTCACTTGGTAGGCCAACCAATGGACCAGCATAGTACACACAACTGATTGTTAGGAACATCATTTTTGATGCAACAACAAGAAGCTCAGTGACAGAAAATAGACCAGCTAACTGATGTATAAGCTGAGTAAGCAGAAAAGTAACTTAACAACTCAAATCACCAGTAATCAACTAAGGGAAGCGTGAATAAGATAAATGATTTATGCATGTGGAAAATCAGAGAATAATGAAGCCTTTATTATTGGAGATTACACACATGGATATCAGTTTAATCAGACACAAGGATTAAAATATGTGAGTTCATACAAGATAATCATGGAAAAGACAGCAACGCCTCAGAACCCGGTAATCATCATTACTTTCTTGATCCACCCCCCAATATCCACAATAACCGTGATTCTTATTCAGTTAATCACGGCATTTACACCCATTAAAACTATGTAAAACCTCTCAACACTCAACCTTCCAAATCCCTATTCACACCATAGAACTCTCACTATATAAATCACTCTTCACCCTTTTCTCAAACCGTTACGCTTCAATCATGCTCAAGCAAAAATTTCAAGAAATTTGTGACATTTCTAAAAAATTTCTAACATTCTTAATGGCCTCATCTTCCTCAACCGTTTTCTCAGATAAACACAATAAAAACACCATTACTACTGGGTCATTCTTCCGACCACTCCATTATTTGAATTTATGCAAAAGTAATCCCCACGGACAGAAACTGGTATGCAAATCTAGGTTTGATGACTTTTCTCAACCCATCCATTAAGGCCATCTTTTATGGGAACCAAAATTCATTCTGGAGAAATGCAAAGTTCGTTGAAGGGAAAATTTCTGAGAATGGATGAGTGACTCGATGTGAGGATCACCACCACTGTGAATGGTAGAAATTGGTCATTCCGTCATCCCTACTTCGCCAACATCTCAAACTTCCAACCACTAGCCCAGAAAAATTTGAAGATGTGGTAGATGATACTGATGCCTTTTGGATGGAGATTGGGAGGAATTCCACACTAGAGAACAAGAAGTTTCATTCAAAGAGGACTAAGTTGAAGAAGCCTTTTATAGAATTCATCCTGCTGATAGGCAAATGCATAGAAGGCAAACATGGATCTATGCATGTCATGACTAAGGTCAGAACAAGACTAATGGCAATCATTTATGAAGTTCTAAAAGTTGATTGGGCAACTTACATCTTCACCAGAATCAAAGAGCTGATTGAGGTTTAAATTGATGCAGGGAACAAGGCTGCTAAGAAAGGCCTGAAGAAAACTAAGAATTTTTGGGTGAAGAAATCGTATTGGATTCATCTTCACTACTTGTTGGAGCTGTTGAAAGTGTCCCCCCATCCATTTACATATCCTACACTATGCAAATGTGATGTTCCCCTATTTTAGAAAAATGTAAAGGCACACAGAAAAGAAAGCTTGTTGACACTACTATTGTCGAACAAAGAAAGAAGAGAAGAGCAAATCCCTCTACACATAGTAGAAGCAGAAGAAGATAAAGGAGATGAGGAGCAACAAATGGTGGAAGAAATCTTTGAAAGGGAGATTGAGGCTGAAGAGGAGATCCCTGTGAGGGACATAGATGACAGAGTTGAAGATTATCTGGATTGGAAGATGGGTGATTCCAAGATCCAGTTATCAAGATCAGACAGAATGTTTGATGAATATGAATGGTTCTTTTCATTCCTAGGAGTAACCAGCTTAGTGGGTATCCTATATGAAAGACCATTGTGGGAGATGATTACAAATGCCAAGGCATGGTTGCCACAATATTAAGAAGAGGAAGAGGATGATGATGATGATGATGACCAAGATAGAAGTGATGGTGGTGATGGATCTGCTATACTAGATGCATCAGATGATAATCTGATTCTTTTTGAGTCGTGCAGCAAACTACAGCAGCACAGCAAAAGCACCAGTAGACTAGACCAGTTGAAGGCACTTTGCCATCTGAGGCCGGTACACCACCACCAGCAGACCAATAAATAGCAGATGTAGTACCTGCACTAGCTGAGACAAGTGAACGAGCAGCTGACCCCACATAAATCCAAGACACTGGATTAGCTTCTACAACACCAGTGAAGAGAATCCCTAGCATCCATAGGGGAATGCATGATAGTGAAGCACAACAGTTCTCTACTACTCAACTAATTGAAAAAGTAGTAGGTAATGACATTACTCAACCGGGGCAGAGAGCTGAGGCAAATGTCAATGTGCAACCTGCACTATTACCCACTCCACTACTTCAAGAAGTACCAGTACATCGGACTGAGGCACAACCAGCTCAGACACAGATTCCAGCAGGCATCACTGATCCATCTTTTCAAGCACCTGTGGATTCTTTAAGAGATGAGTTAGATAAACATGTTCTATGTTTGAGGAATATACAAAGAGCATTAAAAGATGAGAGCTCTTCTTTGAGCAATAGATTTGAGGCTGACTTTGAGTATATGGACATGTAGAATCATATGGTGAAACAACAGACAAAGCTCATAACCCATATGAACTCTGACTAAGAGATGCACATGTTTGAGTGAAAAGATATCTGGGGAAATGATGGATTTGGCAGGAGCAATTGGAACTAGGTTGGCCCCTATCACCAGCAAGCATATGATGCCAAATTCGTTTCTATTAAGTCTAAGTTGGACAGTCTAATGACAACAGCAGAGACTACAAAAAACATTCTACTACAACTCTTCAAACGTGATGCCGAAAAAAGGGAAAGTGATAAGCCTGAGAGAACTAGTAGAAGAGATTCTCACTTAATTGAGAAGCAGAGAATCGAAAGGGATACGGGAATATAGAACAGAGCTGCTGCTAATGAACAAGTAAGAAGGGCACAGAAAGGGAGGAAAGGGCAAAAAATGAACCAGGTATTGGTTTCCCTCACCCAATTAGAAGGCCAGATGATGATAGAGACAAATTAGACAATAAGAAAAGTCTTGGATCTAGAAATCAAAAGGGTGGATCAAGCAGTCAACAAAGAAGAGGGTCCATCAGTGGAAGTGGCCACAACTAGTCTAGACACTCAACAGGCAGGCACTCTGCTGGTGGACTTAAGTGAAGAACTTTCACTCATAGATTCAAAGTGTCTCATGAGGAGGAAGTATAATGGGAAACTAGGGTGTCTCTCCAAAATTATGAAGCCCTATATCCTGATCCCAATATGACTCAGGATGAAGCTTGGGTTGATTGGCTGTCTAAACATGAAGATCATTTGCACGTTGATATGGCAAGGTTGTATAATGAGTTGAAAAGACACTAAAAATCTCAAAGAAGTGCTAGGACAACATAGGGATCTGTAGATGAAGGAGGATCTACTAGCAGAGGTAACTAGGAAAGACAAGAAAATCCTCCCAGACAAGTGCTAAGGCCTGAGGACTTAACAGCAGAGGAACTTGTGGAGTTCAACAATCTTAAGCAATTCTTCAGACCATTGTCCAGGATAACAGATAAGTATCATTGGACTATGTATATAGATCTAAAGAGGGCTGACCCTAAAATTGCAGAGGCTAAGAACATATTGGAAGCACTTGAAACAATGCCCGATTTGAACCTGTTGTTCAACAGAAAATCTATTGGCAGTTTGATTCATGCAACTGGATTAGAATATTTGAAATGGAAGCTTCCCGAAGTTGATTTCATTGATATGGAAGGGATTCAGACAACTAAGTTCAAGAGGTACAAGGACATGATTAAAAATTTGTAGTTGTAATAACTTTTATGCCTTGAACTTTTTTCCTGTATGGATGAATAAAATATGTTCGGGCTCTTCCTATTTATTTTCAATATTTTACTTATGTTCAGGCTTATTAAGGTTTGGGCATCATAAAAAAGTGGGAAATTGTTATGAACATTTTATAGTTTTGATGATAGCCATTCTAGCTGTTATAGCAAAGACTGAAATAAGTTAGAAATTAAATGTATATGTTTTACTTAGAAGTCTGACATTTGTATAAGTTCAGTCAGACAAGTACTGTACTAGTCTGGTAGGCCAGCGCAGTGAAGTGAAGAACAGAAGACCATCTGAGTAAGATATGTGAGGATCTAGACTCAGTGAAGTGAAGACCAATGGATTGACTTACAACCAAGGAAGCCTATGATGACCTTAGGTAAGTCTAAGATATCAAACAAGTGATGAAATATAACTTTTTTTAATATGGTGTTCACTGATCTCACCCAAAATAAGGATAAGTGAAGTAAATCTTTATCGGATGATAAATGCTAGTAGAAGAGCAATAGCAGAGTGGAGATTGCCAAGTAATCAAAAGTTAGCTAAGAGAAGCAGTCACTTGACTAGTGAAGGAAAAGTGAAGGCAGCTGAGTGATATGTCTGCAGATCTGCAAATCCAGAAGTAGCCAAGTAAATACTCAGTTGGGTGAACTTAACTGACAATGGCAATTCAAAAACGTGGAAAATATGGAAACATTGCATTAATTGTAGAATCAATCAAGGACGGATTTTATGATAAACGTTGAGAAGGAAATCCGTATCACATAAATCAAGGAGGATTAAATTAAGACAAAATCAAGGATTATTCTCCACATTAATTAGCCAATGGACGGGAATTCAAATTCAAGAAAATTTGTCTATAAATATAAGGCATTGATAGACAAGAACATCCAAGAAATTCTATGTGCTATAACTCTATCAAATTCACAAGCCTTCATTCTTAATCTTAGAAGTTACAGCCAGAAAAGATCAAATTCAGAAATAGAAATCTATAGTCATATCAAGCCTGAGTTTGACCAACCTTGTAAATTCTTGAATTCACATCCTCATCCAGGACATTCTATCAAGCATTTGAATCAGAATCTCAGAAAAGGAATTGCAAACTTTTTGATAATTGTTGAAGGATTTGTTTCCAAGGAGTAGTGTGGAAGACTGAGTCACTGAAGCATTAGTTGTCACGGAGTGATAGTCTGCAAATTGTGAAGCTAAGGACAATCAGTTATTGTATTGGTGAAAGGATAATAAAGAATTCCTCCAATCATCACAAGAGAAGAGTGGATTAAGGGATTACACCACCCTGGACCACTATAAACTTATGTCCTTTTAATTTTTGTATTTTATATTTCTGCACTTACTTTATGTTATTTAAACTTGCTTGTTTGTGTGCTTGCTTTACTTTGAAAATATCATTTTAGAAGGGTTTTTCCGCTACAAAAAAGGCTTTTCATCAAGAAATTTTTTTAAACTCAAAACAGAGTCATTCACCCCCCTCCCTCTAACTCTATTTTCACCATTCTTTGGGACCAGTAGTACTTTTGTAAAGTCATACTTGATATATGACATTGTTTTCACTATGTCTTCTGATGTATTCATCACAACACCATGTGGATAACTTTGCAGGAAGAAACACATGACCATCGAAAGATGGAATATGTGGGATGTTGGACTTAGTAGTAAACATCTTCTGTGTAATATGCTAGGTAGTAGAGTATAATGGTCTAGGATTTGTGGTCCGTAGAAAACCTTTATATGTAATGAACATAGGTGGTTAGATTTGAATACACGCTTACATATTTGGAGTCTAAAAGATAAAACATCTTGGTCTTTACTAAGACACGTTTCTGTTTCGAAACCTAGGACTATTACTCCTCCACAAGGGTAGCCGATGTGTGGACTGAGTAGTTTCCCACATGGGTAGCAGTCGTGTCATATGAGGAGTTGAGGATATGTCATGGTGTATTCTCACAATTCAAAGTATTAGTGTACACGGATACGGATTATATGAAAATGAACCAAATTTTTAGAATTTGGTTCGGTTAATGAATACTCCCGGTTCAGTTTCAGTTCATGTAATAGAGAAACCGAAAAATATGGTTCGGTTACGGTTAGTGTGAAAAATTAACCGTAACCGAATAAAAAACCAAAATGTTAACCAAACCAATATAATTGAACCGTTTGATCACACTGAAATTAGTACAATAAATTATACCTTTATTTTCCCCGAATTATGCTCAATTGAATAAAGACATTTTGATTATTGTATGAAATACGTGTCGATTGCTTAGTGTTTGTTCCTTGGTTACTAATTCTACATTTACATATTTATCCCGTGAATATGGTACTGTTCTGTCTCATTTTTTTTTGTGTTTTTCAGGTTTACCATATTCTGGAGCTGAAACGAGTTGATCCGAGTTATTACAAGTCATTGGACCAAGACGTGAAGTCCATGGAAGAGTCTGTTGAGCCAAAAGAGACGGCAATTAGGCCCACAATTGTGGAAGCCCTAGCCGCAGCTCCGGAACTTGGGAAACATGAAATCAGAGCTACCATGATTTGTACTAAGTCGTTAGGTTTAGGTTAACTAGGTCAGTATACAAGTCTATATAAAGCCTGTACCAGTCCATTGTAACATATACACTAATTCCCATTATCAATTTATATGATACAAAGTTCTTGAGTTTATTTTGAGATGTTCCTTTGGTTTTCTTCTCCAATCCATCTACTAGCTTGATTTTATCAATCTGGATCCACCATGGATAAAGGTATGATGCTTTGAACGTTCTTTCATGTTTTTCATGGTAGATTAGCTTAGATTTACGCGATGTAATTAATGTACATGTTTAACCAAACCATAATTTACTAGAATTAATCAAAACAAAAGGATGATATTCCAAAATTAGGAACCGCTGCCCCAGCAATTGCAACGGACTTTATCGCAATTGCGAGGCACTCTAGGTGACCCTAAATCTGCAGATTCAATGTCAGCTACGTTGATCGATATGTTTAATTAACGGTAGGTTAGATCTGGCCAATCTACTTATTGTATTCATATATTATCATGAAGCACTTACAAGGTGAAGTGTTAGTTAGGACGTATTCTTGATCAATCCATAGGAACGTGCTAGTCAATCCACGATAGCTTCTGAGGGAGGTTCCTGGTCTTGATCCGGCACATTTTAGTACATATTGCCTGTAGGTTATACAACCAACGAAGAAGGTTAACTACACATAGGCACCTACTGTCCGTCCCATGGAAGTAGCGTAATATTCGAAGATTTCACCCGTAGTTGAAACTGAATTAAAACACATGTTCTGGTGTAGTCGGAGTATTACGGGGAAAAGTAAACATAATGATTTGTTACACCAAGTTAGGAGATCAGTGGCGATGGAGCAACCAATTACTTTATGTCTTTATGTTGGTCTAGGGACCGTTATATGTGTTCTTAATTAGATTAGTGAGTATATTATCTGTGTTTCATCATCATTGTGGGATCGACGTTAATTCGCCCTTTCTATAATGCGATTGACATATACTTTTTCTATTATTTCCTGAGTAGTAGTGACCTACACACAGATCAAGTATTTCGTAAGTTCATTAATTCCAATTGACAATTATTTGTTTTCTGTTTGTTATTTCAATTTTCGAGTCTAGAGTCTTTTCTGCATGCTACATGAATTGTTTTACGATCAGAGGAAGGGAAACAAATTTTGAAATTGCGCAGTACCTGTATTCTGATTGCTTTTCTGTGTTTCTGTGTTCCACTCTGTATGTTTTTAGTTAGTATGTCTACAGCAGTTGGGTTTGAACTCAACTGAAGCAGAAGTTTGCAAACCATGTTTTTGTTTTCTTTTGTTTTCTCTACTGAAAGTGCAGAAATTTTTTTATTTGAATTTAGTCATACTTTCTACACTTGATCCAGACAAGCATGATGACCCCTATCGATGACTTGTTTTGAACATTGCACCAATTTTGATGTATCCTGATTCGGAAGTGACGCAACAGTACGAGAATCATAAGAAGAAAGTCGGGTTGGAGGACCAGGCGAGGATCTGGAAAAAGCCCGAGAAGAACCTGAATAGGTACAAGGACTTCAGAGGAGGTAAGTGCCCAGTTCATGTTATTGATATCTCGTCTTCTGATTCAGATCCTGAGAAAGATCCTGATTATATTCCATCAGAGCCGGATGATTACCACGACTCTGATGTAATCCATAAGTTAGGTGACCCTAGTACTTTTAGGTTACCCCTATCAATTGACAGTGTATCTGTAGGATTAAAGTTATGCGATTCTGGTTTTAGCTACAATATCCTCGTACTTTCTCTCTGGAAAATGGTCAAATTTCCAGTCACCATGAACCATACTACAACATGCGGATTTTTGTCTGTCAGGTAGACTAATCTAAGATAGGCTGAGGGACTACATAGTCAAGATAGGAGGTCTTGAATTTCCTAGTGACTTTTTAGTTCTGGACGTTCCAGAAGATCAGAGTGCCAATGTGTTTCTTGGACGTCCTTTCCTAGCTACTAGTAGAGCACTAATAGACATGGACAATGTCACTATAACTGTGAGAGAAAATAATGATTCTATAACCTATCTCATCTTAGAGCCATTAAAGAATAGACCGGAAGATTTCCGGATGATGAGCCCGACATCGAAGCTGGAAACGTAGAAGGAGCAAGTGTTGAAGATAAGGAAAGAGTGAGCAAGAATTTATTTAGATCTTACTTCACGAAATAGATGATAAGGTTCACTACAAAGCGCCAAGGGAGGCAGTTGATTCTGATCTTTCAGAAAAAGATACGTCCACCACGCATAGTGTAAGTAAGGATTTAAAATACGAGACAATGAATTTTTAAGCTTCAAGGATAAATCTCGAAGTAGGTGAGGTAAGCCTAATGCACTGGCAAGGAAAGCTAAACGTGCAAGGCAAATAGCTCACAATCCTACAATGAAGGTTCAAGAAAGAGCGCTTCTGGACGGAAAAGAGGAATACTTCTTCCTCGGCATAAAAATCCAAGGAAGGGCATGGGTAGAGAGAGATGGAAGACGTACTTTTTTGAAGGCCTTCAGAGTGCAAGTTTGGTGGGTCAAGAGCCTAAAGGTCTGACTACCAAGAATTCAGAAGACAAGTCGAGCTGGCAACTTTAAACTCAGAAATACTTCTTCACCTTAGATTATATTGAGTCAAATAAAAGTAGCCAACAGACCAACAAGTATTTTCAACCTACCGCATCCCGAGGTTGACTGCCAAAGGATGGTAGGAAGGTTTTTTTTACTTGTTGATTGGTCTGGTGAAGTAGGACAGGTTGAGTAGGAGAAAAGTCCGAGGAAGATGGAAATTTAGTCTATGAGGCGTTAGTTTGTATTGATGTTTGTCAAGGATTAAGTGAAGGAGTGAGCAGGATCGAAGTTTGAGGGAACCTGGAAGAAGGTAGCTTCCGCAATAGCGAGGCATGCCTCCACAATCGCAGGACTATCCAGTACCAATTCTAGAGGTTTGTAGTCATTCTGGACACCTACGCAAGCGTGTGCATCCCACACGCTACTGCAGGGGACTGACACATCCTTTCACCTTTACCCACTTTCCCACCTTTCCCTCTTTCCCTCTTCCCCTATTTCTCTACGATCACTCATTTTCCCCACAATCCTCTCAATCACCTCAATCCACTCACCTTCTTTACTCCATCCCATTCTCCCACTAAACTCTTCAACCTTCACCCTAATTACACCTATTTAATCTCTCATTTCTCCAATTCACTTCATCAACATCCTTCATTTTCTCTTCTTCTTCCTCTTCAAATTCGTCCACCACCAACCTCACCAATTCCAAACCATTTCCATTCCCCCACTGCTCCTGTTTTTAAGCCACCCAAAGCTGCAACCTTCAAATCTCCATTGATGTTCTTCAAAGGTTGCAGAAATTACCCAGAAATTTGAACCTAGCAGGCTTCAAAATTGCGGAACTCCTCACCGCAGTTGCGAGGCTG
This sequence comes from Gentiana straminea, assembly GCA_036785695.1. NCBI lineage: Eukaryota > Viridiplantae > Streptophyta > Magnoliopsida > Gentianales > Gentianaceae > Gentiana > Gentiana straminea. The sequence goes on along the minus strand of JAVUPR010000242.1, from coordinate 1,620,477 downwards.
TTCATCTCTTATTAACCAACAACCCCAGTTCTTTAGTCTATATACCAGTACCCACGGAATTGCGAGATCCACCTTCATAATTGTAGGGCACTTTTTACAGATACAACAGTCAACTAAGAGCTTTATTTTCATATTTCTCTGTCTGATCCTGGCAATAGAGCTCTTAGAAGATGAGGAGGACAACAGAGAGTTCAGGGAGATGCCATTCCAATCATTAATGGCATCCTCTATTTTGCATCTATTGGACTTTATGAGTCTTTTAGGACTCTTTGGAATGCCAGTACGGTTGCTTGAGAAAGGGGAGTCGACCTCACTGATTGTGGTGACATCGTACCGTGTGTTCTTTAACATCACGGTATCATGAATGTGGCCGACATTCCTTTTGCATTCAACGCCACCATAGTTCATGAGTTCTATGCCTATATGGAGAGCTACCCTGAGGCCAATGTTTCTATCGTCCGAGGGGTTAGCATTGACTTCTCAATTGAGAGTATCAATTCCAACTATGGCATTGACAATGCACCATATCATGAGGATGAGTACACCACTATTATGCATGAGCGTAATTTGGAGCGCCTGCAGATTATTGCAGGTAATATGATATTTAGTGGCAGCTAGGTGCTGTTGATTTCCGGATGATTTATCACTCCAGTGAGTTGGCATGAAGCGCACTGATGCTTCCGAGGTTTGTCATTACTCACCTGCTACCTAATTCTCATAATGATTCTATCACTTACCGAAAGGTGGAGTTAATGCTCTTTCTCGATGTCGAGAACGACGTCAATATTAGTCTACTGATGCATAACTGCATTTGTGACATTCCTGGTAAAGGAGAGATATCTTGACTTACGGAAATCTGATTGATGCACAAACTATGGAAGCAGAGTGCCATGTTCTGGCAGCTGATGAGAGAGTTGATTCACAGCCTATTCTTGATAGCAGCAGTTCAGTCACGGTGATAGGACAATGTAGGAGAAGGCCATGCATACCAGTGCATGGAGGTGTGAGAACTCAGCAGGAGTTCCAAGAGGACGCCACTTGAGAGATCGCGACGATTCACGCAAATATTGTTTATATGATGGCGCATTTCAACGTTCCTCCTTATGCCCCGCCACCTCATCGAACCCTTAGACATGCCAAATCTTCTTCAGGGGTTGGAAAATCCACTTCTGCACCACCTCCGGGTTTCGAGGATTCTTATCCAATGTCTGACTTAGATGAGTAGTGATAACGCTCTAAATAGTACCATTAATTATACCTTTATTCACCCCAAATTTTGCTCAAAAAGAGGATAGATAGGCTCGTTATTATATGGAATCTGTGTTAAATGCTATGTGATTGTTTCTAGGTTCGTAATTCTACATTTGTGTTATTTTCGCGAAGGTTTGGTACTGTTTTGCCTAGTTTTATGTGTTTTATAGGATGTACCGAATCTGGATGATTGGAGATCGGCTCTGGATCAAAGGAAGCATGTCGGGCCAAGTAAAAGAAGTCCAAGAAGAGATATGTTGAAGAAAAAGAAGAAAAGTTAGCCCAGTTTACCGTGGTCTAGGTTCAGTAAACCGAGACCCTTGTAGGACACGAAATTGATTCTGCTGCATCTACTAGGTTGTTTAGGGTTTCTATGAGTCGTAAGTCGGCTATTGTATCTATATAAAGCCGCATTAGCTGATTATTACGTAAGTTTTGCATATTCTATTATATACATTATACAATTTGATGAAATAAAGTAATTCTAAGTTTTTGAGGAGTTATTTCTTGTTTCCTTCCCTTCATCGCCATCTCTAGCTTGAGTAGATCGAGCTAGATCTCCATTGTTGAAGGTATGAAGCTTTGAACATTTCTTTTTGTCTTCAATATGGTATATCTGTTCGTATTTCTATGTTTTAGTTAATCTGCATGCTTAACGACCCTATGATTTACTTACATTAATCGTAATTGAACAATGTAGATCCAGAATTAAGAAAAGCCACCCCGGGTAAACCAACGGTCTATACCAGTTCACCGAGGCAAAATTTAGGAACTTAATCTGGAGGATTCACGTCAGCTACGTTGACACTGATCAACACGTTCCTTGGGTCCATCAAGACTATGTCCAAACTAATACTTCACCTTGCAAGTTCTTCATGTTAATTTATGAATACAATAAGCAGATTGGCCATATCTAACCTACTGGTAAATAACCATATCGATCAACATAGTTGACGTGAATCTTTAAGATTAGGTTTCCTAAATTTTGCCTCTCTAAACCGTTATAGACCACCAGTTTACCGGGGGCAGCTTTTCTTAATTATGGATCTACATTGCTCAATTACGATTAATCTAAGTAAATCATGGGGTCATTAAACATGCAGATTAACTAAAACACATAATTACCAAATGATCTACCATATTGAAGACAAAAAGGAACATTCAAAGTTTCATACCTTCAACAATGGAGATCTAGCTCGATCCACTCAAGCTAGAGATGGTAGAGAAGGGGAGAAAACCAGAAATAACTCCTCAAAAGCTTGGAATAACTTTATTTCATCAAATTGTATAATGTATATAAAAGAATATGCAAAACTTGTGTAAACTTCAGCTTGCTTTGTATAGATACAATAGCTGACTTATGACTCATAGAAACCCTAACCAACCTAACGAGTACGGTAGATTCAATTTCGTGTCCCACAAGGCTCTTGGTTTACCGGACCTAGCCCACGGTAAACCATGCTAACTTTTCTTCTTTTCTTCAGCAGATCTCTTCTGGGATTTCTTTTACTTGGCCCAACATTGTCCTCTTGATCCAGATCCATTCTCCAATGCTCCAGATTCGGTACATCCTGTAAAACACATAAAACGAGGCAAAATAGTACCAAACCTTCGGGATAATAACACAAATGCAGAATTACGAACCTAGAAACATACACATAGCATTTAACACATATTCCATGTAATAACGAGCCTATCTATCCTCTTTTTAAGTATAATTTGGGGTGATTAAAGGTATAATTAATGGTACTATTTAGGGCATTATCAACTACCCTCCCACTTAGCTTTTGATTGTCCCGAGGAAAAAGGCGAAAAGAAAACAACATCCTGATTAGTATACATGTTAATTAAAAGTAGCTATGCCTCACAAAGTCAAGATCAAGATCATGCCACTCATATCCATCAGTAACGCATTAAACAATATTCATGCCATGAGCCAATGTGTGTGTGCAATAAATTTCACAACCGCTTAGTAATGCAGACAATCTCACATTATGTCAACCCGTAATCAAACTAACTAGTCTCAAAAATGTTTTTTAATCAAATTAGTTGGTAAGGCGGATCGAGAACCGAGTATTACTCTTAGGCTCACGTTTATCGGTCTATGCAAAAGTCATGCGTTTTACGCTCCATCGACTCAATGTTTGCCAAAGATAATATAAATGTATTTATTTCAATGCACTTCTCTTTCTTGGCGGGAGAACTCTCATTGATTTATATATACTCACGGTCTCACTCTTGATAAACTACCGAATCCAAAATTCTTTTGCCATTATAAGCCTTGGTGGAACATAATTCAGGATAAAGCCAGGGTCAACTCTAGTCAAAGCAATATGCTATGGACTACACACCAAGGAAAGTGAGTTATAAGTGCTTAAAATGGTGGCTCACAACAGAATATGCGCTTAATACGCAACTACTTCAGGTGTGGGCACTTACTTTTACTTATACAACGTGAAACAAAGATGTAATTAAGTAACTCCAAAAGATCAAAGATGTCATATTTTTTTGAAAATATGTCGAAATGAATCAAAGTCTATGTGGAATATAATGCTAAGAAGATAAGTGACATCAAAGAGAATCAAGATAATCACGCAATTCACGGAATATAATGCTAAGAAGATAAGTGACATCCCATACCCCCTACTTAATCGAAACATTGTACTTAATGTGTAAGATGAAAAATTTAAAACGAAAAGGAACTTAGCTTCGTTAAGGGTGGAGCCAAAGAAGAAGTGGATCATCGTATAATTCAATAGGCGTTGGTAGTCAAGTCCTTGAAGAATCTGCGCTAAGTAACTCAAACAAACCAAGAAGAATGGTGGTGACAAGAAACTGTATAATAATATAGTGGCAGTAAAAGAGAAAGTAAATAACTCCAAACTGTTTAAGCGGACAAAATCATTATAGTAATAAATTTGCTACATTACTAGATAGGAATAAAAAAAATTAGAAAATGGAAAATAACAACAATAAAAATAAATAAAACTAATCCTCATCATAATAATCCTCCCAGTCATCTCTAGGCTCAAAGCCGGGAGGTGGTGCAGAACTCATGGCAGTAGTGGTGGAAAAGGATGCTCTGTGACGTGGGGCAGTCCTAGGTTGTTGGGTCACAGGAGGAACTCCTAGAAAGTCTATAATCCTATCCTTCTTGCGATGCAGACTCACAATTTCTCTTGAATGCCCATCCAACAAAGCTCTCGGAGTCCGAGGTGCTCCGTGGACCGAAGTACGCTCTCGTTCACCTCTCAAACTGACCCATCTTGGTACTTTTGAAACTGACTGTGAACTGATCATCAGCTCGCTTCCCACTCGTCACTATCCAGAACCGGAACATCGTCCTCTATAGCAAACATATCAATCATAGGCCTATATGGCAACTGCTCGTGATCTGATGTGGTTGCAAGCTCATGAATGCGGTTGTGCATTAGGAGACCTATGTTGACTGGAGATCCCTGCTCCAGATAGAACATCAACTCTACCCTCTTGAGTGTAACAGACACCGTATGCTTGGTCGGCAGAAGGCGAGCACAAACAAAACGATTGACCAACTTCATATCCCAAGATAACTCGTTTTCTTGAAGATGGTGGGTGCTCCTATAGGACTGCGCTTCCATTGCACCCTAAAGTAATCAGCAATCATCCGCATTCTCTCTAGATCTTCAATATTGGTCGAGGATGTGTACTAATCTGGGCCCACTGGTAGATTCCGAACCCCGTAATAGGCATTAATTTGCTAAATCATGAAGTCAACCTTAACTCCACGGACCATCGGAAATATAGCTCATGGGTTATGTGAAAGATAAGCATAAAATTATCTCACCACTGTAGCATTGAACCACGTCGGTGCCTCGGCAAGATCATGGGTTATCCGAAATATCTTGTACTTGTAGGGCTCGTGGCAAGATCATACCACAATCGTCCAACTCTACTCCTCGTTCTGGGGAAACCGGTCTTCCGTTCCATTGCCCTCGGAACGATTAATAGATCCTTAAAGAATGAAATTGCTCAATCCCGTCTATCAAGGGGTTAGCATCTCCATAGACATACTGGTGACCACTTGGATGATAGGCTGTTCGGCTACGCTTGGGACCCATCCTGATTGATGTAGAGACTGATGATGAAGTTGATTCTGAAAAAGTATCCTTGGTAAACCGGTCCTATACCCCGATTTACCGGACTGAATTTTTCTCAGTTTCTTCTGGGACAGTCCTTCTGATACTGAAAGATGAAGAACCGCATCACTTCACGATTAAAGCAGCACTAATAATCAGAAACAGGGATGGAAAAGTTGGTGTGTTGGTTGTTGAAATGAAAGGAAAAAGGTTTTATTTTGGTGGAGGTATGGTGGTGATAGTGGTGGTGATGGGGCCGAAATCTATAGAAGAAGAAGAAATTGAGAGATTTTGGTGATTTGAGAAGAAAATAGTTGGTGAAAGATGATGAATAATGGTGGTGGAAGTGTGTTTAAATAGGAGAAATTATAGAATGGTGGAAGGATTTGGTGGGATAGTGGGTAGATGAGTAATTAGGGTGAGGGATTTGAGGGGTTTGATTGATGGGATTGAGGTGGAGGTATGGTGGAGTGTGGGAAAGGATGACAAGGTGGAAAATAGGAAAAATGGGACGGTTTCTACTGAATGGTAGGTTTCTGAGGCAACGTGTGTCCTCCACGTGTCTTTAAAAATTCTACTTTTTAATCTGTCATTCAGAACTTGAAAAAACCTAGCTCAGTAATCCGGAGGTAACTCCCAGTTTACCGGGGCATCTTTTCCCCATATTTCTCTGTACTCCTCCTTTACAATACTTTAAGCTCCATCCTAACCTCAAAATGACTAGTTCCTTACTCCTTTTGTTGCCATTTCCAACTCAATCCTAACCTACTTCACTAGAATCCACAACGATTAAAAAAACCTTTCCAACAACCACGGGTTCAAGCCTAAGGGTGCGGTAGGATGAAAAAAAAGCCCGTCCCTTCATCCAGATACTTTTATTCATTCCTATTCTATCTAAGGGTTCAAGAGAATAGTTCTGAGTTTAAAGTCATCGGCTCGACTTACTTTCGGATCTTCACTCAGTCAAAAGTCAGGGACTTAACTCGCCAAACCCGCATCTTAGAGGTTTCAACCGTCACGCACTTCCCTTCTCGTCGGTCATTATCCTTCAAGAGTGCCTTTTCCCGGTTTCCCATTGAAACTTTATGAGCTCTCTCCTAGCACGCCTTTCTCTCTTTGCTCGTGTGCTAGGTCGTTCTCTGCTTTGAGATTTAATCTTTATGCCCAAGGATTCAACATTTTCCACTTTAAGCTCTAATCTTTCACTACGCAATACGGAAGGACTAGCTTCCGTGATCTCCTTGATATGTCCCTTCTCTTCGCACTTTCTAAGCATTAATCTCATGAATTCTTGCTCACAGGTTTCCACTAAAACCTCTTGTTGCCTCTGCCCTTCCTTTTCTATCTCCATGATTTCCACTTTTACTGAACCATAAGTCATCTTGCAACTCTCCGGCCTAGTATCTAGGGGCTCTAGGATTTTAATCGATACGACATCATTGTTCAATCTTATAGTGATCTCCCCATTACTGGTCGTTTAGAACGGTCTACGTAATAGAACAGGGGCACTCGGATCCTCAAGTACGTCTAAAACCGTAAAATCTATTGGGAATGAGAATCCTCCTGCCTTAATCGTACAATCCTTTAGCAGGCCGGCCGGCATATCTCGGGTTCGATCGACAAAGGTCATGGACCAAGTTTGATCCATGACAACCGGAAGCTTAATCTTTTGGCAGATGGATAGATGAAGAATGTTACAACTTGCACCGGTATCACAAAGTTCTAAACCTACAGATATACCATTGATAGAGATTGAGAGTTGAAATGTTCCAAGGTCTCTTAACGTTTTTGCTGTATCAGAGTCCGGGTAATCTTCAGACTCTAAGAACATAGTGTCCGGATCCTCCTCTGCATCATCGGAGTCATAATCGGATGAAAGATCAATTAACTCGATAGGAAACGTACCTGGCCGATAAGTCTCATACTCTTTCAGGTTTTCCTCGGCTTCTTGTTTAAGCTTTTCAGTCGCCTTCTCCACACGCTTCATATGAGCTTCATATTGCTCTTTTGCTTCTGATCCAGGATACATAGAGATTGGCTTAATGTTCAACATAGTATGAGGCATTGCGTTTGACTCGTCCAGACTTAATCGCTTTTGCTTGACTGAATTTCCGAAGTGTCATAATATTCCTGCAAAAGAGACAAAATAAAAAAAAGAAAAAATTCGCAACTCCCGCTTCAGTTGGGGATGAGCCCAACTGTTGCGGACCTACTAACTAAAATCAACTGGGAATACACCGAATAACAAAGGCTGTTCAGAATTTGATTTTCCAGGCCTCAATAAATCGGGGGTAAGGCATGGTAAACCGGACCTGGAATTTCTTATTCTGACAGATTAACAGGTGCAGGTTGGATCCAGGACGACTGAAGACTCAAAAGAAAATAATAAAAAAAAATGACTTCTTAATCAGAATTAAAACATTTATCCTTGAAATTGGCCATTGTCCCCGGCAACGGCACCAAAAATCTTGATCGCATTTATGTCACTAACGTCGATATTACTAGCAAGAATACTAGGTACATTGTAGTATAGTAAAGGCGAACCAATGCCGGTCCCACAGAGACAATGCGAATTTTAGTATAAACGATTCAAACCTAATTAAGATGCGACATAGATGGTCTTTGACCAACAATAAACATGAAAGAAACTTGGTATTTCTCCCCCTCTTCCCACTGATCTACTAACTTGGATTAGTTAATCTTTATATTTAATTCCCCACATAATTTCCTTAAATTAATCGAGGTTAAGCTACAGGTGCAACTCCTAACCTATCTACTCCGACCATGGTTGTAGACAATTTATACGCAATCTACCCTCCTTAATTGGTCCGTAATAGCCCATACGCATAAAGAACTTCAATTACCGATATCGAGCGCTAACTCATACCGCTACTCCGGCTAGATAGCTGTCGACACAGATCAGCAAGTTCCTAGGGTCGATAGAGACTATGTCCAAACTAGCACTTCACCTTGCAAGTTCTTCATGTTAATTTACAAATACAATAAGCAGATTGGCCAGATTTAACCTACTGTTAATTAAACATGTCGATCAACGTAGCTGACGTGAATCCTCCAGATTAAGTTTCCTAAATTTTGCCTCGGTAAACCTGTTCTATACCGGTTTACCGGGGGCGGCTTTTCTTAATTCTGGATCTACATTGCTTAATTTTGATTAATCTAAGTAAATCATCTGGTTGTTAAACATGCAGATTAACTAAAACATATAAATACGAACCGATCTACCATATTGAAGAGAAAAAGGAACATTCAAAGCTTCATACCTTCAACAATGGAGATCTAGCTCGATCCACTCAAGCTAGAGTTGGTAGAGAAGGGGAGAACACCAGAAATAACTCCTCAAAAGCTTGGAATAAATTTATTTCATCAAATTGTATAATGTATATAATAGAATATGCAAAACATGTGTAAACATCAGCTAATGCGGCTTTATATAGATACAATAGCCGACTTATGACTCATAGAAACCTTAAGCAACCTAGTCAGTGCGGCAGATTCAATTTCGTGTCCAACAAGGCTCTCGGTTTACCGGACATAGCTCACGGTAAACCGGGCTATATTGTCTTCTTTTTCTTCAGCAGATCTCTTCTAGGACTTCTTTTACTTGGCCCAACATGCTCCTTTTGATTCAGATCCATTCTCCAATGCTCTAGATTCGGTACATCCTGTAAAACATATAAAATGAGGCAAAACAGTACCAAACCTTTGGGATAATAACACAAATGCAGGATTATGAACCCAAAAACATACACATAGCATTTAACACATATTCCATGTAATAACGAACCTATCTTTCCTCTCTTTGAGCAGAATTTTGGGTGGATAAAGGTATAATTATTGGTACTATTTAGAGCATTATCACTAACCCTGTTGGTCCCTTGGAAAGGCTAACACAAGTTTAGAGGGGGGGGGTGAATAAACTTGTCCCTAAAACTGGATTTAAAACAAATTATGGTTCAGTTAAAAACTTGTGTGGAGTTAAGCTGACAAAGCTAAGATTAAGTCAAATTGACTTAAGCTGAAACTGAGTCAACCGGCAGCGGATATGATTTTAGCCTTTGTTGATCTTGTTATTCTATTATGAAAACTGAGTGTTGTGAAATGAATTCTGGTGAATGTCAGTTGTGACTGTGAGGTGTATAACAATCAAGTATCACAATGCTGTGAGTAAATGCTGAATAAATAAATAAATGCGTAAAGTAAATTAGACTTCCGGGTGGTGTAATCCTGTACGTCCTCTCTTCCCCTGTGGTGCGGAGGAAAATTCAACTAGAACTTCTTGAGGTGAACTGTTACAAAAGTCCTAAACAATAGTCCTTGGCTAATCCCTAGCGTCACTATCTAAACAATTGTAGAACAGGTAGAATTGCTGCTCTTCAAATGCTTGAACCACTGGTCCTTAGAGGGTAGGATTGCCCCTTCACCAGCTACCACCACAAACACAGTCTACCCGACTGCTTGTCACAACTGTCCTTGGCGAAACCTTCCCGGTTTGCTTCACAGTCTAAAACCTTTGATGTCGAATCAAAGTTGGGCTGAGAATCAATACATTGATTCTTGTTTGTGGTTCTTCAAAGTGTTGAATTCTTGATAAAATCTTTGTAGCTTGAACACTTGAAGAAATACTAGATATGATGTTGTTATAGTTCAGAGATGAATAGAATAGACTGATGTACAAAATTGCTTGTTGATTCTTGTATATGCTCTGTTCTACATATTTTTGTTGTTTGTGCAAAGTCTTCTATTTATAGTGTGAAGTCCAACATTCATCTGGCTTCAATTTGAATTGTATCAACGTCTATCTTGCAACGGCTATATTTTCTGACCGTTCTGCAGTGTCAGTAACTCATCCAATGAAATTGTTTTCTTTACAATGTTCGACTGTACTTTCAGTTTGTTGAATGGCTGACTTATAAAACTGAGTTTCCTTATCAGTTTTATACTGAGTTTTTCATTTGTCAGTTTCCTAACTAATTTGGAGCATTAACTGAGATTTTACTCTTCTTCAAATATCAGTACTCCAGTTTTCATCTGATTATAATTGACTTAATCAGAGTACACCATGATTCATTATCATCTAAGAATTCATTGTCCTTATGATTCTTAGGTCTTCATACAAGATCTATAAAGTCAGTTCAGGTCACCACAATCTTGCCTGAAGTCCAACTTTACAGTCTCGACTTTTAATCTTCATAACGAGTTTGAACCCTCGCTCTTCATTCTTCTAGATAAGCCAACCGAGTCCGTAACTCTCGGCGAACTTACCTTCTTCGCCTTTCATGTAGGTGTATTCGAGTCGGTTGCTTGTCTTGATGATTTCCGCTTTTCTAAATGATTTCCGCTTTTCGGTTTACGACACACTAACAATTACAGTGCTTGTCTGATGTAACCTATACAAATATAAAACTCTAGTAAAACTTATACATTCAGTTCTAGACATCTTTTAGCTTTCCACTATAACAGCTGGCTTCAGCACTTCATCAATGGGGTTAAGATAATATTTTAACAAATAAGATGAATTATCATCAAAACATAAATTTTATTTCCAACAAACCCCTTGATAGCGGGGTTGAGAAATTTCATTCTTTAGAGATCTATGAATCGTTCCGAGGGCATTGGAATGGAAGACCAGTTTCCCGAGAATGGGGAGTAGAGTTGGATGGTTGTGGTACGATCTTGCAATGAGCCCTACCAGTACAAGATAATTTGGATATGGCTGAGGCACCGACGTGGTTCAATGCTACAGTGGTAAGAGAATTTTATGCATATCTTTTGCACAACCTAGGAGCTACATTTGTGAAGGTCCGTGGAGTTAAGGTTGACTTCACGATTGAGATCAACGAGTATTACGGGGTTTGCAATCCACTAGTGGGCCCAGATAAGTACACATCCTCGACTAATATTGAAGATCTAGAGAGGATGCATATGATTGTTGATTACTTTATGGTGCAATGGAGGCACAATCCTAAGGGAGCCCCTACCATCTTCCTGGAAAATGAGTTATCCTGGGATGGGAAGGTGGTCAATCGATTTGTTTATGCTCGCCTTCTGCCGACCAAGCATACGGTGTATGTCACACCGAAGAGGGTAGAGTTGATGTTCTATCTGGAGCAGGGATCTCCAGTAAACATAGGTCTCTTGATGCACAGCCGTATTCACGAGCTTGTCACCATATGTGAGCGCGAGCAGTTGCCATATGGGCCTATGATTGATAAGTTTGCTATACAGGATGAGGTTCCGGTTCTGGTTAGTGACGAGTGGGAAGACCCTGAGCCGATGATCAATTCACAGTCAGTTTCAAAAATACCAAGACGGGTCGGTTCGAGAGGTGAGAGAGAGTGTACTCCGGTCCTCGGAGCACCTCAATCTTAGAGAGCTTTGTTGGAGGTGCATTCAAGAGAAATTGCTAGTCTGCATCGCAAGATGGACCGGATTATAGACTTTCTAGGAGTTCTTCCTGCGACCGCACGACCGAGGACTGCCCCGCGTCACAGAGCATCCTCTTCCACCGTTGTTGCCTCGAGTTCTGCACCACCTCCCGGTTTTGAGCCTAGAGATGACTGAGAGGATTAGTTTGACGAGGATTAGTTTTCTTTCTTTTCATTGTTGTTATTTTCCATTTTCTTATTTTTATTTCTTATTTCCTATCTAGTAATGTAGCAGATTTATTAATATAATGATTTTTTCGGCTTAAACTGTTTGGAGTTCTTTATTATCTCTTTTACTGCCGTGATATTATTATACGATTTCTTGTCCCCACCATTCTTCTTGGATTGTTTGAGATACTTAGCGCATATTTTTCAAGGAATACTTGCATTCACCCGATGAATTATGCAATGATCCAGTTCTTCTTTGGCTCCACCCTTAACAAAGCTAAGTTCCTGTTTGTTTCCACTTTTTCATCTAGCACATTGGGGACAATGTTTCGATTAAGTGGAGGGTCAGAGACGTCACTTAGCTTCTGTTAAGGGTGATTTTGTACATTTTATAAGGATATATTTTATGTCAATTTTCCCCATATCCAGATGTTTTTCATAGAAATCGAGCTTTATATTGAAATATTGAGCAAATGAGTTTTAGAAGTATTAAAGTGCAAAATCGAGCTAATTATGTGATTTTATTGGATAAATATCTTTAGATGTAAGATGTTACATTTTGCATGTTTTTATCGTGATGTAGGTACGCTTGCATGAGGTGAAAGGAGTTTAAAAGATGTTCAAGTGATGATTTGCATGGAAGGAAAGAGATAGGGATGAAGTTGGAATGAAGATTTGAAGAAACAAACGAGCGTTTGAGCTGAATGAAGAGTGGACGAGCGTCCAAGGCCCGTCCAGGATGGACGGGCGTCCATCAAAGTGAACTGGCGTCCAGGATGAAAAGTTGATTCAGAGAGTTTGGACGCTGAAGTGGATGGGCGTCCAACAAGACCGAACGAGCGTCCAGAAGGAATGGACGGGCGTCCAGCCACCGCCTTTGCTGAAACCGACCTAAACACTTATAAATAGACGCGTTTTCTGCAACCCTAAACACCACAATTCGATCCCTGGCCGCCCCAGGCCCTTTGGGGGCGCCCTAGCTGCGTTTTCCCACCATCATAAACATCTTTTTATCTTTCTTTTTGTTTGTATGATTTGTATTCCAACGATGGATAGAGGCTAAGCGTTTTGAACAAGCTTGTGAAGCCGATCGAGCATCAACTTGATTTCTTCTTTGGATTTGTTTTGTGAGTTTTATTAAAGCTTGTATTTTTATTATGCTTTTATATTGATTATGCAATTATATCGATGGATTGTTGCTTATTGATGTTTAATGTTGATGAGAATCGTTGTTAGACCTAGATCACCGTAGTAAAGATTATATTTTTAACCTAAAAATAACAAGAGTTGCTAGGTTAAACTTCTAGGTTGCTAGATTGAGAAATCTTACACCTTTGTTTTGGAAGCGTTAATCTTTAAGATCGAGAGATGAGAGATTAATAGGCGAATTATCTACGAGTGTAGGAATTCATACCTTTGATAGGTGAACCACATCTTTATTAAATCTTCACTAAACGATCTAGGGTAGAAATTGAGAGTTGCGAGATAGGTGGATCATTGCTTGTTCCTCGTTAAAATTAATTGAAATTATCTTTGTGCCTTGTTCTTCGTTGTTTTCTTAGAAGTTTTCTTTCTTTTTAGTTTATAGATTAGAGTTATTTTTGTTCGCAACGATCTTTCCTGGCTTTGGACTGACAATCCTCTGTCCAGTTTATTTTCCGTTTTAGTTTAGGTTTAGTAATAAATAGTAGTGACAATTTGAGAAGAATTAATAAGAACTAGATTAAACAACCTCGATTCCCTGAGATCGACTCCGGTATTAATCGCTGTACTACGATCCCTACACTTGGGGAATACCGGATTTATAAATTTTATTACTTGTTTGCTTTGTTAGATAAAATCCGTGACAGCTTCTTAGCATTATATTCCATGAATTACGTGATTATCTTGATTCTCATTGATGCACTGTTCACCACCTAGACTTTGATTAATTTCGACAGAATTTTGAAAAAATATGATATCTTTGATCTTTTTAAGTTCATTGAATTCGCTTTTGTTCGATGTACAAGTAAAAGTAAGTGCCCACTTCTGAAGTAGTGGCGTATTAAGCGCATATTCTGTTGTCAGCCACCGTTTTAAGCACGTACAACTCACTTTCCCTGGTGTGTAGTCGATAGCATATTGCTTTGACAAGAGTTGACCCTGGCTTTATCCCGAATCATATTCTACCAACGCTTATAAGGGCAAAGGAATTTCGGATTCAGTAGTTTATCAAGAGTGAGACCGTGAGGATAGATAAATTAATGAGAGTTCACCCGCCAAGAAAGAGAAGTGCATTGAAATGTATACGTCTATAATCTTTTTACCCAAAATTGAGTCGATGGAACGTAAAACGCACGGCTTTTGCATAGACCAATAAACGCGAGCCTAAGAGTAATACTCGGTTCTCAATCCGCCTTGTCAGCTAATTTAATTAATAAAAGAATGTTCGAGACTGGTTAGTTCGACTACGGGTTGATGTAATATGAGATTGTCTGCATTACTAAGCGGTTGGGAAAGTTATTGCACACACACATTGGCTCATGATGTGAATAGTGTTTAATGCGTTACTGATGGATATGAGTGGCATGATCTTGATCTTGACCTTGTGAGGTATAGATGTTTTTAATTAACTTGTAAACTGATCAGGATGTTGTTTTCTTTTCACTTTTTTGCTCGGGATGATCAAAAGCTAAGTGGGGGGTAGTTGATAACGCTATAAATAGTGCCATTAATTATACCTTTATTCACCATCAATTTTTCTCAAAGAGAGGATAGATAGGCTCGTTATTATATGGAATATGTGTTAAATGCTATGTGCTTGTTTCTAGGTTCGTAATTCTGCATCTGTGTTATTTTCCTGAAGGTTTGGTTCTGTTTTGCCTCATTTTATGTGTTTTATAGGATGTAACGAATCGGGAGCATTGGTGATCGGATATGGATCAAAGGAAGCATGTTGGGCCATGAAAAGAAGTCCAAGAAGAGATCTGCTGAAGAAAAAGAAGAAAAGTTAGCCCGGTTTACCGTGGGCTAGGTCCGGTAAACCGAGAGCCTTGTGGGACACGAAATCGATTATGCCTCATCTACTAGGTTGGTTATGGTTTTTATGAGTCGTAAGTCGGCTATTGTATCTATATAAAGCCGCATTAGCTGATTATTACATAAGTTTTGCATATTCTATTATATACATTATACAATTTGATGAAATAAAGTTATTCTACGATTTTGAGGAGTTATTTCTGATTTCCTTCCCTTCATCACCATCTCTAGCTTGAGTAGATTGAGCTAGATCTCCATTATTGAAGGTATGAAGCTTTGAATGTTCATTTTTTTCAATATGGTAAATCTGTTCGTATTTATGTGTTTTAGTTTTTCTGCACGTTTAACTACCCCATGATTTACTTATATTAATCGTAATTGAGCAATGTAGATCCTGAATTATGAAAAGCCACCACCGGTAAACTCACGGTCTATACCGGTTTACCGAGGCAAAATTTAGGAAACTTAATCTAGAGGATTCACATCAGCTACGTTGATCGACATAATTAATTAAAACAAGTAATAGGTCTGGCCAATCTAGTATTCATAATTCGTAAATTAACATGAAGTACTGATAGTGAAGTTTTAGTTTGGACATAGTCTCGATGGACCCTAAGAATGTGCTGATCAGTGTCGATAGCTGTCTAGGCGGGTTAGCGGTATGACTTAGCGCTCAATATTGGTAATTCTAGTTCTTTATGCGTATGGACTATTACAGACCACTTAAGGAGTGTTTCTTGCGTATAGATTGTATACTACCATGGTCGGAGTAGATAGGGTTAGGAGTTGCACCCGTAGCTTAAAACTAAATTAAAGCTCGACCGATTAGTTTAAGGAAATTATGTGGGGAAGTAAACGTAAAGATTAACTAATCCAAATTAGTAGATCGGTGGGAAGAGAGGGAGAAATTCCAAGTTTCTTTCATGTTTATTGTTGGTCAAAGACCATATGTGTTGCTCCTTAGTTAGGCTAGAATCGTTTATACTTAAAGTTGCATTGTCTCTGTGGGATCGACCTTGATTCGCCCTTACTATACTACGATGTACCTAGTATTCTTGCTAGTAATATCGACGTTAGAGACTTACACGCGATCAAGTAGATTAGTGTTTATCTTTTTAGTAGTGCTTTTTCTCCGTTATTGTCATTTTCTTTTCTTTTATTCCTATTTTGGAAATTTCGTGTAGTTTCTTTTTATGAAATATGAAGTATTTTGATGGCTTAAATTGTTTGCACTACTTACCGCCACAAAATAGTTTATAACTTTATATCTTATTGTGTTACCCCGAGTGCTTCGATTTTTCTGTATGTAAGATTTCCAGCAGATTTCCCTGGGATCTCGGCCGATATTTGTCCGATGTTTTGACGATACGGATTCATTACCAGCTCCGCACTTAACAAAGCTAAGTTCCTTTCTGTTTTAATCTTTTCATCATTAGGGACAATGCTTCGATGAAGTGGGGTAGGAACTTCACTTAGCTTTCGATTATGTGTTTCATTGATTATTGGCTATCTCGAGTCTTGTAGATGCATTTTCTCCACTTTGTCTTTTAAATCGTTTTACAATAAAATTGCCAAAATATGAAGTATTTGATCTTTTGGTTATAATTATTCCCATCTTTGTTTTACAAATGATTGAATGAAAGTTATGTCAACTTTTGAAGTAGTTGCGTATTAACCGCATATTCTTTTTATTAACTGCCAATTAAATACGTGTAACTCCCTTTCTTTAGTGTGTAGTATATATGACGCATTATCTTGACTAGATTTGACCCTGATTTTTCCGAGCTTTGTTACACCTATAGTCATTTAGGTCAAGTTGTGGATCTTATAAGGGCTACAAAAAAATTGATTTGGTTGTTTATCAATGAGCGCACCGTGAGGATAGATAGATTTTTTAGAGTGTCCACTCGCCAAAAAGAGAAAAGCAAAACATACATAATATATACTATTGAAAATTCTATTTGGCAAGAGGGAAGCAAATCCGGAACGTAAGACGTATGGCCTGACACAATAAATAGACCCGATAAACGTGAGCCTCGGAGTAGTACTCGGTTCCCAGCCCACCTTGCCCATTTGAATTGACCTATGCTATCATAATAAAAATACATTACTAAATCAATGACGTAAAGGGACAAGCATTCTCATGATTTTCTAGCTGAACTTCGAGTTGATATAATGTGATTATGTTTACGATACTGCGGGTTGAGAGTTAATGCACACACACATGTCACGGATTTATCTAGCACAGCAAACAAGTAATAAATATTTATAAATCCGGTTTCCCTCAAGTATAAGGATCGTAGTAAAGAGGTTGATACCGGGTCGATCTTACGGGGAACTAAACGATTGTGATTCTAGCTTTTGTCTAACCTAAACTATGTCACGAAACTAATCTAAACAGTGAATAAAAATCGAACAAAGCAGAAAATAAAACTAGACAGAGGATATAATCCAAAGCTAGGAAGAATACGGGCTGCGAACCAATTTAAACTAACTAAACTAAGATGCAAATAAAAGTAAACTAACTAAACGAATTCAAGTTTTAAGGATTGATTCAAGTGTATAATGAACAAACGAGGATTGATCCACCTATCCAACAAGCATTGATTTCCTATCTCGATTTTATTGTGGTTTTTATCTAGGTTGTGATTCACCTTATCTAAACATGAACCCTAATTCCTTAGAAAGTTCATCTATTAATCTATTATCTTCCAATGCAAGATTAACACGTTTCCTAACCAAAGGTGTAAACTTTATGTTTATAATCTAGCAATTAAACCTATTAACTTCCGTTACGATAGATTCAAATCACTACTCTTATTCATGATGATATAGGGTTTATTAAGATTTCCATCAACAATAAACAATCACACATGCAGATCTTCCGATATAAAAGCAATTAAACGTAATAAACATGAATAAGAAACAACCTTTAAATAAAAACTCACAGTATAACCAAAGAAAACGAAATCAACAATCGTTGGATGGCTTCACAATACTCGTTTGATGAAGCTTTTAGCCTCTGGACATCCTCAGCAACTCAAATTTGTATAAATAGTGCATAAAAAGTAACTAATTTAATCTAGATCTAAAGTGCATAAAAGTTGGAATAAAAAGGAGAAAAACGCAGCCTAAAGCCGCCCCTAGGTTTAGGGTTTCGTATAATGAGTGTATTGTGTCCTTGTGTGGAGAAAACAGCCGACTATATATAGATTTTAAAGTCGGTTTCAGTAAGTCGGCTACCTGACGCCCGTCTGGATCCTTGAACGCCCGTCCAATCTTCTTATGAACTTCAAATCGGGCCGAGTTATGATCAAACACTCATCCAACCAGCGTCCACCTCAGCGTCCAAACTTCCTGAATCAACTTTCCATCCCTGGATGCTCGTTCAGTTTCAGCAAACGCCCGTCCACTGGACGGGACCTGGACGCCAGTCCAATATGACTGAATTTCGATTTCTCGATCTCTATCTCTTTTTCATCTTGTCAATTCCTTCATTATCTCTTTTAATCATCATTTGAGCCTAGAAAGATGCATCTACAATACATAAAAATACCACTAAATGTAATATTGCCCAAATAATCGTAAAAACACAATTAAAGCACATAAATCAACCTATTTTGCAATTAACTCTTTTGAAATATCATTTACTCAATATATTCATTAAACACATGCTTCTTATGCAATTTAGTACGAATACGGGGAAAAATATCATAGAATATAGCGTTATAAATCATATAAAATCACCCTTAACAACTCCCCCACACTTAAGCTTTTGCTCGTCCCGAGCAAAACAAAACAAAAATTAGGCTCGAGAAAAGAACAGACATCTAAACATACATAACACATATCCAATAAATCAGAAGTTCACCATTGTGTGTGTGCATAGCCATAGAAAACTTCCACTATATCCAAACTCGAGAAACTCAAAGCAAAACTAGCTAATACCCCCTTGTAGACTAGTAATAAATGACACTCATAAGATGCACCCTACAAACGTGATATATCCCGAAAAAGATGATAGAATACATCTAGGGCCTTTCTGAAATACTCGAGGATAATCCCCTACATCATATCTTTCGGTTTATACGGGGATAAGATTAACGAAAACTAAGCCTTATATTCAATTTCGTAACGATATCTTAGTTGATTTAACTTATTCACTTTAAACACACATTAGGATAAGCTATTGCCCTCATAGCAGAATAGGACATTTCGAGATAATACCCTACCTTACTCCAATCATAAGGCAGCTCTTCTTCCTAACTCGTCGTGAGCTTTTAGTCATCATGGTGGTATAGGACATACGTGGTACACCTACCTCACTCAAATCATCGACTAGCTTTCGACACACCCAATTAATTCACTATTAATTCAACTTTTTCACTTTGACAATAGCTACGCTTTACTTATCACATTCAAACTTCTAGATATTCACAGTATGTCATACTTCGGAACTAAATACAAACTATCATAAATCGCGAGATATATACGTAGCACTAAGCACATGACTTATAAGATAATCAAAAATCACTAATCCAAACGGGGTAATAACTCTATAAAATAGCTCATCATCGCTATGGCTCGTGAAAAAAATAGTGTCAGGTGAAACAACTAACTTACCAAACATATGATATATAGCTTACATGACTATAAAAATAGCGAACATTGAATCGAATTGCCTACTCGGGACAAAACAGAAACAAAAGTGTCGAAAAATTTCGAAAATTTTAGCTCATTTGCATAGAAACATTACGAATTAAGCAACGTGTAGATACATATCGAAACATTATCGAAACATTCCCCTCCCCCACACTTAAAAACTCAACATGTCCTCATGTTGTGCGGTCGAAAGGAAAAAGGAAAAGACTTAGGCGATTGAAACCGAAACGCGAATCGTCGGTCGGGCCGGAGCCTACATAATGACACTTTAGAATGCGTAACCAGACAATGTAGCTCGACGAAACCGCTAAAAATATACCTGCACGTCTTGACAAACATGGAACCATCTCGGGGAAAACGGGGAGTTAGACCAAAATGAAAAGAGATATCAAAAATGAAGATAAAGCAAAAGTGAAAGCATACAATATATCCAGAAAGTATAAACACAGTAGAAGTGAAAGTACTGGTGCCTTATGGCTTACATGATCCATCGGGAAAAGTAACAGTAGTAATAGAAAAATTACAACGAATCATATAAGAAAAAGTATCAATAACATACATCCATCGGAGCAAAGAAAAAGAAAAACTAGAATCAGAAAAATAAAATCAAGGCTGGTTCGGTGTCCCAGAATCATCGGCCGGAGGATCGGAGGAGGGTCCAGAAGGTGGTGCCGTATCCCTAGCTGCCGAGTCAGGCTGCTCCTCATCTGAAGATGTCTCAGAGTCGTGTAGAACATCTGCAATGACCTGCTCGATCTCATCGGCAAAAAGAAAATCAACGGAGCTCGGATTGAATGTCCTTTCGTCCCTCGGCTGCCGGCCCTCACAGATACACTGAAGAATCGATAAAATATTGTTCTGTGTGTCCCGGATATCACTCAGCCATTCCCGGAAACTGTTGGCCATGCTCAACCGCATCCTAACTGCGGGAGATAAAGTAGGAAGGGAGGATGCACGAGGCGGTGCCGAAGAACCAGGCTCCTGAGGTGTCTCCGTCTCAGTCTGTCCCGATGGCTTGCCTTTTTCTCGCTGTATCGGCCTTGGATTCTTCGGTTTGTGATCGGCTCCATACTCAGGCACACCGGCATCGATACAGAGACTGTGGATTAGGTGAGGGATAATCAAGCATCGGGTATAGATCTTCTGATTAATAGCCACCTCATCATATAATGTCCCGTCCCACATCCACGTTCGGGCCAAATGTCAATGCGTATAACATGCCTAGGTCACCAATGTGAAAGTGCGTCAAGTTGTTCTTAGGCAACAACCGACTCTGAATAAACCGACACTGGACCTTCCAATCCTCCGTCCAGGTCGTGGTAACCAACTCCTTCCGGTCGCCTCCCGGCCTTAATGTCCATGCCACATCCGGACACACTCTAAGTCGCAACTCCTCCAAAGGATCCCCGCCCCAAACTCGCCTATGTACAATCTCTTCCTTGTAATCCCTACCCTCGAAAGCCGCCAAGTTGTATTTTGCATTGATCACCTCCGGTGTAAAAGGAACTTCTACCCCTCGAACCACAACTACCTTTTTCCCCAAATCGGTTTCCGAACAGTTTGCATAAAATTCCCGAACTAGGGAGCTATTCACCGGGGTAGTCGGGATTGTCATCAAGGTTTCCCATTTCCGATCCTTGAGCAACTTAACGAACCCCGGATCGACTTTGGCCTCCAAAATGGCCCGCTCAATCAACATCGTCCTCGAGAAATAATGCTTAGAATAGACGTCATGAGCTCTAGGGTTTATGAATCTACGAGGCAATGGCATCGGGGCAACGGTTTTAGATTTCTTTCTAGGAGGGGCAGCCCTAGGTACAACCGGTTCCTCTTCCCGGGTAGCATCGACAGTTTCCTCAGCCCTAGACGAACCTCCACCTCTCTGAACTCTAGGCATCCGTACCAAAGGCACATCGTCATCAGTCTCAGAGTCAGAGGTCGGCTCATCTCTCAAAGTAGCCCTAGTTTGGGTGGCTCTAGGAGGTTGTTCTCGTATACTCACACCCCGGTTAGGATCAACCAAAGTAGGATCAAACTCCTTGCGTTTCTTTCCGGCCTCCCTAGCCACTTCCTTTCCATGCCTCTTAACCACTCCCTTCTTATGAACCATATTCTAAACCTAGACTACATGAAAACAATCCCAATTCACAACAAGAGATACCCGTTTAACATCCCAAGCGGGATTTCAAAACAACCAAACCACAACCACCATCATAATCAACACCAAACAATCCATTCACCATCCATCACAACACCACATCACCATAACAGAGCAGAGAGAAACACAAAACCGAAAAAAAAAATGAATTAAGATGACATTTAAGGGAACGAGCCGACCCAAAGATCGAACTCACAAAAACGTGAATAAAAACTAGAAAAGTTGTTACTAACTTACCAAGTAGGATGAGTAGATGCGGATTGATGTGAAGATTTGTCCAAACAACACAAATTAGGCACCAAAAATCGGATTTTTCTTCTGAAAAGTCGGACTAAGGAGGGTGCTGATTCTCCAAAAATATCGCATGTTGGGGGTTTTGGTTATGAAAATCGAAAAGAAGGTATCAATAGCGGTCTATAGCACTTGGAATCGCTCAAAATGGTTTAGTCTTGAAGATTTTAGGCCAAGAAGAGGGAGAGAAAACGGTTTTTCGATTTGAAAAAGTGAAAAGTGAGGGTTCATCGAAGCAGGGGGTATATATAGGCAGATGTTGGACGCTCGTCCAACTCAGTGGACAGGCGTTCACTGGGAAGTCAGATGAACTGGACGGGCGTCCAGTTCAGTAGACGCTCGTCCAAGAATTTAAATCACATACATGATTGGAGGGAAAATATCGGACGGGCGTCCAGGCTTTGTGGACGTCCGTCTAAGGATTTGTCATAGCGGACGGGCGTCCGCCGGACGGGCGTCCCGAAAGGCAAAAAGTACAAAAATCATAAAATTCCATACACCCCAAATTCAAAAGTACATCTCTTATTAAACTTAATTAAAACTTCAAAAATACAACTTTAAATCAAACAAAGTACATAAAGTGACTAGAAAATAAATAAAAACAAATAGAAAACGAGTGGGTTGCCTCCCACAAAGCGCTTTTGTTTTACGTCGTTTGCTCGACGAAACAAACCTAACTAACGCTAGTCCGCATAAATCTCGTCCCAATCCACCAAACGGATGAGACGACGAAGCATATCAATAGCAGGAGGGAAATCATAGTCGTCTTGTATGCCCCAGTCATCTCCAGCTACCTCTAAACCTCTAAAATGCGAATCCTGTAGTACCAGCGCTAGATCTGTCAGCATAGGGTCATTTAGGATCGTATATGGACATCCTATAGCTTCATGTAGCTCCTCAGTGGTGAAGTCACTACCTCCCGAACAGAGGGGTACAATGAGAACATAGGTGATGGTCTTCGTACGGGTACTAAGCTCAAAATCTACGTGCAAGACTATAGTGCCTCCTGGTCCATCAGCTACTGTAATCAGTGGGATCCGACTAATGATGGGGAACTCCTCAGGAAGAACTCCGTAATCCATATCTAAAAAGCACACTAACTGACAGATATAAATAGAAAAACTTAGTCAGCTAAAACTTAATTAAACTAAAACTTAAATATAAAACACTAACGGCGTGAACAGAACCTAACTAATATAATAAGGGATATCTAGGATGCCTCCTAGTAGCACTTTTGGTTAATGTCGTTAGCTCGACACCGTTGAAAACTCAGCCTGGGTCAGGCCATTTGACTTTTCTGCCAGCCACTACCTCGTGTAAGCTCTGATCAGTAGTGTGGCTGCAGAAACAGCATCTCACACATGGGGTGAAATCTTTAATAGCTCTCCAAATACGCTTGAACTTCCCCATGGGTGACCTCTTCATTCTCTGAGCCCTCTATGACGCTTCAACTGACGCTCCCTCTCCAATTCTTCCATATCCCAACTACCAGCTAGAACTTCTTCAGAAGGACCACTACAACCATCCTCTGAAAACAGGTTGAGTGAAGACTCGTCGAATTCTTCGACTTCCGTAGCACCACACCCGAGGATGTCGAGGCAACGGACATTCGAAGGTCTCTCTTTAGGTTCACCAATATAGTGCTTGCATTTCTGGCCATTTACTCGAAACGGGTCACCACTATAACCACGAAGTTCTAGAACGCCTCCAGGAATGATTTGGAGAATCTCGAAAGGGCCGGACCAACGTGTCCTTAACTTTCCAGGAAACAGATGTAACCTAGAATTGTAGAGAAGAACTTGTTCGCCGACTAGAAATTCTCTCTTCTTAATCTTAGCATCGTGGAGTAGCTTCATCTTATCTTTACTAATCCTGGCACTTTCATAGGCCTGGAGTCTGAATTCGTCTAGCTCATGTAAAGCCGATGTTGTCCACAAGATTGGGAATCGAAGTTCAGAAACTTTGTAGCCCAATAAGCTCTATGCTCTAACTCGACAGGCAGATGACATGGTTTCCCGTAGACCATTTGATATGGAGATGTTCCCATAGGGGTTTTATAGGCGATTCGTAAGCCCGAGTACATCATCCAATTTCAAACTCCGATCCTTTCTATGACCGTTTACCGTTTTCTCCAGATTTTCTTGATGCTCGGTTGCTCCTTTCAACCTGACCACTAGTCATCGGATGATATGGTGTGCTAGTTTTATGACGAACACCATACTTTTCAAGTACTTTCTCTAGGGGTCGGTTGTGGAAATGTGTCCCTTCATCACTGATCAAGGCACGTGGACATCCAAACCTCACGAAGATATTCTTCTTTAGAAATTTCATCACCGTCTTATGATCGTTGTGAGGAGTGGCTTGGGCCTCCACCCATTTAGACACGTAGTCTACGCAGACTAAGATGTATTTATTACCGCAAGATGATGGGAATGGTCCCATAAAATCGATACCCCACACATCAAAGACTTCGCATTCGAGGATGGGTTTTAAAGGCATGTCAAAACGCCTTGTCAGAGTACCAGTTCTTTGGCACCTATCACAAGCTTTACAGAAGACTTCTGTATCTTTAAAGATCGTAGGCCAATAGAAACCGGATTGAAAGATCTTAGCAACGGTTTTCCACGGACCAAAGTGACCTCCAGTGGGTCCGCTGTGGCACTGCTTAATAATATCGCGTTGCTCGGATTCTGGAATACATCTCCTAAGCAACCCATCTTTACAGATCTTGAAAAGATAAGGTTCATCCCAAACGAAATATTTCAAATCAGAGAAGAACTTTTTCTTCTCTTGATAAGACATTTCGGGATCGAGATAACGGGCATGAAGGTAGTTCACAATGGAAGAATACCATGGAACATCAGGAGGACAACCGTCTATCAACATAATGTTTTCTAGAGGAAAGTAAAGATCTATATCATCTGGTTCAGCCTTTTCCTCATTAAACATTCTAGAAACGTGATCCGCCACTACATTTTCACTGCCCTTTTTGTCCTTAATTTGAACGTCAAACTCTTGTAGGGTCAGTATCCAACGCAGTAGGCTCGGTTTAGCCTCTTTCTTAGTCATCAGATAACGCAAAGCAGCGTGATCAGTCCACACGATCACTTGAGCTCCTAACAAGTAACTACGAAACTTGTCCATAGCAAAGACTACGGCTAGTAGTTCCTTTTCAGTAGTAGTGTAGTTAACTTGAGAGGGGTTCAATGTGTGACTGGCGTAATAGATAGGCTGGAACTTTCCCTTGACCTTTTGCCCTAGAACAGCACCAACAGCATAGTTTGATGCGTCGCACATAAGCTCAAATGGTAGGTTCCAGTCAGGCGATATAAGAATTGGAGCATATATTAAACGATCCTTGAGCTCCTCAAACGCTTGCTTGCAATTCTCATCAAAATTAAACTCAACGTCTTCCTTTAGTAAAGTGGACAGGGGCTTGGCTATCTTGGAGAAGTTTTGAATGAACCTTCTGTAAAAACCGACATGTCCAAGAAAGCCTCTAACTTCCCGCACATTCTTAGGGTAGCTCATCTTCTCGATAGCTTCTACTTTCGCCCGTCAACTTCTATACCTTTGGCGGAGATCTTGTGGCCAAGAACTATTCCCTCATCTACCATGAAATGGCATTTTTCCCGATTCGGTACTAAGTTCTTTTCCACACATCTGGATAACACTTGATCAAGATTGTCGAGGCAATCATCGAAGGATCGACCAAAAACCGAAAAATCGTCCATAAAGATCTCCATACACTTCTCTACAAGCCCGTCAAAGATAGCCGGCATACATCGTTGAAATGTAGGCCGGGCATTGCGAGAGACCGAATGGCATTCGTACCGTAAGAGAATGTACCATAAGGGCGGGTGAAAGTGGTCTTTTCTTGGTCGACCGGATCAATGGGTATCCGGAAGTATCCCGAATATCCATCTAGGAAGCGATAGAATGCGTGTCCCGCCAGACGCTCGAGCATCTGATCAATGAACGGAAGGGGAAAGTGATCTTTCATGGTTACCTCATTGAGCTTTCGATAATCGATGCGGACTCTGTAACCAGTGACGAGTCTCAATGCTATCTCCTCTCCCTTCTCATTCTTCTCAATCGTAATTCCACCTTTCTTGGGAACTACTTTAGTTGGGGAAACCCATTCACTATCCGCGATGGCATAAATGATTCCCATGTCCAGAAGTTTAATGATTTCTTTCTTAACCACCTCTTGCATATGGGGGTTGAGCCTTCTCTGAGGTTGTCTAACACATTTTGCACCCTCATTCGTCTTGATCTTGTGCATACGGATGTCCGGAGATATCCCTCTCGATATCTCCTACTTGCCAACCAAAGGCTTTTTCATTCTTTTTCAAGACGTTGATAAGTTTCATTTCCTCTAAACGAGAAAGCTTGGCAGATATAATTAGTGGAAGCTTGTCACCTTCTCTTAAAAACACATACTTGAGATGTTTAGGCAACGGCTTTAGCACTAAATCTGCAGGGGGGTCTTCTAAACTAGACTTGAGATCTCCACTTTTCAACTCAACATCGCTGAGTTTACTCTGTGGTCCCACTGCCAAAGATTCTCCTTCCAACAATTCCTCCTCAAAATCAGCTGCTAATTGGTTTAGATTAACTACACCATGAGTATTCAGGTTGTCAACCAATCGCTCATATTCTGCTTCTACAGCCATGACTTGCTTATCCATATAATCGGTAAAATCATCCGTCATATAATCAATGGAAAAGCCGGTTGGGGGTCCAGAGGGTACTTGAATAGACTTTAAGACATTGTAACACACCTCTTGATCACCAACTCGGATAGTCACTTGCCCACCATCGCAATCGATGAGGGCCCTAGCTGTAGATAGGAAAGGTCTTCCAAGAATCAGGGGGACGTTTTCATCTTTCTCCATATCTAAAACATACCAATCGACTGGAAAGGTAAATCTATCAATCTGAACCAAAACGTCTTTTAGGATCCCTGAAGCTTTCTTAGAAGATCTATCAGCGAATTGTAAACTCATAGTAGTGGGTTCTAGAAGGCTTTGTAAACCGAGCTGTTTGCATGCAGACATTGGCATAAGGCTTATAGAGGCACCTAGATCACACAAAGAATTAGGGAAGACTAGACCTCCCATTACTACTGTAAGTACGAACTTCCCAGGGTCACCTCTTTTAATTGGCAAGTCTTCATAATTAATCATGGAACAATCCTCGTCAATTTGCCTTTCCATGCCTCGCTAGTTTCTTTTTCGAAGACACAACATCCTTGATAAATTTTGTATACTTAGGCATCTCGACCAAGACGTCGATAATGGAAGATTCACTCGAGTATTTTTTAAAAGGTTTAGCACCTTTTCATACTTTTTGTCCTCAATCAAGGGAATGTTGCTCTTTCTCGGTGGAAATGGAAGTTTCTTAAGGTCATTCTCAGAAAAAACTTTCTTTGAGGATGCACTTACAAATACGTCTTCCAGGTCCTTCCATCGAACAGCTTTCTCAGATTTCTTAGTAGTAAGGGGATCAGCCTCCTGACTTTCGATTGCTTTTTCAGTCCTCAAGGGATCAGCCACTTGAGAATCACCAACTTCTTCACCTCTCAGGGGATCAGCCACCTGAGTTTTTTCTTGCAGTTGAGGGGAGTGTAGGTGCTCAGCTTCCCCTCCTGCCTTATCAATGGCAGGAGGGGCTAGTGGTTTCCCGGATGGGAAGGACCACTAACTTGAGTACCGCTCCTTAGATTCATTGCACTGGCCTCCTCTTTACCGTATTGAATTGATGGCACGAGGTCAGTACATGGGCCTTTGTTCAAGTCAGCCTGAGCAACTTGACAACCCTTTGGATTTTTCTCAGTGAAACTGGGCAGCTGCCCTGGGGGTCTAGAAGCCAACTGCTCAGCCAGTTGCCCAATTTGTCTCTCGAGATTCTTCATTGACCTGCTTTGCTCCTCTAACTTGGCTTCAAGATTGTTAGATTGGGAAGAGCTTTGAGAGTTTTGGAGATTTGGGGCATAGGGCTGGCTGGGCCGACTTTGAAATTGAGAGTTTGAATTGGAAGGCCAACTTTGATTGAATTTTTGCGTAGGATTGGAAAAATTCGAGTTTTGATTCTGATTAAACCCAGGGTTTCTGTTGAAATTCTGATTCGAATTAGGTATGAAATTTGAAGATGGATTAAACCCTTGGTTTTGAAAATTGCCCCCGGCCGAAACTGATTGAACCTTTGATTGTTCTGGCCATAGAATGCATTCACTTCCGCATTCTGTCCGTTCATAGGGCAGAATTTAGAAGTGTGCCCCACCTCGTCACAATTCTGACATGTGACTTGATTGTACTGCCCATAGTCATGAACAGCATTTACTTGATAAGGTGCAGGGGGATTAAATTGGCACTGGCCATTCATATGGCCCGTCTGACAGCAATTTTCACAGTACAGAACCTGAGGGTTCTGTGGAAAAGAGGAAGTTTGATTTATTGGATTTGAAACTTGAGGTGGTACCATCTGCTTCTGTAGCATGGCGATCAAACTTTGCAAATTGACTTCCTCAACCTTGGGAAGAGGAGGTGCTTGAATTGCTTGATAAGAGGGGGCATAGTTATACTTTGCAATGTCCTCAAACAATGCCCATCCCTCATCAGTCGCGTTTTCTTCGAAATGCCCCACCGAAGAGCTATTAACCATGCCTTTTGTAAGCTCGGTCAATCCACTAAAGAATGTATTGACTTGCCTTTCCAAAGTGGCAAGCCATGATGGGGACACTTTCGAGAAGAGACTTGAATCTCTTCCAACATTCAAAGAACGACTCATTTTCTTTCGATAGAATGTAAAGATGTCGTTCAAACACCGGGTTTGTCTTTGAAGGCGGAAAGTATTGACTTAGAAATTCTCTTTCAAGTTCAGCCCAGGTGGTGATAGATTCAGAGGGAAGAGAGGTGTACCACTCTTTAGCCTCTCCCTTCAAAGAAAATGGTAAAAGTTTCAGCTTGATAGCGTCCTCACTTACTCCTTGGATGCGTGTAGTCCCGCATATCTCTTGGAATGTATGTAAGTGGGTATGCGGATTCTCTGATTGATAACCATGAAAAATAGATGCATGCTGCATCATCTGAATAAGTCCTGGTTTTAACTCAAAGGTTTGTGCAGTAATGGCTGGAATCACAATAGCCGGGTTGACTTTGACTTCGCCTGGCATGGCGTAGTCTGCCAACGTACGTCTATTATTAGCGGCCATTATCACAAAGTCAGTGATTTCTCTTGCTAGTTGTTCTTCAAGATCTCGCTCGGCTCTATCTGCCAGAACCGCAGAACGAAAATTCCGCCTGTTTGGCCGGACTACGGTTCGCTCGGGTTCAGGGGTGTATAATAACGGTCCCTTTTGACTCCGAGTTTGCATAAACTGGACCAAAAACAAGTGGAACGAAACCTAAAAGCTAAGAAAGTAAAAGCCTAAACTAAAATTAAAAGCCTAAAGAAAAGAACGGGAAAGAAGAAAAGGAAACAAAAGTGTTGAAGAAAACAAGACCAGACGGACGTCCAAAGGTTTGGACGGGCGTCCAGATGAAATTGAGATCGGACGGGCGTTTAGTGATCCAAACGCTCGTCTGACGGACGGAATACCTGAACGGGCGTCCAAATATTATGGACGCTCGTCTAAGTGAATAAAAACAAAACACAATTGATAATTTTCTAGCGGACGGGCGTCCAATATCCCAGACGCCCGTTTGGTAGCGGGAAAACTAGAACAGAAACAGGAATCTGCAGAGAATAAAAGAAGGTAAGAAAGAACGACAGAAAAACAGGAAGACGAAGATCTAAACTCCAAGAAAACTACTAAGGGAAAGTCTTAAACCCTAACTATCTACTTAGCAACTACCTAAAACAATTATCAACTAAAAACAGGAATTTAAAACGAAATAAAACAGAAAACAAACGAAAAAACGAAAAAACAAAAACTAGACAACCGTCCGGTTCCCCGGCAACGGCGCCAAAAACTTGTCGCGGATTTATCTAGCACAAGCAAACAAGTAATAAATATTTATAAATCCGGTTTCCCTCAAGTATAAGGATCGTAGTAAAGAGGTTGATACCGGGTCGATCTTACGGGGAACTAAACGATTGTGATTCTAGCTTTTGTCTAACCTAAACTATGTCACGAAACTAATCTAAACAGTGAATAAAAATCGAACAGAGCAGAAAATAAAACTAGACAGAGGATATAATCCAAAGCTAGGAAGAATACGGGCTGCGAACCAATTTAAACTAACTAAACTAAGATGCAAATAAAAGTAAACTAACTAAACGAATTCAAGTTTTAACGATTGATTCAAGTGTATAATGAACAAACGAGGATTGATCCACCTATCCAACAAGCATTGATTTCCTATCTCGATTTTATTGTGGTTTTTATCTAGGTTGTGATTCACCTTATCTAAACATGAACCCTAATTCCTTAGAAAGTTCATCTATTAATCTATTATCTTCCAATGCAAGATTAACACGTTTCCTAACCAAAGGTGTAAACTTTATGTTTATAATCTAGCAATTAAACCTATTAACTTCGTTACGATAGATTCAAATCACTACTCTTATTCATGATGATCTAGGGTTTATTAAGATTTCCATCAACAATAAACAATCACACATGCGAGATCTTCGATATAAAAGCAATTAAACGTAATAAACATGAATAAGAAACAACCTTTAAATAAAAACTCACAAAGTATAACCGAAGAAAACGAAATCAACAATCGTTGGATGGCTTCACAATACTCGTTTGATGAAGCTTTTAGCCTCTGGACATCCTCAGCAACTCAAATTTGTATAAATAGTGCATAAAAAGTAACTAATTTAATCTAGATCTAAAGTGCATAAAAGCTGGAATAAAAAGAAGAAAAACGCAGCCTAAAGCCGCCCCTAGGTTTAGGGTTTCGAATAATGAGTGTATTGTGTCCTTGTGTGGAGAAAACAACCGACTATATATAGATTTTAAAGTCGGTTTCAGTAAGTCGGCTACCGGACGCCCGTCTGGATCCTTGAACGCCCGTCCAATCTTCTTATGAACTTCAAATCGGGCCGAGTTATGATCAAACGCTCGTCCAACCAGCGTCCACCTCAGCGTCCAAACTTCCTGAATCAACTTTCCATCCCTGGACGCTCGTTCGGTTTCAAGAAACGCCCGTCCACCGGACGGGACTCCGGACGCCATCCAATATGACCGAATTTCGATTTCTCGATCTCTATCTCTTTTTCATCTTGTCAATTCCTTCATTATCTCTTTTAATCATCATTTGAGCCTTGAAAGATGCATCTACAATACATAAAAATACCACTAAATGTAATATTGCCCAAATAATCGTAAAAACACAATTAAAGCACATAAATCAACCTATTTTGCAATTAACTCTTTTGAAATATCATTTACTCAATATATTCATTAAACACATGCTTCTTATGCAATTTAGTACGAATACGGGGAAAAATATCATAGAATATAGCGTTATAAATCATATAAAATCACCCTTAACAACACACACCGGTGCGTGATTTGAATAATGTTTAATGCGTTACTTATGGATATTGGTTGACATGATTCTTATCTTGACTAAGTAATGATTAGCTGTTTTTAATTAACTTGTATATTGGTCCGAGAGTTCATTTTCTTTCGCCTTTTGCTCGGGACGATCAAAAGCTAAGTGGGGGGTAATTGATCACATAGAAATTAGTACCATAAATTATATCTTTATCTGTCCTAAATTATGCTCAATTGATTAAAGACAGTTTGATTATTGTATGAAATACATGTCGATTGCTTAGTTCTTGTTCCTTGGTTACTAATTCTGCATTTACATATTTATCCCGTGAATATGATACCATTCTGTCTCGTTTTCTGTATTTTTCAGGTGTACCATATTCTAGAGCTGATAGGAGTGGATCTGAGATATTACAAGTCATTGGGCCAAAATTCTGAAGTCCATGGAATAGTCTATTAGGCCAAAAGCAATTAGGCCCGCAATAGCGGAAACCCTACGCAGCTCCGGAACTTGGGAAACATGAAATCAGAGCTACCGTGATTTGTACTAAGTCGGTTAGGTTTATTTTAACTAGGTCGGTTTACAGGTCTATATAAATCCAGTACCATTCCATTATAACATATACACTAATTCTCATTATCAATTTATATGATATAAAGTTCTTGAGTTTAGTTTGAGTTGTTCCTTTGGTTTTCTTCTCCAATCCATCAACTAGCTTGAGTTGATCAAGCTTGATCCGCCATTGATTAAACTATGAAGCTTTGAACGTTCCTTTATGTTTTTATCATGATATATTAGCTTAGATTTACGTGATGTAATTAATCTGCATGTTTATTCGAACTGTAATTTACCAGAATTAATCAAAACAGAACGATGATATTCCAAAATTAGGAACCGCCTCCCCCGCAATTGTGACGGTCTTTATCTCAATTGCGAGGCACTCTAGGTCACCCTAAATCTGGAGATTCACCGTCGGCTACGTTGATTGATATGTTTAATTAACAGTAGGTTAGATCTGGCCAATCTGCTTATTGTATTCGTAAATTAACATGAAGGACTTACAAGGTGAAGTGTTAGTTAGGACATAGTCTGGATTAATCCCTAGGAACTTGCTAGTCAATCCACGATAGCTGCTGGGGAAGGTTCTCGGTCTTGAGCCGGCACTTTATTATACATATTGCGTGTGGGTTAATACAACCAACGAAGGAGGTTAACTACACATAGGCACCTATTGTCTGTCCCATGGAAGTAGCGTAATATTAGGAGATTGCACCCGTAGCTAAAACTGAATTAAAACACGTGTTCTGGTTGAGCTGTAAATTACAGAGAAAAGTAAACATAACGATTAGTTACACCAAGTTAGGAGATCGTTATATGTGTTCTGGTGAGGAGGGAGAAACCAATTACTTTTTTTTTGTCTTTATGTTGGTCTAGGGACTGTTATATGTGTTCTTAATTACATTAGTGAGTATATTATCTGTGTTGCATCGTCTTTGTGGGATCGACGTTGACTCGCCCTTACTATATTGTGATTGACCGAGTACTCATGCTAGTATTTCGTGAGTAGTAGTGACTTACACGCGGATCACCATTAGCCGAACCAATATAACCGAACTGTTATCCGAAAAAAATATGACCGAACCGATATACCCAAGCCGAGAAACCGAAAAATTGATAAATATTTTGATTTGTTTAATTTCTCCTCCAAATTCCAACAATTGTTACTTAAAAAAAAATATTACACTCAAAGAAATTTTGTAATGAATGTGCTTGATGTGTTTTTAGTTCTTACCCGATCCATAAGACCATAGCCTGTTAAGTGGTTGATGTGTTTTTACTTTTTATTATATATTTTTTACCTTAAAATAATACTTTTTTTGAAAGGTTAAATTATTATTTTTAATCTTTTAATTTCGGTTAACCATCGAAATTGAACCGATTCTCTTGGTTCGGTTAACGTTTCGGTTTTGGTTATAATTTTTTACTAACCGAAAAGAAATTTTCGGTTACGTAAGGCTATTAATTGTACCGAACCGTGTACAACTCTAATGCGAAGTGTTCTTAGACCTTGTGTGTAACAAATCCCTTGAATGATTGAGTATTACTAGTTGTACTAGCAGAGGGGAGTGTGTTGTTTTACATACTTGGTAGTAAGTAATCTTGTTATTATTGTTGATGATGATCATGTTTTGAAATTTTTTCTGTTGTATAGCTACACCCTTTACTTGGCGCTTATGTATTCATGGGCGGAACTAAGCCCCAAATTTTGAAAAAAAAAAACCAAAAAAAATAAAAAAAACATTTTAAATATTTTTTTAGTTTTAGCAGCAATATTAGTACTTAAAGTGTCTTCACATAAGCTAGCTAACTACATATCCTATTTGTTTAAGACTTCAGGGTTTCCACATATCAATAATCATAGGTTGTAGGTTCAATTTTTGCTTCAACCATTTTTCTTTACATGTTTCAGTTATTTTTAGCATCTTTTAGCAAACTTTTACTTGTTTCAGTTATTTTCATTGTTGATTTTTTCCTTCTTATCTTTGATAAATACCAAGACTTTTCTTTATTGATTGTTTTCTTCTTATCTTCGATAGATACTAAGACCACCCAAGAATAATTTCCTGGTTCCGCCACTGTATGTATTCACCCTTAAATTTAAATGTTTCCCCACCCCGAGAAGGTGTTGGAGATTAGTTTGAGTTTGAGGTTGCTAAAGAGTAGCTCTCGAGGTTTCCGTTGAAGAGGATGTCATTATAGTATTTGTTAAAGACCATTGTTACTGTTGTTGTAGACAATCACTTGAAATATCATTTGATGGTTTAGTAGTTAAATATTATTGGGCAAGAATCTGGTTGATGATTTAAATTTGTATAAATGTTGCAGCGGCAGTTTGTGTTTCTCTTCGATCGTTTGTAATTATCTTTTTTCGTCTTTCGAGATGTTGTTTCGTCTTCACCTTGTATTATGATGATATTTGTGGTCAGGCTGACATGTATATATAACTAGATTAAATTTTAATTATATTCGTGTAGGATGTTTTTTTTCGGAAAATAAATCTGTATCCGTGACATAAAGGGTCACATTTTTCCTTCCGGAAGAACCCGCATAGGGAAAGAATATTATATCCAAGATAAAATCTTTAATGTTCATAGGAACCCTATCACTAATGATGAAGAATCATAAAAGTTGTTTTCATTGCTTAGAAAAATCTCTTAAAAAAAGCACTTTAATTATTAGGAGTGTGTCCAATAGTAATGAAAATCCATGCTTAATGTTAACGTAATGATTCATGCTACCAATAATGGTGCACCCATTTATACAATTTTGAATCCTTTTTCACATGGTAGCCTCACCCTCACATTAGACTGAACTCAAATAGAATCCTATGGTCCCCATGTCCCGCCGTTCAAAATTTGGTCCCCCCTCGCCTGCTCGGCAACTAAAATTTTTTATTTAGAGGGGTGCCAAAGCTACTTTTTAATCACATAGTTAATTACCTTTTAGGATTGGAAACCATGATTGATGAGGGTGGAACTGAGTTTCGTCACGTGCCATCTCCTAATCGATCAAACAATAAATAAAGACAGAAAAAGTCTGCCTTAAGGATCAGGAGCCCCAAGAATCCGAGCTGAGACCAGCTCGGCCATCCTTTCGTACCCTTGCAGGTCAGCCAATGTGTTAGAGATCAATCTTCTCAGGTCGGACACCCCAGGTCGGCCTGAATCCATCTTAGACCAAATTTCCCACGTGCATATACAATCAGATAAACATGGAAAGGATCCTAGGCCATAAAGGTTGTGATCCGATATTGAAATCACCAAGGTTATCTCTTATAATTAAGGGGATTAAATCATAATTATATTTCCATTAGGGAACACGACAACACAGTCCACCAAGGACACGACTCATGCAAGCCTAGAGCACAAGCCCCTTTATATAAACGATCTCTAAGGAACTACGATGACTTGATTCTTGAACAATTACAAGAAACGTAGGCAATATGAGATACAACACATCAAGTCCAGTCTAAACCTCACACAAACCACCTCCCCTTTTTATTGTTTTATGTGTTCTTGAAGCTTGCACAAATTGTCACTAGGATAAAAGGCTCCAGATTTAATACCCGATAGTTTTCTAGCATCGTCAATTGGCGCTAAAAGGAGGGTCTTCTATTGACAATTTGTTCAAGATCCATCGTAACCATGCCACAATAGCAGACCGAAAAGAAAGGTCAATGGAGAAACCATTCAAGTTGGTGGTAAAAAGTGGTGAAGACGGGACGACAATAGATCCCTCCACCAACCAGAATCAACAAGGGCACAAAATTATGTTAGATCCCGCTCAACAAGAAGTAACGGAGCAGTTGGCTGCCATGGATGCAACAACTCTAAATGCCACTGTCCCATCTGTATTTAACATCATATCTGGTGGGCCAAGCAGTCAAATCCATGATCAGGACATGTTGCAAACTCTTATGACTCATTTTCAACCTTTACTTATGCAAGTTATTTTCCCATCCCATGTAGTAGTTTTACATAAATCTACAAGATGTTATACCCTGCACAGTTAAAAGACTTTTAAGTATGTGCGAAAAATCTAATGACTAATGATATCTGAGCTCCGCCACGTCGGACACAACAATATAGGCGGGAAGTCAGTCTAACCTGGCCCAGCTCGCCCAACACTTACACGGGAAGTCGGTTTAACCTGGCCAAGCACGCCCAACACTTACTCGGGAAGTCAGTCTAATCTAGCCCAGCTCTCCCAACACCTAATGCGGGAAGTCAGTCTAATCTGGCCCAGCTCTCCCAACACCTGTGCGGGAAGTCTGTCAAACCTGGCCCAGCTCACGCTTACGCTGGAAGTAGTCTAACCTGGCCTAGCTCGCCCAACTCTTACGCGGGAAGTCAGTCTAACCTATCCTAGTTCGCCCAAAGTTTGCATGGGAAGTCAGTCTAATCAAGCCCAGCTCACCCAACACTTATGCGGGAAGTCAGTCTATCCTGGCCCAGCTCGCCCAACACTTATACGGGAAGGCAGTCCAACCTGGGCCAGCTCACCCAACGCTTACGCAGGAAGTCAGTCTAATCTGGCCGAGCTCGCCCAACACTTAATGCTAGAAGTCAGTCAAATCTGGCCCTGCTCGCCGATATATATAAAAAACAAGTGAGAAGTCAGGAAATTCTGACCCTGCTCGCCGATACATAAAAAACATGCGAGAAGTCAGAAAAAATAGGTCTGCTTGCCGATATTTATAAAAAACATGCGAGAAGTCAGTAAAATCTGACCCAGCTCGCCGATACATAAAAAACATGCGAGAAATCAGAAAAATCATGTCTTCTCGCCGATATACATAAAAAACATGCGAGAAGTTAGTAAAATCTCACCTTGCTCGCCGATACGTAAAAAACATGCGAGAATTCAGAAAAATCAAGCATGCTTGCCGATATATATATATATATATATAAAAACAAGCGAGTAGTTAGTAAAATACGACCCTGCTCGCCGATACGTAAATAGCATGAGAGAAGTTAGCAAAATAACTGACCCTGCTTGCCGATATATAAGGCAAAAAGTCAAAAATTTCTTGCCCAGGTCGCTGAAATTCGATAGCCGAGCTCCGCCAAGTCGGACATGCCAATAACATGCGAGAAGTCAGCAAAATCTGACCCTGCTCGCCGATATATCTATAGTGCTAAAGGTAGTTCACCAATATTAAGTGTGAGAAGTCAGCAAAATATCTGACTCAGCTCGCTGAAATTAAGTAAAAATGCAGGAACTTTAGACTCAAATGACAAATCTGACATCTGAGCTCCGAAGATCGGACTCAGCAAACTTATGTCAGCTAAAAAATGCAATGTTATCAAACTTCTGACTCAAATAGACAAATTTGACATCTTAGCTCTGAAGATCGGACTTAGAAAACATATGTCAGCTAAAATATGTCAAGTCAACAAACATCTGACTCAAATCGACAATTTTGACATCTGAACTCCGTAGATCGGACTCAGCATACATATGTCAGCTAAAAATGCTAAGTCAACAAACTTTTGATTCATATCGCTAAATCTGATATCTGAGCTCCGCAAGTCGGACTCAGAAAACATATAACAGCAAAGTTATTAAGTCTGCAGGACAGACTCAAGATCCGACCTCCCCAGGTCGGACGCAAGAGATTTACAGCCGCAGGACCATCCCACAAAGCTGGAATACAAACAACCTCCGCAAAATTTTACGCCTAGGACAGGTTCCAGCATCGTCAATTGGCGCCAGAATGACCATCCCTAAGTATGCCGATCGGACTCAAAGAGTTGAGCCCCGCAGGTCAGACTCAGGAAGTTTGCAAAATAGACTCTTTAAGTCCGCAAGTCGGACTTAGCTGCATTCACTGTATGTAGGACACACCCGAGCAAAAACTTGACCAAACTATAAGTATGACATCAAGAACTCCAAGTAAATGCATGGCATACTGGGGGGCAAGGTACCTTACCATTAACGAAGCACTTAAATAAAGTGTGGATTAAAGTAAGTACTTAAAAAGAGAGTTAAGGCTGATAACTTAACGAAATACCAATTACATTATCAAATTGTAGGATTACAATGTATTTGAAATAAAATTTCAAAACAAAAAACATAAATACAACTCCATAAGCCTACTGATCTAAGCATTTGGGGCTGGTGTTTGTTGTGGCTTTAAAGAAGTGGGAGCCGAAGTAGGAGCAACTATATGGTGGCAAGAGTGCTTAGAACACAATGTCTATCCCTGCATTGAAGTCATTCACCCGAGTGTCATAGACCACACTCATCCCAGGCTTTTAAGAGCTTTCCTAGGAAGGTTGTCCTTGACAAAGTGGGCGACTGACCCTTTGCCTCATCCACGCCTAAATTACATCGGTGGTTCAGGATCAAAGTAAGCAGAAGCTTCAAGTCCTTAGTTAACTCCTCTGAATCCTTATACTTTTAAATGGCCTCAGCAATCCGAGCTGGAACAACAGCTTCTAGTTCGACCTTCTAAACAAACTTTTTTTCTGACTTAAGCTCAACCTCCAGAGCCTGGAGTTCCTTCTGTAGAGAATTGATCTCCTAATCATTGGACTCAATGGAACCTGGTCTGCCACAGGTCGGCAACCTTCTTCCTCAAATCTTCTTTAATTGCCGAAAACTTGCCCAGCCTGAGGAAAACTTCCTGACCAACCCAGGTTCCCTGAATAACAAAACTACAAAAGTGAGAAATGCTATCAAAATATAAAAATCATGTAAGAAAAGCAAGCTTACACATTCTATGGCCTTGAAGCCAGCTAGCTCCACATCAGTCGTCCCATAGATCCGCTCATGTTCCGCAGGTCGAACTCAATAAAGTCTGCCGGACAGACACAAATAAAGTGTGTAGGAAAAACTCAAACTGAGCTCTGCAGGTCAGATGCATGAAGCTTGCAAAAGCCAAATTATACAACTAAGTATGCCATCTAAAAAATTGTAAGTTAATGCATGGAATACTGGGGGGGCAAGATACCCCACTACGGATCAAAATCCTCCAAGTAAGTGTTAAAAGTACAGTGAAGACAAGATAAAAAATTGTATATAATCATTGTACAATTTACAATTTTTTAGGCTCTTCAAAAGCAAAAGCTTTGGTGCTGAGTTCCGCCCGGGCTCTGTGGCAGGATTAAGATTCTCCACAGCCTTGTTCGCCTGAGTAGCTCGGCAGAAGCAACGAAAGCAATTAGAGAAGCAGCACGATGGGAGGAAAACTTAGACACAATGTGTACCCCTACTTGGAACTCCTTCAGACGAGTTTCATAGGCTGCACCCATTCCATCCTCGTACAAAGCCTTGTAGTCCTGGATCGCCTGATCAATTTGGCCCGGAACAGCAGTTTCTAGTGTGGCCTTCTCAGCTCGGAGTCTCCTAATGATATTCTTTAGCTCAGTTTTCTCCTCCAAATGCCTGTCCTCAATCTCCTCAAGACTTGCATTGCATGTGACTCCCAATGCAGCCAGTTCGGTCTCCTGAGCCTAGATCTACTCTTTGAGGGTTCCGATTTCTTGGTCCTTGGACTTAGTCGCGTCCTTATGTTTTTACCGACGATCGGAGGCCATCTTCTCCAGGTCGGAAATCTTCCTCTTCAACTTCACCTAGCTGGCTGGAGACGCAGGAAGCCTTATGAAGGCCTCCTGGCCAATAAGGGATCCCTGCATCAACAAGTCATCAAGTATGGGAAATTTTTACCAAATTACATAGAGTATGATTGAAGAAGCGAGGCTTACATATTTTATGGCCTAAAACCCATTATCATCCAACTGCTGATTGGACCGCTTATTCGATAGGGGTTATAAAACCCTAAACACATTCTTAAAACCCATTCCACTTCAAACGACGTGGGCAAAATGCCTCAACTGCGTAGAGTGACAATGTCATAACAGTAATTCTGCCACCCGTCAAAGTAGGTCATTACAAATTCTACAAGTATAAGTGACAGTGACCGAGCAACATCTCTAACAGATCCGACCTCACAAGGAGGAGTTCAGCCAGATCTGAGGGGTTCATGACGAGGGTTGAACTGATCCTCGCTACGTGTCATCATCTAATTGATCAAACAATAAATGAAGATGGAAAATGTTTGCCTTAAAGGCCAGGAGCCCCAAAAATCCGAGCTGAGCCCAGTTCGGCCATCCTTTCCGACCCCTTCATGGCAGCTATAGTGTTAGAGATCAGCCTTCTAAGGTAGGACTCCCCAGGTCGGCCTGAATCCATCTTAGACCAATTTTCCCACGTGTATATATAATCAGATAAACATGGATAGGATGCTTCGCCATAAAGGATGTTATCCGATATTTAAATCACCAAGATTATCTCCTATAACTAAGGGGACGAAATCATAATTATCTTTTCCTTAGGGAACACGACAACACAGTCCATCAAGGACAAGGCTCATGCAAGCCTAGGGCATAGGCCCCTCTATATAAATGATCCCTAAGGAACTACGATGACTTGATTCCTGAACAATTACAAGATACGTAGGCAGCTTAGGATACAACATCTCAAGTCCAGTCTAAACCTCACACAAACCACCTCCCTTTTTTAATCTTTTTTTTTGTGTTCTTGAAGGTTGCACGGATTGCCACTAGGATAAAAGGTCCCGGATTTAATACCGGACGGTTTTCCAGCATCGGATCATGAACGTAAAAAACTTATACGTACACGGTAAATATCCCGTCATGCACCTCATTTAGAAAATTGAAGACATGCATATTAGAGATCGTAGCGTTTGATTTAAAAGCTGTTATTCAACAACACCGACAAAAAAATTATTTAAAACATATTTCGACCTCTATAAAGTTGAAATTTACAAGAAGTATGATGTCTGAGTAGATCGTGTGTAGTGCCATTAACAATGCCCCTTTTATAAATACAAAGTATCAGTATAAGATGTTTTCTGTAGATAATCTATGGCAATAAATAACTCACTAGTAATGACAGGTTGCAAATGGTATCTGACAATGCTGGAAATTGTCAAGTATCAATTCCGGGTCCGTTTCAAGAACACAAAAAAAAAAGATAAGGAGGCCTGAGAGAGATGTGAAATGGTGGGTGTTTTGTGGTGGTTTGGACTGGACTTGAGACGTTGTATCTCAAGCTTCCTGCGTATTACATGAATTATCCCGGATTCAAGTCTTCGTAGGCTCTTTGGGATTGTTTATATAGAGGGGCTTATGCCCTAGGCCTGAGTGGGCCATGTCCTTGGTGGACTGAGGTATCATGTTCCCTAAGGAAGAGATAATTATGATTTAATCCCATTAATGATAGGATATAATCTCGGTGGTTTGAATATCAGATAGTATCCTTTATGGCTAAGTATTCTTTCCATGTTTATCGGATTAATTATGCACGTGGGGGATTTTGGCCCGAGATGGTCTCAGACCGACCTATGAGGACCGAGCTAAGTTGGCTGATCTTTTGTACTTTGGCTGACCTGTAGAGGTCGGGAAGGATGGCCGAGCTAAGCTCAGCTCGGATTCCTAGAGCTTCTAACCCTTAAGATGGACTTTCTCTGTCTTCATTTATTGTTTGACCAATTAGGAGATGACACATGGTGAGGCTCAGTTCAAACCTCATCTTAAGCCCCCAGATCTGGCTGAACTACTCATCGTGAGGTCGGATCTGTTAGAGGTGCTGCTCGGTCACTGTCATCTAGACTTGTAGAATTTGAAATGACCTACTCTGCCAGGTGGCAGAATTACTGTTCTAACGCTGTCATAGCTTTTTCTGGGGTTGAGGCATTCATGCCCATGTCATCTGAACTGGAACGGCTTTTGAGAACGTGTTTGGGGTTTTATAACCCCTACCGAATCTATGATCCAATCAGCAGTTGGCTGATGCTGGCTTTAAGGCAATAAAATATGTAAGCATTGCTTCTTCAGTCATACTTTATGAGTAACTTGGTAAACATTTCCCATACTTAACGACTTGTTGATGCATGGATCCTTTATTGGCCAGGAGGCCTTTGCATGGCTAGCTGCGTCTCCGGCCAGCAAGGTGAGTTTGAACAGGAAGTTGCCGACCTGGAGAAGACGTCCACCAATCGTCGGAAAAAACTTAAGGACAGGACTAAGTCCAAGGACCAAGAAATCGGAATCCTCAAGAGTGGCTCTAGGCTCAGGAGACCGAACTGGCTGTGTTGGGAGCCACATACAATGCATGTCTTAAGCAGATTGAGGACAATCATTTTGAGGAGAAAACTGAGCTAGAAAATATCATTGAGAGACTCTGAGCTGAGAAGGCCCCCCTGGAACCTGTTGTTCCGGGCCAAATTGATCAGGCGATCTGGGACTACACGGCTTTGTACAAGGATGGAATGGGTGCAACCTATGAAGCTCGTCTGAAGGAGTTCCAGGAAGGGGTAGACATTGTATCTAGGTATTCCCCCCGTCGTGCTGCCGATGTAGTTGATTTTTTTACTTCTGTCGACCTACCTCAGGCGAACACGGCTGTGGAGAATCTGACTCCTGCCACAGAGCCCAAGCGGAACTCGGCACCAAAGCTTTTGGTTTTGAAGAACCTAAATTTTTTTAACTTGTACAATGATTATATGCAATTTTTTTCTCTTGTCTTAACTTTAATTTCAACACTTACTTGAAGTATTTTTATCCGTAGTGGGGTATCTTACCCCTATTATCCCATGCATTAAATTATAGTTTTTTTAGATGGCATACTTATTTGTATAATTTGGCTTTTGCAAGATGGTGCGTCTGACCTACAGAACTCAGTTTAAGTTTGTCCTACAGAATTTATTTTTGTCTGTCCGGCAAACGTTATTGAGTTCGACCTGCGAAGTAGGAGCCAATCTCTGGGACGACTTATGTGGAGCTAGTTGGCTTCAAGGCCATGGAATACGTAATCTTTCTTTTCTTACTTGAGTTTTATGTTTTGATATCGTTTCTCACTTTTGTTGCTCTGTTATTCAAGGAACCTGCGTTGGCCAGGAAGTTTTCCCCAGGCTGGGCAAGTTTTCGGCCATTACTGAAGATTTGAGGAAAAAGGTTTCTGGCCTGTAGCGGACCATGTTCTGTTGAGTCCAATGATAAGGAGATCAGGGATATCCAGAAGCAACTCCAGGCTCTCAAGGTTGAGCTTAAGTCAGAAGAAAAATTTGAGGAGAAGGTCGAACTAGAAGCTGTTGTTCCAGCTCGGATTGCTGAGGCCATCCCAAAATATGAGACTTCAGAGGAGTTCACTCAGGCTTTGAGCTGCTTCTTACTTCGATCCTGAACCATGGATATACTTTAGGCATGGATGAGGCAAAGGGTCAGGTCGACGACTTTGTCATGGACAACCTTCCTAGAAAGACTCTTCAAAAGCCTGGGTTGAGTGTGGTCCATCACACTCGGGTGAAGGACTTCAAGGCGGGAATAGACACTGTGTTCTAAGTACTCTTGCCCCCTGCAGCTGCTCCTAATTCGGTTCCTACATCTTCAAAGCCCCAACAGACTCCAGCCCCAAATGCTTAGATCAGTAGGCTTATGGAGTTGTATTTATATTTTTTGGTTTGAAATTTTATTTCAAATACATTGTAATCCTACAATTTGATAATGTAAGCAGTATTTCGTTAAGTTCTCAGCCTTAACTCCCTTTAAGTCCTTGCTCTAATCCATACTTTCTTTAAGTTCTTCATCAATGGTGGGGTATTTTGCCCCCCAAATATGCCATGCATTAACCTGTAGTTCTGGATACTCATAGTTTTGTCAAGTTTTTGTTCGGGTCTGTCCTGTAGACAGTGAATGCAGTTGAGTCCGACTTTTGGACTTAAACTGTCCGTTTTTCAAATTTCATGAGTCCGACCGGCGAACTTAGGGATGGTCCTTTGAAAACATACTGAGTCCGACCTGCGGATCTTGGTTTGAGTCTAGCCTATAGACTCAAGCAAACTTCGAGGGATTTGACCTGTATATTTTAGTTCGAGTCTGTTCTGCAGACAGCGAGTTTAACTGAGTATGTTCTTCAGAGCTCTATTTGTCTATCCTGCAAACTTAGAGCTATTGTCTTAAAACCATTATGTATAATGATTAATTGAGAGGATAAATATGATATTGAAATAATATTGCCAAATTTATATAATTTATTGAAGTCTGGAACCTGTCCTGGACGTAAAATTTCATGGAGATTGTTTGTAAGC
The DNA here is from genome assembly GCA_036785695.1 of Gentiana straminea. Lineage (NCBI taxonomy): Eukaryota > Viridiplantae > Streptophyta > Magnoliopsida > Gentianales > Gentianaceae > Gentiana > Gentiana straminea. Next base: position 1,576,174 of record JAVUPR010000242.1, on the reverse strand, counting down.
CAGCTTAGTGGGGTGGTCTTACGGATGTAAATCTGTTGAGTCCGACATTGCGGAGGTTGGATCTGGAGTCTATCCTGCAGACTTAATAACTTTGCTGTTATATGTTTGCTGAGTCCGACTTACGAAGCTCAAATGTCAGATTTAGCGATTTGAGTCATATGTTTGCTGACTTGGCATTTTTTAGCTTGTATATGTTTGCTGAGTCTGATCGGCAGAGTTCAGATGTCAGATTTGTCGATTTGAGTCAGAAGTTCGCTGACCTAGTATTTTTTAGCAGACATATGTTTGCTGAGTCCGATCTTCGGAGCTCAGATGTTAGATTTGTCAATTTGATTTAAAAGTTTGCTGACTTAGCATTTTTTAGCTGACATGTGTTTGCTGAGTCCAATCTGCGGAGCTCAAATGTCAGATTTGTCGATTTGACTTAGAAGTTTGCTAACATAGCACTTTTTACTTAATTTTAGAGAGCTGAGTCAGATATTTTGCTGACTTCTCTTCAAGTTAGATACCGGCGGGCAGGGCAAGATTTTTCTGACTTCTCGCATGTTTTATATATCGGTTAGCATGCCCTGATTTTTCTGACTTCCCGGGTTTCGGTGAGCTAGACGAGATTGGACTGACTTCCCGCATTAAGTTTGCGGTGAGCTAGGCCGGATTGGACTGACTTCCCGTGTTTACGGTGAGCTGGGCCAGATTGGACTGACTTTCCTTGTTTACGGAGAGCTGGGCCAAATTGAACTGACTTCTAGCATAAAGTGTTGGACAAGCTGGGCCAGATTAGACTGACTTCCAGCATAAGTGTTGGGTGAGCTGTGCTCCGTTAGACTGACTTCCCGCGTAAATATTGGGTGAGCTGGGCCAGGTTAGACTGTTGGAAATAATATCTGTGTTTTGATGATGATTAGTCATGTATTTAGTAAGATCACTTACAACCCATAATGATGAAGTCATAGCTAACTGTTATAGCGTATAATGAAAGAAGAAGCAAGAAATAGTCTAGAGAAAAATGTATAAGTTCTATCTAAAGTCTGAACTTTGTATAGGTTGTTTCAGACAAGCATTGTGATAGATAGGAACTAGGCGAATAGCTGAGTCACAGCAAGCAAACTGAGTATACATATGAAGAACTGAGGGACACAAACTCAGTTATTGAAGACTGAAAGAACTGAGGGACACAGACTCTCTTTTACTGAAGACTGAAGAACTGAGGTGGCAAACTCAGTTAGAAGCTGATTAAGTCGTGACTATAAGTCAGGATTCAGGCAAGTTTGTGGTGACCTGAAACTGAACTATAGATCATGTAAAGCTGAATAATCTTAAGGACAAAGATTATCAGTTACCAAGAAAAGAAGAAACTGAATGGTGTACCCTAACTTAGTCAATTAAAGTCAGATGTCATGTATATATGGTACTCAATTTTGAAGAAGAGTAGAAAACTGAGTTAAGGCCTTGTTTAATTTGAAATAACAAAACGAAAAAAAGGTCGTCCAAATGGACGTTGGCAAAACAACAAATGCAACGGCTATAAAATTTATCTGACCGTTACATTTCCCCTATAAATACACAGAGGCAAGTACTTGAGAGAGATAAATCTGAAAAAGCTTTACAAAGCATATATCTAAAGTTCCAGATTCAGAAAATTAGATTTCATATCTAGAAAAGGGGAAGCCAACAGAATTGCGCGGAAGATTACAAAGAAAGATCCAGTAACCCATTGAGGGGGAAGAAGGCAGCTTGGAGCTACAACGTCATATCCAGAAGAATCAGACAGCTCACTGAATTAATCTTTTGATTAATTCTAAACCTAACCTTTGTGAAAAAGGGTTCGCTGTGCATAGTTTTAGGAGAGCAACTACATCTTTCCTCATACGGTTGCAACTTGGTTGCCACATCTGTTGGTGCAGTCTGCGGACTGTGTTTGTGTTAGTGGTGAGCTGGTGAAGGAGTCATTCCACCTCCGAAGGATCAATGTGCAGAGTGAAGGGAGCAATCACACCTTTCTTCATTATGTTTAGACAATGAAACTAGGGTGTCGTGAAGGACTATCATTATTAGACTAGGATTTTGTAACAGTTATTTCAAGATTCTTGTGATACCTCCTACACCACGGGAGAAGGGGAGACGTACGGGATTACACCACCCAGAACTTCCATAAACAAACACTGTGTTGATTTACTTTACACATTTATATTTGTGATGTGATTATTTTATTGCATAATCATTTTATCACTACACTCAGCAAACATTAGACACTGAGTCAGCAAAGATCTGATACATAGGAGACTTAGATCATTATTGACACATCTATTGCACAAAAGGCTTGATCTTATCCGCTGCAAGTTAATACAGTACCGGCATTGGCTAAGCTGAATTAACTAACTCCTACACAGGATTAAAGGGTTGGAACGAAACTAAACTGAGCCACATTCTACATCAGTTTGATAGTTCAGTTTGAGTTACTGAGAAACTCAGTTCCTGGGGTACTTTCAGTTTTGGGAAATTTTTTGGTGACAAGTTTATTCACCCCCCCCCCCCCCCCCCCCCCAATCTAAACTTGTGTTAGCCTTTTCAAGGGACCAACAATTGGTATCGGAGCAGTTCTTCCATTTGGAAGTGATCCAAAGATATCTTACAAAAGGCTGTTGAAAACCCTTCACTGTATCAGTTGTAAAAGCATTTAGTTGAAATTTAATGGATACATCTAGAATTAGAAGTTGGCTAAATAACCCCATGACTAACTGTTTGTAAAATGTATTTGATTTTCAGGATCATGTATTTGGAAGGATCAGTGCTACAAATCTAGAACCTCAACTCAGTGATGATATGGATATCAATATCAATGTACATGATTACAAATACAGAGGAGTTCCATCACTAAGTAACTTCTCAGAAGAAGAAGAAAATGAGTTGTTGCAAGGAACTGACGATATAAAATATTCATTAGAGCAACCAAAGAATGTACATTCATATCGTGAAGCTGTAAGAAGGAATCGAGAAATGGTACATTCTACAACTCAGTTACCATTCACTGAACTCAGTCAGAGAAACTCTGAGCTTGCCAAGTTGACCAAAAAACTCACACTGGAGTTGAAACTAAAAGATATAGAACTTAGCAGAGCAAAAGATTGGAATGAGTTTCTTGAAACTGAGATGTCAAATCTAGCTAAAAAATTATTATCTAGTAAATTTGACAAAAGCAATGATAATTACCCATCGAGTATAAACTCTAGACGTCAAAATACTGGAAGACCTAGTGGATTACACAGAGAAAATAAAGATGATAAATCTAAAAGAATCCTTGTGAAATCAACCAAGGTTGAGCGTAATGGCCTATCTAGAAAAGAGATGAGAAAGGTTAATTCTCTCATCAAAGAAACTGAAGTCTGTACTTCAGTAACTAATCCAGCCGGACCCAAAAAGATATGGGTATCGAAGAAAACATAAAACTGTTTTGCAGGCTAAGTTAGTTCTTATGTTGCTGAAACCGGAGAAAATTGACTTTCTACACAAAGCTGAAAAAGGCAAAAGCTATTGAAGGGCAAATTGGTCAAAAGCAGAAAACATTCCAGCTACTATCTGTCGCTTGGGCTGACAAGACAAATCACTGAAGCCATATGTCAATCAAGGAGAAGAAGTATAAGTGCATCCCTACAAATCTCATTGATTGTGGCACGACTCTCATTTAAAACGATTGAATAATTGAAAGACTCAGAAACACATATTTGACAAAATCTTGCAATCAATATCAAAGCATTCAAAGTTCCCCCAAGAACTCTTAACTTAAATCCATGGAGCGATATAACATTGATGAAGGAGACAAATTTCAAACTCCATCCTATCGACTCAGATTGCAGACAAAATCAAAAAGGTTCGAGGACTTGAAAATCTGATTGATACAAAGGTCAATACTTTGTACCCAGAAAATATCAAGGATTTCTATAGAAATGCCGTAATCGCTGATGATGGAAAGAGTTTCAGGACGGCAGTTCAAGATAAAAGCATTACTATTAATGAAAATCTGCTTTCCCTAGTCTTTGGTTTGGACATATTTGGAGGATCTTCATCTCTCACTTTTGGAAATGAAGAAAAAGACAAACTTTGGAATGTCACAGCACTCAACAAAGATAAGAAGAACTGCATTGCATCCATTCATCAACAAAAACGTGAATTCGTGTTTTTGACAATATTCCTGACCAAAAATGTCATTGGTCACACATGGAATCTTTATACTCTGTCAACGGAGAAACTAAAACTAATCTATGCTATTTGGTTTGAAGAAAAGCTGGATTGAAACAAATTTGTTCACAAGCAATTGATCAAAAAAATTTCAGATGAAAAAGCGAAAGCCCAAGGAAGGAAGGTTGTTGGAGAAAATTTCTTATTGAAAAATGGATTTACATATCTAGTTCAAAGTATACTAGACTATTTCTCCATCTCAAAATCCACAGAAACAGAAGCAATGCAGAAATCAGTGTCCAGTGGAGCAAAGAAAAGGAAAGTCGATGAGGAAGACATGAGAGAAACTTCAAACTGTAGCTCAAGTGAAACTGTAAATCTGGGTGAAAGAACTTTAAGGAGACAAAGAAGGATGTGGAACAAATATCTTGCAAAGTAAACTGAAACAGAAGACGCTATTCTAATTGAAGATGAAACTGAAGAAAGTGAACTTCCAACTGAGATGCATGAAGGATATACTGAGGAGCAAAGAGAAGCTTTGGAAGATGCTCAATTTTGCACGACTGAGTATGAGAAAGAACTATTAAGTCATGACTCTCATTATCATGAAGCATGTTCCTCATCTCAAGTTCAAAATACGGCTACAAGCAAATCTATATTGAAGGACGTTCCCCGTAATGAAACTGAAAGGTCTCAGCGGAAATTAACTGAAACTGAGGTGAAATTCGAAGGATTAAAAGTAATCATCGGAAGTCTGATGCAGACTCTACAACAGAAGCTCTACAACTTACATGAATTTATTTCAACAGCACATTACTCAGGTCTGAAAAAATACTCCAACATCATCACCTTGCTCAAATTATTTAAAGAAATCTTTTGCATATCTTCAAACAAGGGGGAAGATAAAACTGAAGGTGATACTGATAAAACTGAAAGAGCTGACAAAGCTGAAGAAATCTATGACAGACTGTTGATTAAAGAACAAGACAGACAAGTAGATGCTGATCTACTTATTATTCAACAAAATGGAGAGGCAGCTGACAAACTAATCGAAGATTTGATTACAGAAGAGATCTTTTAAGAAACAAGAACTGAGGTAGATGAAGAAGCCTCAGTTAAAGCTGTGTTGAACCTCAAAAAGAAGATTGCAATCTGTGCCAGATTGAAAGACAATTTAAAGGCAGATGAAGATAAAGAGACAAAAACTGAGGGGGAAAATATCCTGAAGCCTAAATAAAAGTAACTTGGTCTTATATCAAAAGAAGAAGAGAAGATAATGGATGAGGAGATTAAAGAGATTTTGATAAAACTCAAAAACCAAGATAACGAAGAAGCAAATCTGTTGATCAATGAATACTTGGATATCAAGCCCAGAGATGATGAATCGAGAGAAGAAGGAAAAGAAAGAAGGCTTCTAAAAACAAAAAAGATGTATTTTTCTTGGTGAAAAGATGTTACGTTTGGAAAAAAAAATTGTAATGAATTCAGTAACTCTGTTTGTTTTCGTATAACTATGTAATGAACTCAGTTGTTTTTAGTTTGTTATTTTAATTTGTTATTATTTCTTGCATTATTCTCTTATTATTGCTTTTAGGGAGGGTTATGATACATCATCAAAAAAGGGGAAATTGTTGGAAATAATATATGTGTTTTGATGATGATTTGTCACGTATTTAGTAAGATCACTTACAACCCATGATGATGAAGTCATAGCTAACTGTTATAGTGCATAATGAAAGAAGAAGCAACAAAATAGTCTAGAGAAAAATGTATAAGTTCTATCTAGAGTCTGAAATTTGTATAGGTTGTTTCAGACAAGCATTGTAATAGATAGGAACTAGGCGAACAACTGAGTCACAGCAAGCAAACTGAGTATACATATGAAGAACTGAGGGACACAGACTCAGTTATTGAAGACTGAAGAACTGAGGGACACAGACTCAGTTATTGAAGACTGTAGAACTGAGGTGGGAAACTCAGTTAGAAGCTGATTAAGTCGTGACTATAAGTCAGGATTCGGGCAAGTCTATGGTGACCTGAAACTAAACTATAGATCATGTAAAGCTAAATAATCATAATGACAAAGATTATCCGTTACCAAGAAAAGAAGAAACTGAATGGTGTACCCTGACTTAGTCAATTAAAGTCAGATATCATGTATATAAGGTACTCAGTTTTGAGGAAGAGTAGAAAAATAACAAAACGACAAAAGGTCGTACATATAGACGTTGGCTAAACAACAAATGCAACGGCTATAAAATTTATCTGACCGTTACATTGCCCCTATAAATACGCAGAGGCAAGCACTTGAGAGAGATACATCTGAAAAAGCTTTACAAAGCATATATCTAAAGATCCAGATTCAGAAAATCAGATTTCATATCTGGAAAGGGGAAGCCAATGGAATTGCCTTGAAGATTACAAAGAAAGATCCAGTAACCCATTAAGGGGGAAGAAGGCATCTTGGAGCTGCAACATCATATTCAGAAGAATCAGACAGCTCACAGAATTAATCTTTTGATTAATTCTAAACCTAACTTTGTGAAAAAGGGTTGGCTGTGCATAGTTTGAGGAGTGCAACTCCACCTTTCCTCATACGGTTGCAACTTGCTTGCCACAGCTGTTGGTGCCGTCTGCGGACTGTGTTTGTGTTAGTGGTGAGCTGGTGAAGGAGTCATTCCACCTCCGAAGGATCTGTATGCAGAGTGAAGGGAGCAATCACACATTTCTTCATTATGTATAGGCAGTGAAAGTAGGGTGTCGTGAAGGACTATCATTAGACTAGGATTTTGTAATAGTTATTTCAAGATTCTAGTGAAACCTCCTACAACAATCATTTTACCACTACACTCAGCAAACATTAGACACTGAGTCAGCATAGAACTGATACATAGGAGACTTAGATCTTTATTGACACATCAATTGCACAAAAGGCTTTGATCTTATCCACTGCAAGTTAATACAGTACCAGCATTTGCTAAGTTGAATTAACTAACTCCTACACAAGATTAAAGGGTTGGAACGACACTGAACTGAGCCACATTGTACATCAGTTTGATATTTCAGTTTGAGTTCCTGAGAAACTCAGTTCCTGGGGTACTTTCAGTTTTGGGAAAGTTTTTGGTGACAAGTTTATTCACCCCCCCCCCCCCCCTCTAAACTTGTGTTAGCCTTTTCAAGGGACCAACAATTGTTATCGGAGAAGTTCTTCCGTTTGGAAGTGATCCAAAGATATCTTACAAACAAGTTGTTGAAAACCCTTCACTGTATCAGTTGTAAAAGCATTTAGTTGAAATTTAATGGATACATCTTGTATTAGAAGTTGGCTAAATAAACCCCTGACTAATTGTTTGCAAATTGTATCTGATTTTCAGGATCAAGTATTTGGAAGGATCAGTGCTACAAATCCAGAACCTCAACTCATCGATGATGTGGATATCAATATCAATGTACATGATGACAAATCCAGAGGAGTTCCATCACTAAGTAACTTCTCAGAAGAAGAAGAAAAAGAGTTGTTGCAAGGAACTGGCGATATAAAAGATTCATTAGAGCAACCAAAGAATGTACATTGATATCGTGAAGATGTAACAAGTAATCAAGAAAATGTACATTCTACAACTCAGTTACCATTCACTGAACTCAGTCAGAGAAACTCTGAGCTTGCTAAGTTGACCGAAAAACTCACACTGGAGTTGAAACTAAAAGATATAGAACTTAGCAAAGCAAAAGATTGGAATGACTTTCTTGAAACTGAGATGTCAAATCTAGCTGAAAGATTATTATCTAGTAAATTTGACAAAAGCAATGATAATTACCCATATAGTATAAACTCTAGACGTCAAAATACTGGAAGGCCTAGTGGATTACGTAGAGAAAATAAAGATGATAAATCTAAAAGAATCCTTTTGAAATCAACTAAGGTTGAGCGTAATGGCCTATCTACAAAAGAGATGAGAAAGGTTAATTCTCACATCAAAAAAACTGAAGTATGTACTTCAGTAACTAATCCAGCCGGACCCAAGAAGATATGGGTACCGATGAAAACTTAAAACTGTTTTGCAGGCTAAGTCAGTTCTTATGTTGCTGAAACCGGAGAAAACTGACTTTCTACACAAAGCTGAAAAAAGCAAAAGCTGATGAAGGGCAAATTGGTCAAAAGCAGAAAACTTTCCAGCTACTATCTGTCGCTTGGGCTGACAAGACAAATCACCTGAAGCCACTGTTCAGGGTCAAATTATACGATTTTTAACGATATATTTTATATCAATTTTCCCCATATTCTTATGTTTTTCATAGAAATCGAGATTTATATTTAAATATTGAGCAAATGATATTTTTAATGAGTTAATTTCAAAATGTATCAAATTTTATGCTTAATTGATGATTTTATATCATTTTGGGATTATATTACATTTTGGTATCATTTCATCATTATTTAGGAGCTTACAAATGTCAAAGTGTGGAAGTGACAAGTGGCAAAAGGATAAGATCAAGGAGGACAAGTCATGAATCATCTAGAATATCCAAGAGATAAGGTTTGTTACAAGAGGATAAGGATGGGTTGTTAGAGATAAGATCAAATAAAAGAAGCAAGAATCGGATTCAGCTTAAACTGGCGTTTGAAGACTCCAAACGGGCGTTCAGAAGGTTGAACGGGCGTCCTGAATATCAAACTGGCGTTCAAGGCTTGGAAATCAATACTGAGAGCTCAGAAGAAGCATGGAACTGGCGTTCCAGTATAGAACCAGCGTTCCGAGTGCTGGAACTGGCGTTCAGAGTGCCTGCCTCTGATTTCCTTTAAATATTAGCAGATCCCAAACCTCATGAATTATTCATTATTCGACTTTTACATCAGATTTTCTTCCACACACCAAAAACACAGAGCAGCCGCTCCTCCTTGGCTCCCAAGGCCGGTCACCCGAGCCTTGTGCTCGGGTGATCCGGGTTAGATTAGATGCTTTTCTCTTCTTTGTAGATTCATGGATTCATCAATTGTATCAAACCCTGTGAGTTTGTTCTTCAATTAATTCAGTCCCTGCTTTATATTCATGATTTATGATTCGTTTTGTATCTTTTCTATGCAATTATCATGCCATGTGTGACTAGATCGAGAGATTGGTTGCTAATCGTTGTCTGACTTGATGAAAATCATTGTTAGGCTAGATCACCATAGAAAAGATGTGATTTTTAACCTTGACATAACGAAAGTTGATAGGTTGATTATCTAGGTTATTAGATTGAAAGATCTTACACCTTGTTTTATATGCATTAATCTCTATAGATCGAAAGATGATGAGATTGATAGGCGAATTACTACGAAAGTAGGATTCATACCTTCGTAAGGTGAAACCACAATTCGAGTTAAAATCACGAGATGAGGTATGATTGAAATTACATGGTTTGTACGTTGTTTGATTTCATGTTTCCTTAGTTTAGGTCGTTTTTATGTTTTCCTTAGCTTTAGGACTGTTTTTATCTTCTGTGTTGTTCTTGGTTGATTGTTCTTAATTATGTGTTTCCTGGCTTTGGATTAAAAATCCTCTATCCAGTTTATTCTCCTCTTTAGTTTAGGTTTAGTAATAACTAGTAGTAACAATTGGAAAGATTAATGAAATTAGATTCAACATCCCAATTCCCTGTGGATCGACCCCTTACTTATCTCGCTATACTATCAACTACCCGGTGTTTGGCCGGTTAGGAGTTAGTTTTGCATCTAAGTTAGGGTTTATAAATTTTCTTTTGTTTAAATGATGCAAAATCCTCTCAACAAAAGTGGCGCCGTTACAAAAGGATAAAAGATAAGGACAATGATCAAATCCGTTCAGCTCAGGAATAGGCAGAACCAGCGTTCAATCATGGAACTGTCGTTCCAATATAGAACTGGCGTTCTAGGGGCTGAAAGCAATACTGAGAGCTCAAAAAGCTTGTAGAACTGGAGTTCAGAAATGGAACTGGCGTTCCACAACATAGAACCAGCGTTCCAGGCATGAAACCAGCGTTCAGAAAGTCTGCATCTAATTTTCTATAAATACCAGCTGCCCCCAAAACATATTCATTCATAATACAACTCATAATTCCACATACATAATTTCTAAAAGGGAGAGCAAAGAAATCGCGGCAGACTTTTTGGGAGCTTGAGGCCGGTCACCCGAGCCTTGTGCTCGGGTGATCCGGGTTAGATTAGAAATCACCTAAACACATAATTCACGTTGAACAAATTGAGTAAAAAACTTTTTGCACATTCTTAACCAAACGGTCATCGAAACACGGCAAAAATAAAAACTCTCAATTTAGTTAACGCTACGAAACGTAACAAAATCGAGAAATTAACTCAACTAGATTCAACAAAACACCGATTCCCCGGCAACGGCGCCACTTTTGTTGAGAGGATTTTGCATCATTTAAACAAAAGAAAATTTATAAACCCTAACTTAGATGCAAAACTAACTCCTAACCGGCCAAACACCGGGTAGTTGATAGTATAGCGAGATAAGTAAGGGGTCGATCCACAGGGAATTGGGATGTTGAATCTAATTTCATTAATCTTTCCAATTGTTACTACTAGTTATTACTAAACCTAAACTAAAGAGGAGAATAAACTGGACAGAGGATTTTTAGTCCAAAGCCAGGAAACACATAATTAAGAACAATCAAACAAGAACAACACAGAAGATAAAAACAGTCCTAAAGCTAAGGAAAACATAAAAACGACCTAAACTAAGGAAACATGAAATCAAACAACGTACAAACCATGTAATTTCAATCCTACCTCATCTCGTGATTTTAACTCGAATTGTGGTTTCACCTTACGAAGGTATGAATCCTACTTTCGTAGTAATTCGCCTATCAATCTCATCATCTTTCGATCTATAGAGATTAACGCATATAAAACAAGGTGTAAGATCTTTCAATCTAATAAACCTAGATAATCAACCTATCAACTTTCGTTATGTCAAGGTTAATAATCACATCTTTTCTATGGTGATCTAGCCTAACAATGATTTTCATCAAGTCAGACAACGATTAGCAACCAATCTCTCGATCTAGTCACACATGGCATGATAATTGCATAGAAAAGATACAAAACGAATCATAAATCATGAATATAAAGCAGGGACTGAATTAATTGAAGAACAAACTCACAGGGTTTGATACAATTGATGAATCCATGAATCTACAAAGAAGAGAAAAGCATCTAATCTAACCCGGATCACCCGAGCACAAGGCTCGGGTGACCGGCCTTGGGAGCCAAGGAGGAGCGGCTGCTCTGTGTTTTTGGTGTGTGGAAGAAAATCTGATGTAAAAGTCGAATAATGAATAATTCATGAGGTTTGGGATCTGCTAATATTTAAAGGAAATCAGAGGCAGGCACTCTGAACGCCAGTTCCAGCACTCGGAACACTGGTTCTATACTGGAACGCCAGTTCCATGCTTCTTCTGAGCTCTCGCATTGATTTCCAAGCCTTAAACGCCGCTTGATATTCGGACGCCCGTTCAACCTTCGAACGCCCGTTTGGAGTCTTCAAACGCCGCTTAAGCCGAATCCGATTCTTGCTTCTTTTATTTGATCTTATCTCTAACAACCCATCCTTATCCTCTTGTAACAAACCTTATCTCTTGGATATTCTAGATGATTCATGACTTGTCCTCCTTGATCTTATCCTTTTGCCACTTGTCACTTCCACACTTTGACATTTGTAAGCTCCTAAATAATGATGAAATGATACCAAAATGTAATATAATCCCAAAATGATATAAAATCATCAATTAAGCATAAAATTTGATACATTTTGAAATTAACTCATTAAAAATATCATTTGCTCAATATTTAAATATAAATCTCGATTTCTATGAAAAACATAAGAATATGGGGAAAATTGATATAAAATATATCGTTAAAAATCGTATAATTTGACCCTGAACAGCCACGTGTCAATCAAGGAGCAGAAGTAGATGTGCGTCCCTACAAATCTCATTGATTGTGACACGACTCTCATTTAAAACGATTGAATAATTGAGAGACTCAGAAATGCATATTTGACAAAATCTTGCAATCAATCTCAAAGCATTCAAAGTTCCCCCAAGAACTCTTAACTTAAATCCATGGAGTGATATAACATTGATGAAGGAATTACCATGAGTCTGGATGACTTCAGTAAAAAAGTTTCAAACTCCATCCTATCGACTCAGATTGCAGACATAATCAAAAATGTTTGAGGACTTGAAAATCTGATTGATACAAAGGTCAATACTCAGTACCCAGAAAATATCAAGGATTTCTACAGAAACGCCGTAATTGCTGATGATGGAAAGAGTTTCAGGACAGCAGTTCAAGATAAAAGCATTACTGTTAATGAACATCTGCTTTCCCTAGTCTTTGGTTTGGACATTTTGGAGGATCTTCATCTCTCACTTTTGGAAATGAAGAAAAAGTCAAACTTTGGAATGTCACAGCACTCAACAAAGATAAGAAGAACTTCATTGGATCCATTCATCAACAAAAACGAGAATTCGTGTTTTTGACAATTTTCCTGACCAAAAATGTCATTGGTCATACCTGGAATCTTTATACTCTATCAACAGAGAAACTAAAACTAATCTATGCTATTTAGTTTGAAGAAAAGCTGGATTGGAACAAGTTTGTTCTCAAGCAATTGATCAAACAAATTTCAGATGAAAAAGCAAAAGCCCAATGAAGGAAGGCTGTTGAAGAAAAGTTCTTATTGAAAAATGGATTTACATATCTGTTTCAAAGTATACTAGACTATTTCTCCATCTCAAAATCCACAGAAACATAAGAAATGTAGAAATTAATGTCTAGAGGAGCGAAGAAAAGGAAAGTCGATGAGTAAGACATGAGAGAAACTTCAAACTCTAGCTCAAGTGAAACTGTAAATTTGGATGAAAGAACTTTAAGGAGACAAAGAAGGATGTGGAACAAATATCTTGCAAAGAAAACTGAAACAGAAGACGCTATTCTAATTGAAGATGAAACTGAAGAAAGTGAACTTCCAACTGAGATGCATGAAGGATATACTGAGGAGAAAAGAGAAGCTTTGGAAGATGCTCAATTTTGCGCGACTGAGTATGAGAAAGAACTATTAATTCATGACTCTCATTATCATGAAGCCAGTTCCTCATCTCAAGTTCAAAATACGTCTACAAGCAAATCTATATTGAAGGACGTTCCCCGTAATGAAACTGAAAGGTCTCAGCACCAATTAACTGAAACTGAGGAGAAATTGGAAGGATTAAAAGTGATCATCAAAAGTCTGATGCAGACTCTACAACAGAAGCTCTACAACTTACATGAATTTATTTCAACAGCACATTACTCAGGTCTGAACAAATACTCCAACATCATCACCTTGCACAAATTATTTGAAGAAATCTTTTGCATATCTTCAAACAATGGGGAAGATATAACTGAAAGAGCTGACAAAGGTGAAGAAATATATGAAAAACTGTTGATTGAAGAACAAGACAGACAAGTAGATGCTGATCTACTTATTATTCAACAAAATGGAGAGGCAACTGACAAACTGATCGAAGATTTGATTACAGAAGAGATCTTTAAAGAAACAAGAACTGATGAAGATGAAGAAGCCTCAGTTAAAGCTGTGTTGAACCTCAGAAAGAAGATTGCAATCTGTGCCTGATTGAAAGAAATTTAAAGGTAGATGAAGATAAAGAGACAAAAACTGAGGGGGAAAATATCCTGAAGCCTAAATAAAAGGAACTTGATCTTATATCAAAAGAAGAACAGAAGATAATGGATGAGGAGATTAAAGATATTTTGATAAAACTCAAAAACCAAGATAACGAAGACGCAAATCGGTTGATCAATGAATACTTGGATATCAAGCCCAGAGATGATGAATCGAGAGAAGAAGGAAAAGAAAGAAGGCTTCTAGAAACGAAAAGAAGTATCTTTCTTGGTGAAAAGATGTTACATTTGGAAAATGAAAAATTGTAATGAATTCAGTAACTCTGTTTGTTTTGGTATAACTTTGTAATGAACTCAGCTGTTTTTAGTTTGTTATTTTAATTTGTTATGATTTCTTGCATTATTCTCTTATTATTGCTTTTAGGGATGGTTATGATACATCATCAAAAAGGGGGAAATTGTTGGAAAGAATATATGTGTTTTGATGATGATTTGTCACGTATTTAGTAAGATCACTTACAACTCATGATGATGAAGTCATAGCTAACTGTTATAGTGCATAATGAAAGAAGAAGCAATAAATAGTTTAGAGAAAAATGTATAAGTTCTATCTAGAGTCTGAACTATGTATAGGTTGTTTCAGACAAGCATTGTAATAGATAGGAACTAGGCGAACAGTTGAGTCACAGCAAGCAAACTGAGTATACATATGAAGAACTGAGGGACACAGACTCAGTTATTGAAGACTGAAGAACTGAGGTGGGAAACTCAGTTAGAAGCTGATTAAGTCGTGACTATAAGTCAGGATTCAGGCAAGTCTATGGTGACCTGAAACTGAACTGTAGATCATGTAAAGCTGAATAATCATAATGACAAAGATTATCAGTTGCAGAGAAAAGAAGAAACTGAATGGTGTACCCTGACTTAGTCAATTAAAGTCAGATATCATGTACATAAGGTACTCAGTTTTGAGGAAGAGTATAAAACTGAGTTAAGGCCTTGTTTAATTTGAAATAACAAAACGACAAAAGCTCGTACATATGGACGTTGGCTAAACAACAAATGCAACGGCTATAAAATTTATCTGACCATTACATTGCCCCTATAAATACACAGAGGCAAGCACTTGAGAGAGATACATCTGAAAAAGCTTTACAAAGCATATATCTAAAGATCCAGATTCAGAAATTAGATTTCATATCTAGAAAAGGGGAATCCAACGGAATTGCCTTGAAGATTACAAAGAAATATCCAGTAACCCATTGAGGGGGAAGAAGGCATCTTGGAGATGCAACATCATATCCAGAAGAATTAGACAGCTCACTGAATTAATATTTTGATTAATTATAAACCTAACCTTGTGAAAAAGGGTTGGTTGTGCATAGTTTGAGGAAAGCAACTCCACCTTTCCTCATACGGTGCAACTTGGTTGTCACAGCTGTTGGTGCAGTCTGTGGACTGTGTTTGTGTTAGTGGTGAGCTGGTGAAGGAGTCATTCCACCTCCGAAGGATCAGTATGCAGAGTGAAGGGAGCAATCACACATTTCTTCATTATGTGTAGATAGTGAAATGAGGGTGTCGTGAAGGACTGTCATTAGACTAGGATTTTGTAACAGTTATTTCAAGATTCTAGTGCTACCTCCTACATCATAGGAGAAGGGGAGACGTACGGGATTACACCACCAGGAACTTCCATAAACAAACTCTGTGTTGATTTACTTTACGCATTTATATTTGTGATGTGATTATTTTACTGCATAATCATTTTATCACTACACTCAGCAAACATTAGACACTGAGTCAACACAGAACTGATACATAAGAGACTTAAATCTGTATTGACACATCTATTGCACAAAAGGCTTGATCTTATCCGCTGCAAGTTAATACAGTACCAGCAGTAGCTAAGTTGAATTAACTAACTCCTACGCAGGATTAAAGGGTTGGAATGAAACTGAACTGAGCCACATTGTACATCAGTTTGATAGTTCGCTTTGAGTTAGTTCGGGGTACTTTCGAAAGTTACGGAGAAATTCTCGTGTTAGCCTTTTCAAGGGACCAACATAGATACTTTCGTGTTTTGGGAAAGTTTTTAAGGTGACAAGTTTATTCACCCCTAGGTAAACTTGTGTTAGCCTTTTCAAGTGTTGGGTGACCAACATAAGTGTTTGGAAAGTTGAGGTTACTTCTCGCGTAAGTTTTGGGCGAGCCGGGCAAGGATGCCGTTCATCGAGTTGGGCTAGATTAGAATAACTTCCTACGTAAGTGTTGCGTGAGCTGGGCTAGGTTAGACTGACTTCTTGCATAAGTGTTGGGCTAGCTGGGCTAGGTTAGACTTACTTCCCACATAAGTGTTGAGTGAGATGGGCAAGATTAGATGGACAACCCGCGTAAGTGTTGGACGAGCTTGGCCAGATTAGACTGACTTCCCATATAAGTCTTGGGCGAGCTAGGCTAGATTAGACCGACTTTCCACGTATTTTGCTGAGTCTGACTTGTTGGAGATCAGGTGAGCAGTGCCAGATTTTACTGACTTCTCGCGTATTTTGCTTAGTCCGACTTAATGGAGCTCAGATATCTTTAGTCATTAGATTTTTTGTACATACTTAAAAGTTTCTTAACTGCGCAGGGTATAACATCCTATAGGTTTATGTAAAACAACTTGGCGTGAACCGGGAATGGTTAACACGACTTCGATTTAAAGGATCGTTGATTGGAGGTAAGAATAGCTAATCTTAATGGTGTTATTGGATCACATCATTCCCTCCCGGTTCGAAAGGATTCGCCCTCGAATCAATAGGACGTCATAAAAACAAGCTTCATCACCAATAAAACTTGCACAAAGCCAAAAGATCACCAAAAGAACACCGGGATCAAATATGAGTCGAAGAAATATATTCTCGTCAACGGCATGCTTTGTTGTGGAGTGATGCATCAAAATTGTATCAGCAACATATTGGGACTTGGAGTTGAGAAACTGGTGGATAATTTCCCGTGAAGGAACAATAAAAGAAGGATAGCCAATTGGAGTCGAAGGGGCGTCAATAATAAAAAACGGATCATGATAAGTATGTGTCGCATGTATTTCCGTTAATTGCCGAATCATCCCGGCAGATTTTGAAGTTGGTGCACCTTCTACTGGAAGCTCAAGAGTATTCTCAAAATGTGAATCAACCAAGTCAACGTCTTTGTCGAGTATCTCAACCACAAAATCAAAAAGCACATGCAAAGATAAATCATCATTTATAATAGGGGGATCATAGAAATCCGGTGGAACAAAAACCTCGTTGATTGTTTCCTCCACAATTGGCTCCTCGGAAGTCTTCAGAAATTTTTCTTCAATGACCTCTTCTAAGAAAACACTAGTGGTTTCCGGATAACAAATGATTTCACATACAACTTCTTTTTCAACTTCATCAACTAATGCATCATCACAAACTTTTACAACTACCTCTTCCACGACAACCTCAATAACTTGAATATTAACTTCCCCATGGTCAATGAACTCCTTCTCTATGTCAACTACCTCATTCAAAATTTCAAAATGCAACTCCTCAGAAATGGTGGTCTCTTCAAGAACTGGAGTAACTTTGGGAACCTCAACAGTAGGAACATATTGTTGTTCATCTGCGGCCACTAGAACATGACCGAATTGTTCCCACAATTTGTTTTGCTCTACAAAACTATTTTGCAAGTTTTGTAATCCAACTTGAATCTCACGCAAGAGTAACTCATTTTTCCTTCGTCTTTCATAAGCTAATTCTTGATGTCGCCTCAATTCTGCTTGGCGAATTCTTCTCTCGTGCACCCTCTTTTTTCTCAAATTCTCATGGATTTGATATTCTTTTTCTTCTTGTATGTGCCTCAACATCCTCCACTTTTTTTTAAGTGTGAAAAAGATATATGTCCAATCAATCCGTTCTCTCTGATACCAACTAGCGTGAACCGGGAATGGTTGACACGACTTCGATTTAAAGGATCGTTGATTGGAGGTAAGAATAGAAGAATAGAAGGATGGATAATCGAGCACCTTGACCTCTAAGTAACTGGTACTTAGCAATCTTGGTATAACGTCGACCTCTAGATAACTTGTATCTAGCAATCTTCGTATAGACTGGCAAGACCCGCTCAAGTCTTGTTTAGTCGGGGATCGAATTCTCTACACAAGAACTCTCAACACACTTAACAAGTGAAAATGTATTTTATATCAATAATAATCTCTATCTTCCAAGTACAAAAGAGTGCATATTTATAGGACCACATAAGGATTAGAATTCATGAACATAATGTGAAAAGTCTTTCCTAAAAATACTACAAAAGTGGCGCCCACAATCAGCCAACTAGATCCAATGTATCTTCATGTATCTTGAATGCTCCGAGTGCAATGTATCTAGTCTCTTCCAAGCTTGAATTTATCTTCAAAAGTGGCGCCTCCTACACTTAATTTCCAGCCCTTATTTTCAGCATTTTATACTAATAAATATTTATATAAAACACTTATAACATATTAAAATAGCTAATCTTAAAATGGTGTTATTGGATCACATCACAACTACATGGGATGGAAAAATGACTTGCATAAGTAAAGATTGAAAACGAGTCATAAGAGTTTGGAACTTGTCCTGATCCCAGAATTGGCCGCTTGGCCCATTAGAGATGATTTTAATCTTACCGATGAGACAGTCGCGTTTAGAGTTGTTGCATCCATGGCAGCAGACTGCTCCGCTACTGCCTGTTGAGCAGGATCTAACACAACTTCGTGCCATTGTGGATTCCGGTTGGTGGCAGGATATATTGTCGTCCCGTCTCCATCGTTTTTTACCTCCATCCTGAATGGTTTCCTTCTTGACCTTTCTTTTCGGTCTGCTTTTGTGTCATTGTTACGATTTATCTTGAACAAATTGTCAGTAGAATGCCCTCTTTCTAGCGCCAATTAGAGATGTTGGAAATTGTCAGGTATTAATTTTGGGGCCTATTGATCCTAGTGACAACCTGCACATGCGTCAAGAGCACAAAAAACGATAAGGAGACCTGAAAGAGATGTGAAATGTGGGTGTTTTGTGGTGGTTTGGACTGGACTTGAGACGTTGTATTTCAAGTTGCCTATGTTTCTTGTGAATTAGTTAGGAATCAAGTCAATATAGTTCCTTAGGGATTGTTTATATAGAGGGGCTTGTGCCCTAGACCTGTGTGGGCCGTGTCCTTGATGGACTACGGTTTGGTGTTCCCTAAGGATGAGATCATTATGATTTAATCCCCTTAATTATAAGAGATAATCTAGGTGGTTTGAATATCGGATAGTAGCCTTTATGGCTAAGGATTCTTTCCATGTTTTCCGGATTAATTATGTACGTGGGGGATTTTGGCCCGAGATGGTCTCAGGATGATCTATGAGGTCCGAGCTGAGTCGGCTGATCTTTTGTACTTTGGCCGAACTGTAGAGGTCGGGGAGGATAGCCGAGCTAAGCTCAGCTCGGATTCTTGGAGCTTCTAACCCTTAAGATGGACTTTCTTTGTCTTCATTTATTGTTTCATCAATTAAGAGATGACACGTGGCGAGGCTCGGTTCAACCCTCGTCGGTATCTAAAATATAATGGCTACGCGTTATCGTCACAACTATTGAAGTACTCCAAGGGCCGATGCCCCATGTGGCCATGAAAGTCTACAAAACGTTTGGGATAGTGAAAAAAAACCATACCAAATTGTGTACTCTGACCACCGTCGAAGAGACAAACTGTTCTCACAATGGTTTTAATTTTGGGTAATGATAGATTTACTCCCTCAAATCTACTCAAAGCTTATACCTTAGATTAGGGGCGGATCCAAGAAAGATTTCCATTGGGGTCATCGGTGTAATATTCTGATTCTCGGGAAAAGAGTAGACGTGTCATTTTTGCGAGAACGAAATATCATATTCCTCTTTTTTTTTGGAATAAAGTATCTATATATATATATTTATTTAAGAGAGGATATAAAATTGATTGACCTAATAACCCACTCCACGCCCGAACCAACCCGCAACATATGAATAAAAAACCTACCTTATTTACAAAAAAAACCTTCCCTAATTACGCAATTTGAGTTTTAAAATTTTGATTCCCCTAATAAATACACAAACCTTCTATTCATTTCTTCATCCTTCTATTCATTTTGGTGATTTGTTTCTTGAATCACTGTCGATTTTTACCCTTCGATTATAGAAAGATCATTTAGCTAGAATTGTGCCCAAAGGATCCTATTTCACGTAGGATTTCTCGGTCAGTATTCATATTTTTCCTACTTTATAGTTTTGTAGTATTCATTTATTCATTTTGGTGATTTCTTTCTTGAATCAATGAAGTATTCATTTCTTCATTTTGGTGATTTGTTTCTTGAATCAATGTCACTTTTTTACCTTCGATTACAGAAGATCATTTAGCTAGAATTTTGCCCAAAGCATCCGATTTTGCGTAGGATTTCTCACGGTCAGTATTTATATTTTTCATACTTTATAGTTTTGAGTATTCATTTCTTCATTTTGGTGATTTGTTTCTTGAATCAATGTAGTATTCATTTCTTCATTTTGATTATTTGTTTCTGGAATCCATGTCAATTTTTTCCCTTGAATTACAGAAGATCATTTAGATTGAATTTTGCCCAAAACATCCAACTTTGCATAGGATTTCTCACGATTAGTATTTATATTTTTCCTACTTTATAGTTTTGTTGTTATTGTTTTTCCACAATAATATTTTTTTGTGTAGAATTTCTCACGGGCAGTATTCATATTTTTCCTACTTTATAGTTTTGTTGTTATTGTTTTCCAACAATAATATTTTTTTCTTGATTATAATTTCAATTCCAAAATGACTTGCGCGGGATAGCTTTGGCAGCCCAGCCTCAAAGTCGACATTATTTAGCTAGAATATCGCCCAAAGCATCAGATTTAGAGTAGGATTTCTCACGGTCAATATTCATATTTTTCCTACTTATAGTTTTGTTGTTAATATTTTTCAATAGTAATATTTTTCATCGGAAATATGAGATACTTGCTCTTCCTATGTTGACATTGTTTTTGTTCATTTTATGAGTTATTGTTCTCCTCATATTTTGATATTGTTTTATTCAAATTAACTTTTATTTTTTTGCTTTTCAACCTTCGTTTTTTTTTATTATTTCTATAATCAAATTATGATTTATATAATTAAGTTATATAATTATGATTTAATTATTTATAATAAGCCCTATAATTATGTTTTTAGAAAAATTATACCATTAACATCCTAACAATTATGTCACTTTAAATAATTTAAAAAATTTGACCCAAATATTCTTCATTAATTATAACCACTCCAAAATTAACATCTCAACAATTATGGTAGTATCAATTATTCAAAAACAATAATCATTCCTATTAAAAAATCAAATCAAAAATTATGTCAAGCCAAATATTTCTACATTAATTATAATATGTCCTATAATTATATTATTTTGAAAATTTTGTCATTGACATCAACATTATGTCATGCCATTAACATCCTAACAATTATGTCATTTTCAATTATTACGAAAAATCTCAACTCAAATATTTCTGCATTAATTATAACACTTCCAAAATTTGGTTACCTAAAAAATTATATTAAGCCAAATATTCCTACATTAATTATAATATGTCTTATAATTAAATTATTTTGAAAATCATGCCATATAATGATTACTATAATTAAATAATTTTGAGAATTATGTCATGAAAATCCCAAAAATTATGTCATGCCATTAATATCCTAACAATTATGTCATTTTAAATTATTACTAAAAATATCAAATCAAATATTCCTTCATTAATTATAACCATTCCAAAAGTAACATACCAAAAATTATGGCAGTATCAATTATTCAAAAATTATAATCATTGCTATAAATAAATCAAATCAAATATTATGTCAAGCTAAATATTACTACATAAATTATAATATGTCCTATAATAAAATTATTTTGAAAATTATGTCATCGACATCAACAATTATGTCATGCCATTAACATTATGTCATTTCCAATTATTACGAAAAATCTCAACTCTAATATTTTTGCATTAATTATAACCATTCCAAAATTTAGTTACCTCAAATCATTCCATTCATTGTTCACACTTATTACAAAATTTTACTTTGTCAAATTTGATTTTCCTAATAAATAAATTCTCTCTTCAATCACATTAATTGTAATTATTACAAAATTTCAATCGAATTTGGTTACCTCAACTCATGCGAATAATGTGTCCTATAATTAATTTGAAAATTATGCCATATCATGACTTCTATAATTAAATCATTTCGAGAATTATGTCATTGATATCCCACAATTATGTCATGCCATTAACGTCCTGACAATTATGTCATTTTCAATTATTACGAATAATCACAAGACAAATATTTCTGCATTAATTATAACCATTCCAAAAATTGGTTACCTCAAATCGTGCCATTAATGGTTCCTAATAAATAAACTCTCTCTTCAATCACATTAATTGTAATTATTACGAAAATTTCAATCCAATATTCCTAATTGTAATTATTCCTATAATTAAATCATGATTTCTATGATTAACTTATTTCGAAAACTATGCCATTAACATCCCAACAATTAAGGCAGATTCAATTATTCAAAAGTATGCCATTATCATTCCTATAAATAAATCAAATCAAAAATTATGTCAACCCAAATGTTCATATATAATTAACTATTTAGAGAATAATACCATTAACATCCGAACAATTAAGGCAATATCAATTATTCAAAAATTATAATCATTCCTATAAATAAATCAAATAAAAATTATGTCAACCCAAATATTCCTACATTAATTATAATATGTCCTATAATTAATAGAAAAATACGAAAAAATGAAATATCCAAAAAATTCAAATATTCCCTAATTACAAAATTTGATTTTCTACTAAATAACCACTCACATCAATCACACTACTTACACTTAACAATAATTAAAATTTTTAAAATTTTAAAATTTGATTTTCCTAATAAATAAGCTCTCTCTCCAATCACAATATTTATGTTAATTTGTGAAAGTAGCCGGGTTTTCTTATGTAGCTAGATCGTGGGAAATTAGCATATTGAGGGAATTAGTGTTATTTATTTTATTTTTTAAATTTGGGCGTAATATAGCATATAATAATTCATTAAAATTAGAATCAATCATAAGTATTAGTCATCCCAATTAATTACAAAAATTATTGAATATATGACATTTAATGCGAAATATCATATTAAGTAATAATATTTAAAAATGATAACTTTAATTTTACCAATCAATGCAAAATATTTTAACATTTGATTACATTTTGAAAAAATATCTAAACTTAAATACATCATTTAATGAAATATATTTATGGATTAAATTTTAATATTTAAATAATGATAAATTCAACTTTACCGGTTACTGCAAAGGATTCCAACATTAAATTACATTTCGAAAAATATATAAACTCAATTATGCCTTTTAATGTGAATCGTGTAGATATTAAATACTCCATGTAAATTAATGATATATATTCTCACATTAAAGACATTATAAATTAGTCAACCCAATTAATGCGAAACATTTTTTAAGTTATGGCACTTATCAATCATAATTATTAGTCATCCCAATTAATTTTAAATATTTTTGAATTTATGGAATTTAACGCGAAATATCATATTAAGTTATAATATTTAAAAAATGCAAATTTTAATTTTACCAATCAATGCAAAATATTCTAACATTAGATTACGTTTTGAAAAATATCTAAACTTAAATACATCATTTAGTGCAAAATATTTATGCATTAAATTTTAATATTTAACAAATGATAAATTCACTTTTACCAGTTAATGAAAAATATTCCAACATTAAATTACATTTCAAAAAATATATAAACTCAATTATGCCATTTACTGCGAAACGTGTAGACATTAAATACATCCCTATAAATTAATGATAAATATTCTTAAATAACTTCATTCAAATTTGTCAATTAATATAAAATATTCATACACTAAAATAATCTTCTACAACTTGAGATTAACACTGTACATTGCAAATTACTAGTTTATTTTCTTGCTGAAATATGATAAAATCAAAATATATCTTAGTGAGATAGGTTGATGGACTTCAGCGTTTGGATCAGTACATAATGATATAGGTTCATGGACGTCAGCGTTTTGATCGGTACATAAATTCACCATTGGGACGTGCATACACATTCATTCTACACGCTCTACCAATGCCAAATTCTAAAGAACCTCCACAAATTGTATTTATAAAAGTGGATAGGGGTTGGGAATGTGCTCATGCTTTCAAACGTAAGAATAAAAGAAAACAATACAACGTAATAAATTTTTAATGTTATAAAAAAAATTATTTAAACACGAGTTTTTAATAGTGTATATTGTTATTGTTCGATGTCATTATATCTCTTTATGTACAAACTAAATCTAAATTAATTTACACTACTTCTTGCTTCATAATCATGACACAAATATTTTCTCAAGTATTTTATTGTATAAATTTATGAAAGATGTTGTGTAAGAACATGTTATTACTTATGGACAAGACATATCATTTGATTTTCTTTAATTAGCGCTTACTAGTGGCAATGATACACACGTTTATGTATTTAAATTCTTTTATTGCACGAAACAATAACGTTGAACAATCCCGTGCAATGCACGAGTTTTATGACTAGTTTTATATATATATATATATATATATATATATATATATATATATATATATATATATATATATATATATATATATATATATATATATTATATATATAATATTCGAAATATTTATATAATTAGGGAAAATTGGACTCAATTATATTTAAGGAGTATTTAAGAAAAAATAATTGGTAATTATTTTTTTTCGGAAAGGTTATTGAAGGAAAATATAAATCTCCAAGGCTTATAACCTATCAGAAATCAAATTTGTTTTTTTACGATCTCTAAGAAAGGCTGAGAGCAAAAGTGCAGATAAAAGACTTCTTCCAAATTCCTCACAAGGTTCTTGACCGTTTTCAGATTCGAGTAGGAATTCGGAGTCAGCGGGAAGAGGGCTTCGCCTCAATACTGTTGGGAATAAAATTTAGTTTTGATGATGATTCATCTTATTCAAGAACGTCTTTGTTTACACCCTATCGATGAAGTGCTGAAACTAGCTGTTATAGTGAAAGGCTAAAAGATGTATATAAGTGAATGTATAAGTTTTACTAGAGTCTGATAATTGTATAGGTTATATCAGACAAGCACTGTAATGGATAAAAGAGTCATAAAACTGAGAAACTGGAAATCATCTAAGAAACTGGAAAGACAAGTTATCTGAAACTGACTCAGACTACACCAAGAACTGACGTTAACACAGACCTGAAGTAAGTAAGTCACTGTGGGACACAGACTCAGTTGACTTATCTAAGAGATAGAAGAACTGAGGGTTCAAACTCAGTTATTGAATATCGAAGAACTGAGGGTTCAAACTCAGTTTATGAAGACCAAGTTGAGACTATAAAGTTAGACTTTAGGCAAGTTTATGGTGACCTGAACTGACTTTGTGGATCTTGTATGAAGATCTAAGAATCATAAGGACAATGAACTCTTAGATGATACATGCTTATGGTATACTCTGATTAAGTCAATTATAATCAGATGAAAAATTGGAGTACTGATATTTGAAGAAGAGTAAAATGTCAATTAATGCTGCAAGTCAGTCAAGAAACAGACAACTGACGAACTCAGTATAAAACTGATCAGGAAACTCAGTTTTATAAGTCAGTCATCCAACGAACTGATAAGTATAGTCGAGCGTTGTAAAGCAAGCAATTCTATTGGATGAAATACTGACAAGTCAGAACGGTCACAAAATATAGCCGTTACAAGATAGAAGTTGATGCATTTCAAATTCAAGCGAAATGAATGTTGGACCTCACACTATAAATAGAGGACTTTGCACCAAGGATCAATACCAAGAATTAACAAGATTACAAGCATTTTTGTGCAAGAGTCTAGTTCATTCGATTTATCATCTATCTCTGCACTAACAAGATCAATCAAGAGTTTCTTCAAGTGTTCAAGCTACACAGAATTTATTAAGAATCTAACACTTTGAAGAACCACAAACAAGAATCAATTTTTTGATTCTCAACCCAACTTTGATTCTTAATCAAAGGTTCAGACTGTGAAGCAATCCGGTGAAGGATTTGCTAAGGACATTTGTATCAGCAGTCGGGTAGACTGTGTTTGTGGTGGTAGCTGGTGAAGAGGCATACATAACCCTTCAAGGCCTTATGGATCAAGCATTTGAAGAGCAGCCATCCAACCTGTTCTTTGACTATTTAGATAGTGAAGCTAGGATTAGCCAAGGACTATTGTTTAGGACTTTTTGTAACAGCTCACCTCAAGAAGTTCTTGTGGAATTTTTCTTCCTACACCATAGGGAACGAGAGGACTGACAGGATTACACCACCTGGAACCTCTATAACTCTTGTTTTATTTACTTTAAGCACTTACATTCTTTTACAATATTTAATTCTGTTCATGCAGCATACTGAAGAACTGATTGTTACACTGAATCACAGCTCACAAACTGGCATTCATCAGATTCAGTTTAGCACATTCAACATTCACAGAGAATAACAAGATCAAGAAAAAGGCTAAAAATTATATCCGCTGCCGGTTGACGCAGTTTGTTTTAAGTCAGTTATGACTTAGACTGAGTCAGCTTAACTCCGCACAAGTTTTTAACTAAACCTAATTCGCCTAAAATCTAGTTTTTAGTGGCAATTTTATTCACCCCCCCTCTGAACTTGTGTCAGCCTTTTCAAGGGACCAACAAATTGTATCGGAGCAGAGTTTTCTGTTCTGACTCAGTTTTCAGTTTTTATATAATCCGTTTTCACTCACTCATAATGGATAACAATCAGTATGCCAAACAAATGCTTATATGCAACATGGATAGATTTGACTAATACAATCGTTGCTTGCATGCTTTTTTAGCAGCTACTTATGATGAGATGATGGACGTGCTCACTGATGGATCAATCCAGATAACTCACATGTAGACTGTTGATGGAAATCATGTTCGAGTTCCAATGCCCAAGGCTGTATGGACCAGTGATGATCGCAAGCGAAACAATCTGAACAACGTTGCTATGGACTATATCCTCAGAACTCTTGATAGCAACATGTACTTGAAGGTGAAAGATTGCACTACTGCTAAGGAAATGTGGGACAAACTTTAGTTAGTTTGCGAAGGTACTGACTCCATGAAGGAGAATAAGATCTCAGTTGCAAAGACGAAGTTTGAGAATTTCAAAATTAAATCCGGAGAGACCGTTGACCAAATGGAGACAAGATTCAGCACAAACATGGATGAACTAGACCTACTTAAGATTGAATATACAAAGAAAGTAATAAATACAAGAATCTTGAAGGCATTGCCCATGTGTTGGAAGATGAAGGTCACTGCTATGGAAGAATCTAGAAGACTTGACATAGAGTATTCCATTAAAATCTTCTCAGATCTAAAAGCTTCTGAATTCAGTGAAGATTTTACAAGCACAACTGCAATAATCAAAGCTCTGGAAGAACTTAAAACCACAGCACTTGCAGCAACATCAAATGATACTCAAGAAACATCCATAAATAATCTTCAACAGTTGGATGAAATGGAAGAACAGATGGCACTTATGGTGAGTCGAATCAGAAGGATGAAGAATTGTCATCCAGTAACTCAGAAGTATATCAAGAAGACTCCTGAGAAAAGGAAAGATGATGAATATCTTTGCTTCAACTGTAAGAAGCCTGGTCACTACAAAGCTGAATGTCCAGAACTGACCAAGAAGACTCAGCGACGAAGAACTGGAAGAAGAGCATTATTAGCTGGAGATGAATCTGACTACGAAGCTGGTATAGAAAGGTTATCTGACGATACAACTTTAATGGCTCACATGGAAGATTGCAATGAGGTATGTGAATCAAATTCCAAATATAGCTCAGCTCAAATATCTGTGCAAAATGCATGTTCTTCAACAGTCGATTCCAATCCAAAGAACTTAGAATTAGAAGAAACTCTTGACGAGTTGATGAGTCAACTTGTCACCATACAGACTGGTTATGAATCAATCAAAGTTGAGAAAGATATTCTAATTCTAAAAGCCAAAAGATTGAAAAATGAGTTGAACACGTTAAAACTAAGCAGAACTGATAAGAAAAAGATTCGGATCGACCATCGCATCGGCGAGCAAAGAATCGAACCTTTTGCTCAATCTAGTTTAGCCATTAGATTCAAATCAGGCAAGCCATACGGAGATAGAACTGGCTTATGATTTGATACTCAACAAACTTCAAAGGCCAGAATGAGTAAGGTAACCGAACCTAATACCAAAACTAGTGTTAAGTTCGTAGCTGAACAAAGTCCTCAAACAAAGAAGTATGCTAAACCAGTGAAACTAGTTCAACGTGAATCAAATCTGTCACAACATCAATTTTCAAAGAAGTCAGCTGCAAACAATAGAGTCAATCAAAAAGGTAAAACAGCTGTACATTATGAAAATCGAAAAGGTAGATCAACTGCTGAATCTACTAAAGCTACTTAGGCTAAGAACTAGAAAAACTTCAGTCAAAGTAAATCAAAGAATATCAGTTATTCAAAAATTCACAAAGTCAGGGGGAAAGGCAGATTATTTCCAACTGATGATGACTGGAATTTCTTTGAATCTACTATTAAAACTGAAAGAAACAATCATTTCAGACATGAAACTTTTCACAAGTTTCAGTCTAAAAGTCAGCAAAGGACTCACTTCAGTCCTCAGCAGAACCTCAGTACCAAGGTCAGCACAGACCTCAGTACAAAAGAAATGAAGGTTATTATTCAAGTGTCTATAATATGAAGCATCATGGCAATCAGTTTCAGCCAAAAGACCTGGGAGATCATATAAATAAGACACATTCCAAGCATAGTTACTATGGGAGTGTGGCTTACATTTATGAAAACAAGTGCAACAATATCCAAAGAATACCTAAAGGATATATTCCCAAGGTTGTACTGACAACTGACCCCTATGGACCCAAACAGAGTTGGGTACCTACAAATGTTTAATTCATTTTGCAGGATATTTGGTACTTTGACAATGGATGCTCAAGGCACATGACAAAGAGCAAGGACTATCTAAGTAATTTTATTGGAAAAGACGGACCAAAAGTCAATTTTGGAAGTAAAGACAAACCTGGATATGCCAAGGGTTATGGTACTTTGATCAG
This sequence comes from Gentiana straminea, assembly GCA_036785695.1. Classification (NCBI taxonomy): domain Eukaryota; kingdom Viridiplantae; phylum Streptophyta; class Magnoliopsida; order Gentianales; family Gentianaceae; genus Gentiana; species Gentiana straminea. Next base: position 1,547,033 of record JAVUPR010000242.1, on the reverse strand, counting down.
AAATGGACTCTCAATCAAGAACATGTCTTATGTTGAAGGATTGCAATACAATCTACTCAGCACCAGTCAATTCTGTGATATGGGTTACCGAGTCACGTTTGACAAATATTTCTGCATTGTCATCAGCGAAACAACATTTCAAGTTGTCATAGCCAGAAGAAGATAAGAGAATATGTATGTTGTAGATTAGACTACAGCTGTCGCAGAAACTTGTTTACTTGTGCTTCCAAAATCAGAAGTCAGCTGGTTATGGCACAATAAACTGCATCATCTTAACATTGATGACATCAACACACTTGTCAATATTGGTAATTGAACTACTTGAGATTACCTACAAGAAGGATAGCTTGTGTGGCACCTATCAAAAAGGAAAACAAGTGAAAGCTAGTTTTAAGACTAAATCTCAGCATTCAACAGCAAGAGTCTTGGAGCTACTACATATGGACTTATTTGGACTTATCACACCAATCAGTATCAGTGGAAAGAAGTATACATTGGTGGTGGTAGATGATTATTCAAGATACACTTGGGTTATTTTCTTAACTAAGAAAAGTGAAACCAAGCAAAGGCTTATAGAACTCCTCAAGAGACTTCAAAATCAGAAGAGTGTATCAGTTGTGAAGATAAGATCAGATAAAGGAACTGAATTCCTCAACAATGTGATTATCGAATACTGTGAAGAAAATGGTGTTTTACATCAACTTGCAGCCACATCAATGCCTCAACAGAATGGTGTAGCTGAAAGAATAAATAGAACACTCAAAGAAGCAGGAAGGACTATGATCTGTGAAGCAAAATTGCCTGAAAGATATTGGGCAGAAGCAGTTAACACAGCTTGCTACACACAGAATAGAGCTCTCATGAATAAGAGACATGAGAAGACATCTTATGAAATTTGCAATGGAAGAAAACCAAATGTTTCATACTTTCATGCTTTTGGAAGCAAGTGTTTCATACACAATAATCGAAAAAGATCAACTTCATGTGTTTCAGCCCAATGCTGATGAAGGAATGTTTTTGGGATATTCAAGTGTCAGCAAAGCATTCAGGGTACTGAACAGGAGGGCACTCAAGCATGAAGAATCCATACACGTAGTATTTGATGAACCAAACATTCTTGGTGAAGAAACTGAAATCAGACCAAAACCAGCTCTCAAATTTCGGTTACCGGTTTACCGAAATCGCTTTATGTTGACATTTGAAGATTAAGGAACTCTGAATCATCAGATCAAGATCAACCTCAGTTTCCAACAACTGAACCACCTACAGTTGAACAACATGATTCTAACCTAGTTCAAGATGATCAAGATGAAGAAAATCAAGAAAAAATTCCTGAAGAACCAGTTCAACAGAATGTAGATCCCTTGATGCAACCCCCAGTACATCAATGGATGAGAGATCACCCTGAAGAACAAGTGATTGGTGATACTCAAGCTGGTGTTCGAAAAAGACATCAACTAGATGCAATGATTGCATGTTTCCTATCTCAATCTAATCTCAAGGAAATAAAAGAACTGAATGAATGAGTTTGAAAGAAATCAAGTATGGGAGTTGGTAGACAAACCAGATCATGTAAACATCATTGGCACTAAATGGGTTTACAGAAACAAACATGATGAAGATGGGAATATCATCAAAAAAAAAGCTAGACTTGTAGCTAAAGGATATTCTCAAGCTGAAGGCACAGATTTTGATGAAACTTATGCACCAGGTGCAAGACTAGAAGCAATCAGACTATTTCTTGCCTTTGCAGCTCACAAGAAATTCAAAGTGTACAAGATGGATGTCCAAAGTGCATTTTTGAATGGAATTCTGGAAGAAGAAGTCTATGTTCAACAACCACCTAGATTTGAAATTAAAGATCAAGCTGATAAAGTCTTTAGACTGAGAAAAGCTCAATATGGACTGAAGCAAGCACCAAGAGCTTGGTACGAAACACTATCTCAATTTTTGGTAGATAATGGATTTATCAAAGGAACCATCGACAAGACTTTATTCAGGATGAAAGTTGAAGAAAGCACTCTCCTTGTTCAGATCTATATTGATGATATTATCTTTGGATCTGAAAATGAGCAACTCTGTGAGAAATTTGCAAGTTTAATGAAAAGAAAATTTCAAATGAGTATGATGGGAGAACTGAATTATTTTCTCGTTTTACAAGTTAAACAACTAGATAGTGGGATATTCATTCACCAAACTAAGTATACAAGAGAATTGATCAAGAAGTTTGGAATGGAGAAATCAGCTGGCATCTCAACACCAATTGGAACTAATATAAGATTAGATGAAGACAAAGATGGCAAGGATGTGGATCAAACTGTCTATAGAAGAATGATTGAAAGTCTACATTATCTCACAGCTAGTAGACCTGACATATCCTTTGCTATTCGTTTTTGTGATATATTTCAAACAAGACCTAAAGAGAGCCATCTCACAGTTGTAAAAAGAACATTGAAGTATTTGAACGATACAGAAGGAGGTGGGATATGTTATTCAAGAGAAGGAGAATTGAAACTGATATCATACTCAGACTCTGACTATGCTGGATGCAAAATGGATAGAAAAAGTACTTCAGGCACATGTTAGTTATTGGGAAATAGACTTGTGTCATGGTTCAGCATGAAGCAAAACTCAATCTCTACTTCAACAGCTGAAGCTGAATATATCGCAACTGGAAGTTGTTGTGCTCAAGTTTTATGGATCAGACAACAACTGAGAGATTATATGATAGAAGAAGGAATGATTCCTATAATGTGTGATAATACAAGTGCAAATGCAATAACTGACAATCCAGTTTTGCACTCGAGGACGAAACACATTGATGTGAGACATCACTTTATAAGGGATCATGTGGAAAAGAAGGACATAACAGTTCTCTATGATCCAACTGAAGATCAGTTAGCAGACATTTTTACCAAACCACTGGACAAAGAAAGGTTTCCTAAATTGAGTACTAAATTGGGGATTATCAAAGTCAGTTAAGCCAGTTCAAGCTTAGAGATTCGTCAAGGGGATTGATCTTTGTCATGCTGGGTGAGCTCACTTGACAGATCAGTAATTGACATCAACAATCTTAAATTGACTAACTGAAACTGAAAAATTGACGGAACCCAGATTTTGTAAATCAGAAATCAGCTTCAGTTTTACTCAGTCAAACAAGTCAATGGAAAAATGGATAAAACCGACAACAGTTATACCGCATTTAATTACCGCCGTTTTTCTTTCAGAATTCGTAGCGTGTATACCCCCATTATGTCAGATAGTACACATTGGTTACAAAAACCATGATGGAATTTGAAAAGATTGTACAAATCTATCAGAAGATTGTGGATCTTTTCAACTACCCACCCATTTATATACAACCATTCATTCACTCTCTGTTTATCAAAAAGAAAAATCAAACTTTCTCATCCCAAAATCAACCAGAAATTTTTTCTTAAAATGGCCACCTCAAAGAAAACTCAAGAAGAACGGTTAATAACCGCACCCGATACTTTCACACTTCAAGAATTCAAAGAAATCTGTGGTAATACCCTTCTCTCCAGTCATATATCTGAAAAGATTAGAAGATTACCGGGTTTACAAAATCTTTTGGAAGCAAAATTGCAACAATACATGGACTTGGAAGGTCTATTGCAATTTTGGGAGAATATGAAGATGCTAAAGAACTCTCTACTTACAAGAGTTCGTGGACAGAAGATTTGTCAATGAAGATATCATCAGACAGCTTTTTGGCTTCAAAGATCCTCTGGTGAAATCTATTGATCTAGGCTTCTTACCACTTCAACACAATGCTTTTCTTAAAGAAATTTCAGCTTCAAAAGAACTAGTAGCAGTCGATACACACATTCTGTATCTCAAAACTGAATTTGGTCTTCTCAGCAGATGGATCAGCAGACATGCCATCGGACAGCACAAAGGGCTAAGTAAGCTAACTGAAGATGGTATCTACCTAATGAATGTCATCTTGGATGGATTTGAGTTCAACTGTGCTGGATATATCTTCAATCAGATCAAGCAGCAACACTTGACTGAACTAGCGAGTGTCAGTAGAGCCCAAGCTGAAGGAAGAGAAACTGATGGAACGTTTAGACTGAAGAAATCACTTAGCTTAGTGATCAAATATTACATGGAAAGATCAGTAATGGGAATTAGAATGCACAAGCTACTACTACAAAAGCTGAAGCAGTTGTAAGTTCAACATAAGAAACTTCCCAACCTGAAACTAAAAGGAAAATTGTGTCCCAGCAAATTGCTCAGCGAAAAGGAATTAAAAGGAAAGCTGAGACACAAGGAGAAAAATCACTTGTACGTTGTTTATACCCGAGCACTTCAAGTCAGTTAGCATCAACTGAGGGGGAACAACCACTGACAACTGACAGCAGCAAGCTGAAAGCTTTAGTTCCTGGAATTGTTTCTCAACTTCAACAGAGAATATCTGAGAAACAAGTTTCCGTTATGAATATTGAGCAACAAAAACAAGAATCTCAAAGGAGTATCTCTTTAATGCTGAGAGGATCATCAAACTGATAAAGATGAAGCTCAAAACTAAAGATTCTCAAGAAGCTACTCTACCTTATGAAGAAAAACTATTGTTGGAGAAACTGGAAATACCAAGTCTATACGCATTATTTCCTATGTGCAAGAATTTCTCAACAACTACTTTAACAGATTTCAAGAGATAGCCAAGAGAACTGAATCAACCACATCATCCACACCGAAGGAAATTTTTCAAAGAAGAAAGATGATGATAAGGATGATGATTCTTAGAAAGAAGTTCAAAAGAGTACAGTTTTGCAGTCAAGCACTCAGCTTGAACAACCAACGCAAACTGATACTAAGGAAGAAGGATTTCCAGTTGAAACTCAGACAACTGACATGAAGAAAAAGGAGCTAGAGATGATGTTAATCATCAACTGATGTTAATTGAAGATTCCAATCAGTCTCAAATCCAAGAAACAGAGGAAGAAGACCCATCTGAGAAGCTTACTACAGAAGAATTGAGCAAAGTATAAGAAGGCTTGAAGATTATGCTCAACCAAAAGGATGATATAAGTGGTCTTCTATCACATGTTTCCAGTTATTTGGATTACAGGAAGAAAACTGATGTGTCAACTCACTCTAAGTTGGATATTATCAAGAAATCCACATCAGATTCTGTTTTGGAGATTCTCAGTCTAAAAGAAAAACTTGAAAAAGAAACTTTGGTAGATCGAGAAAATCATGCTCAAGCTGAATGGTACCTCAACCAACAGATTTATGTGCTAGAAACTCAACTCAGCGATGTCCTCACCTCTCAGAAAGAGATGTCAACAAATCAGAAGGCAACACATCAACTAATCAATGAGTTGTATGATGCCAAACAGGGGTAAGTGGAGGAAGAAAAGCTAAAGTTATGTGAAGAAAAACTAAAGCTTGAAACTGATTTGACAGAACTGAAGAAAGAAAAATCAGCTACAGAATCCAACATCAGACAAGTTGAAGAACTAACCGATGAGCAGCTCATACTCAAATACAGTCAACCTGGTGACAGAAGAGCTACTCTCACAGAAGATCTTTGGATGAAGTTTGTTGATGACCACAGTCATGTCAAAGCCAAGTACATATAAAAGAATTATGAAGAATCACTCAAATAATTTTTGTGTGATCTTTATGGTAAACCAAAAATGGCAAACTACAAAAAGCTCAAAAGGATTGAAGAAAAACTGAAAATCAGAGACAAAACTGAACAGATGGAAACAGATGTCAATGAGTTTGAAACTTATTACAAAGATGAAAGTCCTTTGCCAAAGTTAGCTATGTGGAGAAAATGGAAACTAACAAGCCGAGTGGCCTACCTCAAGACTTTCAGTAATGAAGACACAAAGATTGAAGGAGAATATCGCCTTCATGACAAAAGAAGGAAGTATGTCTTAGCTAAACAGAAAGCTGTTTAAGTTTCATTTCAGTTTATATGAATAGTGTAACTCGATCCAGTTTTTGCAAAATCTTAATGAAATCCAGTTTTCAGTTTTACTTAGTTTTGTATTGTTTTTATCTGTAAGCTTTTCTTGTAAGGAGAGTTTTGGCATCATCAAAAAATGGGAAATTGCTGGGAATAAAATTTAGTTTTGATGATGATTCATCTTATTCAAGAACATGTTTGTTTACACCCTATTGATGAAGTGCTGAAACTAGCTGTTATAGTGAAAGGCTAAAAGATGTCTATAACTGAATGTATAAGTTTTACTAGAGTCTGATAATTGTATAGGTTATATCAGACAAGCACTGTAATAGATAGAAGTGTCGTAAAACTGAAAAACTGGAAATCATCTAAGAAACTGGAAAGACAAGTTATTTGAAACTAACTCAGGCTACACCAAGAAATGACGTTAACACAGAACTGAAGAAAGTAAGTTCACTGAAGGACACAGACTCAGTTGACTTATCTAGGAGATAGAAGAACTGAGGGTTCAAACTCAGTTATTGAAGATCGAAGAACTGAGTGTTCAAACTCAGTTTATGAAGACCAAGTCGAGACTATAAAGTTAGACTTCAAGAAAGTTTGTAGTGACCTGAACTGACTTTATGGAACTTGTATGAGGATCTAAGAATCATAATGACAATGAACTCTTAGATGATATATGCTTATGGTGTACTCTGATTAAGTCAATTATAATCAGATGAAAAATTGGAGTACTGATATTTGAAGAAGAGTAAAATCTCTGTTAATGCTCCAAGTCAGTCAAGAAACTGACAACTGACAAACTCAGTATAAATCTGATCAAGAAACTCAGTTTCATAAGTCAGTCATCCAACGAACTGATAAGTACAGTTGAACATTGTAATGCAAGCAATTCTATTGGATGAAATCCTGACAAGTCAGAACGGTCACAAAATATAGCCGTTACAAGTTAGACATTGATGTAATTCAAATTCAAGAAAAATGAATGTTGGACCTCACACTATAAATAGAGGACTTTGAACAAAGGATCAATACCAAGTATTAACAAGATTACAAGCATTTTTGTGCAAGATTCTAGTTCATTCAATTTATCGTCTATATTTGCGCTAACAAGATCTCAAGAGTTTCTTCAAGTGTTCATGCTACACAGAATTTATTCAGAATCTGACACTTTGAAGAACCACAAACGAGAATCAATTCTCAACCCAACTTTGATTCTTAATCAAAGGTTAAGACTGTGAAGCAGTCCGGTGAAGGATTTGCCAAGGACAGTTGTCTCAGTAGTCGGGTACACTGTGTTTGTTGTGGTTGCTGGTGAAGAGGCATATGTAACCCTTCAAGGACCAGTGGATAAATCATTTCAAGAGCAGCCATCCAACCAGTTCTTTGACTGTTTAGATAGTGAAGCTAGGATTAGCCAAGGACTATTGTTATGGACTTTTTGTAACAGCTCACCTCAAGAAGTTATAGTGGAATTTTCCTCCTACACCACTGCAGAAGAGAGGACGGTCAGGATTACACCACCTGGAACCTCTATAACTCTTGTTTTATTTACTTTAAGTACTTACATTCTTTTACAGCATTTAATTCTGTTCATACAGCATATTGAAGAACTGATTGTTACACTGAATCTCAGCTCACAAACTGACATTCATCAGAATTCAGTTTAGCACACTCAGCATTCGTAGAGAATAACAAGATCAAGAAAAAGGCTAAAAATTATTTCCGCTGCCGGTTGCCTCAGTTTGTTTTAGGTCAGTTTTGACATAGACTCAGTCAGCTTAACTCCGTATAAGTTTTTAACTGAACCAAATTCGGCTAAAATCTAGTTTTTAGTGGCAAGTTTATTCCACCCCCCTCTAAACTTGTGTCAGCCTTTTCAAGGGACCAACAAGTACAAAAAGTTTGGAGTTTTATAATGGTTTAGTGTGAGAGGATCGAGTTTGCAGCAGATTTCTCGGGTTTTGGAGCTAGTTTTGTTTGCAAAAAGGTAAGAGAGTCTTCCTATGGTTTAATTATGCTTTACAAGATTATGATTTGAGTTTTGATGTTATCTGATGCTAGAAATCATGTGTAGATGTTATTGAAATAGTATGTGTTGCTATGGTGTGTAAAAGATGTGTTTTTTTTGCTGTTTTGGATGTCAATTCAATGTGGATCATGTTGGGAAAGGGTTAGAAATCATTACTGTGTAGAAAATTGCTGTTTAGGGTTAAATTGGGGGCAATGCGTGCACATTAGGGGTTCAAAAAAGGGAAAAACGATACAACGTTGTTTGCGTGCATGCATAGGGGGTCAATGCATGCATATTAGGCCCAGAAACACATCCTAAAAGATTCAGAGTCATTTGTAAGCCAGCATTACATGCATAGCGCGTGCATTGACTCTCCAGGAGCCTCCTGAATGATCCAAGAAGCTCAATGTGTGCGCATTGGGCCAGCTTTTGGTGTTTACCTTGTTTGAGCCCTGAAACCAGTTTTAAACACGGTCTTAATGTAATAAAATTAATTGGACATGAGCAAGCCTTGATTTATCTTCTGATGCATTTAGTTCTGGTACCGGATGGATTTTTTTCATAAGAGATGAAGTTCGGGACAGTCGAAGAGCATGATAGGCTTGTGCTTTTATGAATCATCATTCATCAATGTCTATGTATGTGGTTTGGATGTTGTGTCTAGTTGTCTAAGCAAGGGAGTATGGTTGTTAAGTGAGGCTTGCCTTGAAAACACTTACGTGGCTAGTTAATGGCTAATAAAATACATACTTGTGTAGTAAAAGGCTAAACATCATGCCAATTTTGGTAAGGCACCAGTTCATATTACAATGTGTGGGCGGTCAGATAAAGTGAATAACTTTGTTGGCCTCTAAATGACTAAATGGCAGGGGATTTCTCCAAACGCATACACTATCGGTTTAGCCGTGGCTATTGGTGTGATCCACCAATAGGTTGCAGTCATTATCTCTTGGTGAATATGCATCATGCGTAGTGCTCTGGAGTGCGGATGTAACAAAGATAAGCTAAGCTAGAAACAAATAGTCATGACATGTTGATGAGCAAGAAGTGAACCCTAAAGTTGAGTCGGCCACATAAAGATAACATAAAAATAACGAACCTTTCTTCGCAAATCTTGATTAAACCTTAGGTTCTATCTTTTACTGAGTACCTTTGTACTTACCTCAAATGAAATGTTTGTTTTGTGTTTAGGGAAGAGAAGATGAACATGTGGAACATGAATTCGATGAAGAATTCAAAGACGACGTTTGAGGAAGCTTTTGTTGACGTTTCCTTTTCTTCATCTTTATAAGATGTCTGTTACTTTTCAACTTTTGGAACATGTTGTATTTTTCTATTGAAACATTTGTTGTTTCTTTTGTGCACCTTTACTTTTGAAGTTTTACGTACGTTGTAAGTTTAGAAGTTTTGTTGTAATAAGTTTACCTTTCTCATTTTAGTTTGGTTACCTTCTATTTTTGTTCTTTGAAAAAAATATTCCCGATTCTTTTAGCTTCTACTAATACTAAACTCGATACGATGTAGTAGAGGCTTACGTGAAATGTAGAATTTCTTTATACTATATGCGCCGAACGTTCGCTTTCCGGAAAAGGAACGGGGCGTGTCTGGGAACGGGGCGTTACAGTTGGTATTAGAGCGAAGCGTCCTTTGCTTTCTAAACTTCTTTCCTTGAGATAAGTTTCTTTAGAACACTTAGTAACATTCTGATCTTTCCTTGATATTTTTGAATGGTAGTTACCAGAAGAGGAGTTCATGGTGTTGAAGGTTCAGGGGTACGACAAGAAAGTCCGACACTAGTGATAGGAGGCGGTAAAGTGAAACGAAATCCTACACCTCATCAGAGTCAGACACCACTAGCTCGGGCTCAACAGGAGCAATCCCCTCGATGGCACGTAGGAGGATCTGTACTAGTCACCATTGTAGGTGACATTCCACCAATCTATCGCCCACCAGTGACGGATGTTTATCCTCCACCTCCACCGGTAAGCCATCCACATACTCCGGTTATCCCTCCTTATCAACAAACTTTCTACCCTCCACCTACCAGTCATCCACCTCAACCCACTATACCACCGTCATCACGTTCCGATCACCACTACGGTTTTGATTATCCAACCTATGGCCTATATCAGCCATACTACACTCCACCACACCATCAAAGGTACCACCCTTACCAACAAGAACCACAAATAGCCCCACCTCTACAGCCATATCCGCCACCTTATCCACCACCGTATCCACCACAAGCACCTCTTGGATATCCTCCGGTTTACGCACTAGTTGCAACACCAGCTAGACCACCACCAGTCTATGAACAAGCACCTCCGGTCGACTGGTATACCAAGTTAAAGAGGAACCGTGTCCAAGACTTCTTCGGGAACGTGGAACCGTCTAAGGCTAAGGTTTTGTTAAGAAGATTTGAAAAAGCTTGCAGAAATGTGAATGTTCCTGAATCTGAGATGTCACAGTTAGCAATGGGTTTTCTACTTGGGATGGTGGAGAGTTGGATAGACGCCATTGAAAGTAGCAATGGAAAGGTTATGGATTGGCAAGCGTTTAAGGACCTGTTCTATACTGAATACTTTCCACTACGGTACAGGTGGATAAATCCAGCCAGTTTTTAAGTCACAAGCAAGGGTTACACATGACAGTCTCGCAGTACACGAATCAGTTCAATGAGTTGGTTAGGTTCTACCTTAAGATAATGAGGATTGAGGATTAAAATACGGCAGTGTTCAAGAATGGTTTGTCTCATGAGATCCATGCATAATTTCTGGAAGCACGCATAGGACTATGGCTGAAATGTTGAATTAGTCTTTTGAAGTTGAAACTTTCGAGAACAAGCCTTTGGTGATCATTTGTGGAAAAAGGAGTTTTGGAACTAGTCAAGGTCACAGTTGGGGAGCACCACATCAAAATGCTAAGAAGACGAAAACACCTTTGGCAGCTAATCCTTCAAATGGCACACCACTTTGCTCAAAGTGGAACAGAAATCATTCCGGTGAATATGAGCAAGTGCAGGTGGCTGCTATCACTGCGGAGATCTGGGACACATTCCTAGAATATGTCCAGCAAAGGGAAACAAAGGAAATCAGAGTCACGGAAGCGGAAAAGGAGGTTCGAGTCGACCTGTTTGAGTTTTTTCTATGGATGCAGAAATCGTAGAACCAGATGATAATGTTATATAACCTATCCTTAATTTGTATATTCTATGTTGTTAAAGTACTTTTATAGCACATTTAATTCACATCTTAGGTAAGATAATTTTAGACAACCTAGCGGTTACGACTTTGTTTGATACGGGAGTGTCTAAAACTTTTGTGTCGACTATGATAGCAAAGAAACTAAACTTACCTTCAGAAACCTTAAGAAATTGTTTGGAGATAATTACATACTTAAGAAAGGTAACTAAGGTAGCCAAGATGATATCTCAAGTGGATGTTCATGTAGGGACGTATCGGCGTAAGAGTGACCTTATAGTGTTGGACTTTTCAGACTTTGATGTTATTCTTGGAATAGATTGGCTATCGAGAACTATGTCCACTTAGGCTATAGAGAAAATAGAGTGACTTTTAAGGTTCCTGGGATATCATCTAAGACTTTTCAAGGTAACTTGTACAAGCCTAGTAAGAAGCGTCATCCGATAATCTCAGTAGTTAAGGCTTGTGATGGCTACTTGTTGTATGCAACGGATGTTGAACAAGGTAAGCCCATGTTGGAAGAAACTCCCATAGAAAAATACCCAGAAGTGTGTTCCGGATAAGCTACCAGGAAATATGCCGGATTAGGCAATAGATGTTAGGTGTAGTGCCCGAAAGACAATTTGTGTAATTGTTTTTAATAATGATTGACAAAATTTATCTCACATTATTACTTGCTTTGTGCTTGTAAAGTAATACACTGCTGCAAACCCTAAGTATATCCGTATGTAACCACTTAACTCAGTGTATGGATACACGTGAGGATTGAGTTAATGGAGATATGCTTAAACTGTTAGTCCGTGGTGAACATAATCAGAGTTTAGGGTCTCTTGATTAAAACACTAATAATGCGCCCAGAACACCTTAGGGTGTGATAGTCTTATCCGGACTGTCGGTTGAGGGTACCTACGTGGGGCATTTATATATGATGGCATTCATATAGGACTGGACCGATTTAATCTGTATTTCTCGATATAATCCGTAATCGAGGAATCTTATTAAATCATTAGATGATCATATATGGATCAACCTTAATCCTGAGGTGATCACATGGTGCTGCTTGTCCCGGGGTACTGTTTGATGTGTTAGTTACGGTTCACTTAAATATGTGTTCCAAGCCACTTCTCATTGGCACTATCTCCAGATGAGTGAGTAGTTCTGATTTTCACAGACATGGAATCCATTCCTTCCTGCGGGACGTAGAGAGACAGTCCCCTTATTTGTTAGGCTTAAGAAAGTGATCGATCCCGGGAGTTCATATTAGACTAATTGATCACTAGTCAGATATGTGAACTAATTGATCATCAGGGGGTTAATGGTATATAAGGATAAGATATTCTGAGTCAGGTTCACGGAGACTTCCCACTCAGAATGGACAGTCTATGGAGGGTTAATCCGTATGTAGTGATTATATCAATGGACGCTTATTCACTCTATGGGTTGAGTATAAGTATAAATCTATAATCGGTAGAGTTCAGTTTCGGGTTTATGGTGGCGTAATCCCGGAATTAATAATTAATGTACTTATTCTGTTCGATGAATAATTAATTATTGGAGCTACTGGTTATAGGTCCATGGTCCCCGATGTGGCTTCTGTAATTCGGACTAATAATCTTGTTATTTGGGCCTCAGTGATAATTAATTGGCTAGGCTAATTAATTGATATGCATGGATATTATTTAATTGGGCTAAATAATATAACACATAAAAGACATTTTATGTTGGCTTCTAAACCCTAAAAAGTGGCGCCTAAGTTCTCTAATTAGCACAAGAATTAATTTTCTTGTGTAATGGAAAATAAAAGATATTCTTGTTATACGATTGGTTGGATGACATGTTATTTGATTTCCTATTGGTCAATATATGTCACAATTAGTCCTTAAGGAAAATATTCTTTTATTTTGTTTAATTAATTATTTGTTTAATTAATTAAAACTTGGAGATCAAGGATTTACTCTCCTATAAAAGGAGAGTTATTCCAAGTGTAAAATAAGAAGAAAATTTCGACCACCATCAAATAAAAGAGAGAAAAAGTTAGTTTTCTTGTCTTGGGTTTTAAGAAGAAGAAAAACTACAAGTTTTTCTTGGTGTTGCATATCAAGGAGGTCGTTTATCAAGAAGGGTGTCCACCAACCACCGTTTGGAGAACACATCGGAAGATCTTGGCTTCTCTTCCTACTATTGGTAACATGATCTTAACCCCCTTGTAGCAGTTTAAGTCCTTTAATTATGTATTATGATGTATAAGTCGTGATCTATCCGCTGCGCGTAGATCTAACTCGTTTAGATCTAAGAATCTGCATCCTTCATGTGGTATCAGAGCCAGTTTCCACGATTTATATAGTCATAATCATAATTAAACGATTTAAAGGAGTGGAATTGCATGTAGGTAAACTTTATTTATTGTTTTATGCATTGATAATGATTAATTGCTATGGTTGAAGAGATGGATTGCTGGTTGGCACTGTTTACCCGTTTAGATCTATTGTAAACACATATAAACGATGAAAATCCGTTCATATGAGTATAGGAAATTATGTAATTTATTTTTATTGCAATTTTAATTTCCAGAAAATATATGTGTTTAGTAGCTGTTTAGTTATTTCGTTTTTCCCGTTGATCGAGCAGTTGAAACGACGATCCCTCCGGTCAGAATCAAGATTGGAAGATGATGAACAATTCCACAAAATTTGACATCGATCGGAGTCCGCTTTGATATCCGTTCATTGCTGCAAAGAAGCTGTTGTAACAGAAAAACGCAGGACTCACAGAAACCCTACCTGTGAATTCCTCGAATTTCTGGGACAGCTTGGGCAGTTGAAACACAAATCCAACCGGTCAGATCGAAAAATATGGATTTTTTGACGTGGGATAAAAATCTCAGGTCGATCGGGATTCATCTCGATTCCCAATCGGCCTTGGGAAGTCATTGATGTGCTGCTGTAAAAGTCAGATTCAGCAGCAAGTTGGGCGGCTCACTGGAAGAAATTGACAAGTCAAAGCTCCGATCCAACCGTCCATATTGAAGCCCGAGGAATGAAGAACAGATCTGGAGATTTTCGCTGTGATCCGAGTTCGTTTGTTTGCCGACCGTCGAAGTTTTGAACAGCTACAGATTAGGGTTTCTAATTTTATTTTATTTTAATAGATTAGATACGGGGGTGCCAACAGTCCATCTCGATGTTTATTTTCCGCACTAGTATACATGTTTAGATTGTATGTGTAGAACCGGAAAATTGCCATGACATGCATCATATCATGAATTCCACTCCATATGCATACATGTAGAAATTAATTCGAGGAATTAATTAGGCATGTATAAAACACACAATTAGTTTTAATTAATATTTTGATATTAATTAGAAACTAATTAGGGTAAAAACCGAGGAACACGGGTTTTTCCAATCGTCGAGGTTGGGTGATGGATTCTCGGTGAATCCCACTCTGTGAAAGCATAAGGAGTAAAATCCCGAAACCTCGTGGTTAAGGTGTTGGATTCTCGGTGAATTCCACCTTACCTAGACGAGATTAAGTTTTTGTTCCGTAGTGTCTACGTGAAAGTTTGATGTTTAAGGATTGGATAATCACGGGCAAACATGGTTCGAAAGTGGTTTAACCACGGTTGGGTGGTCAACAGTAGCTACGGCTCGATCGACTTCACCCTCCACGTGTGGCGTTTGCACGGGGGTCTGGCAAGGCTGAGCCATCCGAAGAGCCACTACGGCTCAACGGAGCTCCCCTAGTCTTGACCCGTCCGACGGCCACATATGTTCCAACGAATAGGTCGGGTGGGCTAGCCCACGTAACCGACAACCTTCGGGCCTATGATTTATTGTTCCTTAATGTCACATCAAGTCCAAAAACGTGATCAGTAAACCCACCACTTTTTCAAAATATTGAGTGGGAGCGGGAAAGGCGACAGCCGACCCCACGGCCTCTACTGTTGACGCAAGCAAAGTGAGAGAATGGTGACGCCTCGTGCCGGCTTTGATTTTGGCCCCCTAAGGAAGGCCTTCACCGCTATCAAAATTCAAGGCTTGGTCTCCGAAAGGATAGGATTTTGGGTACTTGTCGGGTAACTGACCGACCCTAAGGCGGCATACACGGGGTCTACCTAAAAATCTGAAATAGTAGGTCACACTCATAAAGGGTATTTTGGTAATACCTTGGCTGACAAAGGAAAGGTGATCGACGATCACAAATGAGATGTTCGATTCTCAATCTGATCTTCAATATTAATCGAAACCTCTTTGACCTACCCTAAGGCGGCACTGAGGCATTAGATTAAATCCTTGGAACGGTAGGATAGACTCTAAGTACTTAGTTTATGTTACTAAAATTTATTTGTACTGTATGATTTGGATTTATTTTCTGTCAATTTTATTTACAACTATTTATATATATCTCTAGGGTGCTAGACTGCTAGTGTAAAATTGACTAGTAATGACTTTGTTAAAAAGTGGCAAGTAACTAGAACGTTGTACTTATTGATCTTACATGCGATTAATTTTTCGGAAGAGATATTTTTCTTGAGCCTTCAAGACTTAAGTGACATAAATAAGTTTGTCACTGCTGTCACTCGTGTTGAACGAGAGACAACCATAGTTAGTTTGAAAGATGATTGGGACGATAAAATTCTTCTAGTGATTTTTAATTGTGTAGTGTCTACACGAGAAATTTTCTAATAGAAAAATTAGAGAATCATAAATTAAAGTGTCGCTAGTTAGACGGTATTTGGAACCGATAAACTAGTGGGAGCTTTTATCTGTTGTTTTTCTAATTTATTAGAAAATTAGTCCCACTGGGTAACTCTTTCATTAGACATCCCACAGTTCACGAGTAGTGTATACTCAATTGAACTGCTAGTTCAAGACTATTTCCTTTTAAGGAAAGTTGAGAATGGGAAAGAATGTCTATAAGTGTTAATTATCTTAACTAATGTTTTGAGGCTAAACCGAAAAATAATTTCAGAAAGTATAGGATAAGGAAAGTGATTTCGGATCACTTAAGCAATGAATCCTTAGCGACTTTCTTAAACCGAGTAACTTGACTCGGTAGCTTAGTTCTTTGAAAGAACAAGGAAGCTGTGCATTAACAATTAATAAAGTAGACAACGGGCAGATATTTCAGCTATAATAGTGGGAGTGATATAAGGAAATGAATTTCGGATTCTATCCTTGAATATCACAGAAAAATTTATTTTTCTGTTTACAGATTCGTTGAAACAAATGGATTCACTTTCATCTCGATACTACGGTTGCCTTAAACAAAGTGAAGATGACATTTGTACTACGAATCATGACTCGACTTTTGTTTGATAAAGACGAACCACTAAGAAAAGGCGATTAGGTATGTGTAACACATCTAAAACTATTAAAGGTAAAAGGTTTCCGTATTAAGATAAACGACCCTTCAATATCTATTAATTAGTGCATATATACTAGAGATAAGACCTGACGACTGGCTAAGGGTGATTCCTATCTCCAGTCTAGGAACACTATCTCAAAGGAACAATGACTAAGTTTCCTTTCAATCGGGAGAGGGTAATAGATTTGAAGGGGTAACATAGCTTGTTCATCATGACCTTCGGGGTCTAGTGAGAGACACAAGCTAGTGGGAGTTTTTGAGTGGTGGCATTTTGTCTGATAACTACTCGAAACGCGATTTAGTTTATCAAAAGAATACGAGGAGGAGTCTCTGATTTTAGCAGAGAATAGAGTATTCCATGCTCATAAATAGGCTATAGCATAGTCTTGGGACTGATGCTCAGCCTGCCTCCTAGTGGAATGTTTCTCACTGAGAAAGAAACCATAGACTTGCCCTATATAGTTATTGATGTACTACAATACACTGCTAAACTCGATTAAGATAATTGGTTGCAAAATAACGGTTAGCATTATTATGTAAACCGAGAAGTCTACCTAGAAGATGCTAGTGAATTTATGGATAAGGAGTGACCACTTCCGTAAATGTAGACATTTGGCATTTAATGCTTGAAGGTAGTACTGGATATTTTGCGCATACGTTCAGATTTTGACTGTTCGTGAAATGCCTTAATGAGACGAGTGAAGGTTGGTTGTAAGATTCTTGAGATCAGAAAGTGACAGTTGGACAGTCACAATTCTTCTGATAGAATCTATAAGCCTTAGACCTTGGAGTACGGTTACCCAAAGGAAGTTACTATCTGATTTAATCAGACCACGTCCAACATCGGTTGTTGGTAATTACACTGATAGATACTACTAGATTAGAATGTCAATCCACCCAGAACGCAGTGGGAGTATGGTTTAACCATTGACCCATTATGGTTGTGTGGACTTTATAGTCTTCTGAGGTGATTGATAACCTGTGGCTCTTTGTGGGCTGTATAAGATTCTGATCAGAGAGGTTGGTTCGAAAACCTTATCCCTGTGAATGGAGTTTTGGTACTCCAGTTCTGTTCAGCCTCTTGTAGAACCACCTAAGTGTCTCAGGCCCAGTGGGAGTAATTGGTCCTATGCCGAAAAGAGTCGAATGAATAGGAAAAATTAACTTTCAGCACAAAGCTGAGTGGTCTAGGGGTGTTCCTTAAAAAGGATAGAGTTAACCAGACCTTGAACTCTCTCACCACTCAGTCTTGCTAGATTTCGTTAGAAAGCAGAAAATAGGGGTGATCCCCTGAGACTTTCTTGCCGTAAAACAGAGTCTGGATTCATTTGGAACAAAAGGGTCTTGGTTAGAACAAATGGCAGGTTGACTGCCGGGACTTTTGTCCTTTGAGGATGTAAGAGAACCTTTGGGTCATTAAAAGTCGCATGTTTTAAAATATGTGGACTTGACCAGAATATCTATAAGTCTTTTGTAGACTGGGTATCAATATTGGTAAAATAGTAGTATTAGTGTTCATGAATGATAACATTGAAACATTTGGAAACAACATGTGTGTGCTATCTTAAGTCGGAAACTGACAGGCCAAGATTCTCTGGATGAGAGAATTGGACTATATTCTAAGAATCTGATTCGGTCAAATTCACGAGAATGAGTTATTGGCTATCCCACCTATCTTATTGAATAGGACGATCATGCATATACGTATGCAACATTCATCGAGAGTAGTCCTACCCTACCTCTCAGGAATGATTCTCTAAATCTTCGGATAAAGAGAAAATGGGATAGAGTCTCTCTTGGATAATGGAAAGTCAGGTTATCACAAGTCAATAGTAGTCAAATCTCGGATTCGAGCATTGAATAGCATTTTAGTACGTCCTCAAGTGTCTTTAGAGAACGAGGAATCATATGCTTGTATATTCAGGTGCAAACTTGAATATGGTTGACTACATTGATTCTGACTTGTAGTCAGATTAAAGATGATCATTAAGTTGATCTCGGGCTCAGTGTTTACTCATAGTGCTTAGAATTTCCTTTTAGGTCTGGGAGTAATTCCAGGTCTGATAAGCCGACATCACTTCATCGTGAAAACAGTGAAGAGATAGCTTAGAAGGATCTTCTCCGTCATAAGAAGTCAAAAGCATATTGAGAGAGAGTACCGCCTGATTGGAAGGACCGGCTACGTTTCAATCCTAAATATCGTCTTGAGTCGAAAACCTAGCTAATCAGTGTACCAAGTCGAGTGCTTGGAGGGTACGGCATTGATGGATATGTCTCATATGCTTTTAGTCGAGCGCTTGGAGGGTACGGCATTGATGGATATGTCTCATATGCTTTTAGAGCAAGTGGGAGAGTGTTGTGAATAAGATGAGAAAAGGTGTGCTCTAAAAACAATCGTTGCTTGTCATTTCGTGCAAGTGGGAGATTGTTAGGTGTAGTGCCCGAAAGACAATTTGTGTAATTGTTTTTAATAATGAATGACAGAATTTATCTCACCTTATTACTTGCTTTGTGCTTGTAAAGTAATACACTGCTGCAAACCCTAAGTATATCTGTATGTAACCACTTAACTCAGTGTATGGATACACGTGAGGATTGAGTTAGTGGAGATATGCTTAAACTATTAGTCCGTGGTGAACTTAATCAGAGTTTAGGGTCTATTGATTAAAACACTAATAATGCACCCAGAACACCTTAGGGTGTGATAGTCTTATCCAGACTATCGGCAGAGGGTACCTACGTGGGGCATTTATATATGATGGCATTCATATAGGACTGGACCGATTTAATCTGTATTTCTCGATATAATTCCGTAATCGAGGAATCTTATTAAATCATTAGATGATCATATATGGATCAACCTTAATCCTGAGGTGATCACAGGGTGCTGCTTGTCCTGGGGTAGTGTTTGATGTGTTAGTTACGGTTCACTTAAATATGTGTTCCAAGCCACTTCTCATTGGCACTATCTTCAGATGAGTGAGTAGTTCTGATTTTCACAGACATGGAATCCATTCCTTCCTGCGGGAAGTAGAGAGACATTCCCCTTATTTTTTAGCCTTAAGAAAGTGATCGATCCCGGGAGTTCATATTAGACTAATTGATCACTAGCCAGATATGTGAACTAATTGATCATCAGGGGGTTAATGGTAAATAAGGATAAGATATTCTAGTCGGGTTCACGGAGACATCCCACTCAGAATGGACAGTCTATGGAGGGTTAGTCCGTATGTAGTGATTATATCAATGGACGCTTATTCACTCTATGGGTTGAGTATAAGTATACATCTATAATCGGTAGAGTTCAGTTTCGGGTTTATGGTGGCGTAATCCCGGAATTACTAATTAATGTACTTATTCTGTTCGATGAATATTTAATTATTGGAGCTACTGGTTATAGGTCCATGGTCCCCGATGTGGCTTATGTAATTCGGACTAATAATCTTGTTATTTGGGCCTCAGTGATAATTAATTGGCTGAGCTAATTAATTGATATGCATGGATATTATTTAGTTGGGCTAAATAATATAATACAAATAAAAGACATTTTGTGTGGGCTTCTAAACCCTAAAAAGTGGCGCCTAAGGTCTCTAATTAGAACAAGAATTAATTTTCTTGTGTTATGGAAAATAAAAGATATTATTGTTATATGATTGGTTGGATGACTTGTTATTTGATTTCCTATTGGTCAATACATGTCACAATTAGTCATTAAGGAAAATATTCTTTTATTTTGTTTAATTAATTATTTGTTTAATTAATTAAAACTTGGAGATCAAGGATTTACTCTCCTATAAAAGGAGAGTTATTCCAAGTGTAAAATAAGATGAAAATTTCGACCACCATCAAATAAAAGAGAGAAAAAGTTAGTTTTCATGTCTTGGGTTTTTAGAACAAGAAAAACTACAAGTTTCTCTTGGTGTTGCATATCAAAGAGGTTCGTTTATCAAGAAGGGTGTCCACCAACCACCGTTTGGAGAACACATCGGAAGATCTTGGCTTCTCTTCCTACAATTGGTAACATGATCTTAACCCCCTTGTAGCAGTTTAAGTCCTTTAATTATGTATTATGATGTATAAGTCGTGATCCATCCGCTGCGCGTAGATCTAACTCATTTAGATCTAAGAACCTCCATCCTTCAATAAAGTTTGAGATCAATTTGGTACCGGGCGCTGATAGCAAAATACTTAACCGCTAACCTTAACCGACAGAGTATCGGGTCAACGGTAGTGTAGTGGTCTCAAGGTCAAATCAACAGGGAGTAATGTCTAAGTACCAAAGTCGACTTAGAACTTAGTTCAGGTCAAAATAATGGTTGAGAGTATTATACTAGTGCAAAAGTAAAGATTATACTAACGCGTTTACTTCTAAGTATTAAAGGGTATAGTCGAACTATGATCCCATGAGCTATTTTTACCCCTAAGGAAAGACTTAACAGGGAGCGTGTCTTAACCAACCTACCTATCCAATGTAGTTTAACGACATCCACGGGTGCCAACTCCTAATTCTAGCGATTAGATTGAACAACTCGATCTAACCACCCTATGTGAAGTTAATTAATTCTCCCTTTAGAAAACCGATTAACCTAACATGATTAAGCTCTGAGTCGATCGAACAACAATGACAAACCTCTGTATTGGGTTCGGACCTAACAACTAGGCCGAATCTACGCAACGATCCTAAAACCCCTTGTCCCACATCTCACCGCAAAATGCAATTATAAGTTCGATGTGTGTGACGGTGAACTAGGTGATCAATCTAATTCAAAGACGTTAAAATAAGTTTTAGGACGTGGATTAATCGTTTAAACAATAATTTACGCACTACACAGTTCCCTATCTCATCCCCCTTAGGGTTTTCGCTCGCTTTCACTTAATTTCACTACACATGAATTTAGCTACTCATAATTATGCTAATAAACAAAATAGGAATTGAAATCATGCTAGAAATAATAAAAGAGAAAGTATTCATTACCATATAACTGAGGAAAAATCTGATCTGAAACAGTACGAAGAAATAATCCACCAAAAAGACAATCTTTTGAACTTGAAATGTAAATCTAAGCTATGAAAAGTGTTTAGAATCAAAGGATGTAATTTATAGGATCAAGGGATCAAAGGGTGATCACACTACACTAAAATCGCCTAAGAAGAGTCTAAAGTTGGCCAAAGATGAGTATGGGCTGAATGAGCTGCGTATTTATAGAGTAGGTCGAAATTCTGCTAGTGTCGGTCCCGGACGCCTGTCTGGCCCATGTCAGACGCCCGTCTGACTGGAAAATAAGGCGATATTAGGGTTCCATCTTCAATGGACGGGCATTCGCATTCCTCTGAACGCCCGTTTGGTGATCCATGACTTGAGGCTTTTCGACCCCTGGACGCTCGTCTGGAACCCTGGACGTCCGTCTGTATTGTATGAGCTTTTTGAATCGGGCAAAACCTACTTAAACGCCCGTCTGGGGTTCTTTTGGACGAATGTCCTACTGAAAACATAACTTCCTGAATGATGCATTACTTCTGTGGACGCCCGTCTGGGGTTCTTTTGGACGAATGTCCTACTGAAAACATAACTTCCTGAATGATGCATTACTTCTGTGGACGCCCGTCTGGTATGGACAAACGCCCGTTCGATGTGGCTTTCCCTCAGACGCCCGTCTGAGGTATAGAAAACGCCCGTCTGGCTTGTCCTCATTCCAAACTTTGCTTTTCTTCACTTTTTATGCCACATTCGGGCCACGATTACGTCTCATAGTCCAAAACATCGCCTTCCGGGTCCTCGAGTCACCTAAGTCCTGCAATAACATAGACAAACAAACACCACGCATAATTCCGCAAGACAAAAGCGCTCGGAAAAGAGTGAAATATCGCTAAAAAGGCGGTGTTTACCATCGATATGACAGATTGAGTCCCCGTTTATATAATTCTCCATATTAATCGCGAAATAGTCTATATCTATCCAAAACATGCCAATACGGTGATAAACGGGGGCTAAACTACACACCAAAGTACAGTAAAGTTGACTCCCATCAGGCGCAGCCCGAGTAGCTAAGGCCCCTTATAGGATGGCTCCGGCTGAATTGAAAGAGTTGAAGGCTCAACATAAAGATATGTTAGAAAGGAACATACTTCAGCCAAGTACTTCACCATGGGGAGCCCCTGTTTTGTTTGTTGAGAAGAAATACGATAGTATGAGGATGTGCATTAACTACCGAGCGTTGAATAAGATCACTATCAAGAACAAGTATCCCTTGCAAAGGATTGATGATTTGGTTAATCAATTGCAAGGCAATAGTGTGTTTTCTAATATTATTCTTAGGTGGGATTATCATCAGTTGAAGATCAATGTAGCAGACATACCTAAGACCCCTTTTAGTACAAGGTATTGACATTATGAGTTCTTTGTCATGTCTTTTGGATACTCTAATGCTCCATCAGCATTTATTGACTTAATGCAGCGTGTTTTCATACCTTACCTGGATAAGTTTGTGATAGTGTCCATAGATGATATCCTTATCTACTAAAAGGATGGAAGAGAGCAAGAAGAGCACTTAAGGATAGTGTTGAATACTTTGAAGGAAAAATAGTTGTATGCTAAGTTTTTAAAGTCTGACTTCAGGTTGAAGCAAGTCAGTTTCTTGGGTCATGTGGTTTCTGGAGATGGCATTCAAGTTGATCCGGTAAAGATTGAAGAAGTTGAGAGATGGCCTAGAACTACCACAGTTTCAGAAGTGAGAAGTTTTCTTATTTTGGCCATTTACTATAGAAAGTTTGTGCAAGAATTTCTAAGATAGATACACCACTCATCAAACTCACACAAAGGAATGTGAAGTTTGAATGGACTAGTGAGTGTGAAAGACTAGTGAGTGTGAAATAGCTTTTCAAACATTGAAGGAGAGATTAACATTAGCACTAGTTCTGGAAGTTTCGGAGATATTTGATAACTACGATGTCTGCTTCGGGACAAGGTTTGGGTTGTGTGTTGATCCAAGGGGAAAATTGATTGCCTATGCATTTAGTCAGTGAAAGGTACATAAAAAGAATTATCCGACACATGACTTGGAGTTAGCAACGGTAGTTTTTGCCTTAAAGACTTGGAGGCATTACTTGTATGGGGTCAAGGCAAGAATCTTCACGGACCACAAGAGTTTAAAGTGCTTCCTCACACAAGTGAATTTGTATATGAGATAGAGGATATGGCTAGAGTTCGTAAAGGATTATGACTTGGATATACAGTACCATCTGGGTAAAGCAAATGTGGTTGCAGATGATTTGAGTAGTAAACCAATGTTTGTAGTTTCAGGGGTTGAAGACGTGGTATGACAGTTACATGAGTTGGAAATCTGACGTTTTGAGT
Source organism: Gentiana straminea (assembly GCA_036785695.1). Taxonomy (NCBI): domain Eukaryota; kingdom Viridiplantae; phylum Streptophyta; class Magnoliopsida; order Gentianales; family Gentianaceae; genus Gentiana; species Gentiana straminea. Next base: position 1,523,154 of record JAVUPR010000242.1, on the reverse strand, counting down.
AGTTTGGGAACCGTCAGTTTGTGGCTCCGTTGTTGGAAGGGTTAGAGTTGTTGGAAGATATCCGGGGAAACCAAGACGAACGCCTAGTGTTGGTTCATCTGAAGCAAGTGGCAAGAGAAAAGCCTATGGTTGGTTATATACTAGATAAGAATGGGAACCTTTGGTACCAAGAACGTTTATGTGTGCCTAATGTTGGTGTTGGAAATAAAATTTTAATTTTGATGATGATTCATCTTATTTAGTTACTTATTTGTTTACACCCCATTGATGAAGTGCTGAAACTAGTTGTTATAGTGAAAAGCTAAAAGATGACTAGAACTGAATGTATAGGTTTTACTATAGTCTGATAATTGTATAGGTTACATCAGACAAGAACTGTAATAGATAGAAGTGTCGTAAAACTAAAAACTAAAAATCATCTAGAAAACTGGAACATGACATAAAACTGAAGATGTACACCTAAATCTGAAGTCGTACTCAGAACTGAAGAAGGTAAGTTCGCTGAGGGAACGGACTCAGTTGACTTATCTAAATGAAGAACTGAGGGAACAAACTCAGTATATGAAGAACTGAGGGACACAAACTCAGTTATAGCATATTGAAGAACCGAGGGTTCAGACTCAGTTATGAATACTTAAGCCGAGACTGTATAGTTAGAATTTAGGTAAGTCTGTGATGGCCTGAACTGACTTTATGGATCTTTAAGAAGACCTAAGAATCATAAGGACAATGATATCTTTGATGATTTGTATAAGGAACGGTGTAATCTGATTCAGTCATATAAAATCAGATAAATAGAGCACTAAGTTTTGAAGGAGAGTAAAAACTCAGTTAGGCTCTAAGTCAGTTAACAAATTGAAAACTGACACACTCAGTATAAAACTGAACAGGACACTCAGTTTTATAGTTAGCCATCAAAGCAACTGAAAGCACATCCGAACGTTATAAATCAAGGATTTTAATTGGATAAAGAACTGACATGTCAAAACGGTCACTGACACCTGACATCTGGAAAATATGGACGTTGATACAATTCAAATTCAAGCAAGATGAACGTTGGACCTCACACTATAAATAGAGGACTTTGCATCAAGAATCAAACACCGAATTAAAAAGATTACAGGCATTTTTGTGCACAACTCTAGTAATCCGAATTGCTATCAATATCTGCGCTCAACAAGATCATATCTAGATCTCTTCAAGTGTTCAAGCTATATCGATCAAATCCAGAATTCGACACTTTGAAGAACCAAAAGCAAGAATAAATTTATTGATTCTCAGCCCAACTTTGATTCTTAATCAAAGGTTTAGACGTGAAGCAATCCGGTCAAGGATTTGCCAAGGACAGTTGTCATTTGCAGTTGGGCAGACTGTGGTTGTGGTGGTAGCTGGTTAAGAGGCAATGCCACCCTCTGAAGACCAGTGGTTCAAGCAGTTGGAGAGTAGCAATCCGACCTATTCTTTGATTGTTTAGATAGTGACACTACGGATTAGTCAAGGACAATCGTTTAGGACTTTTTGTAGAAGCTTACCTCAGAAAGTTCTAGTACAATTTTCCTCCTACATCACAGGGGAAAAGTGGACGTACATGATTACACCACCTGGAACCACTATAATTCTTGGTCTACTTATTTACACATTTACATTCAGTCATTTCCTAATACAACATTTATTATTATAAAGCATACTGGATCTGATTGTTATACTTACTCACAGTTCACAAACTGACATTCACCAGAATTCAGTTTTGCATACTTAGCTTTTTCTTATAGAATTAACAAAATCCAGATAAAGGCTAAAACTTAAATCCGCTGCGGTTGACTCAGTTTTGTTATAAGTTAGTTTGACTTAGACTCAGCTTAGTCAGCTCAGCTCCACACAAGTTAAAACTGAACCTTAATCGTTATACATCTAGTTTTTGGTGACAAGTTTATTCACCCCCCCCCTTTAAACATGTGTTAGCCTTTCCAAGGGACCAAAAATTGGTATCGGAGCAGTGTTCTTTAACAAGTCATTGTTAAAAACTCACTTGCTCTAGTTATCTCCTCTAGTTGTTCTCCTGAAAAAGCTCAGTTTATCAGTTTCCAGTCTTTGCATAATCCTGTTCTTATTCACTTACAAAATGGATAACAATCAGGATGCTAGACAGATGCTAATGTGCAACATGGGCAGATTTGATGAATACAAATGTCGTTTTCAAGCCTTTCTAGCAGCCTCTCATGATGAGATGATAGACGTACTTACTGATGGACCTATCCAATTTGCTCACACGCAAACTGTCAATGGTGAACAAGTTAGAGTTCTCAAGCCCAAAAGCGAGTGGACCAATGATGATTGAAAAAGGAATAACCTGAACAATGTTTCCATGGATATCATACTCAGAACTCTTGACAGCAATATGTATTTGAAGGTCAAGGATTGCACTAATGCAAAAGAAATATGGGAGAAACTCCAACTGGCTTGTGAAGGAATTGACTCCATCCAAGAAAACAAGATCTCAGTTGCAAAACAAATGTTTGAGAATTTCAAGATGAAGTCAGACGAAAATATTGATCAGATGGAAACAAGATTCAGCGCCATCATGGACGTACTAGCATTACTCAAGATCGAGTACACCAAGAAATAAATCAACACTAGAATCTTGAAGGCTTTACCTATGTGCTGGAAGATGAAGGTCATAGTAATGGAAGAATCGAGAAGACTTGATATAGAAGATTCTTTCAAAATCTTCTCAGACCTGAAAGCTTATGAATTCAGCGAGGACTTCACAAGTACAACTGCAATAATCAAGGCTCTAGAGGAACCAAAAACAACGGCTCTCACAGCAGCTTCAAATGATAATCAAGAAACCTCATCTAGCAATCTTCAGCAATTGGATAAGATGGAGGAGTAGATGGCTGTAATGATGAATAGAATTCGAATAATGAAGAGTGGACATCTAGTGACTTAGAAGTTTATCCCGAAGACCCCTGAAAAGAGAAAAGATGATGAATATCCCTGCTTTAATTGCAAGAAGCCTGGACACTACAAAGCTGATTGTCCAGAGCTACTGGTAAGAAGACTCAGCAATGAAGAACGGGTAGAAGAGCTCTTTTAGCTGGAGATGAGTCAGACTATGAAGCTGGCACTGAAAGACTATCATATGACACGGCTCTTACGGCTCACATGGAAGAATCAAATGAGGTATGTGAATCTAACTCAAAGTATTCCGTAGCTCAGATTTCCATGCAAAATACGAGTTCTTCGTCTGCTGACTCCAATCCAAAAAATCTAGAATTAGATGAAACACTTGACGAATTGATGAATCAGCTGCTAACCATCCAAGCTGGTTATTAATCAATTAAAGCTAAGAAAGAAGCTATAATTCTTGAAGTTGAAAGATTGAAGTCTGAACTGAACATGTTGAAACTGAGTAGAACTGACAAAGGGAAGAGTCAATATCAGCAGCAGCAACTGAATCTTTTGCTCAATCAAGTTTAGCTACTGGATTCAAATCCGGAAAGCCATATGGAGACAAAACTGGCTTAGGATTTGATACACAACAATCTTCTAAGGAAAGAACTAGCAAAGCTACTGAACCTAATATCGAAACTGGTATTAAGTTTGTAGCCGAGGAACTTCCACAAACTGAGAAAATCGCTGAACCAGTAAAGTCAGCATCCCATAAGTTTTATAAGAAAAGAGTTGCACCTACCAATAAAGGTAAATCAAATGATAGATCAGCTGTACCTCAATAAAATAAAAATGGTAGACCAACTGCCAGATCTATAAAAGCTGATCAAGTCAAGATCCAGAGATATTTTAATCAAAGTAAATATCACATAGATGCTTCTATAGTCTTCATTCTTATATCATGTCCACTCATAGACATTTTCAAGGTGCCAACATCCTTTGTTACTGTACTTATAGAAGTCATCATGGATTCCATATTATTAGCTTGAGTAGAAACAACACCCATGATATTCTGCATCAAATTTTCCCATTTTTCATCTCCTTCAGTGGATGGAGTCGAACTTTGAGTAACGGGAATGCTTTTGTGTGGTATGTTGTGGGTATAAATGACTTGGTGGTTGTTGGGGGTGTTGATTCGAAGAATTTCCATGGTAGATTTGGTTTTGAGCATTAGCATTGTACGAGATCTTGTATTGAGTGGGATATGGTGGTTTCCCTTTCTTGCTTGTGTTTTCGGAAAATGGAAAGTAGGATGATATCTTTGACTGGCATTGAAGGAGTTTGAATAAGTGTTTTTCAAGTTCTAATGTTGTTGCATGAAACTCACTTCTTCCCTTGAGTACCTTTCGGATTCTTCTATTCCCAATGACATGTTATCATCGTTTCTCATGCCATCATTCAAGTTTTCATTAAATGCATTGCCTTACGAGCTTGAGCTCTTGCTTGATTTCTTACCATCAAACATCCTATTAAGAGTCTCCAATTGTGCTAAAACTTCCAAGTTAGAAGTAGTCTCACCTACAAATGCAACTTTCCTTGTGCTAGAGCCGGTTTCCCATATTCTGTTATTCTTTGAAATCTTCTCAATTGCATTATATACAACGTGCACTTCACTCATCATCAAAGAGCCACCACATGCATGATCAACATCCGCACGTGACTCCTTCCTCAAATTTTGACAAAAGAGTTGAATTTGCGTGTCAATAGAATAACCATGATCGGTACAAGCTCTCAACAACATCTTGAATTTCTCTCACGCACTTCCAATTGTCTCTTCGGATCCTTGTCTAAAATTGGAAATCTCATCCTTCAATTCCAAGTTCCTTCCCGGAGTAAAGTTGTTGGTCCCTTAGAAAGGAAAACACAAATTTAGAGAGGGGGGGGTGAATAAACTTGTCATTGTGTGGAGTTAAGCTAACTTAGCTGAGTATAAGTCAAAACTGACTTATCCTGAACTGAGTTAACCGGCAGCAGATTGAATTAAGCCATTAAACAAGTGAACTAGATGAATAAAACTATGATGCAGTAAATAAATGCATAATGTAAATAAACAAGAATTATAGAGGTTCCAGGTGGTGTAATCCTGTCAGTCCTCACTTCTCATGTGATGCGGAGGCCAAATTCACTATGTTCTTGAGGTTTACAGTTACAAGACATAAAGTAAATTCTAGACACTTGATTTTCCTTCACTAATCCCTAGCTTCACAATCTTCCAGCTTCAGTCTTCAACAGGTAGGATTGTTGTTTGAACTAAGCTTGCTACACTGGTCCTTAGAGGGTTGAATTGCCTCTTCACTAGCTCATCACAAACACAGTCTTCCTGACTGCAGCTCAACTTTCCTTCACACCTTCTTGGTGTTTCACAGTCAAAAAGCTTTGATAAAATCAAAGTTGAGACTTGAATCAATAACTATGATTCAACTATGATTTGAGCTTTCTCTTCTAGATATATAAGTTATGCACAGCTCTGTATTTCTTCAGGTGATTGATCTTGATCTTTCTTGAATGCTTTATGATCACTTGAAGATATTTCTTGATCTTGCGATTAAATGCTTAGCAGGAATTCTTATGATTTGCTTTCCCCCTTAGTATGAACTTTATAAATTAAATTAATTCATAGAATTCTGCCCTTTCATCTTGTTGTAGAAGAACTCTATTTATAGGGGTTTCTCTAACGGTTAGTTCATTTGAATTTGAATCCTTATAGATGTTAGTGGTCCTGCTTTTCTTCTGTGTGTCAGTGTCAGAAAGGACACTTTTATAGACCAATTAAATTGCTTGATATATAACGGTCTGATTTCTCTTCAGCTAAAAACTGATTTAATCATTACACAGTCAGTTATCAGTTTTCAAAGAGCATTAACTGAGATTTTACACTTCTCCAAAATCTCAGTACTCTATCCTTCATCTGATTATAATTGACTAAATCAGAGTACACCATAAGTATAAATCATCTAAGAGTTCATTGACCTTATGGCTCTTAGGTCTTCATACTAGATCCATAAAGTCCGTTCATGTCATCACAATCTTTCCTGAAGTCTAACTTTACAGTCTCGGCTTAGTCTTCTTAAACAGAGTTTGAACCCTCAGTTCTTCTATCTTCAATAACTGAGTTTGAACCCTCAGTTCTTCAGTTTCTGTTGGTGTGCTCTTATGTCAGTTTTCCAGAATCTCCTTTGGATCTCAGTTACCTTCTAGGATTTCAGTTTCCTTAAGGTATTTACCTCTCTATGTTCTGAACCTAGAACTATTACAGTGCTTGTCTGATTAACTTATACAAATATCAGACTCTATTAAATCCTATACATTGATTTCTAGACATTTTTTTTGCTTTGCACTATAATAGCTAGTTATGACACTTCATCCATGGGGTCTAAAAACAATAACTGAATAAGTGATGAATCATCATCAAATCATAAATTTTATTTCCAACAATTTCCCCCTTTTTGATGATGTCAATACCCTCCTTAAAAGCAATGCAAAAAGATAAAGGCAAAAACAAAACAAACTGAGAAACTAAGATTTTATTAAAGATATTGATTTACAATACAGAGTATTAAAATACAATACATGAAAAGAAACTAAGTGCCAACTTCTCTTCTTTTTACTTGACATTTTCATTGTCATATATTTCAGCGTATTCTCTCATGGCTTCATTAGTTGTTGTGCTTTCAATTCCGTGAATACTTGAATAGATGTTCCATGAGTTAGACATATAGTGTTTACTGAAAAATTTGCTTTTGAAAAGTACAAAAAATACAAACACTATTTGTCTCAGTTTTTTACGTGTACCAGTCTTAGTAGATTCAAAATAAACCCAGGTTCCTCTTTCTCGACTTTTTCTGAGATTTTCTCGAAGGTGCCATTTCTCTCCTATTTGCTCAATTTGTGCCAGAAATGCATGATTATCTTTTGCATACTGAGAAAAGTTGATAAGGATTGTTCTCTAGATTCTCCTTCTCTTAAGGGCATGTCTTTGAAGATGTTGTAAAGACGAGCATCTAGACCAATCCTTTTCTCAGTTGGTTCAACAAACTTTGCAATAAGTTCCATTTCCTCATCAGTAATATCTCCTCTAGCTTTCTTCAGTTCGACCAGTTTATCATCAATGCTTTCCAGAACTTTTGGCATATCCAGCTCATTGACTTTTAACAAATCTAAACTTTCCTCCTTATTGACATCATCTTTATTGATCAAACTCTTGATATAGTTAAGTGTTGTTGAGCAGATGCCAATATGGTTTGGGCGACAACTGAATCTTTCATTCAATTTTCTAACAAGGTCATTCTGTCGACCAAATTGTTAAGAATGCCTTCCCATCTTTTTGTTGTTTCAGCTTTCCTTGAATCGTTTTCAATGGTTCTTTTGCGAATTTCAATCAAGGTGTCCTGACAATTGCCTCTGACAGTATCTAATCTTTTCTCCATGTTAGTCCTTTCAGTCTTGCATTCTTCCATGGACTTTAACACTTTTCCAAACAAACTGATATCATCCTTCTGAATACGAATCAGCTCATTGTGGTAAAACTTGATAATTTCAACTTCAGTAGGAATGTCTTTTCCAGTTTCAACTCTTTGTTCCTCAACTTTACTTGTTTCAACTTCAGTTACTTTTGTTTCTTTGAGGGGAGTAGGAACAAGCTTCTTGAGTTTTTCCTTGTAATCCACAGACTTCCTTCTTTCCTCAGATTGTCTTCTTATTTCCTCTAATCTTGTCTGATCAAATTCTCTAACTGGTGATAATTCAACATTGAAATTATCATCAGAATCTTCACATGCTTTATTAGCTTCAGCCATTGCTATCTCACGCACAGTTTGGTCAGTTGGGAACTGATAGCCGGTTTCTTCTTTATTTTGAGATCCAGACTGAGTTTCAGAATCTGAATCATCACTGCTTTCTTCAGAATTATCTTCATTATCATCATCAAATTTATCATCTCCAGCTTTCTTTTCTTAAAGAGATGCAAGAATTCCTCTTTGTAGGTTGGCATCTCCTTGTGAATCATCATCATCATCATTGTCATCTTTCTTAAAGATTCCTCCTGCTGCAGTTTTCTTCTAGTGATTTTCTCCGATCAACGCATATCCATTATTCAAAAATTCATCAGTGTTGATCAGTTCTAACAAATGACTGATGTTGTAGAGACAACACCCATTTCTCTGTGATTTCCTTTCTGCTAAATGACTCATTTGATTTGAAATGGAGCTGAGTTTCCAGTTTGGTAGGCAAGCAGCCTTTTGCAGTCTGATACAATAAGTTCTCCAATGTTGATAGATGATTTAGATGGAGTTGTGATTGCTTCACCATCTCTTGGAATCTCCAGATTAGATTCCATAAGAGCCTCAACTTTTTCAGTTTCTTCAAGATCAGTTTTCCTGGTATCCCCTACAGCAACAATTGGGACTAAGCTGCTTCCAGACTCAATTTCACGAACTGAGATGGTAGTCTCAGTTTCTAAGATTTCTTCAACAACAACAAGTTCCCCTATTTACTCAGTGACTTGTTCTTTTGCTGACTCACGCTCCAATTCAGCAACTGGTTCTTCTCTAGGTGTTGGTTCAATAACCACATCTTTTGCTGGTTCAATAACTTCTTCATCAACTGATTCCTCTGCTCTCTTATCTTCCGGTATAACATCTTCATGACTGACAAGCTCATCCATAGTGATTACTTGTTCATGTCTTGATTCTACTTCAGCAAATTCTTTTTCTTCAGATTGAGAGGCTTCAATGTCTTTGAGTGACTCCTCATACTCAATTCTAGATACTAACTTTTGTGGAGTGGATCTAGACTTTGAGAGTAGCTTGAGCATTGCCATTGTCTCTAAGTCAATCAGTCTTTCCTCACTGTCAGTTTCTTCACTATCAAACTCTTCTCTCTGGGTGTGTTCCCTCTGAGTGTCAGCTTCTTTCTGAATGTCAGTTACTGGTAGTGAAGGAACAACTTCTTCTCTAACATAGGTTTCTTTCTCAGTAAGTACATTCTCAGTTTGGATAGGTTTGGTGGGCGTTTCTTTAGTTCTCAGTTTCTTTGCTGTGCTATCGACAATTGAAGTAGCGGATTTTGTTGGAAAAGGCTCTAAAACCTTGTTTGCAGTATCAGTAACCTTTGCTTGAGTTGAAGCTTCTAGCTTCATTTTCCTTTTTACCATTTCATCAACTTGCTCAAAAACTTTAGCACTGGTTTGAAGTTTTTTTGATCTTATGCTCTTCTTCTTTGGTTCAACTATAGAGCCATCAGCTTTTCTCTTTCCAGACTTTCCTTCTTTGACTGCAAGTTTCCCTTCTACAACTACAGTTTCCTTTTTCAAAATGGTCAATAATTCTTTGAACTAAAATCGCCAGAGTCTTCTTATGGTAAAATTTGCCTTTCTTCATATCGGTCATCTTCTTGGGTACATCAAAAGATTGTGCCATAAGTTGATCCAGAATGTATCTTTGCCAGTTGAAATTTTCTTTGAACCAAATAATGCACAGAAGTTCCAATTTGCTGCCCGACAAATTGCTAATGTTTCCTGCGTTTCCAATCATGCAATTTGCCAACATCTTGGTAAGAATGTTAAATTCATGTTTAAGTAGGCTAGTGCTTCGAGTCTGCAATACTGAGGAATCTAGGTTTATTACAATATCTTTCCATATTTTCTCTTTCTGTTCTTTGCTTAATTTGATAGCTGTTGAGCCTCCAGATTTGTCGAAGATGAAAATATTTGCTAACAGATCTTCAGTAACTTTGATTTCCTTTCCATTGACAGTGGTTGTAAAGGTATGAACATCTTTCTCCTTCTATGGTCGTCTTACCAAATTCATAGAAATCTCCAACACTTTCTAGACAAACACTTTGCAGATTGATGTTAAACACTTGTTCCAGCCCCTTCATTGCTTGAATCTTTATGGTAATTTCCTTGGCTAGGGTCTGATCAATGTATTTAGCAGTGAATTGATCAACTGATATGATCATTCTAGGTTCAACTCGGATGAAGGCCATTATTTCTAGAAAATTTGAGTTGGAACGAGATATTGAGAGAAAGAGCTTCAAAGGATAATTATAAAAACTGAATGTAAAGAATAAATGGGGAAAAACAAATGGTATTTATAAGTTGTAGAAAAAGTGGTTGAAAGATCTGAGTGGGATTCAAAACGTCTTATCTGGAAACGTTGAGATTGCAAAATGGATGATGAGTGGAAAAGATGGATGGTTGAGATTAAAGTTGGTCACATCCGTAGCACATATCAGTAAATACGGTAGGTGCAGTGTATCTCCAGCTGTAACTGTCCAGTTTGTCCTTATCCAGAACTTGTAGTAAATTCAATAACTCAGTTGTGAAAACAACTCAGTTTTAATAATTGCCACTTCTCAGTTTTCAGCGTGTGATATTTTCATGCAAAACAGAATGAGAGATTTTTGGTACCCATACACACTTAGGTCCTTTTAGATTAGTTTTTGGTAAAGGCTTTTTGACCTTAGTCTTAGTCTTTACATACCTCTCTTGATATTTTGACTGAATAAAGTTAGTTTTTACAAACTTATGAGTTTTTAATCTAACAATCCTAGGTTCATTTAAATTGTGAAACTGATGTGATCTTGAAACTACCGGTGCAATCCAGTCCTCATCAGTAGGAAAGAGTCTTCCTTTCCCCCTGAATCTATTATTCCAGGAATGATTTTCATTCTTCTTTGAATATGACTTGAATGTTCTTCTGACTGATCTTTGATCAGTTTTGCCTATTTCAGCCATCTGATACCTTCTATAGAATCATTTTGTTTGCTACTGACTGATTTTATTGTTTTGTCAGTTTTAGTTCGAAGCTGTGCCGAGTAATCGTTAGTTCTAACAATATTGTCAGTTTTCTGAGTTTTTGACTTTTGTGCAGCTACAAACTTGTGTGCAGCTGTACTAGGTTTGAACTTATAATTTTGTTGACCGGCAAACCCTAAACCAGTTCTGTCTGCAAATGGTTTACCAGGTTTGAACTGAACGTTGGGGATTGGATCAACTGATGTTTCTGTGAGGTTTATTGCATCTGTTAATTCATCAGTTGAGCAAGTCTACTTAGTTCCATTATTAGCTTTGATAAGATTGATCTCAGCAGTCAATCTTAGAACTTCGGTTTTCGATTGATCTTTTTCTTTTTTGACATTCTCATAATTCTTTTGAATCACCTCTAATTCCTTTATGAGTATGTCCAAGATTTCATTGAAATATTCATTTCTATGATTGTTCATGGCACTGTGAGTGTTTAAAGTGAAAGTACCTACTTGATTGTATTTGATTGATAAATTCTCAGTTTCATCTCCTTCATATTCCAATATATGCTTCCCTTTCTCTGATTTGTCATTTTATTTTACTTATTTTGTTCCAAACAGTATGATTTCTTCATCACTCTCAGCATGATCATTTCCACCAAATATTATGGGTAAGGTTTCAACATTATCTTCATTGCTTGTGATAAGTGGATCTTCAATGAAAGTCTTAATCAGCATTTCATAGGTTTCAGCAACAAAAGCCTACAATTTAGTTTTGTATTCATCAAATCTTAAGAACGAACAAATTAGAATGTTTCTAAACAGATTGTGTGATTCCATGACGTAGTTTTGAAAAACTTCACAACTTTATGAAAACAGATATCGGAAACAACTGATGCCCTATTTAATCTAGAGATTCGAAGTAGTAGCAGCTTTGGATCACCTCCAAAAGGAATAACAGCTCTGATACCAATTGTTGGTCCCTTAGAAAGGCTAACACAAGTTTAGAGGGTGGGGGGGTGAATAAACTTGTCACCAAAAGCTGTCCCATAAACTGAATCTTAAACCAAATTTAGTTCAACTCAAACTTGCGGAGTTAAGCTAACTTAGCTGAGTATAAGTCAAAACTGACTTATCCTGAACTGAGTTAACCAGCAGCGGATTAAATTAAGCCTTTAAAAAATGAGTTATCAGTTAATGTGCTGACTCAGTTTCTAGTGTTTGCTGAGTAAATGAACTAGATGAATAAAACAATGATACAGTAAATAAATGCGTAATGTAAATAAACAAGATTTATTGAGGTTCCTGGTGGTGTAAACATGTCATGCCTCTCTTCCTCAGTGATGCGGAGGACAAATTCACTATGTTCTTAAGGTTTACAGTTACAAGACACAAAGTAAATTCTAGACACTAGATTATCCTCCACTAATCCCTAGGTTCACAATATTCCAGCTTCAGTCTTCAACATGTAGGATAGCTGTTTGAACTAATCTTGCTACACTGGTCCTTAGAGGGTTGAATTGCCTCTTCACCAGCTCATCACAAACACAGTCTTCCTGACTGCAGCTCAACTTTCCATCACACCTTCTTGGTGTTTCACAGTCTAAAACCTTTGATAAAATCAAAGTTGAGACTTGAATCAATACTATGATTCAATTGTGATTTGACCTTTCTCTTATAGATATATAAGTTATACACAGCTCTGTATTTCTTCAGGTGATTGATCTTGATCTTTCTTGAATGCTTTATGATCACTTGAAGATATTTCTTGATCTTGCGATTAAATCCTTAGCTTGAATTTTTATGATTTGCTTTCCCCCTTAGTATGAACTTTTTAGATTAAATTAATTCTTAGAATTCAGCCCTATCTTCTTGTTGTAGAAGAACTCTATTTATAGGGGTTTCTCTAACGGTTAGTTCATTTGAATTTGAATCCTTATAGCCGTTAATGGTCCTACTTTTCTTCTGTGTGTCAGTGTCAGAAAGGACACTTTTATAGACCCATTAAATTTCTTGATATATAACGATCTGATTTCTCTTCAGCTAAGAACTGATTTAATCATGACGCAGTCAGTTATCAATTTTCAAAGAGCATTAACTGAGATTTTACTCTTCTTCAAAATCTTAGTACTCTATCCTTCATCTGATTATAATTGACTAAATCGAGTACACCATAAGTAAATATTGTTGAAATAGTGTCCTAAACCCAATCGGGTTGGACCGGATCCGACCGGGTCGGATCATTTCTACTATTTCTTTATGTTTATACATATATTAAATGGCTTTTCTGTTGTCATATATATGTTCTTTTAAAAGAACTAATTAAGAATTGTTCTATGATAACGTCCTTAGTATCAAACTGTGGTAGAGAAACCATGATAGGCGATTATGGTTGATGAGATCTCTAATTACTTTAATAAGTTTGATACTTAAATGTCTCCAGGCTGATGTACTATTAAACATGGCATTTGTAGTAAAAACAGGCTAGCACGTATTGGATGTCTTCTGTCTTTAAGGGCAGAGATAGATCTCATCTATCGAAGTGGAGAGACACTTGGACTGTACGTGGACGTGTATTAGAGAATGCGTACGTTAGACTGACCCACTTACACGGATAAGTGTCACACTATGTGACGGTTGTGTAATTATCCTTAGGACCAGAGTCTACATGGCATCACGGCGTGGATTGTCATGCTTTGACACTATTGAGGTTTCTCCTAGCCACGGGGCAATCATGCGGTAGTGATTGGGTGTGATACTAAAGCATGCGGAGTATACATGTTTGGTCGTCTAGAAATCGCGTACCCTATCAGTAGGGGTGAATATCCGAAAGGGCCTACTTGTAAGGAATGTCGTACTCTCGTGAATCTTTGCAAAGTGGAAGTAAATGAGTTACTTCGAGAGAGCTTAATATCCAGATTATAAGATACGGTAGTTGATGTTTTGACACTCGACTAACGACTGTATGGATATTATTACAGTGATAGAATTGTAATTTACACGGTAACTGTTTCACATGAAAGGTAGTAGTCATTGCATTTGACTCTTCTGATGATTGGGGGTCACGGTGTGTTGCTAGACACTATCCCGTGATCGTTAGGTATGAAGGGCATTTTCGTAATTTGCATTTGTGTCTACGGCCAACATATTTGGAAGCCTATCGGGTCACACAAATATGAACATCTTGCAGGATTAAAATGTGGTTATAGTTGATGACCAAATAAGGAAAGTTTATCTCGAGACTATAAAGGTTATAGTGGTAAATTAATATAGTGGTTTTTATTTATTATGAATAAATATAATACACGATATTAATTATGTTGATTAATTAAATATACACATAATGTATGTGTGTCGAAATTATTGGGTATATTGATACACATGTATTTTGTAAATTAATTAATCATAGTATTATATTAATTAAAGAATTTTCCGGAAGCCAAATTGTTGGTCAAAGGGGCGCCACTTTCAATGTGTATAAGATACATTTGGATTGTGCAATTAAATTTATAAGATTACCGTAATATTAATATTAGATATTAATTGATTTTGAAAAATAGATTTATGGCAATAAGATAAAGATATATTCAATATAAGATATTGTCAACATATATCTTGGAAATATAATTAATATAAGATATTGAATATTAATGAGATAAATCAATCAATTATATTTTCCTTATTTTATTGGGAAAATGTTTTCTTCTCCTCCACACCAAGTAAGGGCGCCACTTCTACTATAAATAAGAGGTGGGTGTCAAGCTCTTTTGTACATCACAATTCCAAGAGCTAATAGTTCTTGTGTAAAATAGAGAGCATTCTATAGAGAGTTGGAGAGAGTGGAAAAGGCCAGTCTAGCAACCGGAGTTTTCCAATAGCAATCCCTGATGGGATTCCGGCGGGCTGTTCATGTGGACTAGCAGTAGAGGCCGAACACTTGGGTGGCTCTATGCAGAACTACTCTCCTAAGACGGTCAAAGCATCGATCTTTCAGATAAACCAAGGTATCCACCATCTACTAGCTTATTTGTTTATTGCTTAAACGAAGTCGATCGTGGGTAAAAGGAAATCAAATTTTTGAATTCTGCTGCGTTCCCGCGTAGATTTCCTAACATATATCATCTAAGAGTACATTGACCTTCTGACTCTTAGGTCTTCATACAAGATCCATAAAGTTAGTTCAGGTCATCACAATCTTGCCTGAAGTCTAACTTTACAGTCTCGACTTAGTCTTCATAAACTGAGTTTGAACCATCAGTTCTTCTATCTTCAATAACTGAGTTTGAACCCTCAGTTCTTCAGTTTCTGTTGATGTGCTCTTATGTCAGTTTTCCAGTATCTCCTTTGGTTCTCAGTTACCTTCTAGGATCTCAGTTTCCTTAAGGTATTTACCTCAATTTCTCAGTTCTGAATCTAGAACTATTACAGTTCTTGTTTGATTAACTTATATAAACAACAGACTCTATTAAATCCTATACATTGATTTCTAGACATCTTTTTTCTTTGCACTATAACATCTAGTTATGACACTTCATCAATGGGGTCTAAAAACAATAACTGAATAAGTGATGAATCATCATCAAAACATAAATTTTATTTCTAACAAAAGTATTGCTTTAAAAACTCATTCTGGATGTTTTCCCAACTTGTCAAAGAATGATGTTGGAGTGACATAAACCAATCTCTAGCCTTTCCTTTTAATGAAAAAAGAAACATCGACATCCTTGTCATCTCTTGATGAATGCTTTGACTCTTGGCCGTGTTACACAATTCTTCAAATATATATAGGTGGTGATGAGGGTCTTCATCATCTTCACCAAGAAATTGGGCACTGTGTCAATTAATCCAAAAAGATGGGATTTCACCTCAAAGTTATTTGCTCCATCATTGGGTAGGCAAATTGGATTGTTGGTTTCATTTCTTCTCAAGGTTTGATAACAAATAGGCCTCTGGTTTGGAGGGTTATTGTGGTTGTTGTTGTGGTTGTTTTGGTTGCAGTTTTGATTGTTTTGGTTATTATGGTTTGGTGGTGGTGGAGGACTTTGTAGATGTGGGTTTGGATTGTCGGGATTTTGTGCATGACCTTGGGCATGGTTTAGTCCTTGTTCGAATTGTGCATCTACATTGTTCTCATCCACTTCCACTCCTTGGCTAGATGATCCTTGGGAAGATTCTTCTCTTTGTTCCAAACTACAACGATCTTGACTATTCTTAATTTCCACGTTCCTTTCCCTAATATACTTGTTGATATCCGGTACAAGAGGAGTAAGATGAGCCTTGCAACTTCAAGTTCGGTGTATCCACTACAAGATCGAATTAACAAGAAAACAATAAAATACCACTTGGCAACTTACCAAGAGGTAAGCACCAAGGAAACCAAATAAAAATGAGATTAGAAAAAGTGCTGACTTATTTTCAAGAATTTTGAGCTAACACAAGTGTCGACCATTACACATTCCCCGGAAACAGCGCAAAAAACTTGATCGAAACTTTTTTGGTGTCCAATCTTTCTGGTAGTGTACCGGGTCAATAGTAGTCTAGAAAGTTGTCAAGGTCGTATCCACAAGGAATGTGAGCTCAAAAACCAATTAGCTATTAATATCTTGATATAATTCGCAAGAGAAAAAGAAAGTAAATGTTCTAAACTCTACTATTGAATGGATAATCAAAGGGTAAAAAGGCCTAACCACGGCAATTTCATTGATCAAGCAACCTCTTTTAGTATCTTGGGAATGGTTACCTACAAACCTTCAAATGATGTTAAAGTGTGTGAAACGGTGCATCCTAAGCTAACAACTTCCCCTCATACGAGTGTACAAAGTTGCACTATGCCTTCTCCCTGGCCTAAGAACCCTAGACCTAATGATTCGACATGATAAACACTTGGGTGCAAGAACTAGTCAACTCACCGGATAAGAAATTGAACTCCAATAAAGGTCAACTTTACCTTCTGGTTCTCCTATCTCTTTCCCACACCTAATATCTATGTTCGGTATCCACCAATGTATGTGTGCAATCATTGGTTAACTACTCCAACACAAAAAAACCATACAATGCAAGTAGGAAAAGATTCAACATGAATGAAACTATGAAATATGAACAATCACTCCCAATCAACCATAAGAGATTAAACTATCACAACTACATTGCATTGCCTAGTATGGAACTAGCCACTTATAACTATTACAACTATGAGCACCAAAATGTCAAAGTTAGCATGCATAGCAATGAAAACAATTAAAACAAGGTAAAAGCTAAGAATTTACCAATCACAAGATATGAACTTGAAAAGGAAGCTTTCATTAAACTTAAAATGAGTTTAATGGAGTTTGATACACCAAAGTTATAATCTTCCGCCAACCAAAGTAATCCAGAGGATCAAACTAGAATTCTTAACACTTACAATTGCATTTAAGAGATAAATATAAGTGATTTTGGCTAGGAGAGCCTTGAGGGTTGGGGTGCCTTCAATATGAGTGAGAGAGTGGTAGGTGAGTGCTCTTGCAAATGGAGTAAATGAGCTCTTTTAATTGCTGAATTCACACTTCCGGTTTTAGCCGGACAAATCTCGGTTTGAACCGGTGCTGACAAAGTAGTTGGGATCTAACATCTTGCGTTAAATGTTTCAGCTGAGATAAATTTTGAATTCTGGTCTGCACCGGATACACAAAAAACCTTCGGTTTCCCTTGAATGCTACATGGCGTGAGCCGCCTGAATTCCGGTTTAAGCCGGATACATAACATAAGTGAAGATTCTCCTCTTGATGCTTATATTGCTTCTCCAACACTCTTTAGGCTTTAACACCTCCCAAGATTCAAGCTTCAAGCCTCGATATCTGTGCTACAAGACAAAAACATGAAGATACCATGGGTAAATCCGATAACAAAATTAGGCTAGTAAGCCTCAAAGTATGCCAAAATGATTATTTTTTCTAATACTTACTATACACAAAAAGTGGTCTAAATCATCACAATATTTGCTCATTTTTGTACGAAAACATCACTAAATGATCAAGAAATAGGAATAAAACATAGTAAAATTCATCATCTGGTTTACTTACATATTCTTTGCTGATGATGAATTGATATATGTTGTTGAATGGATCTTGGATTCTGGTAGCACGTATCATATGTGTCCGAATAGAGATTTTTTCCATGTATGATTCAGTTCAAGGTGGAGTTGTTTTGTTAGGCAATGGAGCAGTTTTCAAGGTTGCTGGTATTGGTACGGTTAGAATCAAGACTCATGATGGAGTTGTCAGATCACTTAAGAAAGTCATACATGTTCCGAATTTGAAGAAAAATCTCATCTTTTTTGGTGCACTTGCGACTCTCGGATTTAGGTACACCGCTGAAGGTGGAGTTCTGAAATTAATTAAAGGTGCTCTTGTTGTTATGAAAGCTTGCAGGTCTGGTGGTTTATATGTTTTGCATGAATCCATAGTCGTTTTCACTTCTGCAAACCCTACGTCATCCCGTTCAGAGATAGAAATTTCGAAGCGTCGTCCATTTGTTAAATTCAACCATTGCTTGGACTTATTTGAGACAGTCCGAAGACTTTGAAGTTTGTTAGAAAGAGTAGTATTACTATTTCTGGATGTGCGCCTTTGTCCAAAGATGGAGATTTGCTAGTATTGGTGGGCCAAAGACCACATAGTAAATTTTGTTAAATGGTTGCCTCATCCCACATCGGAAATTATTATGGCATGAGCCAACTTAAGTTAGTATAAAATAGCCTTTTGGCTATTTATTTTATGTGTACCAAGGTACCATTTAGATGTACCAATTAAGATAAACTCTCAACTACCTTAGCCATTTTGGCTATCGTTTTAGGCTTCATTAGAGCTGTATCTTTTGTAATCCTGCTCTATAGTGGTATTTTCTCATTCGCCCGTGGAATAGTCGGCATATTTCCAGAAACCACATAAATTTAGTGTTTTGTCTTTTTCCATCCGTCTGTTATTTTATGTTACCGTGTTAAGGGCTATCACTCGGGTTTGTTTTTCATAATTGAGACCAAATAAATATGAAGAGCTTCGTTTGAATAGAATAGATTAAACTTGTTTCTTGTTTCATCTTCTATATATGTAATATCTGATATATTTTTCTATGTATAGAATATTATTTCTTTCATCTCCAAATCAAACTCCTTTTGACTTTTTGCTTCAATATGTTTGGATGTATGGGGTTCTGGAATCATCAAAAAGGATTAATTTGTTAGATCTCTTATAGTTGGAAGTTGTGATGATACCAAATAGTTGGTTAGGTGCCAAGTATAAGTTCTATGTTACAAGTCTAATCACACTTTGTATAGGATTTCAGATCAGAATTAAAGGTGTAATAATGTAGTCTAAGTCAGTTATCTAAGATCTGAAGGGCAGATTTAGATATTCATGAAGACTCAAAGATCAGAAGCCCAGACTTGTACATGCAACTTAGACTTGAAGTCAATGATCAGATCCAAAGTATTCCACAGTAGATTACCAAGCCATTCTGAAGAAGTCAATTGAAGTATATTAGTTTAGACTATAACATAGATTAGATCTGACGACATGCTACATTCAATAATCAGATCAGATTAGACATTAAGGATATTTCAAGGTGGCTCAAAAAATATTTAAGTGACTTTTTCATGGTTCAAGTAAAGGCTTAAAGCAAAGCCATTGATCATCTCTAGATCAAACGGCCACAAGCTTATTGAAGTGGACGTAGTCGCATTACATGTAAAACGTAATGTCAAAATAGAGTACAACATAGGACATTATGTTGGATATCTGTGCTGCAAGAAATGTAAGAGAATCAAGACCTTTTCACTCCACTAACGGGCATTTACTGAATGAGTGTTTAATTAATTTCAAATTACAAGCTGACATTAAATGACTCAAACGCTTGTTTTTCAAATTGATGAAGAGAAAAGGTAGACAGGGCTATAGATACAGAGCTTCAAGAACTGAAGAAGACTACTGAAAACATTCTCAATCATTCAAGAGGAATTTCTACACCTAAGATTATGAATTCATATTCAGAAAAGGAGACTTGCATCTTTCAATCTTACCAAGAAAACTCTACATAGAGTCTTGATTTTGAGCCACACTAAAAGCTTACCAAGATTATCAAGCATGACTCTTTGTTTTATCATCTTCTTGATACAACACCATCATTTATTAAACAACTTGTTGTACCAGGAAGTTGAACTTGTTGAAGCATCTCCTTGGTGTGAAGGAACAAAGTGACAAGAAGTTGAAGAAGAGGTCTTTGATGGAACTGTGATGTTGACCATTGAAACAACTGAAGGCTATGAAGGATTGACTTCTTGGAGTGTGAAACATCTGCAGGGTTTCAAAGACACTTACATGTTGTATTAATGTAGAATACTATAGTGATACTGTTGGTCCCTTGGAAAGGCTAACACAAGTTTAGGGGGGGTGAATAAACTTGTCACCAAAAACTGGATTTGAATCAAATTAAGGTTCAGTTTTAACTTGTGTGAAGTTGAGCTGACAAAGCTGAATTTAAGTCAAACTGACTTTTACACAACTGAGTCAACCGGCAGCGGATATTATTCTAGCATTTTTTTTATCTTGTTATTCTCTTGTGAAAGCTAAGTAAAACTGAATTCTGAAGAAGATCAGTTAGTGTACTGTGAGTTGTGCAACAATCAGTTCTTAGTATGCTATGTAATAAATACTGTAATAAACAAATAACAAAATATAAATGCATAAAGTAAATGAAACAAGAGTTATAGAGGTTCCAGGTGGTGTAATCCTATCAATCCTCTCTTCCCCTGTGGTGTAGGAGAAAAGTTCCACTAGAACTTCTTGAGGTGAGCTGTTACAAAAAGTCCTAAACAATAGTCCTTGGCTAATCCTAGCTTCACTATCTAAACAATCAAAGAACAGGTTGGATTGCTGCTCTTCAAATCTTTGAGCCACTGGTCCTTAAAGGGTTACGTATGCCTCTTCACCAGCTACCACCACAAACACAGTCTACCCGACTGCTAATACAACTGTCCTTGGAAAATCCTTCACCGGATTCCTTCACAGTCTAAACTTTGATGTAGAATCAAAGTTGGGTTGAGAATCAATGAATTGATTCTTGTTTGTGGTTCTTCAAAGTGTCTGAATCTAAATGAATTATGTGTAGCCTGAACACTTGAAGAAATTATTGTTTGATCTTGTTAGCGGAGAGATGATAGCAATTCGAATGAACGAGACTAGTGTACAAAATGCTTGTAATCTTGTTAATTCTTCGTAATAATTTGTTATTGATCTTTGGTGCAAAGTCCTCTATTTATAGTGTAAGGTCCAACGTTCATCTTGCTTGAATTCGAATTGTATCAACGTCTATCTTGTAACGGCTATATTTTGTGACCGTTCTGTCTTGTCAGTACTTCATCCGATAAGATTGCTTTCTTTACAACGTTCAACTGTACTATCAATTGTTGGATGACTGACTTATAAAACTGAGTTTCCTGATCAGTTTTATACTGAGTTTGTCAGTTATAGTTTCATGACTAACTTGGAGCATTATTTGAGATTTTACTCTTCTTCAAATATCAGTACTCCACTTTTTATTTTATTATCATTGACTTAATCAGAGTACACCAAAAATATGTAATATCTAAGAATTCATTATCCTTATGAATCTTAGGTCTTCATACAAGATCCATAAAGTCAGCTCAGGTCACCACAAACTTGCCTGATGTCTAACTTGACAGTCTCGACTTGTGATCTTCATAACTGAGTTTGAGCTCTCAGTTCTTCAATCTTCAATAACTGAGTCTGTGTCCCTCGCTTCTTCGTCTTCTAGATAAGCCAACCGAGTCCGTGTCCCTCAAAGAAACTTACCTTCTTCGCTTCGAGTGAGCTTCGCTCTTGGTGTATTCGAGTCAATTTCGATGTCTTGTCTTTTCGCTTTCTAAGATGATTTCCGCTTTTCTAAATGATTTCCGCTTTTCGGTTTCACAACACTGTTATCTATTACAGTTCTTGTCTGATGTAACCTGTACAAATATCTGACTCTAGTGAAACCTATACATTTAGTTCTAGACATCTTTTAGCTTTTCACTATAACAGCTGGTATCAGCACTCCATCAATGGGGTTAAGACAATAGCTGATTAAATATGATGAATTATCATCAAAACATAAATTTTATTTCCAACAGATACCTTCTAAGTCACAGGAGAAATGGTCACGTAGGAGACTACACCACTCATTTTCCACGGTTGGCAGAAATGAGATGGGGGATGCACCTGACTACCTCGATCTTCACCGCTATTGGAGCAAAATTCCTCTCCAACTGAATGTTTGAAAAACTTATAATAAGTTGAAGAGGTTACATGAGAATATATAAAGAACGAGTTAGTGCAATTACATAGCCTAGAGGAGCAAGAAAACTTTACGATGATACCACAGCCCTAAGGATTGATTTTATATCCTCAAAAGAGAGAGAAGAAGATAAAGAGTTAACCCGAATCTATAAAAGATATTAGGAAGAAACCTTTTCAAGAAAATAAACACCTTCTATAAAGAATATATTTTTTCGGAAACGATTGTCGAGATAAACAGAATTTTCCGAAATTGAATTACACACTCTGGGATTCACGCAAAGTATTTGAAATTGAAAATATGGACTGTCAACCATTCATCAAGTCGACTGACAACCATTCATCAAGTCGGAAACAATTAAACTTCAGCCCATGGGTTCGATACATGTCACCTATATATTAGACCTCACCTACAATCACCGATCTTCAAGCTTTTGACATGAGTATAACCCTAAGATTATTGTCATTCTTTATATTGGGCCTTAAGCGGTTCAAATGGTTATTTGGCCAAGTCAGCAAAAGCCCATTATTGGGACTTTTGTCCACAAAATGTCAATCCAAGATAAGCCAGCCTCCTAAGGTTATTCCTAGAATCTCGACCGACCTTGTATTATTACCATGCAGCCGACCCGCCCATATAGCTCGCTCGTCAGCAGAACAGGTCGCCTCTAAACTTCAAAGATAGCTACCGAGCATTAGTGGGTAGGATCTCCATGATTGATATTCACTAACTGTCACAACCCACGTTTAATCACGCCTCATAAGCCTTTTTGAACAATGACTACCCCACGTTTGGCATCACACCGGCTCTGAATTGCAGGCTCAAAGAACATGGGTTCATTCTATAACTCCCATGCCAAGGTTCTATATAAGGATAACCATCCTTAATCATCATAACTACGTGACATTGGCTTGCTTCGTACAACGTAAGGGTACGTAAGCAGTCTCATACGATGCAACCATAATTCATCACCAAAATATTTTGTCCCCGTAGTTGGATATCTCCCTAAAAGAGTCTAATTACCCGAGTAAATCACCCAACGATATCCCAGTATCGTCAAATGTAAAGTGCTTTAATTGTGGGAAGACAAGACACTTGACTACACAATGTTATATAAGAAAACCCATGGATGGGAAAGTAACCGATAACAAACCAAAGTCTCGGTATGAGAAAAATTCTTTCAAAGCAGTATAGGATGATTCATCTGATGATGATGATCAAAATAAGACTGCCAAATTATGTGTCATGGTATTCTTGATTGTGAGTCAGAGAATAATGATGATGAAGCACCAACTGATTTATCACTGTATAAATTATATGCTATTTCTGAGAAATTGTTTAATATTAAAAGAGATTTCTCTTACAAAAATAATTATTGGTTGACTAAATACATTTTTCAGATAATGATATTTCTAATAAGATTGATCTTTTCTCTGATCTTAGGCTTGCATCTGATCCTCAATATACCATTACCTCGATGTTTAATTATTGAATCTAAGTTACCTGAGCTTACACTTGAAAATTATAAGCGAGCAAATTATTTAAGAAAGTATGATACTAATAGTGCAAAGCTGTCACGATTGATCATATATCATAAGAGTCAAAAGTGATATTGGACTTAACGAGTCTACCTAGTAGCACACTAGAACTGAAGAAGGAGAGCCAATTTGTTTTTATCTCAAATTCATCCAATCATATGTATATACCTAAGACTACACTCAATGCTTATGTAGTTAAACCAATTGAGCCAATAAGGTCAACACCACTTGAGCAATTTGTCGGTCCGATAGAAGGGCAAGATCAAGTTCATAGGGGTGATTGAACATGACTATTAAAAACTTTTTCTAACTTCTTATTCAATCAATTTTAACTTATAAATAAGTTATGCAGCAGAACTAGCCTTTCAAAACTATTTTTCAAAGTTATGTTAATCAAATCTGAAATATTGTGCATGAATGTAAACTCGCCAATATTAAATGTGTATAAAGTAAAGTGGACAAAAATAAAGAACACAAAGTTTCATGTGGTTCATGGTGGTGTAATCCCTTAGCTCGAATTCACTATTGTTCTATGATACCAATACAACAATGATGTTTGTCATTGACAACTCTCCCAGCTGCTTCACTATCTGAGCAATATATCCTTATTAACTTCCCTTAAGTTTCTTCACCGATCATTCTCTATTGATCCTTCATAGTAACCTTCAACAATTATCACAAACATGACCTTCACAGAATTGGCTTCTACTTCAGCTGCTTAAGTCCTTCAAAGCTGAGTGCTTCTTCACTGATTGACCTCCTTGTTGATTGAATCAAGTTGGAGATAGAGTCCTGAATCAAGAAGTTGATTTGGGGAGTTGTTTATGTCAGTTTTGGTGACTTAATCTCTAAACTAATGAATAAACTGGTGGAACTAATCTGTGAAACTGAAATTGAGATTAATGGTCAATTTTAGTAAAGTATATTCAGTTCTGTGAAGTCAGTTTGATGAAGTGCAACTGAGTTTCTTCTGAAATCAGCAGTCAGATTTGGTCTGCTGAGTTTTGCTTAGTATAGCTAAGTTCTACATTTGAGCAGTTGATTACAAGTCTGAGAGAGTCGGTTTAGAACTGAGTTTCATCTGGTGGATAAAAGCTGGAGTTGGGGTCCACATCTGGGGTATTTATGACAATTCCAACAAAGATCTTATGGCGGTTAGGGTTTGGGATTTGTGCCTATAAATACCAATGTTGTAATCAATGCAAAAAGTGTGTCTTTCAAGAGTGTTAATCTCACAAGTGTGTGGAATACCTTGTAACTTTGTGCATTATAAAATATCTCCTTTTGTGTCCGTGGAGTAGTCGGCACAACGCCGGAAACCATGTTAAATCACTATGTTCTCTTTGTTTCTGTGTTTTATCAATTTTCACCATAATTTATGTTTGCATTGCTTCTGTTTTATCTTTATTAAACTGTAAGTTTCTCATCTGTGTTTCAACAAACTGGTATCAGAGCGTCAGGTTCAAGATTCAGAGAGTTGCATGTTGAACAAAGTTGATCTTCACCAAGTCCGGTGACCGGTGCTAGGATTTTGTGATCAAAGGTTTGTTCTCTATTAGAAGGATGTCAGCAATGAACGTAAATATTGATAAATTTATAGGGAGGAACAGCTTCAGTTTGTTATCAATCAAGATGCGGGCCTTGTTAAAGAAACAAGGATTGTGGACTCCTTTATCTGATAAAGGGGATGCCAGTTCAGTAGATTATGCCAGTCTGGAGGAGAAATCACATTCAACCATCATGTTGTGCTGGTCTGATGATGATATCACAGAATTTGCTGAGGCAGACATTGCCGCCAAGTTATGGTCAAAGCTAGAAAGCCTATATATGACTAAGTCATTGACCAACAAGTTGTTGCTGAAGCAAACGCTATTCAGTCTGAGGATGCATGAGGGGGATCAGTTGAGAGATCATCTTTATCAATTGAACACAATATTAGTTGATCTCAAGAATATAGATTTAAAGATTGAGGATGAAGAGTCTTTTTTGATATTGCTGGTTTCATTACCCGCTTCATATGAGAACGTTGTGCAGTCCTTCTTAGTTGGGAAGGATACAATTGCTTTAGAGGGTGTAATGTTATCTTTACATGCCAGGGACCTGAGACATAAGGCAGCTGGGGCAAACAATCAGGCTGCTGGACTATTAGTCAGTATCAACAGTGGAAAAAAGCATGGTCAGTCTAGGAAGAAAAATTCCAAGAAGACAAACTCCAAAGGCCCTAAATCCATAGATGTTTGCAATTATTGTAAGGAGAAGGGACATTGGAAGTCCAATAGTCCAAAGAGGAAGAAACAGAAGGAGAACAATTCTGGCACAGCTGCTGTGGCAGCTGAGCATGACTCAAACGAAGATCTCAATGTGATTAGAGATCTCATCAACCATAATCGCCTATCATGGTTTCTCTATCACAGCCTAATACTAAGGACGTTATCAGATAACAATTCATAATTAGTTCTTTAAAAGAAAAAATATATGACAACAGAAAACCATTTATTATATATGTATAATCATAAAGAAATAGTAGAAATGATCCGACCAGGTCGGATCCGGTCTAGCCCAATTGGGTTTAAGACACTATTTCAACAATCTCCCACTTCGCCTAAAACCAATCACTCACATAGACAAGACCAAGTTGAAACACAAGAATCTCATGAAATACTCGCAACTAGCCTTAGCCGTGAATGGATCGCTATCCGTGGGGACTCAGACTATCTTCATATCATGCTCCAATTGACCAAGTCAAAAGGAACCGCCTCAACACACACATGAATCTATGATGAAACCTTGGTCCTTGCTTCAAGCAATGAATCCACCACTATATCAGCTATATAGTAAAGTTGGAAGAACCACACAAGGTTCATGAATGAACCTTGTAGATCCATGTACTGCTCCCGATGCGCCTCCAATACGTATACTATGTTTTGACATAGCTGTAGAATCCATAGTGATCTCCATCTAAGAACTTTTCTAGCTCACTGTATCAACTAATCAAAGTGACTGCAAACCCAGACTGTAGCTCCCACTTGCCTTCATAAGACTCAGGATATACGTCTGTATATCTATAGCGATTCCAAGTTTCGATAAAAGAAACCAACCTTAACTTGTTTAAGGATATTCTCGACATTCACCAGATTTACTTTCATACTTGCTCATGACTCTTCACGGACTATGAACATCTGGCATTACTTGTATGATGGTTCCTATCGTAGTAGCAAAGGAAACCTTCAATAAGCATAATCTTTCACCTTATCTTTAGGACTAACGTCCTAACATAGATAGATCTTGAGAACACCGGCTAGCAGTATCTCCTGTCGCAATCTATGTTAAACACTTTTAGCATCACATCTATATAGGTAAACTATAAACTAACAAAAATTCAATCTATCACTATAGATTCTTATTTTTAAAAATAAGAACTGCTAATCCAAGTGCTTTCATAAAGACCTTGAACTACCAAACATTAATTGACTGTGACATGGGGTGATTATTCCCGAGAGAGATATTCAATACCTTACTTAAAAATCGTAACACACTCCCACCAACCCTCTTGCATACTAGGCATATCCCTTCTTATGACTAAATCAACCTTCTTTGATTATCACACAAAGAAATTGTCTAGAGAAACTTGTTTGAGTCCAGAAATAGATCACGTGGGATCGCATATCATGTTATCGTCTATGAACATCGAGTTGTTTGCCCAACATCTTCAACACTATCATATAGCCATGTTACGATGTTATAACAAGCATAGTCTGAATAGAACTGGGCTCAGCTGGCAGCATAAAGATAATTATAAGGTTTACACCCCGTACCCTTCAGCCATCACTATAGCCTTACGATAATCATATTACTATCCATGTGAGCCTTTCAGGGACATTCCTGTAGGTAAGGCAGACTAGGTTCATAACCTGGTTTCCACTGATGGAATCTAATTCAGATATTATGGCTCCTGGCCATTTCTCTCAATCTTGCCTTTTAAACATTCCTTCATAAGTCTTGAGAAATTCATTCTTCAAGATAAACATACCAGCAACCTTTTCAAGCTTGATGTTATCCACAGACTTATAGAACATTTGTGTGCACTGAGCAGTGTTCTACACCTCATCACTATGTGGTGTCTGCTCACGTTCCTATGGTTGAATCTATTATTGTGGCTCTCAAACTCTTTTGAGATCTCATTTACTCCCATTATCTCTTTTGGAAGAAACACCTTCTTTAGATGACAGCATGTTTGGAGACAAACATTTTGTTCCATGGGAAAGTGGATAATATCTAGTGTACTTTCCAAGACATTCCACAAAGTTGCATATATCGTACGAGGCTCCAAGCCTTTCTGACTTTGCCTATGACAACTTCAAATCATCAGTTATGATAGATTCGACTTTATCCCCTTCCATATCTAATATGGAATTTATTCAACCTTATTCTTTGGAACTGGGTTAAGTATATGTTTTGTTTAAGGGCACTATCCCAAAACGGGTAAGGGATTCTTTGCATGGCTTACGTCATAACTTTATCGTATAAAGTGTTGCTTACATTTCGGAACCGCAATCCGATCACGCATCTCAAAATGATATCATTTTAGGGAGAATCTGATTCTTTTTCAGACGACTTCTAAAACACCCTCCAGTTATTAATTGCTTGAATCCAATTGAAGATTAATTCCTAAGTCTCATTTATCTGATAATCGTAGTAGCTCAAACTTTTCGGGCTTTCAGAATTTTCGTACTTCAATATGTACAATCAACTATGTCTAAAATATTCCAAAAGACAGATAAACCATTATTTATAGTATAAGTTGTCATAAGCCAACAAACATCAATATGTTTAGGCTCTAGTGAATATTCTAGATTTTATAACCAATTTCATAAAAGGGTATTTTAGTCCTCTTTGGATAAGATACGTACACCCATATGATTCATAATCATATGGTTCATCATCAACAGAATGACGTTTGATTACATGCCTCCCTTCCATAGAGTCTGTCTAGAATAGCCACAAAATCAAGGATAACCGCCATATAAATGTTTAGTTGAGATTTCATCACTCATGTCAACTATATGCTGACAATAATCTAGCATGTTAGATTCAGTGAATGTTCAACCTTATCTAAATAACATTTATTCCTTACAATTGAATTTTTCCATTAAATCCTAGCGTATAGCTGAAAATATGTTCTTCATAAGAACCGGAACATAATAACATTTATTTAGTTCCCTTATCAGTTTACTAGATTCAGAATATGGTAAGTGTTACAACGTTTGCTTCACCTTTCAAATCTATATTTAATCATTCTAATTTAATCAAACTCGTAGGATATCATATATCTGAGAGTTGACTTGAGTTTATATAGATTTATCTCAACGTGATTGCCTGAAATAGAGACTTCAATATGTTCTCTTATTTAAGCACATGCCCTAACTTTCCATTATAATCCTTGAAGCTCTTGAAAATATTTCTTAATTTAGTCTTCATAAGACTTAAGAAAAAATCACAAGAATTGTGTCTTCAATTTTCTTTCATAAAGAAAATCCAACGTTTGTTAAATAGTATATTCAACCTTTTTGAATCATAATCGGAACATGAACTATTTAATTTACTTTCAAGCAATGATTAAAGAATTTAGTCGAAACATAAATCTTACAATTTTGAAAACAACCTTTCCAAAATTCGACGTGGTCATCCTTATCCAATCCATCTAATGTTTGAATAATCATCATCGTATTTCGGAGTGAACCATTAGATGTCGTTATGTCCAATATGTGAGTTTCCGTTAATAATTAAAGTCTTAGATGACTCCATCAAATATGTTACCTCTTTGTCTTCAACTATGAAAAACGCGATTGTTCGTGTCATTGCTTATTTTAAAAGGATTAAAATTACTTAACCAACTTGAGAACGTTTCTCAAAAGGTAACAATCATTTAATTTTGGTTTCTAACTATCGAGAATACAAAACGTAAATAAAATTTGCTAAAACTACAACATAAAAATAAAGATAAAAGAGTGTTCTTATACATGCAAAATCAAAGATGGCCTTTGTGATTATGATTTTGCTCCCACTAGTCAACTGCTCCCAATTGTATTTCAAGAATTTTCCAAAACTCTTTAGTGGCTGGAATCCTATCTAGTTGACTCGAACCCCGGCGTTGACCGATCGACTGGGTCAATTTCGACGGGTAGGTACTTCTTACCAATCGCGTCCAATGCTACTTCCAGTGGTTTGACTAGTCAACTCTTTGACAATTCACATCGTCTATGTGATAGTCAACCTTATGTCTCCAAAATCAGACGGTCTTGACGTGGGCTAATCACCATAAGATTCTTAGTCGAGTCGTAACCCAAGTATTCATGAGATCTCATAACGATCATATCTCGATAATGACGATATACCCGAGGCAGGTCAACTCCCGATGTGGGCCAATCAGTTGGATCCGAACAAGGGCTCTTCACCGTCACTATAATATTGGGAGACATATTATAACTCCGTTTTTATCATGCGAGTAATTTTAAATTATTTCACTTAATTAATTTTATATTTAATTAGGGTCGTATCTTTTACGTGCATATTTCTACAATATCATATAGAGTAAAACATACACAACATTCCGTGCATAAAATTAACCGTAAGATCATGGACATTTCCTAATTGCGGTTTTGAATACAATTTGACGAAACCACAGGTCACAAACTACGGGTAGCTGCAATCACCAATGGATGCGTCATTCTGCATTGGAATCTTTATTCTTCTTTCTTTGGTCTCCATCTTCGTCTTCAATTTATTTTAAAAAAAAATCTATCTAATAAATTTTACACCCGCCGCACATAGGGGGAAGCTAACGGGAGTGGGCTAATACATAAAATAAAACTATGTCACGTTTTTCATAACGGCCTAGGACAACAATAAAACCCAACAGAAAATAAAGCATTCACATTTGTCCTGTTGGTCGAAACATGATCAATCGGGGTACATATAATCATATTATCTACTATCTAATCCACACACTCAATATATTATGAAAAAGATAAAATTTAAATTTTAACACCTTGCGTCATGAAGCATCCAATCAATTAATTAATTAACGTTTAATTAATTAATCTTTAATTTCCAATTTTCAAATTTAAACAATTTTAAATAAAAATTAAAATCATGTGGTCCCATTTTGTTCTTTTCCCTTTTGATTAATAATCAAAAGGAATGTCTTTGGTTTAATTATAATCAAACCAAAAGGCATCTAGGCCTTTTCCAAAATCAAAATTTTTGGAAGAAGCCTAGGCTTATTCCAAAGAGATTTGGAATGGCCTAGGTTGACCAATGGTTCAAACTTTTTGAAACAGTGGTCCCCCACAGTCAAAAAACAAACATGAAATATGGACCATATTTAAAACATAAAGATGCAAAAAACAAAACAAGAAGGGGAGGGGGGACAGTGGTGCCGACAGCCCGGAGGCCGCTGACGCCGCTGGCACCAAAATGGCGGTGGTGCCGCCGCCGCCGCATCTCTTCCTTATTTCTTTCTTTTTGCGTATCTATTACGGATAAAAAATATCATACATGTTTTAATCCGTTGGATCTAATTTACTATGCGAATAAAAGATGCTTATTGCATAAGCTCGAAGACCGCACCGATACCACTTAAGGAAATCAATCGAGTTGCGCCGCGGAATTTCAAAAATTGATTTCTAAATCCAGGATCAACTTTGTTTAAAGAATAAACCTATAAGAGAGGGGACGGTAATATTACCTTGGTTGGTCATAAAGATCGACGCTTTGACCGTCCGGTAGGAGTAGATGTGCGCGAGCCGTCTACGTGTCCGGCCTCTACCAGTAATCCACACGAGCACCTCGCCGGAATCCTGCCAAGGAATGCTACTAGAAATACTCGACTGCTAGGTTTACATTTTTTCTCTCTCAAAGAAGCTCTCTTATTTTTCACAAGAACAAATTGCTCTTGGAATTATGGTTTACAAAAAGAGGTAGGCAACCTCCTCTTAAATAGAGGTGTGGTGCGCCCTCTTCAATGCTATTCCCAATAGGATAAGCTTCTGTGTAGATTAAGGAGAAAAAAAACCTTTTCTAGTGTTGGACATATTTTAGTTTTAACGATGAGTGCCAGACTAGCTGTTATAGAGAAAAAGCAAAAAGAAGTCTAGATTAAATGTATAAGTTTACTAGAGTTTGATCTTTGTGTAGGTTTGATCAAACAAGCACTGTAAAGAGGTCAGCTGACTTGTTCCGCAGACCTATCTAGATCGGTAGGGTGTCTAGGTCAGTAGAGTGTCTGGGAACCTTGTTGGTCCCTTGAAAAGGCTAACACAAGTTTAGAGGGGGGGGGGGGGGTGATAAACTTGTCACCAAAAACTTTCCCAAAACTTAAAGTACCCCAGGAACTGAGTTTCTCAGTAACTCAAACTGAACTATCAAACTGATGTACAATGTGGCTCAGTTCAGTTTCGTTCCAACCCTTTAATCCTGTGTAGGAGTTAGTTAATTCAGCTTAGCTAATGCTGGTAATGTAAGAACTTGCAGCGGATAAGATCAAGCCTTTTGTGCAATAGATGTGTCAATAAAGATCTAAGTCTCCTATGTATCAGTTCTGTGCTAACTCAGTGTCTAATGTTTGCTGAGTGTAGTGATAAAATGATTATGCAATAAAATAATCAATCAAAAATATAAATGCATAAAGTAAATCAACACACTATTTGTTTATGGAAGTTCCAGGTGGTGTAATCTCGTACGTCTCCCCTTCTCCTGTGGTGTAGGAGGTATAACTAGAATCTTGAAATAACTATTACAAAATCCTAGTCCAATGACAGTTTAGAGGGGGGGGGGGGAATAAACTTGTCCCTAAAACTGGATTTAAAAGAAATTAAGGTTCAGTTAAAACTTGTGTGGAGTTAAGCTGACTGAGCTGAGTTTAAGTCAAACTGACTTAGGAAAAAACTAAGCCAACCAGCAGCGGATATATTTCTAGCCTTTTTCTTGATCTTGTTGTTCTATGTGAAAGCTGAGTGTGTTAAACTGAATTCTGGTGAATGTCAGTCTGTTAGCTGTGAGTTGTATAACAATCAATTCTAACAATGCTGTAGATAAATGCTAAGTAAATAAATAAATGCGTAAAGTAAATGATGCAAATATTATAGAGGTTCCAGGTTGTGTAATCATGTCAGTCCTCTATTTCCCTGTGATGCGGAGGAAAATTCCACTAGAACTTCTTTGAGATGGCTCGGTTACAAAAAGTTCTAAATTGATAGTCCTTGACTAATCCCTAGCTTCACTATCTAACAACTTGTAGAACATGTAGAATTGCTGCTCTTCAATTGTTTGAAACAATGGTCCTTGGAAATGCTAACACAAGTTTAGAGGGGGGGGTGAATAAACTTGTCCCTAAAACTGGATTTAAAACAAATTAAGGTTCAGTTAAAACTTGTGTGGAGTTAAGTTGACTGAGCTGAGTATAAGTCAAACTGACTTAAAAGAAAACTAAGCCAACCGGCAGCGGATATATTTCTAGTCTTTTTCTTGATCTTGTTGTTCTATGTGAAAGCTGAGTGTGTTAAACTGAATTCTGGTGAATGTCAGTCTATGAGCTATGAGTTGTATAACAATCAATTCTCAGATTGCTGTAGATAAATTCTAAGTAAATAAATAAATGCGTAAAGTAAATGATGCAAATATTATAGAGGTTCCAGGTGCTGTAATCCTGTCAGTCCTCTCTTTCCCTGTGGTGTAGGAGGAATATTCCACTAGAACTTCTTGAGGTGAGCTATTACAAAAAGTCCTAAACAATAGTCCTTGGCTAATTCCTAGCTTCACTATCTAAACAGTTGTAAAACAGGTAGAATTGCTACTCTTCAATTGCTTGAACACTAGTCCTTGAAGGGTTACGTATGCCTCTTCACCAGCTACCACCACAAACACAGTCTACCCGACTGCTTGTAACAACTGTCATTGGCAAAACATTACCGGTTTGCTTCATAGTCTAAACCTTTGATGTAGAATCAAAGTTGGGCTGAGAATCAATAATTTGATTCTTGTTTGTGGTTCTTCAAAGTGTCTGAATCTGGGTAAATTCTATGTAGCTTGAACACTTGAAGAAATTCTTGATATGATCTTGTTGTAGCGCAGAGATGATAGCAATTCGAATAACTAAGACTAGTGCACAAAAATGCTTGTTGATCTTAATAATTCTTCTTTCTGTTCTTGGTGCAAAGTCCTCAATTTATAGTGTGAGGTTCAACGTTCATCTGGAATGAATTCAAATTGAATCAACGTCTATCTTGTAACGGCTATATTTTCTGCCCGTTCAGATGTGTCAGTATTTCATCCAATAAAATTGATTCCTTTAAAATGTTCGACTGTACTATCGGTTTGTTGGATGACTGACAAATAAAACTGAGTTTACTGATCAGTTTTATACTGTGTTTATCAGTTGTCAATTTCTTGACTGACTTAGAGCATTAACTGAGATTTTACTCTTCTTCAAATATCGGTACTCCAGTATAAATCTGATTATAATTGACTTAATTAGAGTACAGCATAAACAATTATCTTCTAAGAACTCATTGTCCTTATGATTCTTAGGTCTTCATACAAGATCCAAAAAGTCTGTCCAGGTTACCACAAACTTGCCCGAAGTCTATGTTAAGGGTGAATTTATACGATTTATAATGCTATATTCTATGATATTTTTCCCAATTATTGTACTAAATTGCACAAGAAACGAGGGTTTAATGGATATATTGAGCAAATGATATTTTAAATGAGTTAATCGCAAACTAGGTTGATTTGTGTGTTTTAAATGTGATTTTATGATTATTTGAGCATTATTACATTTTGCGATGTTTTTATGTGTTATAGATACATGTTGGAGGCTCAAAAGATGATCAAAGGTTGATTAAGTTCGAGCTAATTGATGATAAAAGAGATAATGAAGAAGTGGGATAGAGATAGAAGAGATAAAGATCAATAAATCAAAATCGATCATATCAAATCGGCGTCCGAGCATCTCCGTCCAAAGGGACGGGCGTCGATGCAGTTAGACGAGCGTCCAGGATGTCATCTTTGATTCAGGAAGTTTGGACGCTGGAGTGGACGCTGGATGGACGAGCGTCTGGTCATGACTCGGCCCGATTCGAAGTATCATTGAAGAGTGGACGGGCGTTCAAGGTTTCAGACGGGCGTCCGGTGGCCGACTTAGCGTAACCGACTTTAAAATCTATATATAGTCGGCTGTTTTCTCCACAAAAGATCATCATACACACATTATTCAAAACCCTAAACCTAGGGGCGGCTTTAGGCTGCGTTTTTCATCTTTTTATTCCTATTTTCATGCTCTTAATTTACATTAAACACTAGTTACTTTCTATGTATTTTTTCTGCAAATTTGAGTTGCTGAGGATGTTCAGAGGCTAAAAGCTTCATCAAACGAGTATTGTGAAGCCGTCCAACAATTGTTGATTTCGTTTTCTTCGATCATACTGTGAGTTTTTAATAAAGGTTGTTTCTTATTCATGTTTATTCATGTTTAATTTGCTTTTATATCGGAAGATATGCATGTGTTGATTGTTTATTGTTGATGGAAGTCTTAATAAACCCCAGATCACCATGAATAAGAATAGTAATTCGAATCTATAATAACGGAAGTTAATAGGTCTGATTACTAGGTTATAAACACAAAGTTTGCACCTTTGATTATTAAACGCGTTAATCTTACATCGGAAGATAATAGATTGATAGATGAACTTTCTAAGGAATTAGGGTTCATGTCTAGGTAAGGTGAATCACAATCTGAATAAAAACTGCAGTATAATCGAGATAGGAAATCAATGCTTGTTGGATAGGTGGATCAATCCTCGTTTGCTCGTTATAAACTTGATTTAAACCCTTAAAAGCTTGAATTTGTCTAGTTAGTTACTTTTATCCGCATCTTAGATTAGTTAGTTTAAATTGGTTCGCAGCCCGTATCTTCCCTGGCTTTAGATCATCTCTTCTGTCCAGTTTTACGTTTTAGTTAAAGTTTAATTTACAGTATTTGTTTATTTTTATCCGTTATTTAGCTTAGTAATCGTGACATAGGTTAGTTAGATAAAAACTAGAAACCACAATCGTTTAGTTCCCCGTAAGATCGACCCGGCATTAGCCTCCATACTACGATCCTTATACTTGAGGTTAACCGGATTATTACTTGTTTATTTTGTGTTGATAAAATCCGTGACAAGTTTTTGGCGCCGTTGCCGGGGAACCGGACGGTTGTCTAGTTTTTATTTTCGTTTTCCTTTTTTTTGTTTTCTGTTTGTTTTTGTTTCGTTTTCCTGTTTTAATCCGTTTTAAATTCCTGTTTTTAGTTGATTATTGTTTTAGGTAATTGTTAAGTAGATAATTAGGGTTTAAAATTTTCCCTTAGTATTTTTCTTGAAGTTAGATCTTCTGGTTTTTTTTTTTTTTTTTTTTTTTCTGACATTCTTCCTTCCTTTTTCTGCAAATTCCTGTTCTGTTCTAAGTTTTCCCGTGAGCAAACGGGCGTCTGGGATATTGGACGCCCGTCCGCTGGGAAATTATCAATTCTGTTCTGTTTTATTCACTTAGACGAGCGTCCATCTCTTTTGGACGCCCGTTCGATTTCGTCGTCGACGAGCGTTTACATTACTAAACGCCCGTCCGACCTCAATTTCATCTCGGACGCCCGTCCAATCTTTTGGACGTCCGTCCGGTATTGTTTTCTTTAACACTTTTGTTTCCTTTCTTCTTTTCCTTTCCTCTCTTTAGGCTTTTAATTTTTAGTTTAGGCTTTGATCTCTTCGTAGTTTTTAGGTTTTGTTCCACTTGTTTTTGGTCCGGTTTATGCAAACTCGGAGTCAAAAGGGTTTGTTAATATACACCCCTGACCCCGAGCGAACCATAGTCCGGCCAAACAGGCGGAATTTCCGTTCTGCGGTTCTGGCTGACAGAGCCGAGCGAGATCTTGAAGAACAACTAGCAAGAGAAATCACTGATTTTGTGATAATGGCCGCTGATAATAGACGTACATTGGCAGACTACGCCATGCCAGGCGAAGTCAAGGTCAACCCGGCTATTGTTATTCCAGCCATTACGCACAAACTTTTGAGTCGAAGCCAGGACTTATCCGGATGATGCGACGCATCAATTTTTCACGGCTACCAATCGAGAATCCGCATACCCACTTACACACATTCTTAGAGATATGCGGTACTACACGCATCCAAGGAGTAAGTGAGGATGCCATTAAACTTAAACTTTTTCCTTTTTCTCCGAAAGGAGAGGCTAAAGAGTGGTACACCTCTCTTCCTTCCGAATCTATCACCACCCGGCGTAACTCGAAAAGGAGTTCTTGAGTCAATATTTTCCACCTTCAAAGACGAAACCGGTGCTTAAATGACATTTTCACATTCTATCGAAAGAGAATGAATCTTTCTTCGAGTGTTGGAAGAGATTCAAGTCCCTTCTTAGAAAATGCCCCCACCATGGCTTGCCACTGGAAAGGCAAGTCAATACATTCTTCAGTGGATTGACCGAGCTTACAAAAGGCATGGTCAATAGTTCTTCTGGCGGGGCCTTTTTGAAGAAAACGCCTGATGAGGGATGGGCATTGTTTGAGGACATTGCCAAATATAACTATGCCCCCTCTTATCAAGCAATTCGGCACCTCCTCCTCCCAAGGTTGAGGAAGTCAATTTACAAAGTTTGATTGCCATGCCGCAAAAGCGGATGGCCTCCCCTCAAGTTTCCAATCCTATAAATCAAACTTCCTCTTTTCCGCGTAAACCTCGGTTCGTATTGCGAAAATTGTTTGCACAGTCGACCGGCCATATGAATGGCCAATGTCAATTTAATCCCCCGCACCTTATCAAGTTAATGCCGTTCATGACTATGGACAAGACAATCAAGTCACATGTCAAAATTGTGACGAGTTGGGGCACACTTCTAAATTCTCGCCCTATGAACGGACGCCGTAATGCGGAAGTGAATGCATTCTATGGCCGTAACAATCAAAGGTTCAATCGCTTTCCGTGTCGGGGTAATTTTCAAAACCAAGGGTTTAATCCATCTTCAAATTTCAATCCCAACTCAAATTTTAATTCGAATCGAATTTCAATAGAAACCCCGGGTTTAATCGTAATCAAAACTCGAATTTTTCCAATCCTACGCAAAAATTCAATCGAATTGGCCTTCCAATTCAAATTCTCAAAGTCGGCCCAAAACCACCCTATGCTCCAAATCACCAAAACTCTCAAGGCCCCCCCAACCTACAAGTCTTGAGGCTAAGTTGGAAGAGCAAAGTAGATCGATGAAGAATCTTGAGAGACAAATTGGGCAACCGGGCCGAGCGCTAGCTTCTAGACCCCCGGCGGTACCGCCCGCCACCGAGAAGAATCCGAAGGGTGGTCAAGTTGCTCAGCCGATTTGAACAAAGGCCAATGTACCGACCTCGTGCCATCAATTCGGTACGGTAAGGAGGAGGCCGGTGCAATGAATCTTCGGAGCGGTACTCAAGTTAGTGGTCCTTCCCATCCGGGAAACCACTAGCCCCTCCCCGCCATTGATAAGGCGGGAGGGGAAGCCGAGCACCTACACTCCCCTCAACCGCAAGAGAAAACTCGTGGCCGATCCCCCGAGAGGTGAAGAATTTGGTGATCCTCAAGTGGCCGATCCTTTGAGGACCGAAAAGCAAGCGAAAGTCGGAGGCCGATCCCCCGACTACCGAGAAATCTCGAAAAACTGTTCGTTGGAAGGATCCGGAAGACGAGCCGTCGAGCATCCTCGAAAAAGGTTTTCTCGAGGATGACCTTAAGAAACTTCCATTTCCACCGAGAAAGAGCAACATTCCTTTGATTGAGGATAAGAAGTACGAAAAGGTGCTAAACCTTTTGAAAAATACTCGGTGAATCTTCCATTGTCGGATGTCTTAGTCGAGATGCCTAAGTATACGAAATTTATCAAGGATGTTGTGTCTTCGAAGAAGAAATTAGCAGCATGGAAAGGCAGATTGGTGAGGATTGTTCCATGATTAATTATGAAAACTTACCAATTAAAAGAGGTGACCCGGCAAATTTGTACTTACAGTTTTGATGGGAGGTCTAGTCTTCCCAAATTCTTTGTGTGATCTAGGTGCCTCTATAAGCCTTATGCCAATGTCTGTATGCAAACAGCTCGGTTTACAAAGTCTTCTAGAACCCACTACTATGAGTTTACAATTCGCGGATAGATCCTCTAAGAAAGCTTCAGGAATCCTAAAAGACGTTTTGGTTCAGATTGATCGATTTACCTTTCCGCTTGATTGGTATGTCTTAGATATAGAGAAAGACGAAAACGTTCCCTTGATTCTAGGAAGACCTTTCTTATCTACGGCTCGAGCTCTCATCGATCGCGATGGTGGACAAGTGACTATCCGAGTTGGTGACCAAGAGGTGAGTTACAATGTCTTAAAGTCCATTCAAGTACCCTCTCGGCCTCCAACCGGCTTTTCCATTGATTATATGACGGATGATTTCACCGACTATATGGATAAGCAAGTCATGGTCGTAGAAGCGAGAATATGAGCGATTAGTTGATAATTTGAATACTCATGGTAGGGTGAATCTGGATCAACTAGCGGTGATTTTGAGGAAGAGTCGTTGGAAGGAGAAGCTTTGGCGGTGGGACCACGAGTAAACTCAATGATATTGAGTTGAAAAGTGGAGATCTCAAGTCTAGTTTAAGTCCCCCCGCGGATTTGGTGTTGAAGCCGTTACCTAAACATCTTAAGTATGTGTTCTTAAGAGAGGGCGACAAGCTTCCTTTAATCATATCCGCCAAGCTTTCCCGTACGTAAGAAATGAAACCGATTAACGTCTTGAAGAAGAATGAAAAAGCTTTTGGTTGGCAAGTAGGAGATATCGTGGGAATATCTCCCGACATCCGCATGCACAAGATCAAGACGAATGAGGGCGCCAAGTGTGTCGGACAGCCCGGCGAAGGCTAAACCCTCATATGCAAGAAGTCGTTAAAAAGGAAATCATTAAACTTCGGACATGGGAATCATTTATGCCATCGCGGATAGTGAATGGGTTTCCCCGACTCAAGTAGTTCCCAAAAAGGGTGGAATTACAATTGAAAAGAATGAGAAGGGAGAGGAAATTGCATTGAGGCTTGTTACCGGTTACGTAGTCCGCATCGATTATCGAAAGCTCAATGAGGTAACCATGAAAGATCACTTTCCCCTTCCATTCATTGACCGATGCTCGAGCGTCCGGCGGGGCACGCATTTTACCGTTTCCTAGATGGATATTCGGGATATTTCCGTATACCCATTGATCCAAATTCGACCAAGAAAAGACCACCTTCACCTTTCCCTTATGGTACATTCGCATATAGACGAATGCCGTTCGGTCTCTCGCAATGCCCCGCCTACATTTCGCCGATGTATGCCGGCCATCTTTGACGGGCTTGTAGAAAAGTGTATGGAGATTTTTATGGACGATTTTTCGGTTTTTGGTCGGTCTTTTGATGATTGCCTTGACAATCTTGATCGTGTGTTATCCGTATGTGTGGAAAAGAACCTAGTACTTAATTGGGAAAAATGCCATTTCATGGTAGATGAAGGAATAGTTCTTGGCCACAAGATCTCCGCCAAAGGTATAGAAGTAGATAGGGCCAAGGTAGAAGCTATTGAGAAGATGAGTTACCCTAAGAATGTTCGGGAAGTCCGAGGTTTTCTCGGACATGTCGGCTTCTATAGGAGGTTCATTCAAGATTTCTCCAAGATAGCCAAGCCCCTGTCCACTTTACTAAAGGAAGACGTTGAGTTTAATTTTGATGAAAACTGCAAGCAAGCGTTTGAGGAGCTTAAGGATCGTTTAATATCTGCTCCGATTCTTATATCGCCTGACTGGAACCTACCATTTGAGCTTATGTGCGACGCATCAAACTATGCTGTTGGTGCTGTTCTAGGGCAAAAGATCAAGGGAAAGTTCCAGCCTATCTATTACGCAAGTCACACATTGAACCCCTCTCAAGTTAACTATACTACTACTGAAAAGGAACTACTGGCCGTAGTCTTTGCTATGGACAAGTTTCGTAGTTACTTGTTAGGAGCTCAAGTGATCGTGTGGACTGATCACGCTGCTTTGCGTTATCTGATGACTAAGAAAGAGGCCAAACCGCGCTTACTACGTTGGATATTGACCCTACAAGAGTTTGACGTTCAAATTAAGGACAAAAAGGGCAGTGAGAATGTAGTAGCGGATCATGTGTCTAGGATGTTAACTGAGGAAAAGAATGAACCGGATGATATAGGTCTTTACTTTCCTCTGAGAACATCATGTTGATAGATGGCCGTTCCCCGATGTTCCATGGTATTCTTCCATTGTAAACTACCTTCATGGCCGTTATCTCGATCCGTAGATGTCTTATCGAGAAGAAAAAGTTCTTCTCGGATTTAAAATATTTCGTTTGGGATGAACCTTATCTTTTCAAGATCTCGTAAAGATGGTTTGCTTAGGAGATGTATTCCGGAATCCGAGCAACGTGACATCATTGAGCAAGGCTACACGGTGGACCCACAGGAGGTCACTTTGGTCCGTGGAAAACCGTTGCTAAGATCTTTCAATCCGGTTTCTATTGGCCTACGATCTTTAAAGATACGGAAGCTTTCGTAAAGCTTGTGATAGGTGCCAAAGAACCGGTACTCGACAAGGCGTTTTGACATGCCTTTAAAACCCATCCTCGAATGCGAAGTCTTTGATGTCCGGGGTATCGATTTTATGGGACCATTCCCATCATCTTGCGGTAATAGATACATCTTAGTCTCGCGTGGATTACGTGTCTAAATGGGTGGAGGCCCAAGCCACTCCTCACAATGATCATAAAACGGTAATGAAATTTCTAAAGAAGAATATTTTCGTGAGGTTTGGATGTCCACGTGCCTTGATCAGTGATGAAGGGACGCATTTCTGCAATCGACCCCTAGAGAAAGTACTTGAGAAGTATGGTGTTCGTCATAAAATTGGCACACCGTATCATCCGATGACTAGTGGTCAGGTTGAAAGGAGCAACCAGAGCATTAAGAAAATCCTGGAGAAGACTGTTAACAGTCATAGGAAAGACTGGAGTCTAAAGTTGGATGATGTACTGTGGGCATATCGAACTGCCTATAAGACCCCCATGGGTACGTCACCATATCAAATGGTCTACGGGAAACCATGTCATCTGCCTGTCGAGTTAGAGCATAGAGCTTATTGGGCTACAAAGTTTCGAACTTTGATTCCCAATCTTGTGGGAAGCATCGACTACAGCAGTTACATGAGCTGGACGAATTCAGACTCCAGGCCTATGAAAGTGCCAGGATTAGTAAGGATAAGATGAAGCTACTCCACGATGCTAAGATTAAGAGACGAGAATTTCATGTCGGCGAACAAGTTCTTCTATATAATTCCAGGTTACATCTGTTTCCTGGAAAGTTAAGGACACGTTGGTCCGGCCCTTTCGAGATTCTCCAAATCATTCCGGGAGGCGTTCTAGAACTTCGTGGTTATAGTGGTGAACCGTTTCGAGTCAACGGTCAAAGATGCAAACACTATATTGGTGAACCTAAAGAGACATCTTTGATTGTTAAATTTCTCGATATTCTCGGATGTGGTGTTACTCGTGTCGAAGAATTTGACGAGTTATCACCCGACTTGTTTTCCGAGGATGACGGTAGTGATCCGTCCGAAGAAGTTCTAGCGAGGTAGTGCCGATATGGAAGAGTTAGCGAGGGAGCGACAACTTAAACGTCATCGAGGAGTCGGAGGAGAAAGAACACAACCATGGGGAGACTTAAGAAGGTTTGGAGAGCTTTCAAAGATTTCACCCCATGTGTGAGATGTCTTGTTTCGCAGCCACACTACCGATCGAGCTTAAACGAGGTAGTGGCCGGCGTAAAGGTTAAATGGCCCGATCCAGCCGAGCTTACAATGTGTCGAGCTAACGACATTAACCAAAAGCGCCACTAGGGGGCAACCTAGATATCGTTCTTTTAGTTATTTTGTTTTATGCTTTGATAGTGTTAGTATTTAAGTTTAGTTTATTCAGCTTTTAGCCTTATTAAGTTTTTGTTTTTATCCGTCGCT
This sequence comes from Gentiana straminea, assembly GCA_036785695.1. Lineage (NCBI taxonomy): Eukaryota > Viridiplantae > Streptophyta > Magnoliopsida > Gentianales > Gentianaceae > Gentiana > Gentiana straminea. The sequence continues at coordinate 1,480,481 of JAVUPR010000242.1, read as the reverse complement.
AGTTGTGCTTTCTAGATATGGATTTCGGTGTTCACCGGAGGAGTTACCTTTCCTTAGAGGATTCCACTCATTACCGTAGATGACGGACCGGGAGGAACCATCGTTTTGCACGTAGATTTTGACATTAGTACCCGCGTCAAGACGGTCACCTATGTTCTTATTGTTCCCCGTTGTTCGGGAGGTGGAGACTTTACTACTGAGGAGTTACGGGCAGCTCTAGGACGTCCTTACACCATCCTCAATGATCCGATGCTGACAGATTTAGCGCTAGTGCTGCAAGCTGAGCACTTTCGAGGTGTTGATGTAGCTGGTGAGGACTGGGGTTTACAAGATGAGTATGATTTCCCTCCGGCGATTGACATGCTCCGCCGTCTCATTCGAGTGATCGATTGGTCGGACATTTATGATGACTAGCGTTCTTAGGATGTTTCGTCGAGCAAACGACGTAAAACAAAAGCGCTGAGTGGGAGGCAACCCACTGTTTTCCATTTGTTTTTAGTTATTAGTAATTTTGTACTTCATTTGCTTTTTATTTGTATTTGTGAAGTTTTATTTAGGTTTAATACGAAAGGGCAAGTTTTGAATTTGATGTGTATGGGAATTTTATGATTTTTGCACTTAAACTGCGTGGACGCCCGTCCAGAACTCTGGACGCCCGTCCGCCTTGACCAATTTCGGGACGAGCGTCCACTAAGCCTCGGACGCCCGTCCGCTTTATTCCCTCCAATCCCGTATGTGATTTCAAATCTTGGACGAGCGTCTAATAAACCGGACGCCCGTCCGGCTTCATCATTCGATTTCCCGGTGGACGCCCGTCCACCGTGTTGGACGAGCGTCCAACCTCTGTCTATATATACCCCTTCATCGAGTGAACCCTCACTTTTTCAGAATTTCAAAACGCAAAAACGGTTTCTCTCCCTCCTTTTGCCCTAAAACCGTCGATTCTAAGCCATTTCGAGCGATTCAAAGTGCTATAGGCCGCCCTTGATACACTCTCTTTGATTTCCATAACCAAATCCCCCAACACACGATATTTTTGGAGAATCGGACCCACTTCGCCCGACTTTTTGAGCGAAAAATACGATTTTGGGAGCCAATTTGGTGTTGTTTGGACTAATCTTCATCTCGATCAGCATCTACTCACCCTACTTGGTAAGTTGGTAACAACTTTTCTGGATTTCATTCACGTTTTTGTGAGTTCGATCTTTGGGTCGGCTCGTTTTCTTGAATGTCACCTTAATTTGTTTTTTTTTTTCTGGTTTTGGTGTTTCTTTCTCGCTTCTTTTGGTGATGTGGTGTTGTGATGGGTGATGAATGGGTTGTTTGGTGATGCTTATGGATGTGGTTTGTGGTTTGGTTGATTTGAAATCCCGCTTTGGATGATAAACGGGTATCCTTTGTGCACATTTGGATTGTTTGGTTTAGATTAGGCGTGGAAATGGTTCATAAGAAGGCGCAGTGAAGAGGCTTGGTAAGGAAGTGGCCCGGGAGGCGGGGAAGAAGCGTAAAGAGATTGACCCCACCTTAGTTGATCCTAACCGGGGTGTGAGTATTCGTGAGCAACCCCTGTAGCCACCCAAACTCGGGCGACCTTACGAGATGAGCCAACCTCGGAGTCTGAAACGGATGATGATGTGCCTTTAGTCCGAATGCCGAGAGTTCAGAGAGGTGGAGGTTCGTCTAGGGCTGAGGAGACTGTCGATACTACCCGGGAAGAGGAGCCAGTTGTACCTAGGGCAGCCCCTCCTAGGAAGAAGTCTAAAACCGTTGCCCCGATGCCATTGCCTCGTCGTTTCGTGAACCCTAGAGCTCATGAAGTTTATACCAAACACTATTTTTCGAGAAACATGTTGGTTGAGAGGGCTATTTTGGAGGCGAAGGTCGATCCAGGGTTCGTTAAGTTGCTTAAGGATAGGAAATGGGAAGCCTTGATGACAATCCCGACTACCCCGGTGAATAGCTCCCTAGTTCGGGAATTTTATGCGAACTGTTCGGAAACCGACTTGGGGACAAAGGTAGTCGTGGTTCGAGGGGTGGAAGTTCCCTTTACCCCGGAGGTGATTAATCGGAAATATAACTTAGCGGCTTTCGAGGGTCGGGACTATAAGGAGGAGATTGTGCATAGACAGAGTTTGGGACAGGATCCTTTGGAGGAGTTGAGATTGCGAGTTTGCCCGGATGTGGCCTGGACGTTGAGACCGGGAGGAGACCGGAAGGAGTTGGTTACCACGACCTGGACGGAGGACTGGAAGGTCCAGTGTCGTTTCATTCAGAATCGGTTGTTGCCTAAGAACAACTTGACACATTTTCATATAGGTGACCTGGGAGTGTTGTATGCATTGACATTTGGCTTGAATATGGATGTGGGACAAGCATTGTACGACGAGATCTCGATCAATCAGAAGGTTTAACACGGAACCTTATTGGACCCCATTTTATTCACAAGTTTGTGTCTCGATGCCGGTGTGCCTGAGTTTGGGGCGGATCATAAACCGAAGAACCCTAGGCCTATACAGAGGGAAAAGAGTAAGCCCTCGGGACATTCTGAGCCGGCGGCACCTACGGAGCCTGGTTCATCGGCACAACCTCGTGCATCCTCCCTTCCTCCTTTATCTCCCGCTGTCAGGATGCGGTTAAGCATGGCCAATAGTTTCCGGGAATGGCTCGGTGATATTCGGGATACACGAACAACATGTTGACGATTCTTCGGTGCATCCGTGAGGGCCGGCAACCGAGGGATGACAGAACCTTCAATCCGAGCTCCGTTGATTATCTTTTTACTGATGAGATTGAGCAGGTCATTGCGGATGCTTTACACGACTCTGAGTCATCTTCAGATGAGGAGCAGCCTGACTCGGCAGCTAGGGCTACGGCACCACCTTCTGGACCCTCCTCTGATCCTCCAGCTGATGATTCTGCGGCGCCGAGCCAACCTTGATCTTATTTTGTCTATTTTTACATTGGTTGTTTTGTATTGACATTTCTACTTCTACGGTTCGTTGTAATTTTGATATTGCTACTATTTATTTTCGATGGACCTTGTAAGCCATAAGGCGAGCGTACTTTCATGTCAACTGTGTTTCAACTTTCTGGATGTATTGAGTGCTCTCACTTTGATTTATCTTTATTTTTGATATCTCTTTTCTCGTTGGTATGACTCCCCGTTTTCCCCGAGATGGTTCCATGTTGTCTCGTATGTGCGGTATCTACATTGTCTGGTTATACATTCGTGGTATTGTTATGATGGCTCCGGCCTGACCAACGATTCGAGTTTCGATTTCAATCAGCTAAGTTTTTCTTTTTTTTCTTTCGTTTTGCACAACATGAGGACATGTTGATTTTTCAGTGTGGGGGAGGGGAATGTTTCGATATGTATCTACACATTTGTTTTTGTCTTGTCCCGAGTAGGCAATACACGTTTTGTTCGGTTTGTTGTAGTCATTGATGCTGTATACCATATTTTTAGTAAGTTAGTTGTTTCACCAAGATTTATTTTTCACGAGCCATAGTGAATGATGAGCTAATTTATAAAGTTATACCCCGTTTTGGATTAGTGGTTTTTGATTATCTTATAAGTCGTGTGCTTAGTGCTACGTATATATCGTGAGATTTATGATAGTTTGTATTTAGTTCCGTAGTATGATATACTGTGAATATCTAGAAGTTTGAATGTGATAAGCAACACGTAGCTATTGTCAAGTGAAAAAGTTGAATTAATATGAAATTATTCGTGTGTGTCGAAAGCTAGTCGATGATTTGAGTGAGATAGGGTATACCACGTATGTCCTATACCACTATGATGACTAAAAGCTCACGACAAGCCGAAGAAGCCGCCTTATGATTGGAGTAAGGTAGGGTATTATCTCGAAATGTCCTATTCTCGCTATGACAGGGGCAAGAGCTCATTCGATGTGTGTTTTAAGTGAAAAGTTAAATCAACCGATAAAGTGTTATGAAATGTATATAAGACTCGCTTATCGTTTGTCTTATCCCCAAGTATAAACCGATAGATATGTTGTAGGGATTATCCTCTCGAGTATTTCGTAAAGGCCCTAGATATATTCGATCATTCTTTTCGGGATATATCACGTTTGTAGGGTGCATCTTATGAGTGTCCTTTATTACTAGTCTACAAGGGGGTATTAGCTAGTTTTGCTTTGAGTTTCTCGAGTTTGGATATGGTGGAAGTTTATTATGGCTATGCACACGCACAAGGGTGAACTTCTGATTTATTGGATATGTGTTATGCACGTTTAGATGCCTGTTTTTCTCTCGAGCCTAACTTTTGTTTTGTTTTGCTCGGGACGAGCAAAAGCTTAAGTGTGGGGGAGTTGTTAAGGGTGAATTTATACGATTTATAATGCTATATTCTATGATATTTTTCCCAATTATTGTACTAAATTGCACAAGAAACGAGGGTTTAATGGATATATTGAGCAAATGATATTTTAAATGAGTTAATCGCAAACTAGGTTGATTTGTGTGTTTTAAATGTGATTTTATGATTATTTGAGCATTATTACATTTTGCGATGTTTTTATGTGTTATAGATACATGTTGGAGGCTCAAAAGATGATCAAAGGTTGATTAAGTTCGAGCTAATTGATGATAAAAGAGATAATGAAGAAGTGGGATAGAGATAGAAGAGATAAAGATCAATAAATCAAAATCGATCATATCAAACTGGCGTCCCGCATATCTCCGTCCGGTGGACGGGCGTCGATGCGGTTAGACGAGCGTCCGGGATGTCATCTTTGATTCAGAAGTTTGGACGCCGGAGTGGACGCCGGATGGACGAGCGTCCGGTCATGACTCGGCCCGATTCGAAGTATCATTGAAGAGTGGACGGGCGTTCAAGGTTTCGTACGGGCGTCCGGTGGCCGACTTAGCAGAACCGACTTTAAAATCTATATATAGTCGGCTGTTTTCTCCACAAAAGATCATCATACACACATTATTCAAAACCCTAAACCTAGGGGCGGCTTTAGGCTGCGTTTTTCATCTTTTTATTCCTATTTTCATGCTCTTAATTTAGATTAAACACTAGTTACTTTCTATGTATTTTTTCTGCAAATTTGAGTTGCTGAGGATGTTCAGAGGCTAAAAGCTTCATCAAACGAGTATTGTGAAGCCGTCCAACAATTGTTGATTTCGTTTTCTTCGATCATACTGTGAGTTTTTAATAAAGGTTGTTTCTTATTCATGTTTATTCATGTTTAATTTGCTTTTATATCGAAGATATGCATGTGTTGATTGTTTATTGTTGATGGAAGTCTTAATAAACCCCAGATCACCATGAATAAGAATAGTAATTCGAATCTATAATAACGGAAGTTAATAGGTCTGATTACTAGGTTATAAACACAAAGTTTGCACCTTTGATTATTAAACGCGTTAATCTTACATCGGAAGATAATAGATTGATAGATGAACTTTCTAAGGAATTAGGGTTCATGTCTAGGTAAGGTGAATCACAATCTGAATAAAAACTGCACTATAATCGAGATAGGAAATCAATGCTTGTTGGATAGGTGGATCAATCCTCGTTTGCTCGTTATAAACTTGATTTAAACCCTTAAAAGCTTGAATTTGTCTAGTTAGTTACTTTTATCCGCATCTTAGATTAGTTAGTTTAAATTGGTTCGCAGCCCGTATCTTCCCCGGCTTTAGATCATCTCTTCATTCCGAGTTTTACGTTTTAGTTAAAGTTTAATTTACAGTATTTGTTTATTTTTATCCGTTATTTAGCTTAGTAATCGTGACATAGGTTAGTTAGATAAAAACTAGAAACCACAATCGTTTAGTTCCCCGTAAGATCGACCCGGCATTAGCCTCCATACTACGATCCTTATACTTGAGGTTAACCGGATTATTACTTGTTTATTTTGTGTTGATAAAATCCGTGACAGTCTAACTTTACAGTCTCGACTTGTAATCTTCATAAATGAGTTTGAACCCTCAGTTCTTCAATCTTCTATAACTGAGTCTGTGACCCTCAGTTCTTCTATCTTCCAGATAAGCCAACCGAGTCTGTGTCCCTCAGCGAATTTATCTTCTTCAGTTTCATATTGGTGTATTCTGAGTCAGTTTATTTATCTTAACGATTTCCATTTTTCTAAATGACTTCCAGTTTTCAGTTTGACGAACATACTAACTATTACAGTGCTTGTTTGATGTAACCTATACAAATATCAAAATCTAGTAAAACCTATACATTCAATTCTAGACATCTTTTAGCTTTTCACTATAACAGCTAGCTTCAGCACTTCATCAATGAGGTTAAGATAATATTCTGAGTAAATATGATGAATTATCATCAAAACATAAATTTTATTCCAACAATTTCCCCCTTTTTGATGATGCCAAAACTCTCCCTAAAAGAAAAGCTTAAAGATCAAAACAATGTAAAACACTGTAGAACTGGAAAACTGTATTTCATTAGAATACTCAAAAACTGGAATAGTTACACTTTGTTCAAATAAATTTGACTAAAGACTAAGCTCCTTTCTGTGCTTTTTGTTTAACTGAGATATACTTCATTTCTTTGTCATGTAGACGATAATCATGTTCTAGTTTTGAGTCTTCCTTAGAAAAGGTCTTGTTATAGTCTAATTGACTTCCTTCTTTCCATTTTCTCCATAAAATTAACTTTGATAAAGCTGTTTCATTCAAGTAGTATTTTTCAAATTCTGCTACATCAGCTTTCATTTGTTCAGCTTTGTCTATAATCTTCAGTTTGTCTTCAATCTTCTTGATCTTCTTATATTGCGCCATTTTATGATTGTAGAGTTCATCAGTTAAGAAGTTTTTCAAAGATTCTTCAATTGTCTTATCTTTGTACTTGGATTTGATAGGATTATGATCTTCGACAAACTTTAACCACAGATCCTTTGTAAGAGTTGCTCTCCGATCTTTAGGTTGACTATATTTCTCAATGAGCTGCTCATCAGTTAACTCTTTCTTTAAGAACTTTGGATCTGATTTATATCTTTCCAATTCGTCTTCAAGTTGCTTCTTTTTTTTGAGTAATTTCTGCTATTCTTCTTCAGCTTCCCCCTTTTTGGCATCATACAATTGATCTACCAAAGCATGGGTTGCCTTTTGATCGGCTGAGATACGTTGCTGAGAAGCAAGTATTTCTTTGAGCTGATTCTCTAACCCGTATATGTGTTGATTCATATGCCAGTGAGCCTGAGCATGTGTTTCCCTATCTACTGCGGTTGAGTCTTCAAGTTTCTGTTTATGTGACAAAATTTCTGAGGCAGAACTTGAACTTGACTTATGGATCAGTTCTAGTCTTGCATTAACTGAGATATCTGTTTTAGTTCTATAATCTAGATATCCAGAGATATTTGATAGAAGGCCATTGTAAGCATCCTTTTGACTGAGCACAATCTTCAAGTTCTCATGAACTTTGGCCAATTCCTCCTTTGTCAGGATATCTCAAGGATCATATGTTGCTTCTGTTTGAGCTTTAGACTGAGCGATATCTTCAATGATCATAAGTTGTTGATTATTAATTCCATCAGCTGCTGGCTGATTGTCAGCTGTCTGATTTCCAACTGGCAAACCTTCTTGCTGAGTTACGTTTACGTAGCTAGAGGTTGAGTGTCTGTCTGCAAAACTGTAGTCATATCAGCTTCTTTCCTTGAATTATCATCTTCATCATCATCCTTCTTCTTTGAAATATCTTCAGGAATAGATGATGTGGCTGATTCTCTTCGTTGAGCTAGTTCAGTGAATCTATTGAAACAATTTGCAAGAAACTCTCTGACATAGGAAACAGAGTATATAAGTCTCTAATTTCCAATTCCTTCAAGAGTAACTTTTCTTCAGATTGTAAGATAGCATCACGAGAATCTTCTGGTTTGAGTTTCATCTTTATTAGCTTGATAATTCTGTCAGCTTCAAAAACTGAGATTGATTGCTGATCCGATTGGTTTTGTAACTGAGAAGTACAATCAGCAGTGATATTTTCATTTGTAACTTCAGTTGTTAGTTGTTGATGTTCTCCCTCAGTTGGTGCTTTCTTACTTGAAGTTCCTGGGTACAAACATTTTACAACTGATCTTTCTTTTGCTGAGTCAGCTTTCCGCATGATTCCTTTGTGTTCAGCTTCCTGTTGAGACACAGTTTTCTGTCTGGCTTCAGGTTGGGAAGTTGTTCTTATTGCTGCGATTTCCTCTGTAGCTGCAGTTTGTCTTGCTTTCTTCCCTGCCTTGAGTTTCTCCAAGTAAAATTGAATGATTCCACTGAGTGTTTTCTTCAGTCGGAATCTGCCAATAGTTGCTTGTCCTTCAGCTTGAGCTATTTGTACACTTTCTAATTCAGCTAAGTGTTGCTTCTTTATCTGATTGACGATGTAACCGGCCCAATTGAATTCTATTTCATCCCAAATTATGTTCATCAAATAAACATTGTCATTGGAAAATATACTGATTCCTTTGGATTTTCCAATAACATGTTTGCTGAGCCATCGACTAAGATATCCAAACTCTGGCTTGAGATTATCAACATGAATACCAACTTCTACAGGTTCTTTAGATAATGTAATTTGCTTAAGAAAGGCGTCCATTTTCAATGGTAAAGAAGTCAAATCTATTGATGTCACAGGTGAATTTGTGAAACCAAATAATGACTTCATGACTCGTTCATTGATAATAATACGATCTCCATGAACTGTAGTGATTAGAGAGTCTCTTACCAAACACATATTCTCCCAGAACTGCAAAATCCCTTCCACATCACGTTTTTCATTGAAAATAACCTCCACAATGTTTCTTAATCCTGGTTGTTTCTGGATCTTCTCGCAGATATAACTTGCTAACAGAGTGTTGTTGCACATAGTTTCATAAATTTCAAAGGTATACACATCTAACTCTGTGATCAATCTTTCTTCTTGTGATTTCTTTGAGGTGGTAATTTTTTGGGTAAAAAAAATTTGAATTTTGAGATGAAAGGATTGTGAAAAATCTGAAATTTTCTTTTCAAGAAAAAGATTGAAAAAGAATTTAGAAACGTCTGATTAAGGAGGGTGTGAATGAGGGTTGGATATATAGGGATGATGTACTGGCGGTTGATTAGTACAACTATTCAAATTCCATGACGGTTTGTATAACCAAGACATGTATTGTTCTGACAGTAATGGGGTGTACACGCAGTATATTATGACAAAAGAACTGCATTAATTAAATGTGATATCACCGCTGTCGGTTTTATCTTATCAGCCTTTGACTTAAGTTGACTGGAATAAGAACTGTTTCTGGGTTCAGTTTTTCAGTTCCGTTAAATCTTTCAGTTTTAGTTGATCAGTTTGAGATTGTTGATGTCAATGACTAATCTGTTAAGTGAGCACACCCAACATAACAAAGATTAATCCCCTTGACGAGTCTCTGGCTTAACTGACTTACTAACTTTAATTATCCCTAATTCAGTTCTTAGTTTGGCAAATCTTTCTTTGTCCAATGGCTTTGTAAAGATATCAGCCAACTGATCTTTAGTAGGTACATAAAGAACTGTAATATCCTTTTTCCCCACATGATCTCTTATAAAGTGATGACGCACATCAATGTGTTTTGTCCATGAGTGCAAAACTGGATTGTCAGTTATTGCAATTGCACTTGTGTTATCACACATTATGGGAATCATTCCTTCTTCTATCCCATAATCTCTTAATTGCTGTCTTATCCATTAAACTTGAGCACAACAACTTCCAGCTGCTATATACTCTGCTTCAACTATTGAAGTTGAGATAGAGTTTTGCTTTTTGCTAAACCAAGACACAAGTCTATTTCCTAGTAGCTGACATGTGCCTGAGGTGCCCTTTCTGTCCAATATCTTTCAGGTAGTTTTGCTTCACAGATCATCGTTCTTCCTGCTTCTTTGAGTGTTCTGTTTCTTCATTCGGATACACCATGCTGTTGAGGTGTTGCTGTAGCAGTGAGTTGGTGTGAAACACCATTTTCTTCATAATATTCAATAATCACATTGTTGAGGAATTCAGTTCCTTTATCTGATCTTATCTTCAAAACTGATACTCCTTTCTGATTGTGAAGTCTCTTGAGTAGTTCGGTAAGTCTTTTCTTGGTTTCACTTTTCTTAGTTAAAAAGATAACCCAAGTGTATCTTGAAAAATCGTCTACTACCACCAATGTATATTTCTTTCCACTGATACTAATTGGTGTTATAGGTCAAAATAAGTCCATATGTAGTAGTTCTAGAACTCTGGTTGTTGAATGCTGAGATTTAGTCTTGAAACTTGCTTTAGTTTGCTTTCCTTGTTTACATGCATCACATAAGCTATCTTTCTTATATGAGATTTCTGGTAGTTCAATGACTAGCTGTTTCTTGACAAGGGTGTTGATGTCATCAAAGTTTAGATGGCTCAGTTTCTTGTGCCACAACCAACTGATTTCTGATTTGGTATGCACAAGCAAACAGGTTTCTGCAACAGCTATTGTCCAAGCTTCAACATACATATTCTCTTTCTTCTTCCGGCTAAAACAACTTGAAATGCTGTTTCGTTGACGACAATGCAGAAATCTTTATCAAAAGTAACTTTGTATCCCATATCACTGAATTGGCTGGTGCTGAGCAGATTGTAATGTAATCCTTCTACATAAGATACATTATTGATTGTGAGTCCATTTCTGATTATGGTACCAAACCCTTTGGTGTATCCAGGTTTGTCTTTACATCCAAAAATGACTTTTTGTCCATCCTTTGCAATAAAGTTACTGAGACAATACTTGCTCTTTGTCATGTGCCTAGAGCAACCACTATCAAAGTACCATACATCTTGCAATAAAAATTAAACATTTTTAGGTACCCAACTCTATTTGGGTCCATGGGGGTCAGTTGTTAGTACAACTCTTGGAATATAACCTTTAGGTATTCCTCGGATATTGTTGCACATGTTTTCATATATGTAAGCCACACTTCCATAGTATCTATGCTTGGACTGTGACTTATTTATATGATCTCTCAGATCTTTTGACTGAAACTTATTTCCATGATGATTTCTATTATTGAAACTTGAACAATAACCATCATTTCTTTTGTTCTGAGTTCTATATTGAGGACTGTAAGGAGTCCTTTGCTGACCTTTGGGCTGAAACATGTAACAAGTTTTCTGCCTGAAATGATTGTTTTCATCAGTTTGAATATTGCTGTCAGAGATATTCCAGTCATCATCAGTTGGAAATAATCTGCCTTTCCCCCTGATTTTGTGAATCTTTGAATAATTAATATTCTTTGATTTACTATGACTGAAGTTTCTATGGTTTTTGGCCTGATCAGCATTAGTAGATTCAGCAGTAGATCTACTTTTTCTATTTTCATGATGTTCAGCTGATTTAACTTTTTGGTTGAACGTGTTGTTGTTTACAGCTGATCTTTCTGAAAATTGACACTGAGGTTGACTTGATTCACTTTGAACTTGTTTCACTGGTTCAACATGCTTCTTAATCTGATGACATTTTTCAGCTATGAACTTAACACCAGTTTTGGTATTAGGTTCAGTTGCCTTACTCGTTCCTCTTTTCGAAGTTTGCTGCGTATCAAATCCTAAGCCAGTTCTATCTCCATATGGCTTACCAGATTTGAATACAGTTGTTGAACTAGACTGAGCAAAAGATTCGATTCTTCTTGTTGATGCGATGATCGATACTTGGTTCTTTCTTTTGTCAGTTCTACTTAGTTTAAACGTGTTCAGTTCATTATTCAATCTTTTGACTTCTAGAATTAGAGATTCTTTCTCAGCTTTGATTGATTCATAACCAGCTTGTATGGTGACAAGCTAACTCATCTAATTGTCAAGAGTTTCTTCTAATTCTGAGTTTCTTGGATTGAAATCGGCTGTTGAAGAACATGCATTTTTCACGGATATCTGAGCGGAGCCATATTTAGAATTTGATTCACATACCTCATTAGGATCTTCCATGTGTGCCATTAAAGCTGTGTCATCTAATAGCCTTTTAGTACCAGCTTCATAGTCTGACTCATCTCCAGCAAGGAGTGCTCTTCTGCCAATTCTTCTTTGCTGAGTCTTCTTGGTCAGTTCTGGACATTCAGCTTTGTAGTGTCCAGGCTTCTTACAGTTGAAACAAAGATACTCATCATCTTTTCTTTTCTCAGGAGTCTTCTTGATGAACTTCTGGGTTATAGGATGACCATTCTTCATCCTTCTGATTCTACTCATCATAAGAGCTATTTGTTCCTCCATTTCATCCAACTGTTGAAGATTATTTGTGGATGTTTCTTGAGAATCATTTGATGCTGCTGCAAGTGCTTGTAAAATCTTCACCGAATTCATAAGCTTTCAAATCTGAGAAAATTTTGAAGGAGTCCTCTATGTCAAATCTTCTAGATTCTTCCATAGTAGTGACCTTCATCTTCTAGCACATTGGTAATACCTTCAAGATTCTTGTATTGATTACTTTCTTTGTGTATTAAATCTTGAGTAGATCTAATTCATCCATGATAGCACTGAATCTTGTCTACATTTGGTCAATGGCCTCTCCAGTTTTCATCTTGAAATTTTCAAACTTCTGCTTTGCAACTGAGATTTTGTTTTCCTTGATTGAGTCAGTTCCTTCACAAACAAGTTGAAGTTTGTCCCGTATTTCTTTAGCAGTTGTGCAGTCTTTCACTTTTAAGTACATGTTGCTATCAAGAGTTCTGAGGATAAAGTCCATAGCAACATTTTTGAGATTGTTTCGCTTGCGATCATCACCGGTCCATTCAACTTTGGGCTTTGCAACTCGAACTTGATCTTCACCAACAGTTTGCATGTGAGTGATCTGAATTGGTCCATCAGTGAGTACGTCCATCATTTCATCATGAGTAGCAGCTAGAAAAGCCTGCATACGACGTTTATATTCATCAAATCTGTCCATGTTGCACATAAGCATATGTCTTGCATATTGATTGTTATCCATTGTGAGTGAGTGAAAAATGATTGTATAAAAACTTGAAACCGAGCTTTCTTATGAGAACAACTAGAGGAGATTTAGAGCAAATGAGCTTTTAACAATGGATTGTTAAAGAAACACTGCTCTGATACCAATTGTTGGTCCTTTGGAAAGGCAAACACAAGTTTAGAGGGGGGAGGGGGGTGAATAAACTTGTCCCTAAAACTGGATTTTAAAGAAATTAAGGTTCAGTTAAAACTTGTGTGGAGTTAAGCTGACTGAGCTGAGTTTAAGTCAAACTGACTTAAGCAAAAACTAAGCCAACCGGCAGCAGATATATTTCTAGCCTTTTTCTTGATCTTGTTGTTCTATGTGATAGCTGAGTGTCCTAAACTGAATTCTGGTGAATGTCAGTGTGTGAGCTTTGAGTTGTATAACAATCACTTCTTAAAATGTTGTAGATAAATGCTATGTAAATAAATAAAAGCGTAAAGTAAATGATGCAAATATTATAGATGTTCTAGGAGGTGTAATCCTGTCAGTCGTCTCTTCCCATATGGTGTAGGAGGAAAATTCCACTAGAACTTCTTGAGGTGAACTGTTACAAAAAGTCCTAAACAATAGTCCTTGGCTAATCCCTAGCTATACTATCTAAACAGTTGTAGAACAGGTAGAATTGCTGCTCTTAAATTGCTTGAACACTGGTTCTTGAAGGGTTACATGCCTCTCCACCAGCTACCACCACAAACACAGTCTACCCGACTTCTTGTAACAAGTGTCCTTGGCAAAACCTTCCCTGTTTGCTTCACAGGCTAAACCTTTGATGTAGAATCAAAGTTGGGCTAAGAATCAATAAATTGATTCTTGTGTGTGTTTCTTCAAAGTGAATCTGGGTAAATTCTGTGTAGCTTGAAAACTTGAAGAAATTCTTGATATGATCTTGTTATAGCGCAGAGATGATAGCAATTTGAATAACTAAGACTAGTGCACAAAAATGCTTGTTGATCTTATTAATTCTTATTTCTGTTCTTGGTGCAAAGTTCTTGGTGCAAAGTCCTCTACGTCACAGCCTGGACCTTCTTCTACTACTTCTGCGGGTGATGTACCTCCGGCTGATGATTCCACACCCCCGGGGTAGCCCTGACTGATTTCTGATTCTGTATTTCGTATTTTCATCTTCGATTTGGTTGTATCTTGCTACTATTATTGATTTCTTGCTGATTCATTGTATTTCTCTTTTGTAAGCGACTGTCGGTTTCCGTATGCTTCTCATTTTCGATGGATCATGTACACCATAAGGCTATTTCATACTTTGTCTTGTATTTCGATGATTGACATTGCTATTATTATTGTGCTGAATGATTATTCTTTTTTATCTTTATCCTTATCATTCTTTTTCATTTTTGCGATAATATTCCCCCGTTTCCCCCGAGATTTCTTCTGTGGTTGTCAAGTAGTGCAGATATCTTTCTAGACGTTTTGTCGAGGTAACATTTGAGTCATTTAGAACGAGTTCTATACGCCTTCGAGAGCGTTGGTCTTTTCATGCACCAGCCTGACCAACGTCTCGAATATCTACGCAATCAGCTAAGTACTTCATTTCTTTTTAAATTATGCACAACCTGAGGACATGTTGTGGTTTAAGTGTGGGGGAGGGGAATGGTTATGTGTATCGATCATTTGCTTACTTCGTTATGTTTCTATGCAAAATGAGCTAAATTTTTCAAAATTTTTGTTATGTCCCGAGTCAGCAATGCGTAATATTTGTTTGTTTTTTTTTATAGTCATGGATGCTATATACTGTATGTTCAGTAAGTTAGTTGTTTCACCCGATATATATTTTTCACGAGCCATAGTGAATGATGAGCTATAATATAAAGCTATACCCCTTTTGATTAGTGATTTTTGTTATCTTATAAGTCATGTGCTTAGTGCTAACGTATGTATCGTGAGGATTATGATAGTTTGTGTTTAGATCCAAAATATGATATACTGTGAATATCTTAGGTTTGAATGTGATAAGTAAAACGTAACTAATGTTGTTGAAAAAGTTGTTTTAAGTAAATGAAATAATTGGGTGTGTCGAAAGTTGGTCGATTATTGGAGTGAGGTAGGGCGTATCACGAATGTCCTATACCACTATGATGATCAGAAGCTCACGACAGTCAGAAGAAGCTGCCTTATGATTTGATTAAGGTAGGGTATATCACGAATATCCTATTCTGCTATGACAGGGCAGGATCTCATTCTGATGTGCATTTAAATGTGAAGTTAATTAAATCATCTTATATGAGGAATCTTTTATGAAATGAATGGAAGACTTAGTTATCGTATACCTTATCCCCAGTATAAACTGATAGATATGTTGTAGGGATTATTCTCTGAGTATATCAGAAAGGCCCTAGATGTATTCTATCATCTTTTTCGGGATATGTCACGTTTTGTAGGGTACATCTTATAAGTATTAGTTATCTCTAGTTTGAAGGGGGTATTAGCATGTTTGCTTTGAAATTTTCATGTTTGGACTTAGTGGAAGTTTGTTATGACTATGCACACACACCGGGGTGAACCGCAAATTTATTGAATATGCCTTGTACTTGCTGAGATGTCTATCTTTTCTCGAGCCTTTATCTTGTCTTGTTTTGCTCGGGACGAGCAAAAGCTAAGCGTGGGGGAGTTGTTAAGGGTGATTTTATATGATTTATATCGTTATATTTTGTAACAATTCTCTCCATATTCGTATAATTCGCATAGAAATTAAGTGTTTAATTGATTTATTGAGCAAATGAGTTTTTAAACGGTTTATTCGCAAAATTGGTTAATTTATGTGTTTTATTGATGATTTTGTGTTTATTTGAATATTATTACACTTTGCGATGTTTTTAATGTCTTGTAGATGCAAAATTGCGGCTCAAAAGATGATTGAAAGAAGATAAATGTCGGATTTATTTGATGAAAAAGAGATAAAGGAAGGAAAATCGAATTTAATCAAGTGAACGTGCGTTCAATTCTCCGTCCACTGGACGGGCGTC
The DNA here is from genome assembly GCA_036785695.1 of Gentiana straminea. Lineage (NCBI taxonomy): Eukaryota > Viridiplantae > Streptophyta > Magnoliopsida > Gentianales > Gentianaceae > Gentiana > Gentiana straminea. The sequence continues at coordinate 1,464,538 of JAVUPR010000242.1, read as the reverse complement.
TGGTTATTCGGACGGGCGTCCAGGTTGGCAAATTCAGATCAGAGTTTTGTTTAAATTGCTGAACGAGCGTCCAAATTAAAGAAGGACGGACGTCTGACCATGACTCGGCCCGATTCGAAGTTGGCATTGAAGGTTGGACGGGCGTTTGATTCTTTGGACGGGCGCCCTTAAACCGCCTTTGCTAAACCGCCTCAGAAATCTATAAAAAGGCTGCGTTTTCTCCATATAATAACATCATTATTCGAACCCTAAACCTTAGGGGCGGCCTAGCTGCGATTTTTATTAGTTTTTACTCAAAGTTTATGCTCTTAAATCTCTAGTTTAGATCAAAGACTTTTATGTACTTTTATTCAAGTAATTCGAGCTCAAAGGTGATGTTAAGAGGCTAGACCTCTATTGAACAAGCGTTGTGAAGCCATCCGATCAGCAATTCAGTTTCGTTTCTCGATTGTCTTGTGAGTATTTAATTCAAGTTGTCTCTTTATCATGTTTATCATGTTATTTACGCAATTTATATCGAAAGATCTTTGCATGTTAATTGTTTATATTGATGAGAATCATGTTAAACCCTAGATCGCCATGATAAAGAATAGATCTTTGATCCAAATAACGAGAGTTATTAGGTTAGATTTCTAGGTTAGAAACTTATAAATTTCACACCTTGGGTTAGAAAGAATTAATCTTTAGGATCGAAAGATAGAAGATTAAAAGGTGAACTTGTCTAAGAAATTAGGAATTCATACCTTGGATAGGTGAATCACAACTTGGTTAGAAATCACGAGATAATCGAGATAGAAATTGATTGTTGTAGGATAGGTGGATCACTAGCTTGTTCGTTCGTAAATTATTGATTAAATCACTTGAACTAGAATTGCTTAGTAAATTTACAATCTTTATTTCATAGTAGATTTAGAATAGATTTAGTTTAGATAATTTTGTTCGCAACCATATTTTCCTGGCTTTAGATCTAGATCTTCTATCTAGTTAGTCTTATTGTTAGTTTCGTTTTTCGTTTTAGTTCTTCACTGTTTTATTTTCGTATCTTTTTAGTAGTAATCATGACATAGTTAGGTTAGATAATAAAAACTACTTTAAGCAACCCCGATGCCCCATAAGATCGACCCGGTATCAACCTCTATACTACGATCCCTACACTTGGGTAAACCGGATTATTTTTATTACTTGTGTGTTTTTCATTGCAAAAATCCGTGAACATACACCATAAACATTATCTTCTAAGAACACATTGTCCTTTTGATTCTTAGGTCTTCATACAAGATCCATAAAGTCATTTCAGGTTACCAAAAACTTGCCTGAAGTCTAACATTATAGTCTCGACTTGTATTCTTCATAATTGAGTTTGAACCCTCAGTTCTTCAATCTTCTATAACTGAGTCTATGACCCTCAGTTCTTCTGTCTTCCAGATAAGCCAACCGAGTCTGTGTCTCTCAGCGAACTTATCTTCTTCAGTTTCATATTGGTGTATTCTTAGTCAGTTTGTTTATCTTAACTATTTCCAGTTTTCTAAATGGCTTCCAGTTTTCAGTTTCACGAACATACTAACTATTTCAGTGCTTGTCTGATGTAACCTATACAAATATCACACTCTAGTAAAACCTATACATTCAATTGTAGACATCTTTTAGCTTTTCACTATAACAGCTAGCTTCAGCACTTCATCAATGAGGTTAAGATAATATTCTGAGTAAATATGATGAGTTATCATCAAAACATAAATTTTATTTCCAATGCTGATGGTTGAAGGTTGGGGGTTCAAACTCAGTTATTGAAGGCTAAGGGATCAAACTTAGTATTTAAAGTCAAGAATATGATATTAGAATTTAGGGAAGTCTGTGATGACCTAAACTTATCACATATACCCTGTGTTGAAGGTCTGAGTTCCATAAAAAAACTTTAAGTGGTGATTGGAACAGTTATGGTTAAAATGGTGTACCCTAACTTCACAGTAAAAAGTTAGATGAGAAGCTGTCAGTTGACGTGTTTATAAAACACAGCAGACTAGAAGTCAGCTGACAGATATGGACATCAGTAGACTTATGCAACCGGTATCCGCTGATGGAAAATATGAATTAATCCAAGTTTCTTTTTGGAAGATTAAATGGATAAGGATGAATTACAAGCATTGGATTAATCAGAAAATCAAGGGTCAATTAAAAAGACATTGGAAAAAGTCAGAGCTATATCCAATGAAAATAAGTCAATGGATAGACAGACTGGACTGTCAAAAAGCAACACTAATAGTGTCAGTACGATGCAGCAGAGGTAAAAGTCAGTCAAGTCAATGACAAATCTGAAACAGCTATATTTGAAATTCAAACACAAGTCACAAATTCCACACCTATGAATAGGGGACTCCTGACTCAGATGAAACAGGATGAAAAATAGATGAAAAACAAGAATACATACGAAGTAATTGAGCAAGAAATTTATCCAAGTGCAATCTTACCCTGCTGACCTTCACCGAGCTTTAATTTACTGATCAAGAATTTTCTTCAAGTGTTTTTGCTATCAAGTTACATCCTATATATACACTTAATACTACAAGCTACTGATCATTTCATCCTGATCAAAAGCTACTGAAGGTTGAATCACTTTCTTGATTCAACCCCTCATTCTCAAGAAGTTTGCTGCAGACAGAGAACCACTTTTGAAGTGTCAAGAACTGTTGTTTGTGGTGGAGCTGGTGAAGAGACAATCCTACCCTTCAAGGACCAGTGGAATACTTTGAAGCATCAATCCTACCTATTTCTGGTGTTCATTTTGTGAAGCCATAGTCATTGGTGAAGGACAAACAGTTTAGGGATTTTTGTAACAGCAACCTCAAGAATCTTTAGTGAATTTCCTCCAACATCACAGGAGAAGATGGGACTCACATGATTACACCACCTGGAACCACTATAAATCTTGCCTACTTTACTTCACTGCATTTATATTCTACAATTTACTTTATCAGCATACTCATCTCATCAACCTACTGAACTAGCAATTGAATCACACTACTTGCACTATTGAGCAAACAATACTTAGGATCATCTTTGAAACAACAAGTAACAAGGCTTAATTTAATATATCCTTAGCAACAAATTCAATAGATTTAATAGTCAGCAGACTATTGACCCTACTGAGTTTGTAAAACTCTAAAAAGTTTTTAAGTGTTAAGTTTATTCACCCCCTCTAAACTTAACCAAAGGCTTTTCAAGGGACCAACAATTGGTATCGGAGTAGTGCTTCTGTTCTGAAGTAATCCTACTTGTTGTGCTTGTGAAAATTCTTTGAAATATTTTTCAAGTTTTTGTTTTCAAACTTTTGCGTCTTGGATAACAATCAGTATGCTAGGACTATGTTGATGTGCTCTCTAGATCATTTTGATGAGTTTAAACGTCGTATGCATGCTTATCTAGCTGCAACACATGATGAAATGATGGATGTGCTGACTGATGGACCATTGAAGATCATCAAACTGATAACTGTGGATGGTCAAAATCAGGTTATTCCAAAGCCAAAGAGAGAGTGGGGTGATGAAGATAGAAAAAGAGAAAATTTGAACAATATTGCTATTGATGTCATTTACAGAACTCTAGACAGCAATATGTATATGAAGGTGAAAGATTGCAAAACTGCAAAAGAATTATGGTAAAGATTGCAACTCATTTGTGAAGGCACTGATGCTATCAAGAAAATTAAGATCGTTGTGGCCAAATAAAAGTGTCAGGAGTTCAAAATGAAATCAAATGAAACCATTCAACAGATGGAGTCTAGGTTGAATGCAATCATGGATGAACTCACCCTGTTGAATGTTGTGTATACAAAAGTAGAGATCAACACAAGAATTCTAAAAGCTCTACATGCAAAGGAAGTTTGGGAAATAAAGGTCACTGCTATGGAAAAGTCCAGGAGACTACATGAAGAAGACGCCTTCAAATTGTTTTTAGATCTTAAAGCCTATGAATTTAGTAAGGATCTTGTTCTAAATACTGAAAAAGAAACAACAAAGTCTACTGCATTGGCTGCTGCATATAAAGAAGAATCATCAAGTATTCAAGATGATGTGCTAGATGAGATGCAAGAGCAAATAGCCCTGCTGAGTAAGAAAATCAGGATGATGAAATCTGGAAAGGGGTTTTCAAGGAATTTCAACAAGAAGTCAAGTGAGAAAAAGGAAGAGTCCAAAAAGGATCATGACTTTTTGTGCTTTCATTGCAAGAAACTAGGACATTGCGAACCTGATTGTCCTGAATTAAAACAAAAGAAGGATCTTGACTACTTGTGCTTTAACTGCAAGAAATCTGGATACTTTAGACCTTACTGTCCAGACCTTCTGAAGAACAAGAGTCAGCAGAGAAGATCCATTAAGAAGGCAATGGTTGCTGATGATGAATCAGGATATGAGGTAGAATCAGACAAAGGAAATGAATCTGATGATACTGCACTCTTTGCACAATTGGATGATTATGCTTTAATGGCTAACATGGATGAAACTAAGAAGGTATACAACTCTGTATCTATAAATACTCCTACTGAAAGTAAATGTGAATTTACTTGTGGTTCAAATCCTAAAATTCTGATAGTGAAGACCCTCTAGATGCCCTCCTCAATCAACTAAGGAAAATACAATCTGGTTATTATATTGTGAAGGCTGAAAGAGAATTACTTCAAGAAGAAATTCAAAGCTTAAATGTTGAATTAAGAATTCTCAAAGGTAAGGAAATGGATTATGGACATAATCAACCTAAGTCTGCTGCACCTACAGTAGCTGCTAAATTTGTAGCACAATCCAGTTCCACAACTGCATTCAAATCAGGAAATCCTTATGGTGATGAAACATGCCTTGGATTTGAAACTCAACAACCTTCTAAGGGTGGATCTAGTAAGGCTACTGAACCTAGTACCAGGATTGGACCTAAGTTTGTTACTGCACAAGATGAAACTCCTCAAAATGTTACTGAGGCGGTAAAACCGGCTGAGAAAGCTTCAAAGAAGCAAAATCAAAAGTCCTAAAGGACAGCAGTACCTAACAACAAGGGTACATCCAAAAGTAGGACTGCTGGACCTTCTAGACCTGCTGATAGCAGACCTAATGCAAAGTCTGCTGGACAACAAAAAGGGAAAAGCCAGAAATATTCCAGAAATAAGAATGTTAATCATTCATGGGATACTTATCTCAGAGGGAAAGAAAGATTGTTCCCTACTATTGAAGTTTTGAATATTCCTGCCCCTGCTGCTAGAAACAATAGATATAACCATAATGCTAGGGTTAGACATCATCAAAGACCTCAGGAAAGACAACATTACAGGGTTGTTCCTAACAGACAGCAACCTTATCGTTATGCTAGTGTTTCCTACAACAAAAATCACTTCAAACAGCACTTTGTACCAAAAGGCCAGAAACCATATGTGAATGCTACACAACCAAGTGTTAGATTGTAAGGAAATGTAGCATACATATATGAACAAAAGTGCAACAATTTCCAAAGAAGACCATATGGAAACTTGCCAAGAGTTGTGCTTACCACTGACCACTATGGACCCAAACAGGTTTGGGTACCTAAAATATATTAAATTTGTTTTGAAGGGTGTCTGGTAATTTGACAGTGGTTATTCCAGACATACGACAATGAGTAAGCATTGTTTGATGAATTTTATGGCAAATGATGGTCCAAAAGTCAATTTTGGAAACAAAGACACACCAGGATATACAAGAGGGTATGGAACACTGGTGAGGAATGGACTGACAATTTGGAATGTTGCTTATGTTGAAGGTTTAGACTACAACCTGCAGAGCACTGGAAAATTCAGTGACATGGGTTACAAAGTTACTATTGACAAAGCCTATTGCACTGTCATGAGTGAAATGGGAGAGCAAGTTATGTTGGTTGGAAGAAGACAACAAAGCATGTATGTAGTAGATTGGACAACTTCTGTACCAAAAACATGTCTTATTGTGCATACAAAGTCAGAACTCGATTGGTTATGGCACAAAAGTTAAATCATCTAAACTTTGAAGACATCAATCAGTTGGTGAAAAAGAAGTTGGTGATTGGTTTACCTGAAATCACATTCAAGAAAGATGTTATATGTGATGCTTGTCAGCAAGGTAAACAAACAAAATCAAGTTTCAAGTCAAAGACTAAACAATCAACCAATAGAGTTTTGGAGCTGATGCATATGGATCTGTTTGGACCAGTAATATCAACAAGTGTAACAGGAAAGAAGTACACTCTGGTACTTGTGGATGATTATTCAAGACACACTTGGGTAATTTTCATGAATAAGAAAAGTGAAAAACTTCAAAAGAAGCCTAAACTTTGAAGAGGTTGCAAAATGAGAAAAGTTTGAGAGTAGTTAAGATCATATCAGACAAGGGTACTGAATTCCTAAACAAAGTCATGAGAGAATACTGTGAACAAAATGGTGTGCTGCATCAATTAGCAGCTGCTGGTACACCTCAAAAAAATGCGGTTGCTGAGAGAAGAAATGGGACTTTGAAGGAAGCATGGAGGACTATGATATGTGAAGCATTGCTACCTGTTGGACTTATTTATATGTTTTGATGATGAGTGCCAGACTAGCTGTTATAGTTCAAAGGCAAAAAGATGTCTAGATCAAATGTATAGGTTTATTAGAGTTTGATTTATGAATAGGTTTGATCAAACAAGCACTGTAAAGGTCAGCTGATTTATATCAGCAGACTGGTCCATATCAGTAGGGTAGATAGGTCAGTAGACTAGTCTAGAACCTGCTGAAGACTGAAGGCTGAGGGCTCAAATTCAGTTACAGAAGGCTATGGGATCAAACTTAGTAATTTAAGTCAAGGATATGGAATCAAAATTTAGGCAAGTCTGTGATAACCTAAACTGATTACATATACCTTGTGTACAAGGTCTAAGTTCCATAAGTTGGATGATGCTTGGAACTTGGTTATATTTTAAAAAGGTGTAATCTAACTTCACAAATAAAAGTTAGATAAAAGAAATCAGCTGCATTATATTTTTTACACAGCAAATTGCTGTTCAGCAGACTGATGGATATCTCAGCAGACTGATGAACCTGCTGATGATATACCTCGATTAAATCAAGATTATATTGGAAGATTACATTGGATAAGGACAGCTAACTACCTCTGATTTATCAAATAAATCAATGGCTGAGATCAAAAGGACGTTGGGATGATTCGATTTTTATCCAATGGTTATAAGTCAAAGGGTGGATGATCGCACCGCTTCAAAAAAGGAATTCTGACAGTGTCAGTCCTATGAATAGTGACAGAAGGCAAATCAGATGGGACAAAAACAAGGAACGGTTACATTTGAATTTCAATTACAAGTCACATGCATTCTTGCCTATAAATAGAGGACTTTCAACTCATAAACAAGATGATGATTGAAAAAATTTGATAAACTTTAAAGAGGCAATTCTGAGCTGAAAAACACCCTGCTGAACTTACTGAACTTTAAGCTACTGATCCAGAAAGATTCTTCAAGTGTATTCAGCATTCAAGCTACATCAAGTATACACACTTGAAGACTGCAAGCTGCTGATTATATCATCCTAATCAAGCTGCTGCAATTGAATCATTTATATGATTCAATCTTTATTTTATAAAGAACCTGCTGAAGACAGTGAAGCACAGTTGTGTGAAAGACTGTTGTTTGTGGTGCAGCTGGTGAAGAGGCAATCCTACCCTTCAAGGACCAGTGGAAGACTCAGGAGCAGCAATCCTACCTGCTCCCAGTTTTCAGTTTGTGAAGCCATAGTTATTGGTGAAGGACAAGCAACCTTAGGAATCTTTGTAACTGCAATATCAAAGACCTCTAGTGAATTTCCTCCAACATCACAGGAGAAGAGTGGACTGACAGGATTACACCACCTGGAACCACTATAAAATATGCCTACATAATTTCAGCATTTACATTCTGCACTTAGTTTATTTCACACATCAACCTACTGAATCTAGCAACTGAAATCACACACTTACACTACTGAGTATCTAATACTCAGTATCATATTTAACAACAAGTATTAAGGCTTAATTTTGATATTATTCCACTGCACAAATTTAGGAATCTCAATTATCAGTAGACTACTGTTTATCAGCAGGCTACTGAGGTATCAGCAGACTACTGAAATATTAGTGTTAAGTTTATTCACCCCCCTCTAAACTTAACCAAAGCCTTTTCAAGGGACCAACAATTGGTATCAGAGAAGTGCTTCTGTTCTGAAGAAATCCTACTTGTTGTGCTTGTGAAAATTCTTTGTAACTTTCTTTCAAGTTACTGATTTTCAAAAACTTGCATCATGGATAACACCCAGTATGCTAGAACTATGCTGATGTGTTCTCTAGATAGATTTGATGAGTATAAACGTCGAATGCAGGCTTACCTTGCTGCAACTCATGTTCAGATGATGGATGTACTAACTGATGGACCACTGGAGATTACCAAGTCAGTAACAGTGGGTGATACAACTAAGTACATTCCAAAACCAAAAAGAGAATGGAATGCAGAAGATAGAAAGAGAGCAAACCTCAACAACATTGCTAGTGACATCATTTACAGAACATTGGATAGCAATATGTACATGAAGGTTAAAGATTGCAAAACTGCAAAGGAACTCTGGGACAAGATACAGTTGATCTTTGAAGGCACTGATGCAATAAAGAAGAACAAGATCAGTGTGGTCAAAAAGAGGTTTCAAAAATTCAAAATGCTACCAAATGAAACCATTGAGCAGATGGAATCAAGATTTAATGCAATTAGATGAACTTACCCTACTGAGTGTAAGTTATATAAAAGAGGAAATAAACACAAAAATCTTGGAAGCATTACCTGCAAAAGATGTTTGGAAAATGAAGGTGACTGCAATAGAAGAGATGAGAAAGCTGCATGAAGAAGACACCTTCAAATTATTTTCAGATCTTAAGGCTTATGAATTTAGCAAAAAGCTGGTTCCTGAAACGGAAAAAGAAGAGCCAAAGACCACTACATTGGCTGCTTCACATCAGGAAGGAACATCTGGAGGAGAAGATGATCTGCTGGATGAGATGCAAGAGCAGATTGCCCTACTGAGCAAGAAAATTAGGATGATGAAGACTGGAAAGGCCTCTTCAAGAAATTTCACAAAGAGGCCTACTATAAGAAAGAAAGAAGAATCAAAGAAAGATAATGACTATCTATGCTTTCATTGCAAGAAACCAAGACACTTCAAACCTGACTGTCCTGAGTTAAAACAAAGTAAGGAACCTGATTATCTTTGCTTCAACTGCAAGAATCCTGGACACTTTAGACCTGATTGTCCAGACCTACTGAAGACCAAAAGTCAACAAAGAAGACATGGAAAGAAGGCTATGGTTGCTGAAGATGAATCAGGGTATGAAGTGGAATCTGAAAAGGGAAATGAATCAGATGACACTACACGGGTTGCTGATATGGAAGATTATGCTTTGATGGCTAACATGGATGAAACAGAGGAGGTATACAATATTGTATCCATCAATACTCCTGCTGGAAGTGATTGTGAATTAACTTGTGGATCAAATCCTTGAAATTCTGACAATAATGAGACTTTGGATGCCATCATTAATCAACTGAGGATAATACAATCTGGTTATGAGATTGTGAAGGCTAAAAAAGAAGCTCTTGAATTAGAAGTTGGAAGATTGAAAGCTGAATTAAGAGTTCTCAAAGGAAAGGAAAAAGATGTTGGACAAAATCAGTGTAAGCCTGCTGAACATCCAGCAGCCTCTGAATCTGCTGAACCATCTTGTTCATCTACTGCATACAAATCTGGAAAGCCTTATGCTGATAGAACAGGGCTTGGATTTGGAACTCAACAATCCCAAAAGAGTGGATCTAGCAAGGTCACTGAACCTAGTACCAGAATTGGTCCTAAGTTTGTACCTGCACAAGATCCAACTCCAAGTAAGGTTGCTGAGGCAGTAAAACCTAATGAGAATACTTCAAGGAAGCAAAATCAGAAGTCAAAAGCTCCTAATAAAAAGAAGAAATCCAAAAATAGGACTGCTGGACCTTCTAAACCTACTGATAGCAGACCTGCTACCAAGTCTGCTGGACCACAAAAAGGTAAAGGTCAGAAATATTCCAAGGATAAGAATCCTAAATCTAAAAATGTTAATCATTCAAGGGATACTTATCTCAGGGGGAAAGGTAGACTGTTCCCTACTGGTGATGATTGGAATATTCCTGTACCTGCTGATAGAAACAATCAGTATAACCATGCTGCTAGGGTAAAACCTAAGAAGTGGACTCAGCAAGGGACTTATAAAAGGCCTCAGTAGGGACCTCAGCAGACTCCATACTATAGAGCTGTTCCTAACAGACAGCAAACAAATGGTTATACTAATGCTTCTAACACCAAAAGTCACTTCAAACAGCATTATAAACCAAAAGGCCAGAAAACATATGTGAATCCTACACAACCTATTGTTAGGACTTATGGATGTGTGGAATACATGTATGAACCAAAGTATGACATATTTAGCAGAAGACCATATGGAAACTTACCAAAAGTCATGCTTACTACTGACCTCTATGGACCCAAACAGGTTTGGGTACCTAAAATGTATTAACTTGGTTTTGTAGGGTGTCTGGTACTTTGACAGTGGATGTTCCAGACATATGACAAAGAATAAACACTGTTTATCAAACTTTGTGGAAAAAGATGGTCCAAGGGTGAATTTTGGCAACAAGAATACACCTGGATATACAAGAGGATATGGTACACTTGTGAGAAATGGACTTACAATCAAGAATGTTGCATATGTGGAAGGACTGGATTACAACTTGCTGAGCACTGGAAAATTCCATGACATGGGATACAAGGTCACTTTTGACAAAAACAACTGCATTGTCATTAGTGAAAGAGGTGATCAAGTCGTACTGGCTGGTAGAAGACAACAAAACATGTATGTTGTGGATTGGTCTACTACAGTTCTAGAAACCTGCCTGATTGTGCATAGCAAGTCTGAACTCAACTGGTTATGGCACAAGAAGTTGAATCATTTGAATTTTGATGATATCAATCAGTTGGTAAAGAAGAAGAGGGTGATTGGTTTACCTGAGATCACATTCAAAAAGGATGCTATATGTGATGCATGTCAGCAGGGTAAACAGATAAAGTCAAGTTTCAAATCAAAAACTAAACAATCAACTAATAGAGTGTTGGAGCTGATGCATATGGATCTATTTGGAACAACAACTCCAACAAGTGTACCTGGAAAGAAATACACTTTAGTGGTTGTGGATGATTATTCAAGGTACACTTGGGTGATATTTATGAACAAGAAAAGTGAAACACTCAAAAGCATGCCTAATCTTTTAAAGAGATTACAAAATGAGAAAAGTCTGACAGTAATATAAATAAGATCAGATCAGGGTACTGAATTTCTCAACAAAGTTATAAGAGAATATTGTGAACAGAATGGTGTACTACATCAACTTGCTGCTGCTGGTACACCTCAGCAAAATGGGGTTGCTAAAAGAAGAAACATGACCTTAAAGGAAGCAGGAAGGACAATGATTTGTGAAGCATTGCTACCTGAAAGATATTGGGCTGAAGCAGTCAATACAGCATGCTATACAAAAAACATAACATCAGTGTACAAGAAGCTGCTGAAGACACCTTATGAGATTTGGAATGGAAGAAAACCAAATATATCCTATTTCCATCCATTTGGAAGTAAATGTTTTATTCTAAATCACAAAGTACATTTGAAGACATTCCAACCAAAGTCAGATGAAGGGATTTTCTTAGGATATTCTTCAGTCAGCAAGGCATTCAGGGTACTGAACAAGAGGTCACTGAAGCATGAAGAAACAATCCATGTTGTGTTTGATGAACCTAAGTTCACTGGTATGGAAGATGAAGATTGTGAACCTGCTGAGAATCAACAAGTCACTGATCCAGACTGTGTTGAAGCTTTGGAAAGATTCAATTACTTAAAAGTTTCTGACACTGCCCCTGCTGAACACCTTGCTTGTGACATTACTGATGCAATAACTGAAGCTATTCAAGGATCTGGTGAACCCCCTGTTGTTGAAGAAGCTACATCAGACCCTACTGAAGATGAGGTTCCTGATAATCAAACTAACCAGAATCCACAATGGTTAAGAAATCACCCTGCTGAACAAGTTATTTGCAATGTACAGCAAGGTGTGAGGACCAAGAAAAAAGCGGAAGCTATGTTTACTGTTTTCTATCTCAAATGGAACCAAAAGTTGTTGAAGAAGCAATTTCAGATCCAGATTGGATAATTGCTATGCAAGAAGAATTAAATGAATTTGAAAGAAATCAAGTTTGGACACTAGTTGAAAGGCCAAGTCATGCAAATATTATTGGTACTAAATGGGTATACAGAAATAAACTTGATGAATCTGGTACCATTGTGAGAAATAAGGCCAGACTAGTTGCAAAAGGCTATTCTCAAGCAGAAGGAATAGATTTTGATGAAACATATGCACCTGTTGCAAGATTGGAAGCTATCAGATTATTCTTGGCACATGCTGCATATAAGAACTTCAAGGTATATCAAATGGATGTCAAAAGTGCATTCTTGAATGGCATTCTAGAGGAGGAAGTGTATGTACGGCAACCTCCTGGATTTGAAGTTAAAGATCAAGAAGATAAAGTGTATAGACTCAACAAAGCACTTTATGGACTGAAACAAGCTCCAAGAGCATGGTACGAAACCTTATCTCAATTCTTGGTGGACAATGGTTTTACTAAAGGCACCATTGATAAAACTCCTTTCAGAATCAATGAAAAGGACAGCACCCTGCTGGTACAGATTTATGTTGATGACATAATCTTTGGTTCTGAAAATTAATTGTTATGTGAAAAGTTTGCAAATCTAATGAAGAGCAAGTTCCAAATGAGTATGATGGGAGAAATGAACTAATTTTTGGGATTGCAAGTCTAACAAATGAAGGATGGAATCTTCATTCATCAAACCAAGTATACCAAGAAGTTGCTGAAGAAGTTTGGTATGGAAAAAAGCACCAAGATATCAACTCCAATGAGCACAAATATCAGATTGGATGAAGATAAAGAAGGCAAAGATGTTGATCAGACTTTATACAGAAGAATGATAGGCGATCTGTCATGTACCTTCATCGCCAAATGGACTGATATATCCTTTGATCTAGGTGTTTGTGCAAGATTTCAATCTAAACCTAAAGAAAGTCACTTAGGTGCAGTCAAGAGAGTTCTCAAATGCCTAAAGGAGACTTTGGGAGTAGGGATATGGCATTCCAAGGATGGAAGCTTCAAAGTTATATCCTACTCAGATTCTGATTATGCTGGATGCAAGATTGATAGAAAAAGCACTACAGGAACCTGTCAGTTGATGGGAAGTAGACTGGTCTCCTGGTTCAGCAAGAAACAGAACTCTATATCAACTTCCACTGCTGAGGCTGAATACATTGCTGCGGGAAGTTGCTGTGCACAAGTACTGTGGTTAAGACAAAAGTTAAGGGATTATGGAATTGAAGAAAAGGAAATTCCAATCATGTGTGACAACACAAGTGCAATTGCAATCACTGAAAATCCTGTTTTGCACTCAAGAACCAAGCATATCTATGTGAGACGTCATTTTATAAGAGATCATGTTGAAAAGAAAGATGTGGTGGTTATATATGTTCCCACTGAAAATCAACTTGCTGACATTTTCACTAAACCACTTGATAGTGAAAGATTTGCCAAATTACGGACTGAACTTGGAATTATAAAAGTTGACTGATAATCAGTAGTGTACTGGAATTCACCAAGGGGATTAGTCTTCGCTATGTTGGGTGAGCTCACTTAGCAGATTAGTCATTGGTATCAACAATTCCATGTACTTATGTTTGGACAATTGAGCAAATGAGGTTGCCAAGGGGATTGGTCTTTGTCATGTTGGGTGAGCTCACTTGACAGATCAGTCATTGGTATTAAACTTCATCTTGTATTATCAGTTGTTCAAAACTAGAAGAAATCAAGGATCAGCAGAGTCACTTTAACAGCAGCCTGCTGAACATATTTATCGGTAGACTGCTGAGCCAACCCTGCTGAGGACAACCCTGCTGAATGGAACGTTACTTAGTCAAACTCTATTAAAGTCAAAAAGCAGTTTGGCGGGATATTTATTTTATCCATTATTACCATAGTTAACACGATCTAATGGTTACAAAACATTATGGAGGAATCATGGGCCACGTGTCAAAACCGCATTTACTCAGATTAATCATGGTTAACATCAATGTACGTGCACTGACAGATACAACTACTCACTGTCTATTTATACAGACCTACTCACAGCAGATCTTCTCTACTTGCAAAATCTGCTTTATCACTACGATTTACACTGTGTGAACACAGATTTACAATCTATCTTCTTCATCTTATTCTTCTTATAACAATGGCGGAAAAGGTTGATGTTCAGATTGAGTCAAGCCAAAGTGTTAGAGGTTTTGTTGTTGATGCTAACCAGACTGAATTAGCTATCAACATTGGTAGAAGAATATGGGGATATGCTGGTCTAGAGAATGTGCTGAATATAAGATTGGAGACAATCTCATATACTAATGTTGTCAGTTTCTGGAGAAACATTCAAATAAAGGAAGGAACTGAAGCATTCAAAACGGCTGTGAATGGACAAGAAATAGAAATTTCCTCAAGTCTGCTGAGGGAAGTTTTTGGATTTGAAGAAGTAGTGGATGGTCCAGTAAATCCTGAAGCAATGGGACTATCCAAGATGGCTTTTGTTGATCAAATCAAAACAAATGAAACCACCAAATCCGTTCCAGGCATCAATTGTAGACATATTGGGAATGAGTACAGTCTCCTGAGCAAACTCATTGCAAAGAAAATACTTGGACTGGTTCGAAGTATGGACACTCTATCAGGACCCAAGATAGAGTTGATGATGATTATTTGCAGGAGCATGAGATTTGATTGGGCTGGATACTTCATTCATTATATGAAGAAAGTAGCCAAGGAGGAAAGAGAAGGAAAGTGGAAATCCAAGGCCTTGCCCTTAGGATTGATGGTTCAGACCCTGCTGAATCATTTGGAAATCCCTGATGTAGCACCTGAAAAGATAAATCAATCTAGATACAAGAAAGAGATTGATCAAGCTATTCCTGGTCTTGATGATGATGAGGAAGGTGTTGCAGAGGCTGCTGATGATGATAGTAATGAAGATGATGGTGATGCTGGTGGGGAGCAAGTCCAGCAAACTAAGAAGAAATCAGTCAAACCTGCTGCACCAAAGAAGACCACTGGGAAAAGAAAGGCTGGAGATACAAGGAAGATTACTGAGATCTTAAAGCCTAAGAAGACAAAGAAGCAAACAGCACAGACTGTTGTGTCTGCTGAGGGTCCAGCTGAAGAAGAGGTTACTGACCCTGCTGTTGCTGCAAGAAGAACTGTTGTTGAGATTCTGAGGGAACAACAGAAGGAAGCCAGTAGAAAGAGGAAGTCTACTGTGGTTGAAAAATATGATGAGCCATTTTCCAAGAGAAGAAAAGAAATTATCCTCAAAAAGAAACATGGAAAGGGGAAAGAACTGAAAAACATGAAGGCACAAAGAGTCCAAGAAGAAGCATCAGTAGAAGAGGAAGAAGAGGCTATTGAGGCTGAGCCCTTAACTATCATCAAGCCTGTGGAAATTACTGACTCCTCACCAGAAGAGGTTGCCAAGTTTACTGAAGCTGCACAGGTTGCTGTTGAGCAATCTGTTGAAGATATACAGCGGTCTACTAACCCTGAGCCTGCTGTAGTATCTACTGAAGAACCACAGCAAACCGCTGAACCTGAACCTGCTGTGGTGGTTGAAAATTTGGTTGAAGACCCTGCAAGTGTTGCAAGAACTCAGGGGGAAGAGCGATCCGTCTGCTAACCCCCGCGATGAGCATGTAAGTCAGAGGGAACCAAGTGTTGTACAGATGGAAGTAGTGGGTACAAATATACAATCTCAGCAACCTACTGACTTTGGAACATCTGTTGAAGAAACAATGAATTTACTTGTGGGAGCTTTTGGAGGTCAGCAAGCTACTGAACCTGCCACTAGAAAGCCATCTATGCCATATGAAAAGGCATCTAAGAAGGACAAAGTAGATCCTAACTTCAAAAAGGTGCAAAACTACTTTCAGTGGAAGTTTGGATTCTACAAGAGACAGAAACCATCTGCTGATCCAATGAGTGGATTTGAAGAATGGGCATTTGAGCAGCTGGGTGTGGACAGCCTGTTGGATCTGTTAGATACTAGCATGCTGCAATCTAGGATGATGGATCTTTTGGATGAAGGAAAGAAAAGTGGAGGAATTATGTTCAGAGATCCAAAGTACACACCAGACAGTGATTCATCAGACTCTGATGATGATTCCCCCATGTTCCCTGGGGAGACCAATGGAGTGGCTAGAGAAACAACAATTGAAGTTACTGGTCAAGGAGCCATTGATGGCATAGAAGCTGAACCCACTGAGACTGGTAAGTCTGTTGAGGGCCAGCAGACTGGAGAAATGGATGAGGATCTACAGGATCTCACCATGGATGATCTGGAAGCATTGATCAATGAATGAGTTAATTTAAGTGCTGGTAGGCCTACTGATGAATCTTTTACATTCCATGTTGTAGAGCCTACTGCACAAATTGAAGCCCAACAGAATGAGGATTTGGATGAAGAGAAGGTTACTGATTATAGTGAGCCTAGTGCCAGCTCAGAGGAGTCTATTGAATATCAAGATGGATTTGACTTTGAGGGCATTCTTACTAAAACTACCATTATCCTGACCAAGATTGGTCATGCTGAAGGATTCCAAGTCGATAATGAAGCTATATTCAATCCACAAAGAGTTGAATAGGAGGTATAGGCTGCTGAGTTACAAACAGCACCCGGACACAGGTTGGAACAGGAGGTACAGGCTGCTGAGTCTCAAACATCACCTGGACAAAGGTTGGAACCTAATTTGGGTTTGGAGGAAACCCCTGTTATTCAAGAGGCTGCTGTAGTGGAGCCCACTGGAGTCAAGACCACTAAAGGGAAAGACGGTCAGCAGACTGCTGTTAATGAGGATGAGCAGCTGCTGGACTATGACTTTAGTGATGAGGAGTTCTAGATGCCTGAAGAAGAAACTGTTGATGTTGATCCCCCACAGGAATTTGTACCTATTTTTGAAGAACCAGCCCTTGATCCTATCTTGGATGAATATCAAGGACCTAATCCTGCTGGATTAGATAGGAGTTGGGCAATGGTTGTGAGCAATCATAGGCCACGGTACAATGTTGAGGAGCCTGCTGATGGAGCTACTGGTGGAAGAATGACTGGTGAGGTACCAGTAGAAGTATTGAATGAGTTGAGGACTGTCAGGAATGACATGCAACAGTTAAGAACTCAACATGATAGACAGGAACAAAGATATGAAGAGCTGATGAAACTGGTGAATGAGAACAGACAATCTGCTGATACAGTTACTTCAAATTTCACATCCACTCAAAATGTTGTCAATAATATGATGCTAGATGTGAGGGGAATCAAGCAAGGAAATACTTTGAAGGAAAATTTTTTGAAAGATCAATTTACATCCATTCATCAAAAACTTGACAAGCTTGCTGAAACCCCTAGACCTGCTGAGCCTGCTGCTGTACAACATTCTGCTGTGCTTGATCCTAAACTTACTGAGAGGATAACCCTACTGGAGCAAACAATGCAAGAAAGGATCACAACAATTGATACCAGAACTGAGATTATGGAAGGGCAACTGAATAATCTGGTTATTTCACAGGAGAGTGTTCATGGCCTAATGTCCCGGTTTGTTGATGATGTCACTAAGGGGGAAGAGGGCCAAACAACTGCAGCAAAAGAGGGCTGCAAGACTTTTTGCACAAAAGAGATGGATAGATGAAACCAATGCTTTCAGGCAACCTGCACCTGGCAGACTCCAACTTACTGATGATCTCTTTAAACAGTACAAGAAAGAGTACTACAACAGGAGGAAACCTTATCAAGACAAGGGGTTTCATGAAGGACTCAACTCTTTCTTGGGATTGAAGTTGTGGGAGGCAAGGGTTAAAGCCTTAAGGGCAAGCAACAGAGGTGGAAGAACTGGAAGAGGTGGAAGAAGTGGCAGAGGTGATAGGAACTTGCCTACCACAAAAGCAAAGGACTCACTTGATGAATTCAAGGAACTTTACATGAAGTTTGGATTCAGAGTGAATCAAATTAATCTTCTCCTGCCTGAAGCATGGAAGTGGTGGAAAGAGGTCAATCCCTACATTGATTTTACACTGATTGAAAATGAATGGATGAGGGATATGACAGCAAAAATCAGGGCATATCAAGAACAAGTGGAGAAGGCCAGACAAGAAAGATAAAGAAGACAGTAGATCAGCATACTTTAACTGCATTATGTTTTTGCTGATTCTAGACTGTAATATCTTTGAACAAATGATTATAATGAAAGATGACTATATTTGTTTTGTTTTTGTTTTTATCTTTTTGCTTTGCTGTTAGGTGAGGGTAGTGGCATCATCACCAAAAAGGGGGAAATTGTTGGACTTATTTCTATGTTTTGATGATGAGTGCCAGACTAGCTGTTATAGTGCAAAGGCAAAAAGATGTCTAGATCAAATGTATAGGTTTATTAGAGTTTGATTTATGAATAGGTTTGATCAAACAAGCACTGTAAAGGTCAGCTGATTTATATCCGCAGACTGGTCCATATCAGTTGGGTAGATAGGTCAGTAGACTAGTCTAGAACCTGCTGAAGACTGATGGCTGAGGGCTCAAACTCAGTTACAGAAGGCTAAGGGATGAAACTTAGTAATTTAAGTCAAGGATATGGAATCAGAATTTAGGCAAGTCTGTGATGACCTAAACTGATTACATATACCTTGTGTACAAGGTCTAAGTTCCATAAGTTGGATGATGCTTGGAACTTGGTTATATTTTAAAAAGGTGTAATCTAACTTCACAAATAAAAGTTAGATAAAAGAAATCAGCTGCATTATAATTTTTACACGACAAATTGTCGTTCAAATAGACGATGGATATCTCAAGATCGATGAACCCGCTCGTTGATATACCTCGATTAAATCAAGATTATATTGCAAGATTACATTGGATAAGGACAGCTAACTACCTCTGATTTATCAAATAAATCAATGGCTGAGATCAAAAGGACGTTGGGATGATTCAGATTTTTATCCAACGGTTATAAGTCAAAGGGTGGACAGACTGCACTGTCAAAAAGGAATTCTGACAATGTCAGTCCTATGAATAGTGACAGAAGGCAAATCAGATGGGACAAAAACATGGAACGGTTACATTTGAATTTCAATTACAAGTCACATTCATTCTTGCCTATAAATAGAGGACTTTCAACTCAGAAACAAGATGATGATTGAAAAAATTTGATAAACTTTAAAGAGGCAATTCTGAGCTGAAAAACACCCTGCTGAACTTACTGAACTTAAAGCTACTGATCCAGAAAGATTCTTCAAGTGTATTCAGCATTCAAGCTACATCAAGTATACACACTTGAAGACTTCAAGCTGCTGTAACTGAATCATTTATTTGATTCAATCTTTATTTTATAAAGAACCCGTAGAAGACAGTGAAGCACAATTGTGTGAAAGAGCTCGTTGTTTGTGGTGAAGCTGGTGAAGAGGCAATCCTACCCTTCAAGGACCAGTGGAAGACTTAGGAGCAGCAATCCTACCTGTTCCCAGTTTTCAGTTGTGAAGCCATAGTTATTGGTGAAGGACAAGCAACCTTAGGAATCTTTGTAACTGCAATATCAAAGATCTCTAGTGAATTTCCTCCAACATCACAGGAGAAGAGTGGACTGACAGGATTACACCACCTGGAATCACTATAAAATATGCCTACTTACTTTCAACATTTACATTCTGCACTTAGTTTATTTCACACATCAACCTACTGAATCTAGCAACTGAAATCACACACTTACACTACTGAGTATCTTATACTCAGTATCATATTTAACAACAAGTATTAAGGCTTAATTTTGATATTATTCCGCTGCATAAATTCAGCAATCTCAATTATCAGTAGACTACTGTTAATCAGCAGGCTACTGAGGTATCAACAGACTACTGAAATATCAACAGACTGCTGAAGTTGCAGAATTTGTTAACTCCAAAGGTTTAAGTGTTAAGTTTATTCACCCCCCCCCCCCCCCCCTTAAACTTAACCAAAGCCTTTTCAAGGGACCAACACTACCTGAAAGATTTTGGGCTGAAGTAATCAATATAGCATGCTACACAGAATAGAACATCAGTGAACTTAAAGCTGTTGAAGACACCTAATGAAATATGGAATGGAAGAAAGCCAAATATATCATATTCCCATCCATTTTGGAGTAAGTGCTTTATCTTAAATCATAAGGAGCAACTGAAGACTTTCCAACCAAAATCAGACGAGGGAATATTTTTGGGATATTCTTTAGTCAGCAAGGCATTCAGTGTACTGAACAAAAGGACATTAAAACATGAAGAATCAATACATGTTGTTTTTGATGAATCTAAGTTCACTGGAATGGAAGATGACGAGGTTTCAGAACCTGCTGTTAATCTAGAAGTCACTAATCCAGAATATGTTCCAAAGAAGATAAGTGATTTCAACGTCTCTGATTCTGGAATTGAAGGAGCACCTGCTGAAGAACCTGGTGGCAACACTACTTATGCAACAATAGATGCAGTTCAAGGATCTGCTAATCCCCCTACTGAATCAACGACAGACTTTACTGAATATGAGGTTCTTGTAAATCAAACAAATCAAGATTCACAATGTTTGAAGGACCATCCCGTTGAACAAGTAATTGGTAATGTACAACAAGGTGTAAGGACAAGAAGACAACTAGAAGCAATATTTACTTTTTTTTCTATCTCAAATGGAACCTAAAGTTGTTGAACAAGCCATTTCTGATCCAGATTGGATAATTTCTATGCAAGAAGAATTGAATGAGTTTGAAAGAAACCAAGTTTGGACACTAGTGGAGAGGCCTAATCATGCAAATATAATTGGAACTAAATGGGTATACATAAATAAACTAGATAAATATGGTACATAGTTAGAAACAAGGCCAGACTAGTGGCAAAAGGCTATTCTCAAGCTGAAGAAATATATTTTGATGAGACATATGCCACAGTTGCAAGATTGGAAGCAATAAGATTGTTTTTGGCATATGCTGCATATAAAAACTTCAAAGTATAGCAGATGGATGCCAAAATTGCATTTTTTTTAATGGCATTCTGGAAGAAGAGGTTTATGTTCAGCAACCTCCTGGTCTTGAAGTTAAAAATCAAGAAGATAAAGTGTATAGAATCAACAAAGCACTTTATGGTTTGAAACAGGCATCAAGAGCATGGAATGAGACTTTATCTCAATTCTTAGTGAACAATGGTTTTACCAAAGGGACCATTGACAAGACTATTTTCAGAATAAATGAAGGAGACAGCACCCTACTGGTGCATATTTATGTGGATGACATAATTTTTGGTTCTGAAAATGAAGTACTTTGTGAGAAATTTTCCAATCTCATGAAAAACAAGTTCCAAATGAGTATGGTGGGAGAAATGAACTATTTCTTGGGATTACAAGTCAATAAAATGCAAGATGGAATCTTCATTCATCAAACAAAAATATACCAATGAGCTACTAAAGATGTTTGGTATGGAAAATAGCACCAAATTGTCAACTCTTATGAGTACAAGCATTAGATTGGATGAAGACAAAGATGGTAAAAATGTTGATCAGACTTTATACAGAAGGATGATTGGAAGTCTGATGAACCTCACAGCCAGCAGACCTGATATATAATTTGTAGTAGGTGTTTGTGCAAGATTTCAATAAAAACCTAAGGAAACTCACTTTGCTACAGTAAAAAGGATTCTCAAGTATCTTAAAGAGGCTTTGGGAGTAGGGATTTAGTATTCAAAAGATCGAAGTTTCAAAGTCATATCCTACTCAGATTCTGATTATGGTGGATGCAAGATTGATAGAAAAAACACCACAACAACTTCTCATTTAATGGGAAATATACTTGTTTCCTAGTTTAGCAAGAAACAGAATTCCATATCAACTTCCACTGCTGAAGTTGAATACATTGTTGCTAGAAGTTGCTGTGCATAAGTACTTTGGTTAAGACAACAACTAAGGGATTATGGGATTGAAGATAGAGAAATTCCAATAATGTGTGACAATACAAGTGCAATTGCAATCACAGAAAATCCTGTTTTGCACTCAAGAACCAAGCACATTGATGTGAGACATCATTTTATAAGAGATCATGTTGAAAAGAAAGATGTGGTGATTCTCTATATTCCTACTGAAGATCAACTTGCTGACATCTTTACAATACCTTTGGATAGTGAATGATTTGCTAAGTTAAGAACTGAACTTGGCATCAACAAAGTTGACTGAGTTTTTAATGGTCAGTAGAGTACTGGAATTCACCAAGAGGACTAGTCTTTGCCCTGTTGGGTGCGCACACTTGGCAGATTAGTCATTAGTATCAACAATTCTTAAGTGCTCTTATAGTTTGGACAATTGAGCAAATGAAGTTGCCAAGGGGATTGGTCTTTGCCTTGTTGGGTGAGCTCACTTGGCAGATCTGTCATTGGTATTAAACTTTATCTTGTATTATCAGTTGGACAAAACTATGTTTTATGAAGATCTGCTGTACATTTTAATATCAGCAGTCTGCTTGAACCAACAAAAGTATATCAGCAGAGTATTTTCAAGAGGACCTTCCTGAAGATCAAGTCTACTCAAGACCTAGCTAGTCTGTTGAATAATACGTTGCTGATAAAAGTCAGACTTTAATGAAAGTGAACAGTGGGGTAAATGGATATTAATCTTATCCATTATTATAGCCGTTACAATATTTAACGGTTATTATAGTAGTTGGATGAATTAGTGGGACATGTGGCAGCATCACATTTATTCTTAATTAAATCATGGTTAATGCTACAGTACGTGCACAGTACTTGCCTGAAGGTTCTCACCCACTACCTTTGTATACATATACATAAATATACACACATATACACATAGAATGTTTATGCAAATCAGATCGTTTTCTCTGAAAATACACAAGTGTGAACACAGATTTACAGAGCTTTCCTTCTTCATCTTTCTCAAACATAACAATGGTGGACAAAGATGTTCATCTTGGAACCAGTCAAAGTGTTAGAGGTTATGTTACTGACACTGGTGCAACAGACTTGGCTATCAATCTTGGAAGGAGAATCGGACGATTTGAAGGAGTGGAGAATGTCTTAAATCTCAGACTGGAGAAGATTACTTATCACAATGTTTGTGATTTCTGAAGGAATATGGTTATTAGAGATGGTACTGAGGTACTTACAACAACTGTAAATGGCCAGGAAATTGAAGTAACCTCAGACCTGCTGAGAGAGGTCTTTGGATTTGGTCCAGGGAATGGAGCCCTGCAAATCAAGAATCTATGGAATTAGCAAGGCTAGCTTTGTGGAGTAAATCATAACTAATCCTGATGCACCAGTAGTCTTTAACATCAATGTCAAAAATATCTATTTTGAGTACAACCTACTAAGCAAAATCATTGCAAAGAATGTTTTGGGATTTATTAGAAGTCTTAATACATTATCAGGGCCAAAATAGACTTGTTGATAATCATTTCAAAGAGTTTAAAGTTTGATTGGGCTGGTTTTTTTGTTCTATACAAGAAGAAGATTGTGACAGATAAAATAGAAACCATAAGGAAGAGGTAAGTGAGAAGAAATCTACTGGTTATATTGGTTCATGGTTCTTCATCAAGACAAAACAATTGGGGTTAATGGTTCAGGCCCTTGCAGGTCTGGTGGTTTATATATTTTGCATGAATCCACTGTCGTTTGCACTTCTGCAATCCCTACATCATCCCGTTTGAGTTAGACATTTCAAAGTGTTGTCCATTTGTTAAATTCAACCAACGCTTGGACTTATTTGTGACAGTCTGAAGACTTTGAAGTTTGTGGGGAAAGAGTAGTATTGCTATTTCAGGATGTGGGCCTTTGTCCCAAGATGGATATTTGTTAGTATTGGTGGGCCAAAGAACACATAGTCAATTTTGTTAAATGGTTGCCTCATCCCACATTGGCAATTATTAAAGGATGAGCTGACTTAAGTTAGTATAAAATAGCCTTTTGGCTATTTATTTTTTGTGTACCAAGGTACCATTGAGATGTACCAATTAAGATAAACTCTCAACTGCCTTAGCCTTTTTGGCTATTGTTTTAGGGTTCATGAGAGTTATATCTTTTGTAATCCTGCTCTATAGTGGTATTTTCTCTTTCGCCCATGGAATAGTCGGCATATTGCCGGAAACCACGTAAATTTGGTGTTTTGTCTTTTTCCTTCCGTCTGTTATTTTATGTTACCACGTTTAGGGCTATCGCTCGGTTTGTTTTTCCTAACAGAGACCAAATAAATATGAAGAGCTTTGTTTTGAATAGAATAGATTAAACTTGTTTCTTGTTTCATCTTCTGTATTTGTAATATCTGATATCTTTTTCTATGTATAGAATATTATTTGTTTTATCTCCAAGTCAAACTCCTTTTGATTTTTTGCTTCAATATGTTTAGATGCATAGGGTTTTGGAATCATCAAAAATGAATAATTTGTTAGATCTCTTATAGTTGGAAGTTGTGATGATACCAAAATAGTTGGTTAGGTGCCAAGTATAAGTTCTGTTTTACAAGTCTAATGACACTTTTATAGGATTTCAGATCCGGATTAAAGTTGTAATAATGTAGTCTAAGTCAGTTATATAAGATCTGAAGAGCAGATTTAGATCTTCGTGAAGACTCAAAGATCAGTAGACCAGACTTGTACATGAAACTTAGACTTGAAGTGAATGATCAGATCCAAAGTATTCCACAAGAGATTACCAATCCATTCTGAAGAAGTCAAATGAAGTATATTAGTATAGACTATAACATAGATTAGATCTGACGACATGCTACACTCAATAATCATATCAGATTAGATGTTAAGGATATTTCAAGGTGACTCAAAAAATATTTAAGTGATTTTTTCATGGTTAGAGTAAAGGCTTAAAGCAAAGCCATTGATCATCTCTTGATCAAACTGCCACAAGCTTATTCAAGTGGACGTAGTCGCATTAAATGGATAACGTAATGTCAAAATACAGTACAACATTAAGTTGGATATCTGTTCTGCAAGCAATGTAAGAGAATCAAGACCTTTTCACTCCACTAATGGGCATTTACTGAAGGATCTTTTAATGAATTTCAAATTACAAGCTGACATTAAATGACCCCGACAGTTGTTTTTTAAATTATGAAGAGAAAAGGTAGATGAACCTGGGGCTATAAATACAGATCTTGAAGAACTGAAGAAGTTCATTCAAGAGGAATTTCTAGACCTGAGATTATGAATTCATATTTAGGAAATGAGACTTGCATCTTTCAATCTTACCAAGAAACATCCACGTAGAGTCTTGATTTTGAGCCATGCTAAAAGCTTACCAAGATTATCAAGCATGGCTCGTTGTTTTATCGTCTTCTTGATAAAACACCATCATTTAGTAAACAACTTGTTGTACCAGGAAGTTGAACTTGTTGAAGCATCTCCTAGGTGTGAAGGAAAAAAGTGACAAGAAGTTGAAGAAGAGGCCTTTGATGGAACTATGAGGTTGACCATTGAAACAACTGAGGGCTATGAAGGATTGGCTTCTTGAAGTGTGAAACATCTGCAGGGTTTCAAAGACACTTTCCGGTTGTAGTAGTGTAGAATACTATAGTGATACCTTCTAAGTCACAGGAGAAATGGTCACGTAGGAGACTACACCACTCATTTTCCACGATCGGCAGAAATGAGATAGGGGATGCACCTGAGTACCTCGATCTTAACCGCTATTGGACCAAAATTCCTCCGAATTCCACTCTCACTGAATGTTTATAGAGGAAAAACTCATAATAAGTTGAAGAGGTTACAAGAGAAAATAAAAAGAACGAGTTAGTTCAATTACATAGCCTAAAGGAGCTAGAAAACTTTACGATGATACCATAGCCCTAAGGTTTGATTTTATTGCCTCAAAAGAGAGAGAAGAAGATAAAGAGTTAACCCCATGTAGGACTCGATGAAAAGTTATTAGGAAGAAACCTTTTCAAAAAAATAAACACCTTCTATAAAGAATATTTTTTTTCGAAAACGATTGTCGAAATAAACAGAATTTTCAGAAATTCAAATAGATG
The DNA here is from genome assembly GCA_036785695.1 of Gentiana straminea. Taxonomy (NCBI): domain Eukaryota; kingdom Viridiplantae; phylum Streptophyta; class Magnoliopsida; order Gentianales; family Gentianaceae; genus Gentiana; species Gentiana straminea. The sequence goes on along the minus strand of JAVUPR010000242.1, from coordinate 1,438,259 downwards.
CTGCGGGATTCGCAAAACGTATTTGAAATTGAAATATAGACTGTCAAACATTCATGAAGTCGACTGACAACCATTCATCAAGTCGGAAATAATTAAACTTCAGCCCATGGGTTCGATCCATGTCACCTATATATTAGACCTCACCTACAATCATCAAGCTTTTCACATGAGTACAACCCTAAGATTATTGTCATTCTTTATATTGGGCCTTAAGCAGTTCAAATGGTTATTGGGCTAAGTCAGCAAAAGCCCATTATTGGGACTTTATTCCACAAAAGGTCAATGCAAGATAAGCCAGCCTCCTAAGGTTATTCCTAGAATCTCGACTGACCTCGTATTATTACCATGCAACCGACCCACCCATATAGCTCGGTCTTCAGCAGAACAGGTCACCTCCGAACTCCAAAGATAGCTACCGAGCATTAGTAGGAAGGATCACCATGATTGATCTTCACTAACTGTCACAACCCACGTTTAATCACGCCTCATGAGCCTTTTTGTACAACGACTGCCCCACGTTTGACATCAGACCGGCTCTAAATTGCAAGCTCAAAGAACATGGGTTCATGCTATAACTCCCATGCCGAGGCTCTAAATAAAGATAACCATCCTTAATCAGCATAACTACGTTATATTGGCTTGATTCGTACAACGCAAGGGTACGTAAGAAGATTCATACGATGCAACCTGTTGGAAATAATATTTGTGTTTTGATGATGATTCGTCACGTAATTAATAAGATCACTTATAACCCATGATGATGAAGTCATAACAAGCTGTTATAGTGTATAATGGAAGAAGAAGCAAGAAACAGTCTAGAGAAAAATGTATAAGTTCTAACTTGAGTCTGAACCTTGTATGAATTTGCTTTATTGCATTTTATTTTTAATTTTATATAGGTCCCCAAGAATTCATGCACTTCCCTTTACTCCATAGGGCCTTCTCTAATAGGGAAAAGACTTCCATTTCCGTGAAATGACCCGGCCTCCCCTGGCTCTTCCACCGTCCGGGCTTTTCTTTCCTCCCTATGCTATGCTCCCCCGGCGCAGGCCTACCACGCTTCGTGCCTGCGGCATTTTCGCTCATGAACGTACACCTTTAGCCAATTTGATTCGCTGGAGGTTATTTCAGACAAGCATTGTAATAGTTAGGAACTAGGCAAACAGCTGAGTCGCAACAAGAAAACTGAGTTTAAATATGAAGAACTGAGGGAGCAGACTCAGTTATGCAAGAACTGGAAAAGATAAGCTCGCTGAGGGACACAGACTCAGTTGGCCAATCTAAGAAGACTGAAGGACTGAGGGACACGGACTCGGTTGTTGAAGACTGAAGAACTGAGGTGGCAAACTCAGTTAGAAGATGATTAAGCCATGACTATAAATCAGGATTCAGGCAAATCTGTGGTGACCTGAAACTGAACTATAGATCATGTAAAGCTGAATAATCTTAAGGACAAAGATTATTAGTTATCAGGAGAAGAAGGAAGCTGAATGGTGTACTCTGGCTTAGTCAATAAAATTCGGATGTCAAGAATACAAGGTACTCAGTTTTGAAGAAGAGTAGAAAACTGAGTTAAGGCCTTGTTGAAATTAAACTGAGAAAACGACAAAAGGTCGTACATATGAACGTTGGCTAAACGACAAATGTAACGGCTACAAGAGGTAGTTGACCGTTACATCACCCCTATAAATACACTGAGAAAAAGGATTAAAAATGGGGGATCGGAGAAGTTTTGAAAAGCACATATCTAAAGATGCAGATCCAGAAAATCATATTTCATATCTAGAAAATGGAAAGCCAACAGAATTGCCTTGGAGATTTAAAAGAAAGATCCAGCAACCCATTAAGGGGGAAGAAGGCATCTTGGAGCTACAACGTTATATCTAGTAGAATCAGACAGCTCACTGAATTAATCTTTTGATTAATTCTAAACCTAAACTTTGTGAAAAAGGGTTGGCTGTGCATAGTTTGAGGAGAGCAACTCCACCTTTCCTTATATGGTTGCAACTTGGTTGCCACAGCAGTTGGTGCAGTCTGCTGACTGTTTGTATGTCAGTGGTGAGCTAGTGAAGGAGTCATTCCACCTCTGAAGGATCAGTGTGCAGAATGAAAGGAGCAAACCCACCTTTCTTCATTATGTGTAGACAGTGAAACTAGGGTGTCGTGAAGAACTGTCCTTAGGCTAGGATTTTGTAACGGTTATCTCAAGATTCTAGTGATACCTCCTACACCACAGCAGAAGGGGAGACGTACGGGATTACATCACCCGGAACTTCCATAAACAAATCTTGTGTTGATTTATTTTATGCTTTTACATTTGTGCAGTGATTTTATAATTATTGCATAATCACTTCATCACTTCACTCAACAAACATTAGACACTGAGTCAGCACCAAACTGATACATAGGAGGTTCATATCTTTATTGACACATCTATTGCACTAAGGCTAGTTCTACCGCTGCCAGTTAACTAGACTAAGAATAAGTGAGTATTGACTTATACTCAGTTGAGTTAGCTGAACTCCGCACAAGTTAAGGGACAGGAACAAAACAGACCTGAGCGTCAGTTTAAGTTTCTGAGAAACTGAGTTCCTGGGGTACATTCAGTTTTGGGAAAGTTTTGGTGACAAGTCTATTCACCCCCTTCCCCCCTCCAAACTTGTGTTAGCCTTTCCAAGGGACCAACACAACTATAATCCATCGCCAAAATATTTTGCCTCCATAGTTGGATATCTCCGTAAAATAGTTTAATTACCCGAGTAAATCACCCAACGATATCCCAGTATCGTCAAATGTAAAGTGCTTTAATTGTGGGCAGACAAGACACTTGACTACACAATGTTATAAAAGAAACCCCATGGATGGGAAAGTAACCGATAACAAACCAAAGCCTCGGTATGAAAAAAATTCTTTCAAAGTTGTATGTGATGATTCGTCTGATGATGATGATCAAAATAAGACTGCCAAATTATGTGTCATGGTAGATGCTGATCTTGATTGTGAGTTAGACAATAATGATGATGAAGCACCAACCGAATTATCTCTAGATAAATTATATGCTATTTCTGAGAAATTGTTTAATATTAGAAGAGATTTCTCTTACAAAAATAATTATTGGTTGACTAAATACATTTTTCAGATAATGATATTTCTAATACGAATGATCTTTTCTCAGATCTTAGGCTTGCATCTGATCCTCAATACACCATTACCTCGATGTTTAATTATTTAATCTAAGTTACCTGAGCTTACACTTGAAATTATAAGCTAGCAAATTATTTAAGAAAGTATGATACTAATAGTGCAAAGCTGTCACGATTGATCACATATCTTAAGAGTCAAAAGTTTCATTGGACTTGACGAGTCTACCTAGTAGCACACTAGAACTGAAGAAGAAGAGCCAATTTGTTTTTATCTCAAATTCATCAAATCATATGTATATGCCTAAGACTACACTCAATGCTTATGTAGTTAAACCAATTGAGCCGATAAGGTCAACACAACTTGAGCAATTTGTCGGTCCCATAAAAAGGCAAGATAAAGTTCAGAGGGGTGATTGAACTTGACTGTTAAAAACTTTTTCTAACTTCTTATTCAATCAGTTTTAACTTATAAATAAGTTATGCAGCAAAACTAGCCTTTCAAAACTATTTTTCAAAGTTATGTTAATCAAATCTGAAATATTGTGCATGAACGTAAACTCGCAGATATTAAATGTGTAGAAAGTATAGTGGAGAAAAATAAAGAACACAAAGTTTAATGTGGTTCATGGTAGTGTAATCCCTTAGCTCGAATTCACTATTGTTCTATGATACCAATACAACAATGATGTTTGTCATTGACAACTCTCCTAGCTGCTTCACAATCAGAGCAATCAATCCTTATCAACTTCACTTAAGTTTCTTCACCGATCATTCTCTATTGATCCTTCATAGTAACCTTCAATAATTATCACAAACACGGCCTTCACAGAAATGGCTTATACTTCAGCTGCTTAAGTCCATCAAAGTTGAGTGCTTCTTCACTCATTGACCTCCTTGTTGATTGAATCAAGTTGGAGATAGAGTCCTGAATCAAGAAGTTGATTTGGGGAGTTATTTATGTTAGTTTTGGTGATTTGATCTCTAAAATGATGAATAAACTGGTGGAACTAATCTGTGAAAATGAAACAGAGATTGATTGTCAGTTTTAGTAAAGTATATTCAATTATGTGAAAGTCAGTTTGATGAAATGCAACTGAGTATCTTCTGAAGTCAGCAGTAAGATTTGGTCTGCTGAGTTTTCCTGAGTATAGCTGAGTTCTACATATGAGCAGTTGATTACAAGTCTAGGAGAGTCATTTTAGAATTGAGTTTCATCTGGCGGATAACAGCTGGAATTGGGGTCCACATCTAGGGTATTTATGACAATTCCGACTAAGATCTTATGGAGGTTAGGGTTAGGGATTAATGCCTATAAATACCAATGTTGTAATTAATGCAAAAAGTGTGTCTTTCAAGAGTGTTTATCTCACAAGTGTGTGGAATACCTTGTAACTTTGTGCATTATAAAATATCTCCTTTTGTGTCCGTGGGGTAGTCGGCACAATGCCGGAAACCACGTTACATCACTGTGTTCTCTTTGTTTCTGTGATTTATCAATTTTCACCATGATTTATGTTTGCATTGCTTTTGTTATATCTTTCTCAAACTGCTAGTTTCTCATCTCTGTTTCAACAAACTGGTATCTGAGTGTCAGGTTCAAGATTCAGAGAGTTGCAGGTTGAACAAAGTTGATCTTCACCAAGACCGGTGACCGGTGCTAGGATTTTGTGATCAAAGGTTTGTTCATTAATTAGAAGGATGTCAGCAATGAACGTAAAGATTGATAAATTTACAAGGAGAAACAGTTTCAGTTTGTGAGAAATCAAGATGCAGGCCTTGTTAAAGCAACAAGGATTGTGGACTTCTTTATCTGATAAAGGGGATGCTAGTTCAGCAGATTATTCCAGTCTGGAGGAGAGAGCACATTCCACCATCATGTTGTGCTTGTCTGATTATGTTATCACAGAATTTGCTGAGCAAGACACCGCTGCCAAGTTATGGTCAAAGCTAGAAAGCCTGTATATGACTAAGTCATTGACCAACAAGTTGCTGGTGAAGCAAAGGCTATTCAGTCTGAGGATGCATGATGGGGCTCAATTGAGAGATCATCTTGGTTAGTTGAACACAATATTACTTGATCTCAAGAATATTGATTTAAAGATTGAGGATGAAGAGGCTTCTTTTATATTGATGGTTTCATTACCAGCTTCATATTAGAACTTTGTGATGTCCTTCATAGTTGGGAAGGATACAGTTGCTTTAGAGGATGTAAGGTCAGCTTTACATGCCAGGGAGCTGAGACATAAGGCAGCTGGTGCAGAAAATCAGGATGCTTGACTATTAGTCAGTTGCAGTAGTGGAAAACAGTATGGTCAGTCTAGGAAGAAAAATTCCAAGAAGACAAAGTCCAATGGCCCTAAATCCACAGATGTTTGCAATCATTGTAAGGAGCATAGACAATGGAAGTCCAATTGTCCAAAGGGGAAGAAACAGAAGGAGAACAGTTCTACACAGCTGCTGTGGCAGCTGAGCATGACTCAAACGAGGATATGGTTCTAGTGGCAGGAGAGTCAACACATCAAACTGATGTGTGGATTCTAGACTCTGGGACATCTTTACGTATTTGCCCTCACGGAGAATGGTTCTCAAGTTATCAGAAGATAGATGGAGGTCATATATGTAAGGAAATTAATCGAGATGCACAGCGGAAATTCAAAAATTGATTTCCCAATCCAGGATCGACTTCGTTTAAACAATAAGCATATAAGAGAGGGGACGGTAATGTTACCTTGGTTGATCTAAAAGATCGACGCTTTCACCGTCCGGTAGGAGTATGATGTCCGCGAGCCCTCCATGTGTCCGGCCTCTAGCAGTAATCCACACGAGCACCTCGCCGGAATCCCTCTAAGGATTTCTACTAGAAAAAACTCGCCTGCTAGGTCTACCTTTTCTCTCTGTCTATAATAACTCTCTAAGAAGCTCTCTTATTTTTCACAAGAACAATTATCTCTTGGAATTATGGTGTACAAAAAGAGCTAGCCAACCTCCTCTTAAATAGAGGTGTGGTGCGCCCCCTTAAATCCTATTCACAATAGGAATAGCTTCTGTGTAGATTAATGAGAAAGAAAACCTTTTACTAGTAAAATAAGATAATATAAATTATTGATTTATCTCATTAAATATTAAAATTTCCAACATATATATATTGACAACATATTATATTGAATATACCTCTTAATTATATAAATCAAGTTACACATGTGTGTACATCTATATGCATTAATATCTAATATTAACACAAGATAATACTATTAATTAAATTGCACAATACAAGTGTATCTAATACACTTTAAAAATGGCGCCACATATTCCGAAAAATCTACACTTGGGATTTTCCTGAATTAATATAATACTATGATTAATTAATTCACAAAATACATGTATATCATATATACATATATATTTCAAAATATATGTATCTATATACATATTTAATTAATCAACATAATTAATATCTTGTATTATATTTATTCATTACAAATGAATACCACCATATTAATTTACCTCTATAACATTTATAGTATAAGATAAATTCTTTTTCTTATTTGGTCATCAACTATAACCATATTTTAATCCGACTTGATATTCATATGTGTGTGCCGTGATAGGCTTCCGAATATGTTGGCCGTAGACATAAGGCGCAATTACAAAAATGCCCTTCACATCTAACGATCACGGATAGCGTCTAGCAACACGTTCATGACCCCCAATCATCAGAAGAGTCATTACGCAATGAATTCTACCTTTCATGTGCTCGGTTAGCGTGTAAATAGAATCCTATCGCTGTAAAAATATCCATACGATCGTGTCTTGACCGTATCCCATAATCTGGATATCATGGTCTCTAGGAATAACTCAATTACTCCCACATTGAAAATATTCATGAGAACTAGACATTCCGTATAGGAAGGCCCTTTCGGATATTCACTCCTACTGATAGGGTAAGCGATTCTCGGACGAACAAACATGCATACTCCGCATGCTTCAGTATCACACCGAATCACTACCGCATGATCACCCCATGGCTAGAGGAAACCTCAATAGTGTCAAAGCATGACAATCCACACCGTGATTCCATGTAGACTCCGGTCCTAAGGATAACTACACAACCGCCACATAGTGTGACACTTAACAGTGTAAGTGGGTCAGTCTAACATATGCATTTTCTAATACACGTCCATGTACAGTCCAAGTGTCTCTACACTTTGAAAGACGAGATCTATCCATGCCCTTAAAGACAGAAGGCTTATAACATGTGCAAGCAACTTTGTTCTATCAATGCCCTGTTTAATAGTAAATAAGCCTAGAGACATTTAAGTATCAAACATATTAAAGTGATTAGAGATCTCATCAACCATAATCGCCTATCATGGTTTCTCTATCAAAGTCTAATACTAAGGATGTTATCATATAACAACTTATACTTGGTTCTTTAAAAGAACAAATATATGACAACAGAAAAGCCATTTATTATATATGTATAATCCTAAAGAAATAGTAGAAATGATCCGACTTGGTCAGATCCGGTCGAACTCGATTGGGTTTAGGACACTATTTCAAAAATCTCCCACTTGGCCTAAAACCAATCACTCACAAACACAAGACCATGTTGAAACACAAGAATCTTGATATCATGCTTTAAATGACCAAGTCAAAAGGAACCGCTTCAACACACACATGAATCTCTGATCAGACCTTGGTCCTTGCTTCAAGCAATGAATCCACCACTATATATGCTATATAGTAAAGGTGGAAGAACTACACAAGGTTTAGGAATGAACCTTCTAGATCCATGTACTGCTCCGGCTACACCTCCAAGGCGTATACTGTGTTTTGGCACAGCTGTAGAATCCACAGTGATCTCCATCTAAGAACTTTTCCAACTCACTGTATCACCTAATCAAAGTGACTGCAAACCCAGACTGTAGCTCCCCCTCGCCTTCATAAGACTTAGGATATACGTCTGTATATCTATATAAATTCGAATCCAAGTTTCGATAAACTAGGAAACAAACCTTAACTTGTTTCAAGATATTCTCGACATTCACAAGATTTACTTTCATACTTGCTCATGACTCTTCAGGGACTATGAACATCTGGCATTACTTTCACCTTATCTTTACGACTAACGTCCTAACATAGATAGATCTTGAGAACACCGGCTAGCAGTATCTCCTGTCACGATCTATGCTAAACACTTTTAGCATCACATAAACTATAAACTAACAGCAGTTAAATCTATCACTATAGATTCTAATTTCTAAAAATAAGAGTTGCTAATCCAAGTGCTTTCGTAAAGACCTTGAACTACCAAACATTAATTGACTGTGACATGGGGTGATAATTCCTGAGAGAGATATATCCAATACTTACTCAAAAATCGTAACACACTCCCACTAACCCTCTTGCATAGTAGGCATATCCCTTCTTTTGACTAAATCAAACTCCTTTGATTATCAACAAATAAATTGTCTTGAGAAACTCGTTTGAGTCCATAAATGGATCTTGTGCGCTCGTATATCACGTTATCGTCTATGAACATCGAGTTGTTTGCCCAACATCTTCAACATTATCATATAGCCATGATACGAAATTATAACAAGCATAGTCTGAATAGAACTTGGCTCAACTGGCAGCATAAAGATAATTACAAGGTTTACACCCCGTACCCTTCAGCCATCACTATAGCCTTACAGTAATCATATTATTATCCATATGAGCCTTTCAAGGACATGAAGGATGCAGGTTCTTAGATCTTAACGAGTTAGATCTACGCGCAGCGGATGGATCACGACTTATACATCACAATACATAATTAAAGGACTTAAACTACTACAAGGAGGTTAAGATCATGTTACCAATATCGGGAAGAGAAGCCTTGATCTTCCGATGTGTTCTCCAAACTGCGGTTGGTGGACACGCTTCTTGATACACGAACCTCCTTGGTATGCAACACCAAGAAAAACTCCAAGTTTTTCTTCCTCTAAAACCCTAGACAAGAAAACTAATTTTTTTTCTCTCTTTTATGGTGTATGGGGCGAAATTGCAAGTGCCAATACACTTGGAATAACTCTCCTTTTATAGGAGAGTAAATCCTTGGTCTCCAAGTTTTAATTAATTAAATTAATTAAACAAAATAAAAAGATATTTTCCGTAATGAATAATTGTGACATATTATTGACCAATAGAAACCAAATAACATGTCATCCAACCAATCACATAACAAGAATATCTTTTATTTTCCATAACACAAGAACATTAATTCTTATGCTAATTAGAGACATAAATGGCGCCACCCCTAGGGTTAAAAGCCCACATAAAATGTCTTTTATGTGTATTATATTATTTAGCCCAACTAAATAATATCCATGCATATCAATTAATCAGCCCAGCCAATTAATTATCACTGAGGCCCAAATAACAAGATTATTAGTCCGAATTACAGAAGCCACATCGGGGACCATGGACCTATAACCAGTAGCTCCAATAATTAATTATTCATCGAACAGAATAAGTACATTAATTATTAAATCCGGGATTACGCCACCATAAACCCGAAACTGAACTCTACCGATTATAGATGTATACTTATACTCAACTCATAGAGTGAATAAGCGTCCATTGATATAATCACTACATACGGATTAACCCTCCTTAGACTGTCCATTCTGAGTGGGAAGTCTCCGTGAACCCGACTCAGAATATCTTATCCTTATTTACCATTAACCCCCTGATGATCAATTAGTATGCATATCTGACTAGTAGCTAATTAGTCAAATGCGAAACTCCCGGGATCGATCACTTTCTTAGGGCTAACAAATAAGGGGACTGTCCGCAGGAAGGAATGGATTCCATGTCTGTGAAAATCAGAACTACTCACTCATCTGGAGATAGTGCCAATGAGAAGTGGCTTGGAACACATATTTAAGTGAACCGTAACTAACACATCAAACACTACCCCGGGACAAGCAGCACCCTGTGATCACCTCAGGATTAAGGTTGATCCATATATGATCATCTAATGATTTAATAAGATTCCTCGATTACGGAATTATATCGAGAAAGACAGATTAAATCGGTCCAAATCCTATATGAATGCCATCATATATAAATGCCCCACGTAGGTACCCTCTACCGACAAATCCGGATAAGACTATCACACCCTAAGGTGTTCGGCGCATTATTGGTGTTTTAATCAAGAGACCCTAAACTCTGATTAATTTCACCACGGACTAACAGTTTCAGTACATCACCACTAACTCAATCCTCACGTGTAATCCATACACTGAGTTAAGTGGTTACATACATATATACTTAGGGTTTGCAGTAGTGTATTACTTTACAAGCATAAAGCAAGTAATAAGGTGAGATAAATTCTATCATTCATTATTAAAAACAATTACACAAATTGTCTTTCGGGCACTACACCTCACAATCTCCCACTTGCACGAAATGACAAGCAACGATTGTTTTTAGAGCACACCCTTTCTCATCTTATTCACAACACTCTCTCACTTGCTCTAAAAGCAGATGAGACATATCCATCAATGTCGTACCCTCCAAGCACTCGACTTGGTACACTGATTAGTTAGGTTGTCGACTCGAGACGATCTTTAGGATTGAAATGTCGCCGGTCCTTCCAATCAGGCGGTACTCTCTCTCAATATGCTTATGACTTCTTATGACTGAGAAGATCCTTCTAAGCTATCTCTTCATTGTTTTCACAATGAACGATATCGGCTTATCGAACCGGAATTACTCCCGCACCGAAAAGGAAATTCTAAGCACTATGAGTAAACACCGAGCCCGAGATCAACTTAATGATCATCCTTAATATGACTACAATTCAGAATCAGTGTAGTCAACCATATTCAAATTTTCACCTGAATATACAAGCATATGATTGCTCGTTCGCTAAAGATACTTGAGGACGTACTAAACCGCTACTTATTGCTCAAATCCAAGATTCGATTGCAATTGACTCGTGTTAAGCTGACTTACCCTTATCCCAGAGAGACTCTATCCCATTTTCTCTTTATCCGAAGATTTGGAGAATCATTCCTGAGTGGTAGGGTAGGACTACTCTCGATGAATGTTGCATCCGTATATGCAAGATTATCTTAACCAATTAGACGGATGGTATAGTCAATGACTCACTCTTGTGAATTTGACCGAATCAAATTCTTAGAATATAGTCCACTCTCTCATCCAGAGAATCTTGGCGTGTCAGTTTCTGACTTCAGATAACACACTCATGCTGTTTCCAACTGTTTCAGTGTTACCTTTTGTGAACACTAATACTACTACTTTACCAATATTGATACCCAGTCTACTAAAGACTTATCAATATTCTGGTCAAGTCCACATATTTTAAAACATGCGAATTTTAATGACCGAGCGGTTCTCTTACATCCACAAAGTACATAAGTCCCGGCAGTCAACCTGCCATTTGTTCTAACCAAGACCCTTCTGTTCCGAATGAATCCAGACTCCGTTTTACGGCAAAAAAGTCTCAGGGGATCACCCTTATTTTCTGCTTTATAATGAAATCTAGCAAGACTGAGGGGTGAGAGAGTTCAAGGTCTGGTTAACTCTCTACTTTTTAGGGAATCACCCCTAGACCACTCAGCTTTGTGCTGAAAGTTAATCTTTCCTATTCATTCAACTCTTTTCAGCGTAGAACCAATTACTCCCACTGTTCCTGAGACACTCAGGTGGTTCTACAAGAGGCTGAACAGAACTTGAGTACCAAAACTCCATTCACAGGGATAAGGTTTTCGAACAAACCTCTCTGATCAGAATCCTATACAACCCACAAAGAGCCACAGGTTATCAATCACCCCAACAGACTATAAAGTCCACACAACCATAATGGGTCAATGGTTAAACCATACTCCCACTGCGTTCTGGGTGGATTGACATTCTGATCTAGTAGTATTTATCAGTGTAATCACCAACAACCGATGTTGGACGTGTTCTGATTAAATCAGATAGTAACTTCCTTTGGGTAACCGTACTCCAAGGTCTAAGGCTGTTACTTATAGATTCTATCAGAAGCCTTGTGACAGTCCAACTGCCACTTTCTAATCTCAAGAATCTTACAACCAACCTTCACTCGTCTCATTAAGGCATTTCACGAACAGTCAAAATCTGAATGTATGCGCAAAATCTCCAGTCCTACCTTCAAGCATTAAATGCTAAATGCCTACATTTACGGAAGTGGTGTGAACCGAATTCAATCCTTATCCATAAATTCACTAGCATCTTCCAGGTAGACTTCTCGGTTTACATAATAATGTTAACCGTTATTTTGCAACCAATTATCTTAATCGAGTTTAGCAATGTATTGTAGTACATCAATAACTATATAGGGCAAGTCTATGGTTTCCTTCTCAGTGAGAAACATTCCACTAGGAGGCATGCGAGAGCATCGGTCCCAAGACTATGCTATAGCCTATTTATGAGCATGGAATACTCTATTCTCTCGCTAAAATCGTAGACTCCTCCTCGTATTCTTTTGATAAACTAAATCACGTTTCGAGTAGTTATCGACAAAATGTCACCACTCAAAAAACTCCCACTAGCTTGTGTCTCTCACTAGACCCCGAAGGTCATGATGAACAAGCTATGTTACCCCTTCAAATCTATTACCCTCTCCCGATTGAAAGGAAACTTAGTCATTGTTCCTTTGAGATAGTGTTCCTAGGGCGGGGGATAGGAATCACCCTTAGCCGATCGTCGTCTTATCTCTAGGATATATGCACTAATTAATAGATATTGAAGGGTCGTTTATCTTAATACGGAAACCTTTTACCTTTAATAGTTTTAGATGTGTTACACATACCTATTCACTTTTCTTAGTGGTTTTGTCTTTATCAAACAAAAGTCCGAGTCACGATTCGTACTACAAATGTCATCTTCACTTTGTTTAAGGTAACGTAGTATCGAGATGAAAGTGAATCCATTTGTTTCAACGAATCCGTAAACGTAAAAATAAATTTTTCGTGATATTGAAGGATAGAATCCGAAATTCATTTCCTTATATCACTCCCACTATTATAGCCGAAATAACGCCCGTTGTCTACTTTATTAATTGTTAATGCACGGCTTCCTTGTTCTTCCAAAGAACTAAGCTACCGAGTCAAGTTACTCGGTTTAAGAAAGTCGCTAAGGATTCATTGGTTAAGTGATCCGAAATCACTTTCCTTATCCTATACTTTCTATAATTAATTTTTTCGGTTTAGCCTCAAAACTTTAGTTAAGATGATTAACACTTATAGACATTCTTTCCTTTTCTCAACTTTCCTTAAAAGGAAATAGTCTTGAACTAGCAGTTCCCATTGAGTAGACACTACTCGTGAAGTGGGATGTCTAATGAAAGCGTTACCTAGTGGGAGTAATTTTCTAATAAATTAGAAAAACAACAGATAAAAGCTCCCACTAGTTTATCGGTTCCAAATACCGTCTAACTAGCGACACTTTAATTTATGATTCTCTAATTTTTCTATTAAAAAATTTCTCGTGTAGACACTACACAATTAAAATTCACTAGAAGAATTTTATCGTCCCAATCATCTTTCAAACTAACTATGGTTTTCTCTCGTTCAACACGAGTGACAAAGAAGACATACTTATTTACGTCACTTAAGTCTTGAAGACTTAAGAGAAATATCTCTTCCGAAAAATTAATCGTATGTGAGATTAATAGGTACAACGTTCTAGTTACTAACCACTTTTTAACGAAGTCATATCTAGTCAATTTTACACTAGCAGTCTAGCACCTTAGAGAGATATATAAATAGTTGTAAATAAAATTGACAGAAAATAAATCCAAATCATACACTACTAATAAATTTTAGAAACATAAACTAAGTACTTATAGTCTATCCTACCGTTCCAAGGATTTAATCTAATGCCTCAGTGCCGCCTTAGGGTAGGTTAAAGAGGTTTCGATTAACATTGAAGATCAGATTGAGAATCGAACATCTCATTTGTGATCGTCAATCACCTTTCCTTTTTCAGCCAAGGTACTACCAAAAATACCCTTTATACTGTCTCAGATTTTTAGGTAGACCCCGAGTGTGCCGCCTTAGGGTCGGTCAGTGACCCGGCGAGTACCCAAAATCCTATCCTTTCGGAGACCAAGCCTTGGATTTTGATAGCGGTGAAGGCCTTCCTTAGGGAGGCCGGTCCCAGGCCGGCACGAGGCATCACCATTCTCTCACGTTGCTTGTGTCAACAATAGAGGCCGTGGGGTTGGTCCGTCGCCTCTCCCGCTCCCACTCAATATTTTGAAAAAGTGGTGGGTTTACGATCACGTTTTTGGACTTGATGTTACATTAAGGAACAATAAATCATAGGCCCGAATGTTGTCGGTTATGTGGGCTAGCCCACCCGACCTATTCGTTAGAACATATGTGGCCGTCGGACGGGTCAAGGTTAGGAGAACTACGTTGAGCCGTAGTGGCTCTTCAGATGGCTCAGTATTGCCAGACCCCCGTGCAAACGCCACACGTGGAGGGTGAAGTCGATTGAGCCGTAGCTACTGTTGACCACCCAACCGTGGTTAAACCACTTTCGAACCTGTTTGCCCGTGATTATCCAATCCTTAAACATCAAACATTCACGTAGACACTACGGAACAAAAACGTAATCCCGTCTTGGTAAGGTGGAATTCACCGAGAATCCAACACCTTAACCACGAGGTTTCGGGATTTTACTCCTTATGCTTTCGCAGAGTGGGATTCACCGAGAATCCATCACCCAACCTCGACGATTGAAAAAACCCGTGTTCCTCGGTTTTTACCCTAATTAGTTTCTAATTAATATCAAACAATTAATTAAAACTAATCGTGTGTTTTATACATTCCTAACTAATTCCTCGAATTAATTTCTACATGTATGCATATGGAGTGGAATTAATGATACGATGCATGTCATGGAAATTTTCCGGTTCTACTCATACAATCTACACATGTATACTAGTGCGGAAAATAAACACCGAGATGGACCGTTGGCACCCTCGTAACTAATCTATTCGAAAATAAATTAAAACCCTAATCTGCAGCTGTTTAGAATCTTCGATGATCGGCATATCAAACGAACTCGGATCGGGACGAAACTTTCCAGATCTGATCTTCATTCTTCGGAATTCAAGATGGACGGTCAGATAGGAGCTTTGACTTGTCAATCTTCCTCGTGAGCCGCCCAACTTGCTGCTGAAACAGACTCTTACAGCAGCGCATCATTTACTTCCCGTGGCCGATCGGGGATCAAGATGAATCCCGATCGTCCTGAAAATTTTATCTCATGTCTGAAACTCCATGATTATCGATCTGACCATTTGGATATTCGTTTCAACGGTCCAATACTTTCCAGAAAATCGAGGAAGTCACAGTTAGGGTTTCTATGAATCCTGCGTTTTTCTGTTACAGATGTCTCTTCTCAACAACGAACGGACATCCAAACGGACTCTGATCGACGCCAAATTTTGTGGAATTGTTCAACTACTTCCAATCTTGATTTTGACCGGAGGGATCTTCGTTTTAACGGCTCAAACAACGGAAAAAACGAAAAGACTAAACAGCTACTGTACAGATCTATATTCTGGAAATTAAACTTGCAATAAAAATAAATTACATAATTTCCTATACTCATGTAAACGAAATTTTCATCGTTTATATGAGTTTACAATAGATCTAACGGGTAAACAGTGCCAACCCCCAATCCATCTCTTCAACCATAACAATTTATCACTATCAATGCATAAAACAATAAATAAGATTTACCTACATGCAATTCCACTCCTTTAAATCGTTTAATTATGATTATGACTATATAAATCGTGGAACCTGTCTCTGATACCACATGAAGGATGCAGGTTCTTAGATCTAAACGAGTTAGATCTACGCGCAAATGGATGGATCACGACTTATACATCACAATACATAATTAAAGGACTTAAACTACTACAAGGAGGTTAAGATCATGTTACCAATATCGGGAAGAGAAGCCTTGATCTTCCGATGTGTTCTCCAAACGGCGGTTGGTGGACACCTTTCTTGATACACGAACCTCCTTGGTATGCAACACCAAGAAAAACTCCAAGTTTTTCTTCCTCTAAAACCCTGACAAGAAAACTAATTTTTTTCTCTTTTATGGTGTATGGGGCGAAATTTGCAAGTGCCAATACACTTGGAATAACTCTCCTTTTATAGGAGAGTAAATCCTTGGTCTCCAAATTTAATTAATTAAATTAATTAAACAAAATAAAAAGATATTTTCCTTAATGAATAATTGTGACATATTATTGACCAATAGGAAACCAAATAACATGTCATCCAACCAATCACATAACAAGAAATATCTTTTATTTTCCATAACACAAGAAAATTAATTCTTCAACTAATTAGAGACATAAATGGCGCCACCCCTAGGGTTAAAAGCCCACATAAAATGTCTTTTATGTGTATTATATTATTTAGCCCAACTAAATAATATCCATGCATATCAATTAATCAGCCCACCCAATTAATTATCACCGAGGCCCAAATAACAAGATTATTAGTCCGAATTGCGTGCTCACATCGGGGACCATGGACCTATAACCGTAGCTCCAATAATTAATTATTCATCGAACGTAATAAGTACATTAATTATTAATTTCGGGATTACGCCACCATAAACCCGAAACCGAACTCTACCGATTATAGATGTATAATTATACTCAACCCATAGAGTGAATAAGCGTCCATTGATATAATCACTACATACGGATTAACCCTCCATAGACTGTCCATTCTGAGTGGGAAGTCTCTGTGAACCCGACTCAGAATATCTTATCCTTATTTACCATTAACCCCCTGATGATCAATTAGTATGCATATCTGACTAGTAGCTAATTAGTCAAATGCGAAACTCCCAGGATCGATCACTTTCTTAGGGCTAACAAATAAGGGATCGTCTCTCTACTTCCCGCAGGAAGGAATGGATTCCATGTCCGTGAAAATCGAACTACTCACTCATCCTGAGATAGTGCCAATGAGAAGTGGCTTGGAACACATATTTAAGTGAACCGTAACTAACACATCAAACACTACCCCGGGACAAGCGGACCCCGTGATCACCTCAGGGATTAAGGTTGATCCATATATGATCATCTAATGATTTAATAAGATTCCTCGATTACGGAATTATATCGAGAAAGACAGATTAAATCGGTCCAAATTCTATATGAATGCCATCATATATAAATGCCCCACGTAGGTACCCTCTACCGACAAACCGGATAAGACTATCACACCCTAAGGTGTTCGGGCGCATTATTGGTGTTTTAATCAAGAGACCCTAAACTCGATTAATTTCACCACGGACTAACGCTTTCGATACATCACCACTAACTCAATCCTCACGTGTAATCCATACACTGAGTTAAGTGGTTACATACAGATATACTTAGGGTTTGCAGTAGTGTATTACTTTACAAGCATAAAGCAAGTAATAAGGTGAGATAAATTCTATCATTCATTATTAAAAACAATTACACAAATTGTCTTTCGGGCACTACACCCAACAATCTCCCACTTGCACGAAATGACAAGCAACGATTGTTTTTAGAGCACACCCTTTCTCATCTTATTCACAACACTCTCTCACTTGCTCTAAAAGAAGATGAGACATATCCATCAATGTCGTACCCTCCAAGCACTCGACTTGGTACACTGATTAGTTAGGTTGTCGACTCGAGACGATCTTTAGGATTGAAATGTCGCCGGTCCTTCCAATCAGGCGGTACTCTCTCTCAATATGCTTATGACTTCTTATGACTGAGAAGATCCTTCTAAGCTATCTCTTCATTGTTTTCACAATGAACTGATATCGGCTTATCAGAACTGGAATTACTCCCAGACCGAAAAGGAAATTCTAAGCACTATGAGTAAACACTGAGCCCGAGATCAACTTAATGATCATCCTTAATATGACTACAATTCAGAATCAGTGTAGTCAACCATATTCAAATTTTCACCTGAATATACAAGCATATGATTCCTCGTTCGCTAAAGATACTTGAGGACGTACTAAACCGCTACTTATTGCTCAAATCCAAGATTCGATTGCAATTGACTCGTGTTAAGCTGACTTACCCTTATCCCAGAGAGACTCTATCCCATTTTCTCTTTATCCGAAGATTTGGAGAATCATTCCTGAGTGGTAGGGTAGGACTACTCTCGATGAATGTTGCATCCGTATATGCAAGATTATCTTAACCAATTAGACGGATGGTATAGTCAATGACTCACTCTTGTGAATTTGACCGAATCAAATTCTTAGAATATAGTCCACTCTCTCATCCAGAGAATCTTGGCGTGTCAGTTTCTGACTTCAGATAACACACTCATGATGTTTCCAACTGTTTCAGTGTTACCTTTTGTGAACACTAATACTACTACTTTACCAATATTGATACCCAGTCTACTAAAGACTTATCAATATTCTGGTCAAGTCCACATATTTTAAAACATGCGAATTTTAATGACCGAGCGGTTCTCTTACATCCACAAAGTACATAAGTCCCGGCAGTCAACCTGCCATTTGTTCTAACCAAGACCCTTCTGTTCCGAATGAATCCAGACTCCGTTTTACGGCAAAAAAGTCTCAGGGGATCACCCTTATTTTCTGCTTTATAATGAAATCTAGCAAGACTGAGGGGTGAGAGAGTTCAAGGTCTGGTTAACTCTCTACTTTTTAGGGAATCACCCCTAGACCACTCAGCTTTGTGCTGAAAGTTAATCTTTCCTATTCATTCGACTCTTTTCAGCGTAGAACCAATTACTCCCACTGTTCCTGAGACACTCAGGTGGTTCTACAAGAGGCTGAACAGAACTTGAGTACCAAAACTCCATTCACAGGGATAAGGTTTTCGAACAAACCTCTCTGATCAGAATCCTATACAGCCCACAAAGAGCCACAGGTTATCAATCACCCCAACAGACTATAAAGTCCACACAACCATAATGGGTCAATGGTTAAACCATACTCCCACTGCGTTCTGGGTGGATTGACATTCTGATCTAGTAGTATTTATCAGTGTAATCACCAACAACCGATGTTGGACGTGTTCTGATTAAATCAGATAGTAACTTCCTTTGGGTAACCGTACTCCAAGGTCTAAGGCTGTTACTTATAGATTCTATCAGAAGCCTTGTGACAGTCCAACTGCCACTTTCTAATCTCAAGAATCTTACAACCAACCTTCACTCGTCTCATTAAGGCATTTCACGAACAAATCAAAATCGAATGTATGCGCAAAATCTCCAGTCCTACCTTCAAGCATTAAATGCTAAATGCCTACATTTACGGAAGTGGTGTGAACCGAATTCAATCCTTATCCATAAATTCACTAGCATCTTCCAGGTAGACTTCTCGGTTTACATAATAATGTTAACCGTTATTTTGCAACCAATTATCTTAATCGAGTTTAGCAATGTATTGTAGTACATCAATAACTATATAGGGCAAGTCTATGGTTTCCTTCTCAGTGAGAAACATTCCACTAGGAGGCATGCTGAGCATCAGTCCCAAGACTATGCTATAGCCTATTTATGAGCATGGAATACTCTATTCTCTGCTAAAATCAGAGACTCCTCCTCGTATTCTTTTGATAAACTAAATCACGTTTCGAGTAGTTATCAGACAAAATGTCACCACTCAAAAAACTCCCACTAGCTTGTGTCTCTCACTAGACCCCGAAGGTCATGATGAACAAGCTATGTTACCCCTTCAAATCTATTACCCTCTCCCGATTGAAAGGAAACTTAGTCATTGTTCCTTTGAGATAGTGTTCCTAGACTGGGGGATAGGAATCACCCTTAGCCGTCCGTCGTCGGTCTTATCTCTAGGATATATGCACTAATTAATAGATATTGAAGGGTCGTTTATCTTAATACGGAAACCTTTTACCTTTAATAGTTTTAGATGTGTTACACATACCTATTCAGCTTTTCTTAGTGGTTTTGTCTTTATCAAACAAAAGTCCGAGTCACAGATTCGTACTACAAATGTCATCTTCACTTTGTTTAAGGTAACTGTAGTATCGAGATGAAAGTGAATCCATTTGTTTCAACGAATCTGTAAACAGAAAAATAAATTTTTCTGTGATATTGAAGGATAGAATCCGAAATTCATTTCCTTATATCACTCCCACTATTATAGCTGAAATAACTGCCCGTTGTCTACTTTATTAATTGTTAATGCACAGCTTCCTTGTTCTTCCAAAGAACTAAGCTACCGAGTCAAGTTACTCGGTTTAAGAAAGTCGCTAAGGATTCATTGGTTAAGTGATCCGAAATCACTTTCCTTATCCTATACTTTCTATAATTAATTTTTTCGGTTTAGCCTCAAAACTTTAGTTAAGATGATTAACACTTATAGACATTCTTTCCTTTTCTCAACTTTCCTTAAAAGGAAATAGTCTTGAACTAGCAGTTCCATTGAGTAGACACTACTCGTGAACTGTGGGATGTCTAATGAAAGCGTTACCTAGTGGGAGTAATTTTCTAATAAATTAGAAAAACAACAGATAAAAGCTCCCACTAGTTTATCGGTTCCAAATACCGTCTAACTAGCGACACTTTAATTTATGATTCTCTAATTTTTCTATTAAAAAATTTCTCGTGTAGACACTACACAATTAAAATTCACTAGAAGAATTTTATCGTCCCAATCATCTTTCAAACTAACTATGGTTTTCTCTCGTTCAACACGAGTGACAGCAGTGACATACTTATTTACGTCACTTAAGTCTTGAAGACTTAAGAGAAATATCTCTTCCGAAAAATTAATCGTATGTGAGATTAATAGGTACAACGTTCTAGTTACTAACCACTTTTTAACGAAGTCATATCTAGTCAATTTTACACTAGCAGTCTAGCACCTTAGAGAGATATATAAATAGTTGTAAATAAAATTGACGAAAAATAAATCCAAATCATACACTACTAATAAATTTTAGAAACATAAACTAAGTACTTATAGTCTATCCTACCGTTCCAAGGATTTAATCTAATGCCTCGGTGCCGCCTTAGGGTAGGTTAAAGAGGTTTCGATTAACATTGAAGATCGATTGAGAATCGAACATCTCATTTGTGATCGTCAATCACCTTTCCTTTTTCAGCCAAGGTACTACCAAAAATACCCTTTATACTGTCTCAGATTTTTAGGTAGACCCCGAGTGTGCCGCCTTAGGGTCGGTCAGTGACCCGGCGAGTACCCAAAATCCTATCCTTTCGGAGACCAAGCCTTGATTTTGATAGCGGTGAAGGCCTTCCTTAGGGAGGCCGGTCCCAGGCCGGCACGAGGCATCACCATTCTCTCACGTTGCTTGTGTCAACAATAGAGGCCGTGGGGTTGGCTGTCGCCTCTCCCGCTCCCACTCAATATTTTGAAAAAGTGGTGGGTTTACTGATCACGTTTTTGGACTTGATGTTACATTAAGGAACAATAAATCATAGGCCCGAATGTTGTCGGTTATGTGGGCTAGCCCACCCGACCTATTCGTTAGAACATATGTGGCCGTCGGACGGGTCAAGGTTAGGAGAACTACGTTGAGCCGTAGTGGCTCTTCAGATGGCTCAGTATTGCCAGACCCCCGTGCAAACGCCACACGTGGAGGGTGAAGTCGATTGAGCCGTAGCTACTGTTGACCACCCAACCGTGGTTAAACCACTTTCGAACCTCGTTTGCCCGTGATTATCCAATCCTTAAACATCAAACATTCACGTAGACACTACGGAACAAAAACGTAATCCCGTCTTAGGTAAGGTGGAATTCACCGAGAATCCAACACCTTAACCACGAGGTTTCGGGATTTTACTCCTTATGCTTTCGCAGAGTGGGATTCACCGAGAATCCATCACCCAACCTCGACGATTGAAAAAACCCGTGTTCCTCGGTTTTTACCCTAATTAGTTTCTAATTAATATCAAACAATTAATTAAAACTAATCGTGTGTTTTATACATTCCTAACTAATTCCTCGAATTAATTTCTACATGTATGCATATGGAGTGGAATTAATGATACGATGCATGTCATGGAAATTTTCCGGTTCTACTCATACAATCTACACATGTATACTAGTGCGGAAAATAAACACCGAGATGGACCGTTGGCACCCTCGTAACTAATCTATTCGAAAATAAATTAAAACCCTAATCTGCAGCTGTTTAGAATCTTCGATGATCGGCATATCAAACGAACTCGGATCGGGACGAAACTTTCCAGATCTGATCTTCATTCTTCGGAATTCAAGATGGACGGTCAGATAGGAGCTTTGACTTGTCAATCTTCCTCAGTGAGCCGCCCAACTTGCTGCTGAAACAGACTCTTACAGCAGCGCATCATTTACTTCCCGTGGCCGATCGGGGATCAAGATGAATCCCGATCGTCCTGAAAATTTTATCTCATGTCTGAAACTCCATGATTATCGATCTGACCATTTGGATATTCGTTTCAACGGTCCAATACTTTCCAGAAAATCGAGGAAGTCACAGTTAGGGTTTCTATGAATCCTGCGTTTTTCTGTTACAGATGTCTCTTCTCAACAACGAACGGACATCCAAACGGACTCTGATCGACGCCAAATTTTGTGGAATTGTTCA
This sequence comes from Gentiana straminea, assembly GCA_036785695.1. NCBI lineage: Eukaryota > Viridiplantae > Streptophyta > Magnoliopsida > Gentianales > Gentianaceae > Gentiana > Gentiana straminea. Next base: position 1,415,459 of record JAVUPR010000242.1, on the reverse strand, counting down.
ACTACTTCCAATCTTGATTTTGACCGGAGGGATCTTCGTTTTAACGGCTCAAACAACGGAAAAAACGAAAAGACTAAACAGCTACTGTACAGATCTATATTCTGGAAATTAAACTTGCAATAAAAATAAATTACATAATTTCCTATACTCATGTAAACGAAATTTTCATCGTTTATATGAGTTTACAATAGATCTAACGGGTAAACAGTGCCAACCCCCAATCCATCTCTTCAACCATAACAATTTATCACTATCAATGCATAAAACAATAAATAAGATTTACCTACATGCAATTCCACTCCTTTAAATCGTTTAATTATGATTATGACTATATAAATCGTGGAACCTGTCTCTAATACCACATGAAGGATGCAGGTTCTTAGATCTAAACGAGTTAGATCTACGCGCAGCGGATGGATCACGACTTATACATCACAATACATAATTAAAGGACTTAAACTACTACAAGGAGGTTAAGATCATGTTACCAATATCGGGAAGAGAAGCCTTGATCTTCCGATGTGTTCTCCAAACGGCGGTTGGTGGACACCTTTCTTGATACACGAACCTCCTTGGTATGCAACACCAAGAAAAACTCCAAGTTTTTCTTCCTCTAAAACCCTAGACAAGAAAACTAATTTTTTTCTCTCTTTTATGGTGTATGGGGCGAAATTTGCAAGTGCCAATACACTTGGAATAACTCTCCTTTTATAGGAGAGTAAATCCTTGGTCTCCAAATTTAATTAATTAAATTAATTAAACAAAATAAAAAGATATTTTCCTTAATGAATAATTGTGACATATTATTGACCAATAGGAAACCAAATAACATGTCATCCAACCAATCACATAACAAGAATATCTTTTATTTTCCATAACACAAGAAAATTAATTCTTCAACTAATTAGAGACATAAATGGCGCCACCCCTAGGGTTAAAAGCCCACATAAAATGTCTTTTATGTGTATTATATTATTTAGCCCAACTAAATAATATCCATGCATATCAATTAATCAGCCCAGCCAATTAATTATCACTGAGGCCCAAATAACAAGATTATTAGTCCGAATTGCAGAAGCCACATCGGGGACCATGGACCTATAACCAGTAGCTCCAATAATTAATTATTCATCGAACAGAATAAGTACATTAATTATTAATTTCGGGATTACGCCACCATAAACCCGAAACTGAACTCTACCGATTATAGATGTATAATTATACTCAACCCATAGAGTGAATAAGCGTCCATTGATATAATCACTACATACGGATTAACCCTCCATAGACTGTCCATTCTGAGTGGGAAGTCTCTGTGAACCCGACTCAGAATATCTTATCCTTATTTACCATTAACCCCCTGATGATCAATTAGTATGCATATCTGACTAGTAGCTAATTAGTCAAATGCGAAACTCCCAGGATCGATCACTTTCTTAGGGCTAACAAATAAGGGGACTCGTCTCTCTACTTCCCGCGGAAGGAATGGATTCCATGTCCGTGAAAATCGAACTACTCACTCATCCTGAGATAGTGCCAATGAGAAGTGGCTTGGAACACATATTTAAGTGAACCGTAACTAACACATCAAACACTACCCCGGGACAAGCAAAGCACCCCGTGATCACCTCGGATTAAGGTTGATCCATATATGATCATCTAATGATTTAATAAGATTCCTCGATTACGGAATTATATCGAGAAAGACAGATTAAATCGGTCCAAATTCTATATGAATGCCATCATATATAAATGCCCCACGTAGGTACCCTCTACCGACAACCGGATAAGACTATCACACCCTAAGGTGTTCGGGCGCATTATTGGTGTTTTAATCAAGAGACCCTAAACTCGATTAAGTTCACCACGGACTAACAACTTTAAGTACATCACCACTAACTCAATCCTCACGTGTAATCCATACACTGAGTTAAGTGGTTACATACAGATATACTTAGGGTTTGTAGTAGTGTATTACTTTACAAGCACAAAGCAAGTAATAAGGTGAGATAAATTCTGTCATTCATTATTAATTAAAAACAATTACACAAATTGTCTTTCGGGCACTACACCTAACAGGACATTCCCTCTAGGTAAGAAAGACTAGTTTCACAACCTGGTTGTCACTGATGGAATCCAATTCAGATATTATGGATCCTAGCCATTTCTCTGAATCTTGCCTTTTAAACATTCCTTCATAAGTCGTGAGAAATTCATTCTTCAAGATGAACATACCAGCAGCCTTTTTAGGCTTGAGGTTATCCACAAAATTTTAAAACATTTGTGTGCACTGAGTAGTGTTCTACACCTTATCACTATGTGGCGTCTGCTCACGTTTCTATGGTTGAATCTCTTCTCGTGGCTCTCAAACTCTCTTGAGATCTCTTTTACTCCCACTATCTCTTTTAGAAGAAATACCTCATTTAGAAGACAGCATGTTTAGAGATAAACATTTTGTTCCGTGGGAAAGTAGACAACATCTAGTGTAATTTCCAAGACATTCCACATAGTTTCATATGTCGTACTAGGCTCCAAGCCTTTCTAACTTTGCCGATGACAACTTCAAATCATCGGTTAAGATAGATTCGACATTAACCCCTTCCATATCTAATATGGAATTTATTCAACCTTATTCTTTGGAACTCGGTTAAGTATGTGTTTTGATTAAGGGCCCTATCCCAAAACGGGTAAGGGATTCTTTGCATGGCTTACATCACAACTTTATCGTATAAAGCGTCGCTTACATTTGGGAACCGCAATCCGATCGCGAATGATATCCTTTTAGGGAGAATATGATTCTTTTTCAGACTACTTATAAAACACCCTCCAGTTATTAATTGCTTCAATCCACTTGAAGATTAATTCATAAGTCTCATTTATCTCATATTCGTACTTGTAACGCCCCGTTCCCGGATACCGAGCCCTTATCCGGAAATACGACGTTCGGCACATATATAAATAAAATTTAATTCATTTATACATGTAAGCCTACAATCAATACAATCAAAGCGCGCGGAAAATTAATGCTCGGGTAATAAATATCCATAAAGATACTAAAAGAAAAAAAAAAGGTACTAAAAGTCGAAAGTGTATCAAATCAATACAACTGAAGTCCCTCGAAAGTCCAAACGAAATACTATGAAATAAGAAATAGAGATGAACACACGTCATCCCAAAGTACTATGAACAAAGTATATAAAACAGTGCATCAAACAGTGCATCATCTCAAATGTAAACAAAAGTGCAAAGAATGAAATATCATGTTCAGAGATCCTCCTCGGGAACATACTCCTCGTAATACTCGAAATCATGTTCGCCTTCTCACCCCCAAGCACATACAACAGAAATGCACAAGGGGTAAGTATATAATACTCAGCAAGGAAGAGAAGTGCGTTTAAGCTTAGAATATAAATAAGGTTGAACATTATTAGGTTTCAACTAAAAAGGCAAGACAGACTCGATTCTACGCATAAAGGTTACATCTCCCAATATGCCTAAACTGTAACTACTTAGCTTATCTTTGTTACAACATGCTATCAAGGTGGAACGTGACATATTGAAATCTTCAGGATACAATAACCCCGGAACGTATTGAAATCTTCAAGATACAATAACCGGTTCCGATAGTATGAACATACGGCGATGCCTATAGGCCTGCAGGCCGATAGGACCCTCACTTTGACTGTCTGTTCACACATCACGCTGTAGATCTTCAGGATCTACCCAATACCACATGGTGTTTAATCTTTTATCTAGCAAGTTGTGTAGTAAAAGGTGATTAACTAACCATCCTAGTTCATTTAGAAAACACTTCCTCACCGACACCACTCATCATGATCAACGGACCAACTCTAAACCTAAGCAAGTCCTAAAGGTATATAATATATAATATATTATATTATATTCATATTATGGTTACTTCAAAACGAATATACTAATATGTATAGGGTGAACATACTAATAATAATATAATATATATTATATTATTATGAAGTAAATATAATATATTATTATAATAATATAATATATTATATTTAATATTTAATATATAGTGATATATTCACTATATATTATTAATAATATATACAAGATATGTGGTTATTATAATATATATAGTATGTATTATTCAATCTGGAAAGTTAAATATACACAGATGCTGTTCAAATTGATGCAAAAGACTAAATAACTAGTCATAAGTACTATTAGGTATCCAATACATTTCACAAAGAAAGACAACAAAAATGTGGAAGAGAACACCAAGAAGAGCAATAAAATAATACCCGTAATGCGAACCAAACCCAATCTTTCTTAACCAAATCCTACCGAAATCATCTACCACTCATACCAAATCATCATCCATCCATTAGGCATCAAATTAACACAATTTAGAACACCAAAGCAACAAGAATTCAACACAACCAAAGTATATTCAAAACTGCAAACGTAAGGGTTCTCCTTACCTTTTTCTGCCTAAAAACTCGAACTAGCTGCTGATCCCGGTACCGATGCGAAGCTCTCGTCACGAGGATTCCAACGGTATGCTACGATCTAAAAACGGAATAGAAACGAGGGAGATATCAAGGGTCGAAGTTCGACGGTTTCAAACCAAAACGAAATTAACCTTCAAACTCGTCCGAAACACGTAAACCATAACTCCAAAACGACTAACCTTCACAGACGAAATTGGTATCCAAACGACCCTTGCGTTCCGTAGAATGTTTTTCCCTTGAGGAGTCCGTACGTAAAAAACGACGGATTAGCTTCAATTTTGAAACCTTCTCCCACCCTCTTTGTTCCCCAATGCGCCGCTTCCCCGATGAACCCGTTTCCTTTCTCTTTTTTTTTAAACTGCTGTTCTAAATAATTGGGAGTTTTACTCCTAATTATTTCCCATTAAACACTCTTAATTCCATAAAACCATTAATTTCCTTTTATTTTCTTTTTCTTAAATTCCAAAAATTAAAAATATAATATTCCGATTTTTTTTTTTAAAAGACAAGAATGCCCTTTATCGAAAACCGGGATATCACATTCCTCCCCCCTTAAGAGGAGTTTCGTCCTCGAAACTTGAACGTACCTGGTAAATCCAAAAACTCCGGAAATTCGTTGATCATATCACCCTCAACTTCCCAAGTTGCTTCCTCAGGTGTATGATTGCTCCACTGAACAAGAACCAACTGAACCATCTTCCTCTTAATCATCTTTTCTTTCCTGTTCAGAATCTTAATCGGCTTTTCATCATAAGCGAGGTTGTCCCGAAGTATCTCTCGGATCCACCGTAGACTCAACCTCTCGTCTTCGTCAAACACTTCTTCAACATCGAAACATGGAAGACGTTGTGAACTCTGGACATAGACTCTGGCAACTGTAGTCTATAGGCCAAAGGTCCAATCCTCTCCAGGATCACAAAAGGTCCGACATACCTCGGGCTTAACTTTCCTTTCTGACCAAAACGCTTTACTCCTCTCATTGGTGATGCCTTCAAGTAAACACGATCACCAACTTCAAACTCAAGCGGTCTTCGTCTGACATCTGCCCAACTTTTCTGCCCGTCTTGAGCTATCTCGCATTTCTTCTTCACTAACCGAACCCTCTCTTTGGCTTGCTCAACTAACTCGGCCCAAGAAGTCGTTTCTCCCCAACGTCGTCCCAAAACAAAGGCGTCCTGCATCTTCTACCATACAAAGCTTCAAACGGTGGCATGCCTATGCTCGCGTGATGACTGTTGTTGTAAGCAAACTCTGCAACTGGTAGATAATCTGCCCAAGATCCGCCTACCTCTAAGACACATGCTCTAAGCATATCTTCAAGTGTCCGGATAGTCCTCTCAGACTGACCATCTGTCTGAGGATGAAACGCTGTGCTCAAGTCCAACCGGGTACCAAATGCCTCCTGTAAGCTCTGCCAAAACCGACTGACGAACCTCGAATCCCGATAAGAAACAATGGAGACTGGAACTCCATGAAGCTTCACTATATTGTCCATATATAGTTCCGTCATCTTTGCCAAGGGCATATTCATCTTGAAAGGCAAGAAATGAGCCGACTTGGTTAATCTATCAACGATTACCCAAATAGAATCATGTCCACCCTTCGACTTAGGCAACCCCGAAATAAAGTCCATAGTGATCTTTTCCCATTTCCACTCTGGGATATCCAATGACTTAAGCATCCCGCCTGGCTTCCTATGCTCAGCTTTCACTCTCTCGACGTACGTCACACTCGTAAACAAACTTAGCTATCTCTAGCTTCATTGAGGGCCACCAAAATCTTTCTTTCAAATCCCTGTACATCTTGGTAGAACCTGGATGCACTGCAAAAGCAATCTTGTGTGCCTCTTCCATAACTCTTTGTCTCAAATCTCCAACATTAGGCACACAGAGACGATCCTGATACCACAGATTTCCACTCTGATCCAACACATAGCCAACTGTAGGCTTCTCTCTTGCAACCCTCTTCAAATCAACCAAAACTCGCATCTTCATCTTGCTTTGCTCTGATCTCATCCATCAACTCTGATCTAGCCAACAACGGTGCTGCAAACTGACAGTCCTCAATCTGATCAAATATGCTAAACTGCAAATCATCAACCCCTGCTATGATAGCCTCAATACTGGGCTCTAAAACCACTGGTTTCCTGCTCAAGGCATCTGCTACTACATTTGCCTTTCCCGGGTGGTACTGAATGTCCAAGTCATAGTCCTTCACGAACTCTAGCCATCTCCGCTGCCTCATATTCAAATTCTCCTGAGTGAAGAAATGCCTTAAACTTTTGTGGTCGGTGAAGATTCTAGCCTTGAACCCATACAGATAGTGCCTCCAAATCTTCAATGCGAAAACCACTGCTGCCAACTCTAAGTCATGTGTAGGATAGTTCTTCTCATGTACTTTCAATTGCCTGGATGCATAGGCAATGACCTTTCCTCCCTGCATCAACACACAACCTAGACCCTGCCTTGAAGCGTCGGTGTAGACATCATAATCATCAAACACCTCGGGTACTGCCAATACCGGTGCTGTAGTCAACTTGCTCTTTAACAACTCAAATGCTAACTCACACTCGGGTGTCCAATCAAACTTGGTGTTCTTCTGTGTAAGTCTGGTGAGTGAAGTAGCTATCCTTGCGAAATTCTTCACAAACTTTCTGTAATAACCAGCCAAACCCAGAAAGCTCCTGACCTCTAAAACTGTAGTCGGTGTAGGCCAACCCTTAACTGCTTCAATCTTGGCCGGATCAACCTGAATGCCATCACCTGAAATGACATGACCCAAAAAGCTCACTTGGTCCAACCAAAAGTCACACTTGGAAAAAATTTGCATACAATCGCTCCTTCTTCAACGTTTCCAAAACAATCCGTAGATGCTCTTCATGCTCTGCCTCATCTCTAGAGAATACCAAAATATCATCAATAAAGACAATCACAAACTTATCTAGGTAAGGCATGAAGACCCGCTGCATCAAATCCATAAATGCAGATGGAGCATTAGTGAGTCCAAAAGGCATGACAAGGAACTCGTAATGTCCATATCTAGTACTGAAAGCTGTCTTTGGAATATCCGCCACCTTAACATTTAACTGATGGTAGCCTGACCACAAATCAATCTTTGAAAACACTTTCCGACCCTACAACTGGTTGAACAGATCATCTATCCTCGGTAGTGGATACTTATTCTTGATAGTCAGATTGTTCAAGGCCTTGTAATCAATACACATCCGCATGCTGCCGTCCTTCTTCTTCACAAACAAAACTGGTGCTCCCCAAGGTGAAGTACTGGGCTGAATGATGTTCCTTTCCAACATCTCCTTGAGTTGAGCCTTCAACTCCTTCAATTCAGCCGGTGCCATCCTGTATGGTGCCTTGGCAACTGGTGCCGCCCCTGGGACTAACCGTATCTCAAACTCAATGACCTTGTCCGGCATGTTTCCCGGCAACTCATCCGGAAATACCTCGGGATAATCTCTTGACTACTCTAGTATCTTCCAACTTAGGTTTCACTTGTTCCACATCCACTGCGTACAACAAGTAGCCCTCACATCCTTTCTGACATGCCCTGATGGCCTTGACTGCTGAAATGATAGGATGTCTCTTCTTGCCTGGCCTGTAAACGTTCCCCCGATAAGTCTTATCTCGCTTTCCCCGGACTCGAAAATAACTCTCTTGGCCCCGCAATCCAAGTGAACATAATTCTTGGATAGCCGCCTATCCCAAGAATCACATCAAAGTCTGAGAAATCCATAACCGTGAAGTCACTCTTACACTGATAAGGTCCAACCTGAACATCCACTTGTGGTATCATCTTAACCACCTTATTTACCTTGCCTAGGGGTGTAACAATCTCCATAGTATCTCTCAAAGGCTCCATAGGTAAATCTAGTTTCTTAGCAATCCTAGAGGACACAAAGGTGGTTGAAGCTCCTGTATCAAATAAGGCCCTGACTACTAGATTGCCTACTCTTATCATACCTATCATGCATTTGTCCAGTTAACTAAAGTTACAACATGTTCCAAGCATGCTATAAATAACTCAAAAGAACAAAACAAACATAAAAGGTACCTGAGATCACATCATCCTCTGGCTCAACCTCTCTGGCATCAACAGCAAACATCTGCACCTGCTTACTCGTACCTGCTCTACTAGGCTGACCTGCCTGAGCACTGGCTGCCTTGTGTGGACAATTCCTGGAGAAATGACCCTGCTCGCCACAAAAGAAACAACCTGAGGTAGCCGGTGGCCTAGCTACCGGTGGAGCGCCAACTGGTGGCCCGACCGCCGCGGGGCACCACCCGGTGGTCTAACTGCTGTCTGTGTGGGAAACCTCCCCGAACCGCCGCCGCGGAGCCCCTCTCGCCACCGCCCGACTTGTTTCAAAGCTTCTCTTATTACCAACAACTATTGTAGCTCTCTTCCCTGAAAGTCTCGACTTCTAAGGCTTTATTCAGTAGCTCTGCCATATTCTTTGCTGTAAAGCCTAGAATGCCCGACTGAATCCCATATGCCAAACCGTCCTTGTGACGGGCCATCTTTCGTTCTTCCACTTGCATCAACTCCGGATAAAACCTTCCTAACTCATTGAACCGATTTGTGTACTGGGACACTGTCATGTGATTACCTTGTTCAAGTTTCAGAAATTGGCTAGCCTTTTCCGCTTGTACCGTTGCCGGAAAGTACTCGTTGTAGAACATGGCTTTGAAAGCTGCCCAATCTGTGACTTTACCGTTGATACTCTGAACTGCATCTATCCAAGACTCGGCTGAACCTAAAAGAAAACTGACCGCTAACTGGGCCATCTCTGTCTCAGGGACACCTATATTCCTACATGATTTCTCAAAACTTCTGATCCATTCCTTAGCCTTTGCATGTTCCACATTCCCATAAAAATCTTGCATACGGTTTCTTCTCAGCCTAGTGTGCCAATCTACTGGTGGTGCTGACTCAACAACCGGCCTAACTGGTGGGTAAACCGGAGGGTAACCATAGGGTATCTGCTGCTGCTGCTGAACCGGTGGCCTGAAAGGCTGATAGACCGGGGGATAACCAAGGGGTACCTACGGCTGCTGCTGATAGTAATACGGAGCCTGATGCTCAGCCTGGTAAGGAGGATAATCTAGTACCGCCGAGGATACTGCGGAGGGTACTGTGGCTGTTGAAAACCATACTGAGGGATAGCCTGCTGTGGTGCCTGTGTCACCGGTGGTGGATAGACAACCGTCCTCTACTGAAACTGCCCCGACCTGGGCTGATGCGAAGAAGGCCAAAGTGACGCCGCATGGTTAACCACAGGGGGAGGAGGTGGTGGTGGAGCTCGATGCCGAACCTCGCTCCGGCTCGGTGTGACGGTGTAGCCGTGCGAGGCGGCGGTGACAAACTGCGACGACCCCTAGAGGTTTCACCCCTCTCAGACGTCTGATTACCAAGAGCCAAAGTCCTCGATCTTGTGTTTCTACTCATCCTGACAACCAAGAGAACCAGAGTGTTACTAAGGATCTAAATATAAGATTGAGTTAAACTCAAGGAATAGAAGCCTAAGGAACACGTATCTCTGATACCAACTGTAACGCCCCGTTCCCGGATACCGAGCCCTTATCCGGAAATACGACGTTCGGCACATATATAAATAAAATTTAATTCATTTATACATGTAAGCCTACAATCAATACAATCAAAGCGCGCGGAAAATTAATGCTCGGGTAATAAATATCCATAAATATACTAGAATAGAAAAAAAAAGGTACTAAAAGTCGAAAGTGTATCAAATCAATACAACTGAAGTCCCTCGAAAGTCCAAACGAAATACTATGAAATAAGAAATAGAGATGAACACACGTCATCCCAAAGTACTATGAACAAAGTATATAAAACAGTGCATCATCTCAAATGTAAACAAAAGTGCAAAGAATGAAATATCATGTTCAGAGATCCTCCTCGGGAACATACTCCTCGTAATACTCGAAATCACGTTCGCCTTCTCACCCCCAAGCACATACAACAGAAATGCACAAGGGGTAAGTATATAATACTCAGCAAGGAAGAGAAGTACGTTTAAGCTTAGAATATAAATAAGGTTGAACATTATTAGGTTTCAACTAAAAAGGCAAGACAGACTCGATTCTACGCATAAAGGTTACATCTCCCAATATGCCTAAACTGTAACTACTTAGCTTATCTTTGTTACAACATGCTATCAAGGTGGAACGTGACATATTGAAATCTTCAGATACAATAACCCCGGAACGTATTGAAATCTTCAGATACAATAACCGGTTCCGATAGTATGAACATACGGCGATGCCTATAGGCCCGCAGCCGATAGGACCCTCACTTTGACCGTCCGTTCACACATCACGCTATAGATCTTCGTGATCTACCCAAGACCACATGGTGTTTAATCTTTTATCTAGCAAGTTGTGTAGTAAAAGGTGATTAACTAACCATCCTAGTTCATTTAGAAAACACTTCCTCACCGACACCACTCATCATGATCAACGACCAACTCTAAACCTAAGCAAGTCCTAAAGGTATATAATATATAATATATTATATTATATTCATATTATGGTTACTTCAAAAACGAATATACTAATATGTATAGGGTGAACATACTAATAATAATATAATATATATTATATTATTATGAAGTAAATATAATATATTATTATAATAATATAATATATTATATTTAATATTTAATATATAGTGATATATTCACTATATATTATTAATAATATATACAAGTATATGTGGTTATTATAATATATATAGTATATATTATTCAATCTGAAAAATAAATATACACAGATGTCGTTCAAATTGATGCAAAAGACTAAATAACTAGTCATAAGTACTATTAGGTATCCAATACATTTCACAAAGAAAGACAACAAAAATGTGGAAGAGAACACCAAGAAGAGCAATAAAATAATACCCGTAATGCGAACCAAACCCAATCTTTCTTAACCAAATCCTACCGAAATCATCTACCACTCATACCAAATCATCATCCATCCATTAGGCATCAAATTAACACAATTTAGAACACCAAAGCAACAAGAATTCAACACAACCAAAGTATATTCAAAACTCGCAAACGTAAGGGTTCTCCTTACCTTTTTCTGCCTAAAAACTCGAACTAGCTGCTGATCCCGATACCGATGCGAAGCTCTCGTCACGAGGATTCCAACGGTATGCTACGATCTAAAAACGGAATAGAAACGAGGGAGATATCAAGGGTCGAAGTTCGACGGTTTCAAACCAAAACGAAATTAACCTTCAAACTCGTCCGAAACACGTAAACCATAACTCCAAAACGACTAACCTTCACAGACGAAATTGGTATCCAAACGACCCTTGCGTTCCGTAGAATGTTTTTCCCTTGAGGAGTCCGTACGTAAAAAACGACGGATTAGCTTCAATTTTGAAACCTTCTCCCAGCCCTCTTTCTTCCCCAATGCGCCGCTTCCCCGATGAACCCGTTTCCTTCTCTCTTTTTTTTTTTTTAAACGTCGTTCTAAATAATTGGGAGTTTTACTCCTAATTATTTCCCATTAAACCCTCTTAATTCCATAAAACCATTAATTTCCTTTTATTTTCTTTTTCTTAAATTCCAAAAATTAAAAATATAATATTCCGATATTTTTTTTTTAAAAGACAAGAATGCCCTTTATCGAAAACCGGGATATCACAGTACTAGCTCAAACTTTTCGGGCTTTCAGAATTGTCGTACTTCAATAAGTACATTCAACTATTTCTAAAATATTCCAAGAGACAGATAAACCATTATTTTTAGTATAAGTTGTCATAAGCCAACAAACATCAAAATGTTTAGGCTCTAGTCAATTTTCTAGATTTTATAACCAATTTCATAAAAGGGTATTTTAGTGCTCTTTGGATAAGATATGTATAACCCACATAAATCATAATCATATGGTTCAGCATCATCAGAATGACGTTTGATTACACGCCTCTCTTCCATAGAAACTGTCTAGAATAGCCACAAAATCAAGCATAACAACCATATAAATGTTTTGTTAAGATTTCATCACTCATGTCAACTATATGGTGACATTAATCTAGCATGTTAGATTCAGTGACTGTTCAACCTTATCGGAATAACATTTATTCCTTACAATTGAATTTTTCCATTAAATCCAAGCGTATAGCTGAAAATATGTTCTTAATAAGAACCGGAACATAATAACATTTATTTAGTTCCCTTATCTGTTTACTAGATTCAGAATATGGTAAGTATTACAACGTTTGCTTCATCTTCCAAATATGTATTTAATCTTTGTAATTTAATCAAACACGTAAGATATCATATATCGGAGAGTTGACTTGAGTTTAGATAGATTTATCTCAACGAGCTTTCCTGAAATAGTGACTTCAATAAGTTCTCTTATTTAAGCACATGCCCTAACATTCCATTTTAATCCTTCAAGCTCTTATAAATATTTCTTAATTTAGTCTTTATAAGACCTAAAAAAATTCACAAGAATTGTGTCTTGTATTTTCTTTCATAAAGAAAATCCAATGTTTGTTAAATAGTCAATTCAACCTTTTCGAATCATATTCAAAACATGAACTATTTAATTTACTTTCAAGCAATGATTAAAGAATTAAGTCGATACTTAAATCTTACAATTTTGAAAACGACGTTTCCAAAATTCGACGTGGTCATCCTTATCCAATCCATCTAATGTTTGAATAATCATCATCATATTTCGTTATAACCTATTGGATATCGTTATGTCCAATATGTGAGCTTCCGTTAATAATTAAATTCTTAGAGGACACCATCAAATATGTTTCCTCTTTGTCTTCAACTACGAAAAAAGCGATTGCTCGTGTCATTTCTTATTTTAAAAGGATTAAAATTACGTAACCAACTTGAGAATTTTTTTCAAAAGGTAACAATCATTTAATTTTGGTTTTTAACTATCGAGAATACAAAACGTAAATAAAATTTGCTAAAACTACAACATAAAAATAAAGATAAAAGAGTGTTGTTGTTTATACATGCAAAATCAAAGATGGTCTTTGTGATTATGATTTTGCTCCCACTAGTCAACTACTCCCAATTGACTTTCAAGAATTTTCCAAAAACTCTTTAGTGGGTAGAATTCTATCTTGACTCGATCCCCGACGTGGACCGATCGACTGGGTCAACTTCGACGGGTAGGTACTTCTTACCAATCGCGTCCAACGTGACTTCCAGTGGTTTGACTGGTCAACCCTCGACAATTCACATCGTCTATGTAATAGTCAACCTCATGTCTCTATAATCATCCGGTCCTGACGTGGGCCAATCACCGCAAGATTCTTATTCGAGTCATAACCCAAGTATTCATGAGATTTCATAACGATCATAGCTCGATAATGACGATATACCCGAGGTAGGTCAACTCTAGACGTGGGCCGATAACTTGGATCCGAACAAAGGCTCTTCACCGTCACTATAATATTGAGAGACAAATTATAACTCGATTTTTATCGTGGGAGTAATTTTTAATTAATTCACTTAGTTAATTTTATATTTAATTAGGGTCGCATCTTTTATGTGCATATTTCTACAATATCGTATAAAGTAAAACATACACAACATTCCGCGCATAAAATTAACCAGTATGATCATGGACTTTTCCTAACTGCGGTTTCGAATACAAACTGACAAAACCGCAGGTCAAAAACTAAGGGTAGCTGCAACCGCCAATAGATGCGCCATTCTCCATTGGAATCTTTATTCATCTTTCCATCTTCGTCTTCAATTTATTTTTAAAAATCTGTCTAATAAATATTACACCCGCCACACACGGGAGGAAGCTAACGGGAGTGGGATAATACATAAAATAAAACTAGGTCACGTTCTTCATAACGGCCTAGGACAACAATAAAAACCAACAAAAAATAAAGCATTTATATATGTCCTTTTGGTCTTGTCCATGATCAATCGGGGTCCATATAATCATATTATATCTACTATCTAATCCATACAATCAATATCTTATGAAAAAGATAAAATTTAAATTTTAACACCTTGCGTCATGAAGCATCCATTCAATTAATTAATTAACGTATTTGGAGTAATGGGCAAGATTTCTAGAGAGATGTTTCTCTCAGCTTGCTTTTTTTTTTCCTACGATGAGAAAGCTTGCCAAATCTGCTCTTTTACTGCGTTTTAGCCCTTGTCTCTTGCTCGAATATTTTCCTTTCTTCTTGCTTATCCTCTTTCTGAACTTACAGCTTCTCTTGTGATCCATGACTCAAAAAATTAAGAAAACTTTTGAAGATGGCACTGTTCATGCACCAATTGTAGATGAACATGGGAATACGACCGATTTGCAGGATGTAGCAGCTCTAACTGGCTTCATTGCTCCTCCTGTAGCTCAAATTTAAGATGGAAATACTTTGGAAATGAATCCGTTGCTAGATCCCTCTGATGCTCCTGCAGTGGCTGATCCAGATCCAGTGTGTGGTAGTACTATGGTTGTTGAGGCAATGAGGTTGATGTCTGGAAAGCTTGTTACTCCGGCTGTCACCATTGCAAAAAAGAAGATGAGTTCCATTGATTCTGATCCAGTATTTTTGCCTACTCTTTCAGAATTGATGCAGTTTGAGAATATGACGGATGTTGTTCCAACTGGATTAGACATTGATGATGGTGTTTCTTCTATGGTTGCTGGATTAGGGACTGATGATGTGGTTTCTGACCCTGCAGTCAAAAATTAAACAGACCTGAGGCAAAAAAGTGTTCTTGATTGTGTAGAGAAAGTTTTTGTTGTTGTTCCTTTCTCTGTTCCTTCTGTGATTTCAAATAAGAATGTTGAGGTGGCTGCTGGTGGTAGTGCTGATGTGGTTGGTTCTGTTGTGGGAGTAGGGCAGGTCCCAGACAGTACTTCTATTGGTGATATGTTGACCCCTGGGGTGATTTTATTGGTAAAAATGCTGCCAAAGTTGTGGATGATGTGGCCTCTTGGGCACAGCTGGTCAAGAATAACAGGGAACAATCTGATGAAGTGGATACACATATTGATCATGTTATCACTGAGGATACTGTGAGGTTAGAAGAAGAACAAGATCAGGATGGTGATAGTTTGGAAAAACTTAGCCTCGTTGGCATTTTTCCTTCCAAATTTTCTGGGAGGGATGATGTCCAAAAAATTGTGAACACTTGGCCAAGGAAATGCAGATACAATTACCACAACTCTGGTTGGATTGTTTTTGTGTTTGAAAAAGAATCTGATCTTATGGAGGTGCTACAGTCTGGTCCTTATCAGGCTTTTGGCAAACCTATGATCTTGAAGAAAATGCCTATGCTATTTAATTTTAGTAAGGAGGTAAGTTCAGTGGTTCCTGTGTGGATTCAGGTCCCTAATCTACCTTTGAGGTTATGAAAGAGTAAGGCTTTGAGTAAAATTTGTTGTTTTGTTGGATGCCCCCAGTACATTGATAAAGTCACAACTTCAAGGTAGGTGTTGAGTTTCGCCAGGTGTCTTATTGATGTGGATCTTAGGTCTGATTTAACTTCTATCATTCCTATTACTTTGCATACTGGAAAAGTTCTGTTACAACCTGTTCTTTATGAGGATATGCCAAAGTTTTGTACCAAGTGACTTAGACTTGGACTTAATGATGTAGGATGTATTGAGGCCTTGAAGGATGTTCATGTTCTTTATGTTGCTAGGTATAAGCAACCTGGTGCAACAAAGCCCTCAAAAAAGAAAAAAAGTGATTGTTTTAAATGCTGATAGTTCTATGGATAAGGCCCCTGCTAACTCTCAAGTTCCTGTCACTACTGCTGTTTCAGTTCCTGTTACTACATCTACTGATAAGAATCCTGTTGTTGACAAAGAAAAAGATGCTGCAAGCACAAAAGGGAAGGAGTTGTGTGTGCAATGGGATGCTACTCCTGTATCAAACAACTTTGATTTTCTAGACACTGATAAAGGTTCCACTTGGGCTAGTGATATGGAGGTTGAGGAGTTGGTGGATAAAGGGGATGCTCTTGTTTCTGGCTCTAGGAAATCAAGGAAGAAGAAGAAGAACAAAGGAACAAACACTTCTGGTGTTACTGGAAATGTAAATAAAGCAACTGATGGTGTCTCTAGAGGTAAATCACCTCTAGGTAGGCAAACATGATAGGTTTCAGGAATATTAGAGGGTTCAATAAGGCTCGTAAACAATCTACTGTTGTCAAAATTCTTAGACAACATAAGATTACCTTATTTGGAATCCTTGAGACAAAGTTGTCTCAAAATAGTTTGGATAACCTCCTGCATAGGAAAATACCTTCTGCGAAGTATGTTAATA
This sequence comes from Gentiana straminea, assembly GCA_036785695.1. Classification (NCBI taxonomy): domain Eukaryota; kingdom Viridiplantae; phylum Streptophyta; class Magnoliopsida; order Gentianales; family Gentianaceae; genus Gentiana; species Gentiana straminea. Next base: position 1,398,654 of record JAVUPR010000242.1, on the reverse strand, counting down.
AATTTTCTCTTCATACCAGTAAGAGTATGTTAGTGATCTGGGACCCTTCTTTTGTTGATGTGGAGATTGTTGAGGTTGATGTTCAACGGATCCATTGCAAAGTTAAGAGTCTGGTCACTCGGGATTGGTTTCTTGTCACTTTTCTTTATGGATTGCATTCTGTTGGGGATAGGAGGTCTATGTGGGATAGAATCAGGGAGCTGAGTGTCTGTTCTATCCTTCCTTGGATGGTCCTTGGTGATTTTAATGCTGTTCTTTCTGTGGAGGATAAGATTAATGGGAATATGCCTTCCGACTATGAACTTTAGGATGGTGTGGACTGTTGTCTGGATGCCAATCTTACTGATTTAAACTCCTCTGGTGAGTTCTATACTTGGTCCTCTGCTGGTGTTTTTACTAGAATTGACAGGGTCTTGGTTAATGCTTCCTGGTATGATTGGAATTTGAATGCCACTGCTTTCTTTGACCCTCCTGGTCTTCATTATGATCATTCACCCTGTAGGGTCTCTGTCTTCCCTGGTCTTGTTATTAGAAGGAAGAACTTTAAGTTTTTCATTATGTGGATGCAACATGGGAGTTACCTTGATGTTCTATCTCAGTCCTGGAATCAAGATACTTTTGGCACTGCTATGTATCAACTTTGTAGGAGGCTTAAAAGGCTTAGTTATCCTTTGAAAGCCTTAAATGAGAAACATTTTACTCACATCTCTGTTAGGACAAAAAGTGCTATGAAGTTGCTTGAGGAATTACAATCACAGTTCAATCTGGGACCTTGTGATAGCCTGTCTTCTCAGATTTTGATTCAGAAAAGGATTTGTCATGATTTAAAGGCTGCTGAGGCTTCCTTCTTATCTCAAAAAACTAAGGGTGAGTACATGATGTTAAGTGATAGAGGTTCCAAGTATTTTCACTCTTTGGTGAAGAGGAACAATGCCAAGAAACACATTACATCCATCAAACTTGAGGATGGCACTTTTACTTCTTCTATGGATCAGGTTGGTGTTGCTTTTGTGACTATTATACTGGTCTGCTTGGTACAGCAGCTTCTGCTGCACCTATTGATGAAGATGTTGTTAATGCTGGCCCTAAAGTGCCTAGGGTTAGTGCTGATAATATGCTCAGGCCTGTTACTGAACTGGAAATTAGTGAGACCTTGTTTTCTTTCTGTGATGACAAGTCCCCTGGTCCTGATGGTTATTCTGCTGGGTTTTTCAAAAAATCTTGGGACATTGTTGGTTCTGGGTTTACTAATGCTGTGCTGGAATTCTTTCAGAATGATGCTTTGTTGAAATAGATAAATCATGTTGTTATTGCTTTGATTCCTAAGTCTAGTCATGCTACTACTGTTGGGGATTTCAGGCCTACCTCTTGTTGCAATGTTACTTATAAGGTTATATCTAAGATCCTTGCCTCTAGGTTGTCTGTCTGTCTTCCTGATCTGAATGATGAATCCCAAACTGGTTTTGTGGATGGTAGATCCAAGTCTGACAATATATTCATGTGCCAGGAACTAATTAGAGGGTATGGTGTTAAAAGGGCTGCACCAAGATGTATGATAAATGTTGACATCAAGAAATATTTTGGTTCTGTTCATTGGTCTTTCCTGGAGTCAATTCTGAAGGGTTTGGCTTTCCTGGCAGATTTGTTAAGTGGATCATGCTTTGTGTTTCTTCTGCTTCTTACTCTTTGTCTGTTAATGGTGAGCTGAAAGGTTTCTTTCCTGGAAAAAAGGGTTTAAGACAAGGTGATCCCTTGTCCCCTTTTCTGTTTGTTATTGGAATGGAGTATCTTTCCAGATTGTTGAGGATCTTAGGGGAGGATTCTGAATTCAACTTTTCATGATGGATGTCAGAACTTGAAGATCAACCATCTTGCTTTTGCTGATGATTTAATGTTATTTGCCCGGGGGACCACATATTTATTACTCTGATGATGAACTGTTTATCTAAGTTCGTTGAGTGTTCTGGTTTGGTTGCTAACCTGCTCAAATCTGAGTTGTTTTGTGCTAGCTTGGATGATGACACTAAGTCTGATTTGTTAGATATCACTGGTTTAAAGGAAGAGGTGCTGCCTATTAGGTATCTGGGTATCCCTTTATGTGCTGTTAGACTGAATGTGGTGCATTATGATCCATTGTTTACAGCTTTGAGAAGTTACTTCTATAATTGGAAGGGTTCCTCTCTTTCTTATGCTGGCAGGTTGCAACTTATTATGTCTGTTATTCAAGGTGTTTATTGTTTCTGGTTGGGGATTCATCCTATAATTAGTAGTGTCAAGTTGAAGATGGATCAAATGTGTAGAAGGTTTCTATGGGGTGGCTCTTGTGATACCTTCAAAAACTCCTTGGTTTCTTGGGATGATGTCACTCTACCTAAATTTGAAGGTGGTCTAGGGATTTTCCAGTTGAATGCATGGAATATAGCACTTCGTTGCAGGATCCTGTGGAATTTTCAGTGCAAGAAGGACTGTCTTTGGGTGATATGGATCAGTGAAGAATATCTGGATGATGTAGACTTATAGGATTATCAGTTCACGCCTGGTGATTCTGCACTGATTAAGGCTCTGTTTGGTATCGAAATAGATTATTGGACAGCACTGGTTCTGCTACTACTGTTGTGGCTTTGCTGAAATCCTGGTCTATTGGTTCAAAGCTTTGTCCTAGGTTAGCTTATGATTTTTTAGGACCCATGGTCCAAAAGTTGATGGTGCAGGTCTGTTTGGAATCCTAGGGCTACTCCTAAACATTTATTTTTGTTATGGATGTCTATGAGGAACTGCCTTCTTAATGCTGACAAGCTTCATTTTGATAATAAACTTTGCTCTCTTTGGGCTTTGGTTAATGAATCTGCTTCACATCTATTTTTCCAATGTCCTATCTCCTGTATGGTCTGGGTAAAGATCAGGTTGTGGTTAGGTATCAATAAAAGACTGGAAACTGTCATTGGTTATGTTAGATGGATCAACCAGAAGTGCATGGGCACTTCACATGGAAATGTGGCAAGATCTGCTTATGTTTCTATGGTTGAGTACTGGATCTGGCATATGAGGAACAAGAAGATTTATGATCGTATTCTAATGAAAATTCCTGACGTTCTGCATTGTATAAAGACACACCTCTTCTATATAATGCAGGCTGCATTTCCTTTGTACACTTTTACCCCATGATGTTAGGGTATTGTACATGCTTTTGTATCTGTTTTTGTTCTTGTTGGTGGATGTTTCAGATTATTTTGTTTCTCTACACCCCTTGGGAAAAGCTGTATGAGTTATGCTCTCATATGACCCCTTTTTGCAGGTTTCCTGTAGCATATAACCTTTGGGGTCTTATGCTGCTTGGAATCTTCAAATCTAACCTCTTCTCAACATGGTGTAGGCTCTGGATTAGTCCTTACCTTGATTAGGATGTAACTTCTTGTATCTTGCATACCTTGGTTTAATATATTTTTACATTTAACCAAAAAAAATAAAAAATTAATTAATTAATGTTTAATTAATTAATAACTTTAATTTCAAATTTTCAAATTTAAACTATTTTAAATAAAAATTAAAATCATGTGGTCCCCTTTTGTTCTTTCCCTTTTGATTCATAATCAAAAGGAATGTCTTTGGTTTAATTAAAATCAAACCAAAAGGCATCTAGGCCTTTTCCAAAATCAGAATTTTTGGAAGTGGCCTAGGCTTATTCCAAACAGATTCGGAATGCCCTAGGTTGACTAATGGTTCAAACTTTTTGAACCATTGGTCCCCAACAGTCAAAAAGAAACCATGAACTATGGACCATATTGAAAACATAAAGATGCACAAAACAAAACAAGAAGGGGAGGGGGAACGGTGGTGCTGACAGCCGCCGACGCTGCCGGAGCCAAAATGGCGTTGGTCCCGCCGCCTCTCTTCCTTTTTTTTCCTTTTGTGTATCTAATAGGATCAATATCATACATGTTTTAATCTATTGGATCTAATTTACTATGTGAAAGAAAAAAGATGTTTATTGCTTAAACTCGAAGACTGCTCCGATACCACTTAAGGAAATCAATCGAGTAGCGCGGCGGAATTTCAAAAATTGATTTCCAAAACAAGGATCAACTTCGTTTAAACTATAAACATATAAAAGAGGGGACAGTAATATTACCTTGGTTGATCTAAATGATCGAGACTTTGACCGTCCAGTAGGAGTAGATGTGCAGGAGCCGTCCACATGTCCGGCCTCTACCAGTAATCCACACGAGCACCTCACCGAAATCACGCCAAAGAATGCTACTAGAAAAACCGAGTGCTAGGTCGACCATTTCTCTCTCTATAATCTCTCTCTAAGAAGCTCTCTTATTTTTCACAAGAACAATTAGCTCTTAGAATTATGGTGTACAAAAAGAGCTAGGCAACCTCCTCTTAAATAGAGGTGTGGTGCACCCCCTTCAATCCTATTCCCCACATGATTAGCTTCTGTGTAGATTAAGGAGAAAGAAAACCTTTTACTAGTGTTGGACATATTTTAGTTTTAATGATGAGTGTTAGACTAGATGTTATAGAGCAAATGCAAAAAGTAGTATATATTAAATGTATAGGTTTACTAGAGTTTGATCTTTGTATAGGTTTGATCAAACAAGCACTGTGAAGAGATCAGCTGACTTGTTCAGCAGACGTATCTAGGTCAGTAGGGTGTCTGGTGAAGGATGTAGTTTCTTTGCGCAGCGGATGGATCACGATTTACAAATTACAATACCTAAATAAAGGATCTAAATTCCTACAAGGGGGTTTAATATGTCTTACCAATAGCAGGAAGAGAAGCCAAGATCTTCCAATGTGTTCTCCAAACGATGGTTGGGGGACACCAGTTCTTGGTACTAGAACCTCCTTGACATGCTTCCAAGAAAAAAACTACATGTTTTTCTTCAACCAGAAACCCAGGACAAGAAACAAGTTTTTCTCTCTATTTTTGTGTGTGTATGTCGTAAAAATCTTCTCCTCGTATGTCTTGGAAGAATTCTCTTTATAAAGGAGATTAAATCCTTGGCCTCCAAGTTTCTAATTAATTAAATAAATAATTAAAAAGAAAAAATAAAAGATAATTCCAATTTATAAAAGATTATGATTAATCAATCAATCAGTTACAAATCAATTATCTTTTATTAATTAATTATTTAACTAGTAAATATTTAATCACACAAGAAAATCAATTCTTGCACTTTATGACATGGGGGCGCCACACCTAGGGTTTTGGGGCCACAGAAAATGTCTTTTCTATGTATTATATTATTTAGCCCAACTAAATAATATTTTGCATATCAATTAATTGGCCCAGCCAATTAATTATCACTGAGGCCCATTAACAAGAAAAATACCCCAATTATAGGAGCCACATTGGGGACCATGGACCTATAACCAGTAGCTCCAATAATTAAGTAAAATATTCATCGAACAGAATATTCATACTTAAATTATTAATTTCAGGATTACGCCTCCATAAACCAGAAACTGAACTCTACCAATTATAGATATATACTTACACTCAACCCTATGAGTAAATAAGCGTCCACTGATATAATCACTACATACGGACTAACCCTCCATAGACTGTCCATTCTGAGTGGGAAGTCTCCATGAACCCGACTCAGAATATCTTATACTTATTTACCATTAACCCCCTAGTGATCAATTAGGTCACATACCTGACTATTAGCTAATTAGTCTCATATGACCTGGGCCCATCGATCATTTTCTTAGGGCTAACAAATAAGGGGACTGTCTCTCTACTTCCTATAGGAAGGAATGGATTCCATGTCTGTGAAAAACAGAACTACTCACTCATCAGGGAATAGTGCCAACGAGAAGTGACTTGGATCACATATCAAAGTGATCAGTAACTAACACATCAAACACAACCCCGAGACAAGCAGCATCCTATGATCACCTCAAGATTAAGATCAATCCATATATGACCATCTAATGATTAATAAGATTTCTTGATTACGGAATTATATCAAGAAATACAGATTAAATCGGTCCAGTCCTATATGAATGCCATCATATATAAATGCCCCACTTAGGTACCTTCTACCGACAGTCCGGATAAGACTATCACACCCTAAGGTGTTCTGAGCGCATTTTTGGTGTTTTAGTCATGAGACCCTAAACTCTGATTAAGTTCACCACGGACTAACAGTTCATGTATATCATCACTAACTCAATCCTCACGTGCATGCCATACACTGAGTTAAGTGGTTACATACTGATATACTTAGGGTTTGCAGTAGTGTATACTTTATAAGCACATAGCAAATAATAAGATGAATTATTAAATCTGTCATTATTAAATAAAAAACAATTACATAAATTGTCTTTCGGGCACTAAATCTAACAATCTCACTGGCACGAATGACAAGTAACAATTGTTTTAGAGCACACCCTATCTTTATTACAGCAAGGACTACATCTCCCACTTGCTCTAATGCAAATGATTTATGTCCCTAATACCCATGCTTTCCAAGTGCCTCGAAAAGATATTTATGGAAAACATCTTTGTGAACAGATCAGCAAGGTTGTCGGAAAAGGAGATTTTCGTGACGGAAATGTCTCCCCGTTGAACAATCTCTCTGATCAGATGGTATTTCCACTTATATGCTTTGACTTCTGGTGACTCCGGGGTTCTCTAGAATTCGACACGGCCCTATTGTTGTCACAGTAAAGACGTATCAGATGTTCTGGATTTGGGATTACTCTTAAATCTCCCAGGAACTTCTTGAGCCATACCGCTTCATTAGCTGCCTCAGAGGCCGCTATGTATTCGGCTTCCATAGTCAAGTCGGCTATGCTGGACTGCTTGACGCTCCTCCAGCCTACTGCTCCACCTCCCAGAGTAAACACTGAGCCTGATGTCGATTTACGATCATCCTTATCTGACTGGAAGTCAGAATCAGTGTGCCCTTCTATATCCAGGTTCGCACCTGAATATACAAGCATGTAATTCCTCATTCCCTTAAGATACTTGTGGAGATTCTTCACTGCTGTCCAGTGTTCCATGCCTGGATTTGACTGAAAACGGCTGACCAAGCCCACGCCGTAGTAGATGTCTGGTCTAGTAGACGGCATAGCGTACATCAGACTACCAACAGCCGAAGCATATGGTACTCGTCCCGTACTCCCTATTTCCTTGGGTGTCTGAGGACACTATTTCTTAGAGAGTTAAATGCCGTGACAGGTTGGTAGGAAACCCTTTTTTGCATTCATCATGCTATAACGCAACAACATCTTATCTATGTAAGATGTCTGGGATAGAGCCAACATCCTGTTCTTCCGATCCCATATAACTTGGATCCCAAAAACATAACTCGCCTCTCCCAAATATTTCATTTGGAACGGCGTGGCTAACCAATTCTTCACATCTGCAACATTCCCTTTTTGGGTCCAATTAGCAGAATGTTGTCAACATACGACACTAAGAACGCCACCTGATCTTTGACGACCTTCTTGTATACACAAGGATTGTTGGAAATAAAATTTATGTTTTGATGATGATTCATCACTTATTTGTTAATTGTTCTTAACCCCATTGATGAAGTGTCATAACTAGCTGTTATAGTGCAAAGCAAAAAGATGTCTAGATATCAATGTATAGGATTTATTAGAGTCTGATATTTGTATAAGTTAAATCAGACAAGCACTGTAATAGTTCTAGTCTGGAACTGAGAAATGAAGAAACTGAGATTAAATCTAACTGAGATTCTACAAGAAACTGAACATAGAGCACACCAACAGAAGACTGAAGAAGATAAGTTCGCTGAGGAACACAGACTCGGTTGGCTTATCTGGAAGACTGAAGAACTGAGGGATACAGACTCAGTTATTGAAGATTGAAGAACTGAGGGCTCAAACTCAGTTATGAAGATTACAAGTCAAAACTGTAAAGTTAGACTTCAGGAAAGATTGTGGTGACCTGAACTGACTTAATAGATCTCGTATGAAGACCTTAGAATCATAAGGACAATGAATTCTTAGATAATAATGAGTCATGGTGTACTCTGATTAAGTCAATAATAATCAGATGAAAACTGGAGTACTGATACTTCAAGAAGAGTAAAATCTCGCTTAATGCTCCAAGTCGCTTAGAAAACCGATAAGTGAAAAATTCAAGATAAAACGATAAGGAAACTCGCTTTTATATGTCAACCATCCAACAAACCGAAAGTACAAATAACGTTGTAAAGGAAGCAATTTCATTGGATGAGTTACTGACACTTTAGAACGGTCATAAAATATAGCCGTTACAAGATTCAAGCAGGATAAAAGTTGAATGAACCCTTATAAATAGATAACTTCTACGACATTATAAGGAGAGCAGGTATGTGATAAAAAAGCAAAAAAAAAATTAAAAAGGAATCCATATAGTCAAGAAAGATCAAATTGAGAGGGAAAGCCAAATTCAAAAGAATACCTGCTAAGTGTTTAATTGCAAGATCAAGAAATTTCTTCAAAGTGCTCAAGCATATTCAAGATCTTTCATTTCAAGAAATACAGAGCCGTGCTTAAATTAATCATCCAGAAGAAAAGCTCAAATCACAGTTGAATCGTAGTTATTGATTCAAAGTCTCAACTTTGATTTTATCAAAGGTTTAGACTGTGAAACACCAAGAAGGTGTGAAGGACAGTTGAGTGCAGTCAGGAAGACTGTGTTTGTGATGAGCTGGTGAAGAGGCAATTCTACCCTCCAAGGACCAGTGCATCAAACAGTTGAAGAGCAGCAATCCTACCTGTTCTACAAGTGTTTAGATAGTGAAGCTATGGATTAGTCAAGGACTATCAGTTTAGAACTTTTTGTAACCGGGCCATCTCAAAGAAGTTCTAGTGGAATTTTCCTCCGCATCACAGGGGAAGAGAGGACGTACATGATTACAACACCTGGAACCTCTATAATTCTTGTCTATTTACTTTATGCATTCACTTTTTTCATTATAGCTATATTTACATGGTTTTCATACTGAAACTAAGTTAACTAGTTGTTGAAGGCTAATATTTATCCGCTGCCAGTTAACAAGACTGAATATAAATCAGCATTGACTTATACTCAGTTGAGCTAACTGAACTCCGTACAAGTTAAGGGACAGGAACAAATCTGATTTGTAGATCAGTTTGAGTTTCGGAGAAACTCAGTTCTTGGGGCTTTTCCAGCTCAGGATAAGTTTTTGGTGACAAGTTTATTCACCCCCCCCCCCTCTCTAAACTTGTGTTAGCCTTTCCAAGGGACCAACAATTGGTATCGGAGCAGTTCTTATAGTTTGAAGAGATCCCAGTTGTTGAAAACCCCCTTACAGTATTTGTCTTAAAAACATTTTTAATGGATACATCTAGAATTAGAAATTGGTTAAATAACCCCCTGACTGACTATTTGCAGAATGTTGTCTATGATTTCCACGATCAAGTATTTGAAAGATTCAGTACTACAAGCTCTCACACAAATCCAGAACCTCAATTGGTTATGATGAAGATATGGAACTGAATACGAATGTGGATGATGAATCCGGATGATTTTCATCCTTAAGCGATCTTTCAGAAGAAGCAGAAAAAGAGTTACTTCGAGTAGCTGATTCTATAGAAGAAAAATTAACCAGAGATCCATCCAGTGCAAAAGCCACAAATATTGATGAGACTCTACCTATAAGTCATGGAGGTGAAAGCGATGAAGAAATCATACTGCTAGGAGCTACATAGACATATGCTATTGATAAAGGAAAACAAGTTCTAATCAGTGATGATTCCTCAACAGAAGATTTACTTATCAAACATCAGGAGGTAAGTGCATCTACATCCAAAACTCACACTATCCTGAACAATCAAGGAAATGAAGATTTCAATGAAACCTTGGATGTAGTCATAAAGGAATTAGAGGTTATTCAAAAGAATTATGAGAATGTCAAAAAGGAGAAAAAGTCATTGAACACTGAAATTTCGAGATTGAATGCTGAAATCAATCTAATCAAGACTAATAATGGAACCAAGGTAATTCAACCAACTGATGAACCAACAAAAGTTATAAACATCAGTGAATCATCAGTTGATTCAATTTCCAAAGTTCAATTCAAACCAGGAAAACCATTTGGAGATAGATCTGGTTTAGGGTTTGATAATCGGTATAACTCTAAGCTAAGACCAAGATCAGTTGCAATAAAACTTGTGACTACTCAACAGTCAAGAACTCAGAAAACTGATAAAGTTATTAGAACTGATAGATACTCAGCACAGCCAAACGTACGAATTGATAAAACTGAAAAATCAGTTGGTAACACACCAAGCCAACAGATTTTACAGGAAGACTCAGAAGGCTGAAAACAGTAAAACTGATCCGAAGTCGGTAAGAAAAATCTTCAAGTCATATCCATCTAAGAATGAAGATCATTCGTGGAATAATAGACTCAGAGGGAAAGGAAGATTATTTCCCACTGATGAAGATTGGAATGAACCATCACATCAGTTTCACAAACTGAACAAATTTAAAACTGTTATGACAAAACATGAGGACTTTGTGAAAACTGACTTTACACAGTCAAAATATCAAGAAAGGTATAAAGTTAAAAATAAAGTTGTACCATCAAAAGCTGATCAGTTAGGACCCAAACAGATATGGGTACCAAAAATTTCTCACTTTATTTTGCAGGAGAAACACCACTAGCTGGAAACTGAAAATGCAATTCACAAAACTGAGTTGTATTCACAACTGAGTTTTTGAATTCAGCATAAGGACAAAACTGAGCATATATAGCTATTGATACACCGTACCTACTCTACTTACTATAGCTACGGTTATCAAGAAAGAGGAGGTCCTTTTTATCTAAACCGTTCATATTTTCCACTCACCCGCCTTTTCGCAATCTCAAAACATTTATGACAAGACGTTTTAAAGTTCCACTCACTTCTTAACTACCTCTGCTACAAATTATAAATATCCAAAATTTCCTTTCATAATTCCTTACGCTTAAACCTTGAATCCAATCTCAGAATTTCAAATTTTCAAATTCTCAATCAAATCCAGAAAAATGACTTTCACTCTTGTTGAACCCGGACTGATTGTTTCTCTTGACCAGTATATTGCAAAATATATTGATCAAACTCTAGTCAATTCAATTGCAAAAAAAATCCGAAAAATTAAAGGATTGGAGGCTGTATTCAATATCGATCTGAAAAGTGTATGGTTAGAAAGCATCGGAGATTTCTATCAATTTGGTAGAACAACTGTAGAAGGAGAAGACACACAAACCTATATCACCACTGTCAATGATAAGCAAATCAAAGTCACTGAAGATCTAATTGCAGAAATCTTTGGGTTTGACAAATCTAGAGGAGCAGCAGCCATTAAGTTGACTAAGGAACATAAGGAAAAGTTATGGAAAGATATAGAAATTATTGGAGAATCAGTTGTCTTACAGACAGGGAGCACAAGCTTGCTCAAGCCAGAATTTAATTTTATCTCAAAAATGCTGGAAAATTGCATTATTGGGAATGCTGGAAACTTCAGCAATCTATCTGGAGCAAAACTAGATTTGCTATATGTGATCTGGTTTGAAAAAGATTTCAATTGGGCAAGGTATCTATTTGATCAATTGATAGCACAATCAATTGACGTACCTAAAAAGAAGACCGATGAAAAGAAAGGACGATTTTATCACAAGAAGACTCTTGCGTTAGTAGTCCAGAGGATACTCGACCACTTTAGAGTTGCTAAGAAGAAAGAAACACTAGTTGCTAATGGGAAAATTGTCGTTAAGGAAGAAAAAGCTGGAAAAAGGAAAGCTGAGAAATCTGAGGCTGAACCCAAGAAGAAGAAAAGCAGGAAATCAAAGAAACCTGCAACTGGAGATGAAGTGTTGGAATAAATTGAAGAGTTAAAGGAAAGAAGAAAACAGTTGGAAGAATCAGAAAAAGGCTTAACTGATCAAGTGACTAAGAAATCAAATCAAGAAGCAAGAACTGAAGTTGGTGAAGGATCTGCACCAGAAGTGCAAACTAAAGTTAATCTCACCGAATCCATTCCAGTTTCGGTAACTGAAGTTTTACAAATTCAAGAACCAGCTATGCATTCACAAGAAATGGAAATGGTAGAAGAAACTGAAGTTGTCAACAGAGAACAGACAGTTGAAACTGATTTACAGGAAGAAGCTGTAACTCAGGGGGAACAGACCCTGAGAACTGAGCCTGATGATGAAGAATCCGATGGTGATGAAAGACTAATTGATGAAACAACATTGAACATGCTTATGTTGCTTTCAAAATCCAAGTCTAATCCTCAAGAATCTGTCCCCAGATTAGAACATGAGGAAACTATTGAAGAATTTTCAGCTCCTCAAACTGAGGAAAAGGAAATTGAAGCAGAAACAAAATCAACCAAGATCATTCAGTTGGATGAGCAAGTTCATGAAGTTGAACCCACTGAACACACAACGAAGGAAGTTCCATTTGTTGAATTGGAACCTGAGCTTAGTGAAAAACTAGTCGATGAAGAAGTTGCAAGTGAAAAAGTTTTCCAAACTGAGCAGACAATCTCAGTTTTGGTAACTGAAAAAGAAACATCAGTCGTCCCGTTACTGCTGAGGTAGAAACCAGCAGAACCGATCTTATGCAAACTGATGATACTGCAAGAACTGATCCCATGCTGATTGAAGGTTCTATTCAAGAAGAAGATCATGAAATCACAAGAGAATCAGAGGACACCCTCACACCATTCAAATCCTCATCTGATCATATAGAACTTATGAAAGCTGATTATGAGAGATTGCAAAGATATAGAACATGAAAGTTCAGTTCTATTGATAATCAAATATGTCGGCATGCAGAAATGGAGCTTATTGAGAAATGGGTATTCGATATCTACAACATTACTAGTTTAACGGAGATAATCAATACCGACGAATTCCTAAACCAAGGATATGCGCTGATCAGAAATAGCTATTGGAGGGAAGCCATAGCCAGTGGAAGTTCTAAGAAGAACATTGATAATGATGATTTTGAGGAAGATCCTGATCTACAAAAAGGGATTCTTGCCTCTATACAAGAAAAGGGAACTGCAACAGAACTGAATACTGATGATGATTCTAGTAGTTCTGGAGAAAGTAGTGGAAGTTCAAGCTCTGAAAGTGTATCTAAAACACAGCAGGACAAAGAAGCAGAAGAAGGTTACCAATCTCCCACTGATAAATCCACACTTGAAATAGCAAGAACTTTAGCAAACATGCCTGGAGAAGAATCTGATGATGAACTTTGAGCACATCTGTCACCTATGAAAGTTGTTGATTCATCAAGATTTGAAGGAGCTGAGAAACAATCTGAAGAGAAGAGACAATCAGCCGAATTTAGAGAAAAACTGAAGCAAGTTGTTCTCTCACCTCTAAAGCAAGCTAAACCAACTGAGGCTGAGACAAAAAAGGAAAAGATCAACAAGCAAGAAATTCACAAGATGTTCCTACTCAAGTTGATCTCATTACGTACTATCAAATTGAGATACTCAGAATTCAAAAGGATGATCAAAGCTTATTCGGAAAAGTTTTGAAATCTTTAGAAGCCAGTCAAGATGAATGAACCAAGCTTGAAAAGAAGATGGACACGGTGAATGACAACTGTCAAACCACTCTGCTTGAGATTTAGAAAACAACCACTGAGCATGTCAAAAGGAAAAATGAAACTCAAGACAGATGGGAAGGTATTCTTAATAATCTAGTTGATAGAATGTTTTTAATGGAACATGGCATAAAGGACTCAGTTGTGGCTCAAACCATATTGGCATCAACTCAACAAACATTGAATGCTTACATCAAAAGCCTGATTCATAAAAATGATGTCAATAAGGGGGAAAGTTTGGATATCTTAAAAGTCCATGCAGCTGATCAGCCACAAGTTCTCACAAATGTTGATGATAAGTTGAGTGAACTGAAGAAAGCAAGAGGAGATTTCACTGATGATGAGATGAAACTGATTGCTAAATACTCAGAACCGACTGACAAAAGAGTTGGTCTGGATTCTTGTCTCTACAATCTATTCAAGAACTTACCAGAAAGAGAAGAAGTATCAAAAGAAGAATCTCTTGAAACATTTCTACACATGCAAAAGATACTCGTGTACTATTGGAATCCACTGAAGAAATGGGATGCAGATGGCAAATTAGATAGAGCTTCAGAGAAAGTTGAAAAGGCTGAACCTGAATTTATTCAAATTCTACTGAAAACAGCCACCAATGAAAGACTAAGGACATCAGTCTTTACATTTGCAGTTCTATTTAAAAGCAAGTTTTTCAAGAAAAACAATTTATCTGAATCATGGAACATTTGGGAAAGTATTCATGGAATTGAACATTCAGCCACAAATGATGCGATGAGAACTGTTGCGGAAAACTATGATAATCAACCTTCTCTATTTGCCAAGTAAAAAGAAACTATCTTCTAGTTCTTTTTATCATGTTGTATTTTATTACTTACCCAGCATTGTAACTCAGTTATCAATAAATTCTCCGTTTCTCAGTTCATAGTGTTATTTACTGTATTTTGTCTTTTATCTTTTTGCATTGCTTTTAAGGAGGGTATTAACATCATCAAAAAGGTGGAAATTGTTGGAAATGAAATTTATGTTTTGATGATGATTCATCACTTATTTGTTAATTGTTCTTAACCCCATTGATGAAGTGTCATAACTAGCTGTTATAGTGCAAAGCAAAAAGATGTCTAGATATCAATGTATAGGATTTATTAGAGTCTGATATTTGTATAAGTTAAATCAGACAAGCACTGTAATAGTTCTAGTCTGGAACTGAGAAATGAAGAAACTGAGAATAAATCTAACTGAGATTCTACAAGAAACTGAACATAGAGCACACCAACAGAAGACTGAAGAAGATAAGTTCGCTGAGGAACACAGACTCGGTTGGCTTATCTGGAAGACTGAAGAACTGAGGGATACAGACTCAGTTATTGAAGATTGAAGAACTGAGGGCTCAAACTCAGTTATGAAGATTACAAGTCAAAACTGTAAAGTTAGACTTCAGGGAAGATTGTGGTGACCTGAACTGACTTAATAGATCTCGTATGAAGACCTTAGAATCATAAGGACAATGAATTCTTAGATAATAATGAGTCATGGTGTACTCTGATTAAGTCAATAATAATCAGATGAAAACTGGAGTACTGATACTTCAAGAAGAGTAAAATCTCAGTTAATGCTCCAAGTCAGTTAGGAAACTGATAAGTGAAAAATTCAGTATAAAACTGATAAGGAAACTCAGTTTTATATGTCAACCATCCAACAAACTGAAAGTACAGTCGAACGTTGTAAACGAAGCAATTTCATTGGATGAGTTACTGACACTTTAGAACGGTCATAAAATATAGCCGTTACAAGATTCAAGCAGGATAAAAGTTGAATGAACCCTTATAAATAGATAACTTCTACGACATTATAAGGAGAGCAGGTATGTGATAACAAAGCAAAAAAAAAAATTAAAAAGGAATCCATCTAGTCAAGAAAGATCAAATTGAGGGGGAAAGCCAAATTCAAAAGAATACCTGCTAAGTGTTTAATTGCAAGATCAAGAAATTTCTTCAAAGTGCTCAAGCATATTCAAGCAGATTCAAGATCTTTCATTTGAAGAAATACAGAGCCGTGCTTAAATTAATCATCCTGAAGAAAAGCTCAAATCACAGTTGAATCGTAGTTATTGATTCAAAGTCTCAACTTTGATTTTATCAAAGGTTTAGACTGTGAAACACCAAGAAGGTGCGAAGGACAGTTGAGTGCAGTCAAGAAGACTGTGTTTGTGATGAGCTGGTGAAGAGGCAATTCTACCCTCCAAGGACCAAAGGCATCAAACTTGAAGAGCAAAGAATCCTACCCGTTCTACAAGTGTTTAGATAGTGAAGCTATGGATTAGTCAAGGACTATCAGTTTAGAACTTTTTGTAACCGGGCCATCTCAAAGAAGTTCTAGTGGAATTTTCCTCCGCATCACAGGGGAAGAGAGGACGTACATGATTACACCACCCGGAACCTCTATAATTCTTGTCTATTTACTTTATGCATTCACTTATTTCATTATAGCTATATTTACATGGTTTTCATACTGAAACTAAGTTAACTAGTTGTTGAAGGC
This sequence comes from Gentiana straminea, assembly GCA_036785695.1. NCBI lineage: Eukaryota > Viridiplantae > Streptophyta > Magnoliopsida > Gentianales > Gentianaceae > Gentiana > Gentiana straminea. The sequence continues at coordinate 1,382,538 of JAVUPR010000242.1, read as the reverse complement.
TAATATTTGTCCGCTGCCAGTTAACAAGACTGAATATAAATCAGCATTGACTTATACTCAGTTGAGCTAACTGAACTCCACACAAGTTAAGGGACAGGAACAAAACTGAACTGTAGATCAGTTTGAGTTCCGGAGAAACTCAGTTCCTGGGGCTTTTCCAGCTCAGGATAAGTTTTTGGTGACAAGTTTATTCACCCCCCTCTAAACTTGTGTTAGCCTTTCCAAGGGACCAACAAGGCTCATCAAATTTTTGCTCAAAACCATACGACTTGATGGTTTCATTAAATCTATGATTCCAAGACCGAGAAGCTTGCTTCAACCCATAAATGGACTTGAGCAACTTGCACACTCAGTGCTCTTGGCCTTTCTTGATGAATCCTTCTGCTTGCTGCATATATATTTCCTCGTCAAGATAGCCATTAAGGAAGGTTTTCTTAACATCCATCTGTCAGATCTCATAATCTAGACATACAACAATCGAAAGGAGGATCCGAATGGACTTCAGCATTTCCAATGGGGATAAGGTCTCTTCGTTGTCAATTCCCTCTCTCTGTGTGTAGCCTTTGGCCACTAGACGAGCTTTGATGGTTTCAACCTTTCCATCAACTCCTTGCTTTCACTTGTAGATCCATTTACTGCCTATGGGTTTGACACCCTCAGGGCAATCTACAGGTTTCCAGACTGAGTTAGAGTACATAGACTCCATCTCCTGATTCATCACATCAACTAATATGTCCTTATCTGAATCATCCATAGCCCTACGATGGGACACTAGGTCATGCTCCACTCCATCAGAGATGGCAACATTCACCTTTGGTTGCATACCATACCACACAGATGCCCGAGACACTCTGGCGGTACGTCTAAGTGGTCTAGGACTGTCAGGGTCGTCAGGTGTATCAGTAGTGTTGTTATCCATGACACTACCTTCTAATCTTCCGGATCATAGAAGAAACCTTCTCGTGTCCCTTTTGCATACCTTACAAACAGACATACTTTTGTACATGCTTGCAATTTGCTAGTCTTGTCCTCCAGCACATGTATAGGACACCCCCAAATACGGTAGTGGCGCAAAATAGGTTTACTCCCACTCCATAACTCAAGGGGCATTTTCTCAACAGACTTTGATGGCACCATATTTAGAATGCAGACCACTGTTTTAGGGCATGTCCCCAAAAGGAAACCGGTAGTGACGCGTAATTCATCATTGAGCTGACCATGTCTATCAATGTCCTATTTCTCCACTCAGCAACTCCGTTTTGCTGAGGCGTTCTAGGCATGGAATGTTGGGAACAGATCCCTTGTTCCAAAGGATAGCCAGTGAATTCAGTATCTAAGTACTCACCTCCATGATCAGAGCGAAGGCAGTTCAATGACTTGCCTAGCTGCCTTTCGGCTTCTACCTGGAATTTCTTAAACTTACCAAAAGTTTCGGATTTTCGGTGCAGTAGATAAACATATCAAAATCTCGAGTAGTCGTCAATGAAAGTCACAAAATACTTGAATCCGCCTCTAGCCTTTACATTCATCAGATCACACAGGTCCGAATGTACCAATTCTAGAGGTTCTTTGGCCCTATTACCCTTTGACGTGAAGGGACGCTTAGTCATTTTTCCCTCCAAGTAAGATTCGCAGACTGGCAATAAGTCAACAGATAACTCACTTAAGGGAACGTCTTTGGCTAGTCGTTTGATTCTTTCTAATAGGAACCAACTTTACTGTACATTTATGTACTGTTTAACCCATGGTTATCATGTTTCTAGCATGTTTCGGGTGAGTTTAGACCCTATAATGAGTGTTAATGAGGTTTTCTTTGCACGGCGAGTAACTGTCTGTTTTACCGTAAACTCGGCCTACTTTTAGCACTTTATACTCATTTCCCGGGCACCCGTAGTTTGCGGGGTTATGCGTTTTCTTGTTGTTTCCATGTTTATGCAGGATTTGGGTGAGTCGGGAGCCCGGAATGTGATGATTTATGAGTTTAGACGTGTCGGAGGCGATAAACGAAGGCTAAGTATGGAAAAAGTGAAGTTTTTGAAGTTAAGGCATCTATCCGTATGGACAAACTTCTGTCCGTACGGACAACTCTCAGTCAGGATCAAAAATATTGGATAGAGACTTATCCATATGGATAGCCATTTATCCGTACGGATAGACTGAAGCAGCAGAGTTCTTTCCGGACGGATAGAAAGCCAGCCGTATGGACAGACACTTGGGAGCACAAAACAGAAGATGTGATCAGAGACTATCCGTACGGATAACTTTCCAGCCGTACGGATAAATTGCAAGAACAGAGACTTATCCGTACGGGTAGCTTCCCATCCGTACGGATAACCTGGAGAATCAAGAACTATACGTACGGATATCCTGTTATCCGTATGGATAAGCTGAATTTTGCCCTAGGCTATAAAAGGGCACCTCAAACGTTTTTTTCAGCGGACTTTTACGAATTTAGATAGTTTTAGCCTTTTTTGGGCGATTTCCTTCATCCGAAAGTGTAGAATTAAGTGCCATATACCATTGTTCTCGTCTTTCGATCCCCTATTACATTAGATACATTACAACATCAATCTATTACATTTCGATTGTCAAGATTTGATCTTTGTGAGCACAACTTTGGTACTTCATCAATTTTCAATAAAGTGGGTATGGTTTCTTGTTCTCTTATCGTTTATATCATGAATTCCTTTACCGTTTATTGTTTCAATTCGATAATGAGTAGCTAAATATTTTGTACGGCCGAATTATGTGAAAGCGGATAAAACACCATTAGGGAGATGAACCGGGAGGTAGTGTAGCATGTAATGAAATTTTCTAATCGATAATTCATATCACGAAACCTGCTTTAATCGCAATTGTGCTAGCTTGATCACCTAGTTTACCATCACACACACCTAGATTATAAATGTATGTTGCGGAAATATGTGGGAACCGGGGTTTCGGGACCGTAGACATTTTGGCTTAAAAGGTAGTTTGACATCTACCTGTGCACTAGATTGACACTCTAGTCGTTAGGTCCATGTCCAATACGGGGTTTTATCGTTCACTCGGGCGAGTCTAGAACTTAATCACGTTAGGTGAGTTGGCCTTCTAAAGTGGAAGGTTGATTAGTTTTGCATAAGGTGTGAGTTAGAACCAGAATTAGGACTCGACACCTGTGAGTTTATCATTAGACAGACAAGGCAGGTAGAGCACTCTCCTGGGGTATTTTGTCTAAGGGTAGAGTAATCCGCTGGATCGTAGTTCGGTTGTACCTCTTTTAATCGTTAAGAAATCCGATTTGTATAATCTTTCTTTTATGCAATAGTATAATGTCATTTTTTTCTGGTCGACCTGAACTGAGTGCTAAGTCAACTGTGGTACTCAAAGCCAATATCTGTGGGTTTGACCTTGGACTCCTCAAGCACTACCTACAATCGATCCAGTCCACTGCCGGTTAGAAAGTAGATATTGCTAAGGTTTCGAGTTTTTACTTGATTAACTGGTTTGCAAAATCATCTTATCAAGTTGGCGCCGTTGCTGGGGATTGGCAATACTTTCATATCACAAAAGTTGACCGAAAGCTTGGGCTTTGGTCGTTTTTTTATTGTTTTCTTGTTGTTTTGTTTTGACTTGCAGTGTATGACCCGGAGCTCTTGGGCACCTCTAGAGCCTTATTATCCGGAAATCGACAGGCACACAAGGCAGTTGAAGAGAATATTGTTTGCTCTTGTTCCAGAAACCGTGGACGGACACGAAACATCACACTTCTCTTCAGAGGAAGAAGAGATGATAACCAATGGTAGAGATCGGTTGAAGGATAATGGGACGTCTCAAATGGGGGGTTTGGGTACTCTAAATGATCCACCTCCATGCGAGAGGAATCCTGTGGACCCTCCTATGGCTGCAAGGATAGATGGGAGAAATTTTTTTGTCCCTGCTCTAGAAGGGGGTAATGGAAGAAACAGACAGGACCAACAAAATGATGTGTTAAATGGTCAGAGGCAGCCGAATGGACAAAATGGTCAAGTGGGGGGTGGTCAATTCCAAAATAACAACCCACCACCTCTTCACCAACAGAAACACCAACAAGGGGGTGGTCAGTTTCAGCAACAGCCGCCTGCCCAGGACAATTTGCAAATGCAGATGTATCAGTTAATTCAACAACCGATGGAACAGATTCAGCTTCTGCAAGCGAATTAGAACAACCTGAATAATAACCCGAACGACCAACAACTTACATTGGTCTAGAATCAGCAACAGTAGAACAACCCACAAGCAAATCAGGGGTTTGTATCAGCAAGGGATTACGTGGTTACCCCGTATCAAGGGACCGTACATGATCCGATCAGGATCCCAGCTATCCATGCTAACAATATGGAACCGAAGAAGAATGTCATCAACCTAATCAGCGAGAATGCAGTTTTCTACGGGCAACGGAATGAGGATCTGAATGAATTCTTAGACAACTATCTACAGATCATCTCGACACTAAAGTACAACGGAGTGAGCGAGGAGGCGCTCAAGTTGATGATGTTTCAATTTTCATTAAGGGGAGCTGCTAGAACATGGTTCAACACCCTTCATAACGCCTCATTATCTACATGGGCCGAAGTGGCCGATGTTTTTCTGAAGAAATATTCACCTCCAGCAAAGATTGAGGATTTAAAGCGAGAAATACACAATTTCAGGGGGCGAAAGGGGGAAACCATGAAGGAGACAGTTGAATGGTTTAAGGCATTGCTAAAGAAGTGCCCTCCACACAATTTGAGTACAGTTGAGCAAGTGATAAATATTTATAGATCCTTAGATAAGTCAGACAGAAATCTCTTAGAAGCAACTAGTGGAAACGGTTTGACGAGAATTGACCCCGAGCTAGCAATGCAACATATTAACGATGCTATCGAGAGGGATGATGAATGGGTTTCCTGTTTTGGGACAGAAAACCCGAAAGAGCCACAAAAAACTGTTAAGTCCCTTGAAGAGCAGTTGGATAAAGAGACGGCCGCACATAATGAGTTGTTGGCACTTTAGACAGAGATGAAGAAATCGAAAGAGGCACAACAGGTTTGTCAGTTGTGTGGCGGTAATCACTCGGCTCATTTTTGTATGACCCCAAGCAGAACGACTTATCCTCAGCAATTACCACAACAGATACCACAGCCGACCCAACAACAACCTGTAGCAAATTTATCTCAGCAACAACCAGTGGTAGTTATGGAAGATCTAGTTGCAGCACTTAACAGATTGGGGATAGGGAGTTCAAATAGCTGTAATCAGCAGGTTTCCGGAAGGAATCAGCAATTTGGTCAGCAACAAAATTCTGGGGGACAATGGAACCAGAACAACCCATGGTGTAACAACTCAAATTGGCAAGTTCCACCAAACTACCAAGATTATGAGCCATCGATGGGGTGTGGCATGGAAGACGATTTCCAACAGAACGATGTGAACTATGTCGGAAATAATTCTGAGGGAAATTGGAACCAAGGCAATAACAACCAGGGAAGCTGGAACAACAACAATTCTAGGAACAATTGGAGGAATCAGAATTCGGGGAACAATTGGAGTAACAACCAGCAAGGCCAGAATTGGAACCAATGAAATCAAGGAAATTAGAGTGGCCATGTAAATTGGGACCGAGGCAACAACCAGAACAATCAGTGGTTCCGGAAAAATTCCAACAATTAGGGCCAAGGCAACCGCAGTTGGAGTCAGAATCGTGACCAAGTGAATTCTCAAAATTCCCAAGGAAATTGGAGAGAAAATAACCAAGGTAGTTGGAATTGACAAAATCAAAATTCCAACAACCAAGGCTTTGAAAATCAGAATCAAGGTTCGGGGAACCAAAGTTGGGGCCAGAATCGACAAGGCCAATGGGGTAACAATCAGAACCGAGATCACGGGAATAGAGAGCAAGGGCAGCAATCCGGCAACCAACAGAATAACCAACAAACAGGAAATCATAACTCTGAAACTTATCAACACCCAAATTCTCATAGGCAGAATAACTCCTATAATCAATAAGGGAGTGGTTTGGGGAACCAGAAGAAGCCATCTGATGAAAGCTCTGATCAGTTGAACAAGTTCATGATTGAACAAAAAGTGGCCATGCGTAATTTGGAGATTCAGATAGGGCAGATGACCGAGAACAGAGCTCAACCACCGTTGAATACGGGGCTTCTTGGTAACACCGAGAGGAACCCCAAAGATTCAAAAGACGTTTGTGCGGTAGTTACCCTATGTGGTAAAGAGGTGGGACAAGCGAGCCGGAAACTTGAGAAAGTGGTGCCAAATTCTGAGAAGGAAAAATTTTCTGACTATAAAGGGCCGTTGGAAGAGCAAGAAGGGTTTGATGAAGATGTGGAGAAGAGGGCAGAAATGGAGAAGACCTCGAGATTGGAAAGGGAAGTGGAGGAATACAAGAGAAAGTGGGAAGAAGCGACAAGGCCAAAGACGGACACGGTGATCATTGACGTAAAGGAAGAAGAGCCATCGCCACCACTCAAGCCGAAAGGTAATAAAGGTAAAATTCCCCCTCCTCCCCCAGGTTTTGATGTGGCCACTTTACCATTTCCTCCTAAAATAGCCAAAAAGGAGGTCTTAACCCAAAGTCAAGCCAAATTTTTGGAAACGTTGAGGAAATTTGAAGTGACCATGCCAATGTTGGATATAATTGCCAACATCCCGTCGTATTTCAAATTTTTTAAGAGTATGCTCTCGAGTAAGGAGAAAATGCAGCAATGGTGCAATTGAGTTATGAGTGTTCTACTATTTTTGAGAACAAGATACCTCCCAAAATCCAAGATAGGGGCAGTTTTACCATCCCTATAACCATAGGATAGACTGTTTTCAACAACGTGCTTTGTGATTTGGGGGCGTCTGTTAGTTTGATGCCAAAGTCTGTGTATGATAAACTGGGTTTAGGGAGATTACAACCAACTAGCATGACATTGCAAATGGTGGATAGGTCGGTTAGGACACCGCTAGGAGTAGCTGAGGATGTGTTGGTTCAGGTTGATAGATTTGTGTTCCCGGTTCATTTTGTGGTTCTTGACATGGACACTGACTCTAGGACACCTCTTTTATTAGGTCGGCCTTTCTTAAACACTGGGGAGACCTTGATAGATGTTAAGAGGGGGGGACATAATTTTACGTGTTGGTCAAGAGAGCGTGACTATAAATGTGTATAAAACCATTAAACTACCCGGAAGAAGAGAGAAACAATTGTTTTTCAGTGGATGTTATCCATCCTTGTATTGTCTCCAATGTGAATTAGCAGGGTTATAAAGAGCCGTTGGAGAGGTTCCTGATGTAGTCGTGCAAGATTGATAATGAAAGCAAATTGATGCAAGTTCATGCTATGCACCTCGAGGCAGGTGAATCGGTTGATGCAAAGTGGAGCAAGAAGCTAGACCTCAGATCACCCAAGAATATGCCGAAGCCGTCTATTTTACAGCCACCAACAGACTTGGAGTTGAAGCCGCTGCCTTATCATTTAAAGTATGTATACCTTGAGGATAATGATTTACTTCCTGTAATTATTTCTGCCACGCTAACCGCTTTGCAGTAAGTGAAACTGGTTCAAGTACGTAAAGAGAGGAAGAGGGCATTTGGGTGGAAAATGGTGGACATCAAAGGCATTAGTCCTGAAATCTGTAAGCACAAGATTATCTTGGTAGATAGGGCAAGTCTGAGGAGGCAACCACAGAGGAGGCTGAACCCTCACATGCTGGAGGTGGTCCGAAAAGAGGCCGTGAAGATGCTTATCCTGGGAATGATCTATCCGATCTCGGATAGTGAGTGGGTGAGTCCTACTCAGGTGGTGCCTAATAAAGGGGGAATCACAATGTTTACAACCGAGTCAGGTGAGTCTTTCTCTGTTCGCCCTATTACCGGTCATCGTGTTTGTATCGATTTCCGCATTCTTAATGAAAAGACTAGGAAAGATCATTTCCCCTTCCCTTTATTGATCAGGAGATAGACAAACTTGCGGGTCACGAATACTATTGTTTTCTTGATGGTTTTAGTGGATATTATCAAATCCACATTGATGTGAATGATCAGGAGAAAACTACCTTTACGTGTCCCTATGGCACCTTTGCATTCTGAAGAATGTCGTTCGGGTTGTGTAATGCACCCGCGACATTCCAAAGATGCATGGTTGCCATATTTGCTGATATGATTGATCACTTTATGGCTGTGTTTATGGATGATTTTACTGTGTATGGTGATAGTTTTGATGCCTGTTTAGCCAATATAGATAGGGTTCTCGCTCGTTGTACGGAGACCGATCTAGTTCTGAATTGGGAGAAGTGTAACTTTATGGTGACTGAGGGATTTGTCTTAGGTCATAAGGTGTCGGTTAGGGGGATAGAGGTCAATAGGGCCAAGGTATATGCTATATCTAGGTTGCCTATGCCAACTAATCAGAAAACTCTAAGATCTTTTCTGGGCCATGCCGGCTTCTATCGTAGATTTATCCTGAAATTCTCTTTTAAGGCCACACCTCTCACCAATAAGATGAAAAAGGGTGCAAACGTGACTTTCGATGGGGAGTGCGCAGAGGCTTTCAATGATATTAAGAAGCTGTTGACTGAGGCTCCCATGCTGATAGCTCCGAACTGGGAGCAAGGTTTTGAAATTATGTGTGATGCGAGTGATCTAGCTGTGGGAGCTGTGTTATGGCAGAAGGTCGATAAGCTATTTCGACCTATTTACTATGCCAGTCATACCCTTAACCCGGCCCAACAGAAGTATGCCACGAGCGAGAAAGAGTTGTTGGCGGTGGTCTTCACTTTTGATAACTTTAGATCCTATCTGGTGGGGTCTAAGGTGATCGTTCATACGCATCACTCCACTTTGAAATACCTGTTTGCAATGAAGGATGCCAAACCACGCTTGTTGAGATGGATTCTGCTCCTTCAGGAGTTCGGCGTGGAGATTAGAAACCGTAAGGGTTGTGAGAATGTCGTAGCCGATCATCTCAGTCGTATAGAGCTAGCTAAGGATGAGGAATCTGAGAGGGTGGAGATAAATGACTCGTTTCCGGATGAGCAACTGTTCGTGGTGGACACTATGTTGCCGGAAAAGCGAGGGAATTTTCTGCGTAGAGGAAAAGAGGGTGCACCGTGGTTTACCCCAATTGTGAACTACCTTGAGAGTGGGTTTATAGATCCAGAGTTGGATGAAAATTAGAAGAAGAATCTCATGAGTGAGGCTAAGTACTTTGTTTGGGAGGATCCTTATTTGTTCCGGTTGTGTGCCGACGGTATTCTGAGGAGGTGTATAACCGAGGGTGAGCGGTTGAGCATGTTATCTTTTTGCCATGATAAAGAGGCCGGGGGTCCTTTCTCGGGGCAGAGAACCGCGTTGAAAGTTTTACAAAGTGGGTTGTATTGGCCCACGATCTTTAATGATGCCTATGCTTATGTCAAAACTTATGACGCGTGTCAACGTTCGGCCGAATCTCAAGAAGGAACGAAATGCCTCAACAGCCTATTATTGTGTGTGAAGTTTTCGATGTTTGGGGCATCGATTTCATGGGACCTTATCCTCCTTCTTTTGGGAACAAGTTCATTCTAGTAGCTTGTGATTATGTCTCAAAGTGGGTGGAGGCGATCACCTCCCCCACTAATGACAGACATGTAGTCATCATGTTTCTGAAAAAGTTCATTCTGACACGATTTGGTGTACCAAGGGCGATAATTTCTGATAATGGCACTCATTTCACCAATAGAGATTTGGATAAGCTGCTTCTAAAGTATGGGGTAACTCATAAGTTAGGAACGGCCTACCATCCTCAGACGAGTGGCCAGGTGGAGGTTTCCAACCGTGGTATTAAGAAAATTCTGGATAGAACTGTTGATAAGAACTGTAAGAGTTGATCCATGAAATTAGATGATGCGTTGTGGGCTTATAGAACAGAGTTTAGGACACCGATTGGTATGTCGCCATACATGATCGTTTTTGGAAAAACTTGTCATTTACCAGTGGAGATTGAGCATAGAGCGCATTGGGCCATTAAGGAGTTGAATATGGACGAGACTCTTAGTGGAGAAATGAGGATGGCTCAGTTAGTTGAGTTTGAGGAGTTTCGCCTGCGAGCTTATGATTGCCCGGCGAGATATAAGGATAAAACTAGACTCCTCCACGATAAACTGATTAAACCGAAGGTGTTTAATGTGGGAGACGAGGTTTTACTATATGATACGCATTTACATCTTTTTCTGGGAAGCTGAAGTCCCGATGGTCGGGACCTTACACCGTTGTGAAGATGTTCGACTCGGGAGCGGTAGAGATAAATCATCCGATGTACGGGACCTTAAGTACCAATGGTCTTCGTTTGAAGAGATATGAGAAATTTCCATTTGACGAGGCTCTCGAGGTAGTGATTTTGGAAGATCCGAAGTTGGAAGAAGTAAGATGTTTAGTCCCGTCATGGACTCCAATGCATGACGTCCCACTCTTATAATCCACCATCCGTCATCTCTCTATCCCTCGTTTTCCTCGCCCGTGCCGGTAGTATAACTTGGAAAAACCGGCACAGTTTAAGTCATTCTGTCGAGCCAACGACATTAAACGAAGGCGCTCGGTGGGAGGCAACCCACCATCTTCTATGTTTTGTTTGTTCTTGAGACCCACGTGATGTGTTTTTGGTGTTTTGGTTGTGTTCGGATTGTCACGAGGGGGTTTTTCTATCTAAAACTTCATTTTCACTTTGCCTGCCTTCATCCGTACGGATAAGTTATCATCCGGACGGATAACTCTCAGTACTCAAATTTTTCACTTTCAGCCATTCATCCATACGGAGAAGCCGATTTTGTTGAGTCCGCTATCCGAGACGGGTCCGGGTGGACCATTTGTGGAGGGGGATGTTGAGCACGAGGCTGAGGGTCATGAAGAGCAGGGTGATCAGGGTCCTGAGGCAGAGCGAGTTGATGAGCATTCGTTTGATTTTATCCGCACAGTTCCCTTACCGACACGCACCCGGTATTTGATGATGGATGGGCTACGGAATATGCTAGATAGGCAGCGGATTCAACTGAACAAGTTAACCAAAAGGGTGCAGGTGATCGGAAGGAACCTCCCGGACATGCCCGAGCTTAAGGTATATGAGGAGGCTTACCGGTTCACGTCTTTCATCGAGGAGGCCATCGAGTTATGCTTAGAGGAGGATGCAGCCGAGATGATTTTTAGAGCTGCCGCGAGCGCTTCTGGAGAGGGTGCTGGTACCTCTCATGCTATCCTAGCCACTACTACTGCTGCTCCTACCACAGAGACCCCGAGCACACCAGGGACTGCCCCAACCACTGCTACTACTGGTGCTACTGCTACTACTGCTGCTACTTCTGCTTCTGAGCCCACACTACCTCCTCCCGAGGACCAGACTGGAGTTTAGAGTCGATGTTATTCCTTTCGAGTCGGTCCTTAGTTTTCCTTTAGGTCAGGGTGTTGGTGTCTCAGTTTCCGTTTAGATTTGGCTAGGGTTTTTGTTTTGTGATCACTTTTGTGCTAATTTTCTCTCCTTGGTTTGTAAGCCATAAGGCACCCCTTTTCACTAATTTAGTCTTCGACTTCCTTTCTGGATTATTCATGGATGGATGCTGATTTTGGATGTTTTATATATCATGTTTGATGCTTTATCCATATAGTACTCTCATTCAAGTTTTCTGACGTAACGAGGTCGAATATTTTGATTATCCCCGGATTTCCCCCTTATTACTTGCTATGTCACGTGGACCATGTCCCGTGCACGTATATCTTATATATGTTTTTCTTTATATAGGGATTCGGGATGCTTTACCTCACGACAGTTACGGGACTTGATCACGCCGTTTTTCCGGGCTACTAAGCTAAGTCTCTTTTTCCTTTTCGTGCACACACCGAGGACGGTGTTTCACTAAAGTGGGGGGTGGGACGACTTAGCTTATTCGCATGTTTTCATAGTTCACTTTGCCGTTATGTGATGAACTTAGTTTTACTCGGTTTCGAGTTGATTTCTAGGCATTTTCAAAATTTTCCAGGGTTTTAACACCGTGATATATGCATGCTTTTCATGGTTGAGTTAGTAAACGGTTTTTAGCATTGTGAATGTCTTGCAGTGAGTCCATTCTATCACGATACGGAACATTTTTAGTACATGTTTGACGACGGTTATACTTAGTACGATTGCTTTACACACCTATAACCCTAGTTTTGAGGCGAAATAGAAAGGATTCACCCTGGGTTGGTTCGGGATGACGGGAAAGGCATTTCTTTGAAGCGACCAGAGCCAAAAGCCAACATCCCAACATTATCCCTCTAAACCCTCCTAAGCCTTGATAGGAACGGTCTGACCACCGTCCGGAATTTGAGCCGTTTTTGGTTACTTAGCTTATAATTCCTAGCCCTGAGCCGATAATTTTGTCACGTTTCTTTTTGACTACCCTACGAGTGGACTTAGTTGTTCCTTTAGACACACTTGCCAAGGCAAGTGTGGGATGGGAGAGAGTATGTGAAATGATATGAGGAGGGATTTTTGAGCTAACATCTAGAAGGGGAAGAGCTCGAGGAAATCTTCGATGTGGCCTTTGGTTCGAAAGAAAAGTTTGTTAAAAAAAAAAAGAAGAGAAAGAAAGAAAGTGAATAAAGTCGAACCAAAGAAAGCCGGAAAAGGAGTATGCGTATTAGCTAATATGATGTTGAGTTTGGATGTTGTTCTAATGGAAATTCGAAAGAAGTTTGGTGGTTTTCTATGTTCGAGTTGAGGGAGTACACGCAATGATTAGGTTCACTCGTGCTTTCTCTTCTCCAGTCCCAAATTATCTTTCGATAACCCCCATCCCAGTCTAAAGTTATAACCTTTAAAGTCCTACCTGACCGGATCTCTGGCCCTGGTGAACCTCGATTAGTGGAGACTGTAGGAAGGGCAGGATTGTGTGCAGTCGTTTTTCCGGTATTCCAAGCCGGTAACCGTATTGGGTATAAGTCGTCGTCATTCACCACACACTCACTCCGTTTCATGATTTTCTGGAGTCAAGGTATTACATCCACTTATCTAAGTTCCATTTACTTTGATATTTTGAAACGCATGCATGTACTGTAAAGTTGATTCCTTGGCATTGTTTGATCGCCTGATTTACTCGAGGGCAAGTAAAGGCTAAGTGTGGGGTAGTGATAGGAACCAACTTTATTGTACATTTCTGTACCGTTTAACCCACGGTTATCATGTTTCTAGCATGTTTCAGGTGAGTTTAGATCCTATAATGAGTGTTAATGAGGTTTTCTTTGCATGGCGAGTAACTGTCGGTTTTTCCATAAACTCGGCCAACTTCTAGCACTTTATACTCATTTCCCGAGCACCCGTAGTTTGCGGGGTTATGCGTTTTCTTGTTGTTTCCATGTTTATGCAGGATTTGGGTTAGTCGGGAGCCCGGAAAGCGATGATTTATGAGTTTAGACGTGTCCGAGGCGAGAAACGAAGGCTAAGTATGGAAAAAGTGATGTTTTTGAAGTTAAGGCATCTATCCGTACGGTCAAACGTCTGTCCGCAAGGACAAACGTCTGTCCGTACGGACAACTCTCAGTCAGGATCAAAAATATTGGACAAAGACTTATCCGTACGGATAGCCATTTATCCGCGGGTAGACTGAAGCAGCAGAGATCTACCCGGACGGATAGAAAGCCAGCTGTACGGACAGACACGTGGGAGCACAAAACAGAAGATGTGATCAGAGACTTATCCATACGGATAACTTTCCAGCCGTACGAATAAATTGCAAGAACAGAGACTTGTACGGAGAGCTTCCCATCCGTACGGATACCCTGGAGAATCAAGAACTATCCGTACGGATAAGCTGAATTTTGCCTTAGGCTATAAAAGGGAACCTCAAACGTTTTTTTCAACAGACTTTTACGAATTTGGATAGTTTTGGCCTTTTTTGGGTAATTTCCTTCATCCGAAAGGGTAGAATTTAGTGCCATATACCATTGTTCTCGTCTTTCGATCCTCTATTACATTAGATACATTACAACATCAATCCGTTACTTTTCGATTGTCAAGATTTGATCTTTGTGAGCACAACTTTGGTACTTCATCAATTTTCAATATAGTGGGTATGGTTTCTTGTTCTCTTATCATTTATATCATGAATTCCTTTACCGTTTATTGTTTCAATTTGATAATGAGTAGCTAAATCTTTCGTATGACCGAATTATGTGAAAGCGGATGAAACGCCATTAGGGAGATGAACCGGGAGGTAGTGTAGCACGTAATAAAATGTTCTAATCGATAATTCATATCATGAAACATGCTTTAATCGTAATTGAGCAAGCTTGATCGCCTAGTTCACCATCACACACACCTAGCTTATAAATGTATGTTGCGGCGAAGTGTGGGAACCGGGGTTTTGGGACCGTAGACGTTTTGGCTTAAAAGTTAGTTTGACACCTACCTATGCACTAGATTGACACTCTAGTCGTTAGGTCCATGTCCAATACGGGGTTTTATCGTTCACTCGGGTGAGTCTAGAACTTAATCACGTTAGGTGAGTTGGCCTTCTAAAGGGAAGGTTGATGAGCTTTGCGTAGGGTGTCAGTTAGCACCAGAATTAGGACTCGACACCTGTGAGTTTATCATTAGACATACAAGGAAGGTAGAGCACACTACCGGGGTAGTTTGTCTGAGGGTAGAGTAATCCGCTGGATCGTAGTTCGGCTGTACCTCTTTTAATTGTTAAGAAATCCGATTAGTATAATATTTCTTTTATGTAATAGTATAACATCATATTTTTCTAGTCGACCTGAACTGAGTGCTAAGTTAGCTGTGTTACTCAAAGACAATCTCTGTGGGTTGGACCTCGGACTCCTAAAGCACTACCTACAATCGATCCGGTCCACTGCCGGTTAGAAAGTAGATTTTGCTAAGGTTTCGAGTTTTTACTTGATTAACTGGATTTGCAAAATCTTCTTATCACTTTCCAAGGAAATATGACCTAGCCTAAGGTGCCAAAGATATGTTTTATCTTCGTGAGAAACTTTCTGCCTTTTAGCAGAACTTTGATGTGCTACTTTATACATTTCAGTATTAAGCAGTGGAGTATCGGTTGGTTTAATGACATACAGTCCATTTTCTAACATTGCAGAACACAAGTTACGTCCATTTCTGGAAATAACAATCTTATTATACTCAATAGATAAAGAATACAATTGTTCTTGCAAAACAGACATAGAAATTAAATTTCATTTAAAATGCGGAATATAAAAGACATGGTCCAATTTAAGGACTTTATTTCCAATCATTGAACAAACTACTCCCACTGCTTCCGCTGAAACTACTGCCCTATTGCCAACTCTCATCTCATGAGCCCCGTCCTCTAGCTCCACATATGAACTAAGGATTTGCAAAGAAGAACAAACATGGTTAGTAGCTCCAGAATCCAGTATCCAAGTTGATACATCTTTAGCTACACTGTAGGATTCCAAGAAAAGTAAATTACCTGTCTTATCCTGCCCCTTGTTTGCCTGGCCCTTTCTTTCCATCTCCTCTTTGAGATATTTCGGACAATGCTTGCGTCAATGCCCTACTTCTCCACAGTGAAAGCACTTACCCTTAGGTTTGGAAGCAGTTACCTTTTTCCCTTTCTTCTTAATGGGCTTCGATTTTTATTCTTTTGCAGGTTTGACCTTCGAATTTCCCTTTGTTCTAGAGGTTGATGATTTGGCCTCAGCCACATTTGCTTCGGCCTTATTTTCCCCTTCTCGGGTTCTACTGTTAGAGTAGACACCCTCGAACACTTGCAGCTCATTTATCAATCGTGTCAAGTCAAACTTAAGCTTGTTCATGACATAATTGGTCTTGAACTGGAGGAAATCAGGTGAGAGTGATTCGAGAATCATGCTCACTTGAGTCACTTCGTCAAACTTAGAACCGTGAGTCTCGGCATCAGTAAAGTAATTGATCATGTTCATCACATGACCCGTCACCGACTAACCCTTCCTCATCTTTGCGTTAATAGCCATCTTGACAGCTTCGTGTTGGGCTTGATCAGAAGGTGCGCCAAACATGAAGGTAAGGCTCTGCATGATTTCTCTAGCAGTTGCAAAACCTTCACATTTAGTCCTCTTGATTTCCGACATCAAGGCTAGCATGATGCCCCGCGCCTTGTTATCAGACTCAGTCCACTTCTGCTGATTTTCTTTGTCGGCTTTTGAGGATTGGGCGGTAAGTGCTAGGATGTTCGGGATCAGAACATGTTGAACATTTTCGAAGACGAGCACAACGTTTTAGTTACTTTTCCACTTAGCAAAATTGGTTCCCGTCAACTTATCATTCAACAGTAAAGAAATTTGCGACGACATGATGCTGTAAATACATGACAGAAATTAAATTCAAATTATACACTACTAATTAATTTTAGGAACTATAAACTAAATGTATAGTCTATCCTACAGCTCCAAGGATCTAGTCTCACACCTCAGTGCCGTCTTAGGGTTTGTCAAAGAGGTGACGACTAAATTGAGATCTTTCTCTCTCGATGATTAAAATGGAATCGAACATCCAATTTTTAATCCCCGATTACCTTTCTTTTTCAGCCAAGGTATTACCAAAAATACCCATAATAAGTGTGACCTACTATTTCAGATTTTTAGGTAGACGGAGAGTATGCCGCCTTAGGGTCAGTAAGTGACCCGATGAGTACCCAAAATCCTATCCTTTTGGAGACCAAGCCTTGAATTTTTATAGCGGTGAAGGCCTTCCTTAGGGAGGCCGGTCCCAGGCCGGCACGAGGCGTGACCATTCTCTCACGTTGCTTGTGTCAACGGTAGAGGCCGTGGGGTCGGTGATGAGAGTCAACTTTGCTATAATTTTGTGTGCATTTTACCCCTTATTTGTAGCCTATTCGATGTAATTTTGGGGCAGTTATGTGTATTTATAGGCACATTTCACCATGGGTTGAATCACAAGACGATAAGACGTTTACGTCGAAAATCTCGATATTTTTGGGTGATTTGTGTGTGTTTTATTGGTGTTTGTCATGCTTGGGTATGTAGTTTATTTTTATTACAGGTACGGCGTGACAGAGGGTGCGACGAGGATCACAGCGGTATAAAAATCGTCCAAAACGGAGTTCATATGAGGAAATGACGCTCGATTCAAATTCAAGCACTCGGGAAAAAATTACTATCCAACTGTGTCGGGATCCCGACTTTTGTGTTAAATGGAATTGAGATCCCAGCATTTCTTTCCTTCCGTCCGTTCGCTTCTCTCAAATATTTGGGAAAAAGAAGAAAATTAGATGAGAAAAGAAAAAGGAAAAAAAGGGGAAACAATCCTATTGGTCAAAGGAAGGGTCCACACCCTATTGGCATTTAATAGAAGCGGACGAAAATCATGGGAAGGGGGAGACTTTTATTTTCTTTTGCTGGGAATTTTTCAGAAGTAAATAGGGGGAGTCGGATATATTTTATTTTTTTATGAGCAACTTAGGTCAAATTTCAACACACAGTTTTTCATAGCACAATTTTTCTCTTTTCCTGCTGCGACCTTTTCCTCTCCCATGAGATTAGTTTTATTTTATTTTTCTGCAATATTTTCTTAGAACAACAGCTCTTTTATTTTGTGATTGGAACACAATGAAGTGACGATTTAACGCTGAAGTGACGATTTATTGAGTTAGAATCCGAATCAGAAGAATCAGAAATGACTTCGGGAAGCGGAGATTTAACGAATTTACATGATGGAGATGGGACTGAAGATGGGTTGCGGTTAGACCCAATGCTTACTCCCGAAGAGCGTGAAATACAAAACTTAAATAGAGAACCCCTTCAAAATCCGTGGGCACTTAATCTGGGACTAAATGGGGTCCAGAATCATGGAGGTCGGCAGAATCCAGTCCGACAACAACAATAAGCCCCTCAGAATCAGAACAACAACCAGGGGAATGTATTTGGTCAAATGCCTTTTGACCAGAATCAAATGATGCAAATGATGTTGCAAAATCAACAACATAATGTGAATCCACCACCAGCCGCCCCTATTCAGGCACAAAACTTTTATGCACAACTATCAGTGCAAAATCAAGGCAATCATGGAAGGATTTTGAGAGACTACACGGCACCGACTACTGGTGAGGGACACACCCCCATCCGTTTGCCTCCTATTCCGGCAAACAACCTGGAAATTAAACAACATGTGTGGTATCTTCTGAACGACAATGCACAATTTCGTGGTAAGTCAACTGAAGACCCGAATCAATTCTTGAACCACTTTATGCAGGTTTGTAGGACCGTGAAGATGAATGGAGTTTCTGAGGAAGCGGTTAGGATGCTCTTATTCCCATTTGCATTGAAGGAGGCCGTGAGAGCTTGGTATGAGTCACTACCCCACGATTCTTTACACACATGGGATCAAGTGACTGCAAAGTTTTTATTGAAATATTGTCCCCTCTCCAGAACGTTGGATATGAAGGCAGATATTGCAAACTTTGAACAGTTGGACATGGAGAGCATGCATGAAGCCTGGGATAGATTTACACCTAAGTTGAGAAAGTGCCCGCATCACGGATTAGAGGCATGGAACCAGGTACATCTATTTTATGGTGGTTTACGTGAGATAGATCAGTCAAATTTGAATGCGGCGTGTGGAGGAGATGTAATGAGTGTGGAACCAGATGTTGCATTGGCTACTATAGAGAGAGTCGCAGAAAGCAACAAACAATGGAAGACGGGGAGAAGGGTTTCAAGGAACCCAATTAGTTCAGTTAACCAAGTCAGGCCAAGTGAAGAAATTATGAAGATGCAAACTGAAATGGTGGAGCTAAAAAAGCAAATGAGTGACATGTTGGCATGGCAGAAGGAATTCAAAGGGTGTACTACTTGCGGTGGTGAACATTGGGCCACAAACTGCCCTATTAAAAAGATTAGTCAGCTGACAACGACCCAAATGCTCAATGATCCATCTCTCGAGAACCTTTTTGGCATGAAACCCAGGGATATGCATCCATTGTGCTCGAATCCCATGGTCTACCAAACTACAGATCCGAGCTTGACATTAAATTGGAAACCCATGGATTTGAACTACTTAGCCAATCAGAACGGGGGCAAAATTTTCAGAATTGGCGGGACAATCCAAATCTTGCTTGGGGTAGAAATCAAGGGGCCGGGCAAACGACTCAACCGCAATTTGCGCAGCCTCAACAGAGTCAATATGCCATGCCCCCACAATCAGCACCACCACCTCCGGAACCCACGCAACCAAAAAGCTCCACGGACAGTCTGTTGGAAAGAATAAGCCGAGACATTAGAGAAAACAGCCAGGAGTCGAAGGAGAATAACCGGGAGTTGAGGGAGAGTAACCTGGAATTAAGTAAGGAATTAAAGGAGGTGAAAAATGCCCATATAAACTTGTAATCTGTGGTGAGGAACTTGAAGACACGAATGGGGCAAATAACTGAAAATCCCAGGCAAGTGAATGCCATATTTACAAGAAGTGGGAAAGTTGTGGGTAGTGATATTGAGGTGCCTGAGGAGGTTGAGAAGAAGAAGAAGATAGAAAAACTGAGAGAGGAAGATGAATATTGGGTGGTGATCAATGAAGAGCAAGATGCTGAAGAGATAAAGAAAGAGGTGGAGAATCCGACTACGGAACCGGAAAAGCGGTCAGACACGACACGGGAAGGTACGAACAACTCAGGTGTGGATTCTATGAAAAAACCCTTTGATTTATCTAAATTACCTTACCCCCCTCGTGGCCCTACAAAGCCAACCATTTCTAATAAGCAAAACAAATTTCTCGATATACTAAGAAGAGTAGAGATAAATATCCCACTTGTGGATGCGCTTGTTCATATGCCATCTTATGTCAGATTTTTAAAAGGGATTTTGTCTAATAAATCTAAAAGGGAGAAAATTGTTTGTTTAAATGAGGAGTGCTCGTTGTTTTTCGAATAAGCCGCCACCTAAGTTGAAAGATCCTGGTAGTTTTTCCATTCCTTGCACCATAGGCCGGACGTTATTTCCTAAGGTGTTGTGTGACTTAGGTGCAAGTGTAAGTTTAATGCCTAGAAAGATATATGAGAGTTTGGGGGTAGGTCAGCTTAAGCGTACAAATATGACCTGCAGATGGCGGATAGGTCGATTCGGCGCCCCATGGGAGTTGTTGAGGATGTGCTAGTTCAGGTCGGTAAACTAGTTTTCCCTGTTGACTTTGTTGTGTTAGACATGGAGGAAGATAGTCAAACCCCAATTTTATTAGGAAGACCTTTCTTGGCTACGGGTAGGACTTTACTGGATGTGCAGAAAGGTGAGATCACCATGCGAGCGGGTGATGAGACTGTAACCTTCAGTGTATATAAGACCATTAAGCACCCGGGAAATGATTGGGGGACGCGTGAAGAGGTGCAAAGGCTAGAATTTTTTGAGGAGAACCAAGTGACTTATGATCAACCCGAGGAGGGTGTGGGAAGTGAGAGTGTCTCTAAAATGAAGGTAGAACCTAATGTCAAGTTTGGGGGATACGAGTCTTGCCGAAGACTATAAACTCGGCACCCTATCTTGTTTTTGAAATTCAATAAGTCGAGCTAACGACAATAAACACAAGCGCTTATGGGAGGCAACCCACATTGTTTTTTCTTTAGGTTTTTAGGTTTTTTTTTTAGGAGTGTGATGAAAATTTGGCCCCGCATCTTGATTCTTGTTGCATGCCTTATGATAACCCATATATTTATTTGCAATACATCTCCATACTTGTGCTTACCTACGCCTAAGGTTTCGGCCTTTCGTCGTAGTGGATTCTTGGTTTCTTTGTTGTGATTGCACAGGTACCTTGGGAGATACATTGGCGGTTGTCATTTTGCATGAGAGGCCCTAATGCCTGTTCAGCTAAGTCTTTGTTTACTTTATCACTCACACACCGAGGACGGTGTTCCGTTTTAAGTGGGGGTGGTAGACTTAGCTTCACTTCACTTGACCACGTGCTTTTATTTATCATCGAATAAGTTATGTGCCTTGTGTTTGGTCTCTATTTGAGTAAAAATTGAGCCATTTTTTAAAATTTTCATGGTTTTCATTTTGCGTATCCTATGTGAGTCATCATATTCTTTGGTTAATTATTAGTCAAGAGTTGAATGCATGTGAGTCAAACCTTCATCTTGTTGTGGAAATGGAATTTTTATGCACGTACTAGCTTTAATTTCATGAGTTGTGGTTGATTAGCGGATGATTATATTTGCCATAGACATTAATCTGTTACCTAGAACTTATACCATTAACTTCAAGGCGAAATAGAAAGGTCAATCTTGGTAGATTAAGGGATGACGGTCCTGGCATTTCTTTGACCCAACCAGAGCCAAATAGCCAACCCTATACATAATTTCCATAGAAACCCCTCTAAGCCTTTGTAGGGTGGTTAGACCCCCACCCGAACTTAGCCTTTCGTTGATTAGCCCATAATTACCAACCCTTAGCCTTTATTTGTGGTCAACGTTTCTTTGGCACCTTGCGAGTGAGTTTTAATCTTATGTTGGACACACTTGCTAGTACAAGTGTGGGGTGGTGAAGATTTGTTTCAAATTATGGTGTTGGGTTGAAAATTTTGTACTAAAACTGAGAAGGGGTAGTGAAGTATGTTGGCGTTTGGTTTGTTTAAAGTCGGTCAAAAGAAAAAAGAAACAATTGAATAAAGTTGAGTCAAGAAATGTGAAGGAAAGTTTTCGAGTTAATATTTCCAATGTAATGCATGGCAATGGGATGAAGTAAATTGGAGTGGATGTTCGTGAATTCTTGATGAGCTTGTTTTTGGTGACGACTATTTTTGCAAGCGATCTTGGAGATTCATTTTGGTGACAACCGTTTTTTCATCTTACTCCTATTTATGATGCGGTGATGAAGAGAGGTGAGCTATGAGTTAAGTGCAAGATGTTTTGATTAGGCTCACTCGTATTGTTTCTTTTGATATCCCTTTTATCCTTTCGATTAGCCATGTCCCTAGCCTAACATTACAACTGTACAAGTCCTGCCTGACATTAGTTAGCCTTGATCTGACCTCGATTAGTGGAGATGATTATGAAGTATAAGCCTATGGTGTAACGACATTAGTCATGCGTCTATAATCTGAGCCGGTCGACTATAATAAATGGGTGAGAAGCTACACACACACGCACACTCTGTTTCCATGGTAAGATACGTTTTGACTCGTGTTTATTCGCTTGTTGACTAGTTTTTACTCATTTGATATTTCGGTTTCCCATATGATCGCAACGTTGACCTCATGATTTATTTTTGAATCGCTTGATTTGCTCGAGGGCGAGCAAACGCTAAGTGGGGGGTAGTTGATGAGAGTCAACTTTGCTATAATTTTGTGTGCATTTTACCCCTTATTTGTAGCCTATTCGATGTAATTTTGGGGCAGTTAAGTGTATTTATAGGCACATTTCACCATGGGTTGAATCACAAGACGATAAGACGTTTACGTCGAAAATATCGATATTTTTGGGTGATTTGTGTGTGTTTTATTGGTGTTTGTCACGCTTGGGTATGTTGTAACACCCCGTTCCCGGACACCGAGTCCTTATCCGGAAATCGAAACGTTCGGCACGCATAACATTAAATAATTAACATTACACGTAAGCCTCTACTACGTCGTATCAAATAAAAGCAAACGGAAGCAAAAGACTCGGGTAATTTTTTTCAAATATTAAAGAATAGAAATCACTAAAGGTAGGAAGAAAATGTAATGCTTATTACATTCAAAAGAAATCAACGAAATCCAATGCTACTAAAATAACTATTACATCCAACTAATCCAAGTCTATGAAATAGCATAAATGAAGGAAACAAAATAAATAAGAGTCTTCAACTCCGGCGTCTTCAAACGTCGTCATCAAAGTCCTCCTCTAAACCATCAACAACATGTTCGTCTTCTCTCCCCCAAACACATAAATAAACATGCATTTGAGGTAAGTACAATGTACATAGTAAGAAGTAGAAGCTACAATTTAATTAAGGTTCGTTATCAATTAATCATCTTAGTGAGACCGACTCAATTTATGGTTCATTCCATGCCCATCGACACGTCATGACTATACGTTTCTACTTAACTTATCTTTGTTGCGTCACTACTCAAGGACACCGCGCATGGCGTTCATCAGCCTGAAGATATACTTGCTAACCAACGGTGATTAGCACCGATTAGCTCCGGGGTCTCCCCGGTATGCGTATACGTCCGATGGATTTCCTCCACTACCCTTCACCGTTTAAGGCCGCGGTGTTGTCCACCTTTTATGAACGTATCACATCGCCGATATGGATTAGTGTCTAACCGAGAATAGATGATGCTTTATCTTTTACTACACATATGTAGGTATTGATGTGAATTAACTAGCCATTCCTAGTGTTTTCAAGTAGGCTCCCTCACATCTCCTACTCTCGTACATAGACCGCTAGACACGGACAAGTCCTAGCAAAAACACGTACATTGATGAACTCTAGTTCACCAAAGCACAAGCCCTTTCATGCCCTTCCGACGGATCTGAACTTCAACTCCCTTTAAGAGTACATTCGGTGTTTTAACTGAACGAATCGGAAGTCCAATCGAAGCTTGTTTCCTTTTTAATTAATCTTAATACATCATGTTTAAAAGCTCAATCCAATAAATAACATAACATTGAGGCCTCGAACTAAAATGAACCGATTAAAATCAACAAAACAAAGTAAACTGATCAAACGCCCGTCTAGAACCATAAACGCTCGTTTAAACCCTACTGGACGCCCGTCCAACCCTATGGACGTCCGTCTGGGACTGGACGTCCATCCACTATAACTGGACGCCCGTCCACCTATCAACGCTACAATCCTGTATGTAAAATCACTCCTCAAACGCCCGTCCGCTTAAGGCAAACGCCCGTTTGAGTTTCTAAGCTTTCAGACGCCCGTCCGCTTATGCAGACGCCCGTCCACCTGCGTTTCTCCCAAAACCCTAAAATCTTCAAACTCGATTTCTAATCCATTTCTAACACAAACAGCAGCAACTATAACACCGAAAAATGCCTAAACGCATATCTAAGCATATCATAGCATCTGGGATCGTTAACCAATCAAAATATACATCTTTCTTGCACCAAGACATCTTAAATCTTGATCTAACTACTCTCTACCATAATTAGATTGTAGGAAGAGCTTCTTACTTGTTTAACAGCAAAACCAACAGCAAAAGCTCAACAAAACAAAGAAAAAAAACAGCTCTCCTTTCTTGAGAAAAGCTCCAACTTTCGATACGGAAACGACGTCCTCCTTACAATGATTCCGATGCTTCTCTCGAAACCGAAAACCGTTAAGAATCGACTCGATATCGATGAAAGTATCTCAGCCTCTTTCTCTCAAGCTCACACGCACAAAGAAAGGGAATATGCGGCTGCCCCTCTTTTATGTGAATAAAGATCTAGGTTATGAGATTAATGTGTATAATTGATCCCTTATATAGTTAATCCCAAATAAATCCCTTTTCCTGTTATAAAATCGAAAAATCTCTTTTATTATATACATAATTACCTTAAAATTATATATATAAATATCCAATTATTTAAACTCCAAATAAAAGGAACAGAACCCAATATTTCGTTTTCGCAAAAAGACATGTCTGCCCTTTCCCGAAAATCGGAATATTACATTCTTGCCCCCTTAAAGGAGTTTCGTCCTCGAAACTTAGAACATACCTGGTAAGTCCATAAAATCTGGGAACTCGCTGATCATATCGTCCTCAACTTCCCAAGTAGCTTCATCCGGTGAATGATTGCTCCATTGCACCAGAACCAAAGGAATCAACCGTCTCTTAATCATCTTTTCTTTCCTGTCCAAAATCCTGGTCGGTGTCTCATCATATGCTAGATTATCTTGAAGAATCTCTGGATCAACAATAGTCTCAACATCCGTCTTGGTCAAACACTTCTTCAGCATCGAGACATGAAACACATTGTGGACTCTTGACATGGATTCTGGTAACTTAAGTTTGTAAGCCAACGGTCCAATTCTTTCCAAAATCTCAAAAGGTCCAACATACCTTGGGCTTAGCTTTCCCTTTTGTCCAAAACGTTTCACTCCCTTCATTGGTGATGCTCGTAGATAAACTCTTTCACCAACTTCGAATTCTAAAGGTCTTCTTCTAACATCTGCCCAACTCTTCTGTCTATCTTGAGCCGCCTTCAGATTCTTCTTAACCAACTGAACTCTTTCCTTAGCTTGCTCAACCAATTCCGTCCCGGTGATTTGTCTTTCTCCGACTTCATCCCAAAACAGCGGCGTTCTACACCTTCTTCCATACAACGCTTCAAACGGTGGCATACCTATACTTGCATGATAACTATTGTTATAGGCAAACTCCGCTACCGGTAGGTAATCATCCCATGATCCGCCTACCTCCAAAACACAAGCTCTCAACATATCTTCAAGTGTTTGGATAGTTCTCTCAGATTGTCCATCTGTCTGAGGATGAAAGGCCGTACTCAAATCCAACTTGGTTCCGAAAGCTGCTTGCAAACTTTTCCAAAACCGACTGACGAACCTCGAATCACGGTCCGAAACTATCGATATAGGTACTCCGTGTAACTTCACTATATTATCCAAGTATAGTGTCGTCATCTTCTTCAAGGGCATATCAACCTTATACGGTAAGAAATGAGCGGATTTAGTCAATCTATCCACAATCACCCAAATCGCATCATGACCGCCTCTTGTCCTCGGTAAACCGGTGATGAAATCCATTATGATCTTATCCCATTTCCATTCGGGGATTTCCAATGGCTTAAGCATTCCTCCTGGTTTTCTATGCTCAGCCTTCACCTTCTGACAAGTGTCACATTCTGCAACGAACTTGGCTATCTCCAGTTTCATCGAGGGCCACCAAAACTTTTCCTTCAAGTCTCCGTACATTTTAGTGGATCCTGGATGAACCGCAAATGCAATCCTATGTGCCTCTTCCATAACTCTTTGCCTCAAATCACCAACATTAGGCACACACAGGCGATCCTGGTACCAAAGGTTTCCATTCTTGTCTAGCACATATCCCACTGTAGGCTTTTCTCTTGCAACTCGCTTCAAATCAACTAAAACTGTATCTTCATCTTGCTTTTCCCGAATATCATCCATCAACTCAGACCTTGCTAACAACGGTGCCACAAACTACCGGTCTTCAATCTGATCAAAACTTCGGATTTGCAGCCCGTCTAGCCTTTCTACCACAACTTCAACACTTGAAACCGCAAATACTGGTTTCTTACTCAAAGCATCCGCTACCACATTTGCTTTACCCGGATGGTACTGTATCTCCAAATCATAATCCTTTACGAACTCTAGCCATCTCCTCTGTCTCATATTCAGATTCTCTTGGGTAAAGAAATACTTCAAACTCTTGTGATCGGTGAAGATCCTGGCCTTAACTCCGTACATGTAGTGCCTCCAAATCTTCAAGGCAATCACAACCGCTGCTAACTCCAAGTCGTGGGTTGGGTAATTCTTCTCATGCACCTTCAACTGTCTAGATGCATAAGCAATTACCTTCCCTCCCTGCATCAACACACAACCCAAACCTTGTCCCGAAGCATCCGTGTAAACGTCATAATTATCAAAGATCTCCGGAACTGCCAAAACTGGGGCTGTAGTCAACCTTTCCTTCAACGTCTGAAAAGCCTCTTCACACTCACTGGTCCACTCAAACTTCACATTCTTCTGAGTGAGCCGGGTAAGTGGTGTAGCTATCCTTGAGAAGTCTTGAACAAACTTCCTATAATAGCCAGCCAAACCAAGGAAACTTCTAACCTCTGAAACTGTAGTCGGTCTGGACCACTTCTCAACTGCCTCAACCTTTGCCGGATCAACCTTAATGCCATCTCCAGAGATGACATGACCCAAGAAACTCACTTGATTCAACCAAAAGTCACACTTCGAGAACTTGGCATACAACTGATTCTTCTTCAAAGTCTCCAACACTATCCTTAGGTGTTCTTCATGTTCTTTCTCACCCTTGGAGTATACTAGGATATCATCTATGAACACTATCACAAACTTATCCAAGTATGGAATGAAAACACGCTGCATTAAATCCATAAATGCATATGGAGCATTAGTGAGTCCAAAAGGCATGACTAAGAACTCATAATGTCCATACCTCGTACTGAAAGCCGTCTTCGGTATATCTGCTACCTTGATCTTCAACTGATGATATCCCGACCTAAGATCAATCTTAGAGAACACGCTCCTTCCTTGCAACTGATTAAACAAATCATCAATTCTTGGCCGAGGATATTTGTTCTTGATGGTGAGATTATTCAACGCTCTGTAATCGATGCACATCCTCATGCTACCGTCTTTCTTCTTAACAAACAACACTGGGGCTCCCCAAGGTGAAGTACTAGGCTGAATTATATTCCTCTCGAGCATGTCCTTAAGCTGAGCTTTCAACTCTTTCAACTCAGCCGGCGCCATTCTATAAGGTGCCTTGGCAACTGGTGTCACTCCTGGTATCAACTTAATCTCGAATTCGATCTCTCTATCCGGCATGTTCCCCGGTAACTCTTCCGGAAACACTTCAGGATATTCCTTGACTACAGGGGTTTCCTCTACTTGGGCTTCACTTATTCCACATCCACTGCGTATAACAAGTAGCCTTCACAACCTTTCTGACAAGCTCTTATAGCCTTCACCGCTGAAATTATAGGGTGACGCTTCTTACTGGGCTTATAAACATTTCCCTGATAGGCCTTATCAGATTTCCCAGGTACCTTAAAGATCACTTTCTTTCCTCGGCAATCTAGATGGACGAAGTTCTCGGATAGCCAATCTATTCCAAGGATCACATCAAAATCCGAAAAGTCTAAAACTGTGAAGTCGCTTTTGCATCGATAAGATCCAACTTGGACTTCCACTTGAGGCATCAACTTGGTTACCTTAGTAACTTTCCCTAATGGTGTTTTTATCTCCAATGTATTTCTTAAAGGTTCCAAAGGTAGATTCAACTTCTTAGCTACTCTAGTCGACACGAAAGTATTAGACGCTCCCGTATCGAACAAAGCTCTGACCATAAGATTATTTAACATTATCGTACCTATGATGCATATTTATTCAATTAACTACTGTCACAACATGAATAAACATGCTATAAACATAACTTAAAAGAACAAATTGACAACAAGTACCTGATATAACGTCATCCTCAGGCTCTGCCTCTCTAGCATCAGCTGCAAAAACATGAACTGGGCGGCTTAGGCCGCTTCTACCACTTCCTTGCTTCTGGTTACTCGTAGGACCCTTGGTCGGACAGCTCTTAGCAAAATGTCCCGTTTCTCCGCAAAGATAGCATCCGTTTGATTGAACTCGGCATTCACCTGAGTGATTCCTGTTGCACTTAGGGCAAAGGGGTGCTCCGGTAGGTGGTTTACTTGTTGCAGGGACCGTGGTCTTCTTGAAACTCTGATGTGGTGCTCCTCGGTTATTACCCTGGCTCGTTCCAAAGCTCCTCTTATTCCCAACAATCACGGTGGCCTTCTTCCTGAAGGTCTCAACTTCCAAAGCTTTATTCAACAACTCCGCCATGTTCTTAGCCGTGAAACCTAGCATGCCAGACTGTATATGATATACTAACCCTTCCTTGTATAGGGCCATCTTCCTCTCTTCTACCTTCATTAGCTCAGGGTAGAATCTTCCCAACTCGTTAAACTTGTTGGTGTACTGTGAAACTGTCATAGTTAAACCCTGCTTATGCTTTAAGAACTGGCTTGCCATGTCTGCCTGCACTGTAGCCGGGAAGTACTCATTGTAAAACATGGTCTTGAAACCTTCCCAATCTGTCACCTTACCATTACTACTCTGTATCGCATCAATCCAAGCTTCAGCTGCACCCAAAAGAAAACTGACCGCCAACTGTGCCATCTCAGTCTCAGGGACATGTATATTCCTACATGCCTTCTCAAAACTTCTTATCCAATCCTCGGCCTTCGAGTGCTCAACATTTCCAAAGAAATCCTGGACCTTGTTCCTTCTCAACCTAGTATACCAGTCAACTGGGGGTGCTTGCTCGAAAACCGGTCTAACTGGTGGTTGCTGCGGATAAACTGGAGGGTACGCATACGGAACTTGCTGGTGATACTGGGGTTGCTGGAAACCGTAGGGTGGGTAGCCAAAACCTTGCTGAAAGTCAGGGCGGGGTGACGGTGGTGCTGTAGGTCGTGGAGTAGGACCTACTGGAGGTGGATAGGGGATCTGTTGTTGCTGGTGGAACACAAAGGGTGAGGTGTGGCTCACTGGTGGAGGGTAAAAGATTTGCGGCTGCGGAGGGTAGCTCACTGGCGGTGGTATCGAACTTACTGGAACCTCACTGACCAGAGAAAATGGAACCGAACTTCCCACATGCCACTGTGGGGGTTGCTGAGGTCGTAGTGGCGAATTCCGCTGAGAATCTGGTGAAGGGGTTGCTGTATGTGGAGGTGGTGACAAACTTCGCTGAGGTGGATGACTTGGCCTCACAATACCTCCTCCTACGACTGGTGTTGGACTCCCCCGTCGAACTCCTGACGATTCTGCACCGGCTCCAGTTCTCGTGAACACCATCCTGATGATCAAAGAAAACCGAACGTTACTAAAAGAGCTAGAGGAACCTTATCTTAAAAGAATAGAAGCCTAAAAGACGCTCTTCTCTGATACCAACTGTAACGCCCCGTTCCCGGACACCGAGTCCTTATCCGGAAATCGAAACGTTCGGCACGCATAACATTAAATAAATAACATTACACGTAAGCCTCTACTACGTCGTATCAAATAAAAGCAAACGGAAGCAAAAGACTCGGGTAATTTTTTTCAAATATTAATGAATAGAAATCACTAAAGGTAGGAAGAAAATGTAATGCTTATTACATTCAAAAGAAATCAACGAAATCCAATGCTACTAAAATAACTATTACATCCAACTAATCCAAGTCTATGAAATAGCATAAATGAAGGAAACAAAATAAATAAGAGTCTTCAACTCCGGCGTCTTCAAACGTCGTCATCAAAGTCCTCCTCTAAACCATCAACAACCTGTTCGTCTTCTCTCCCCCAAACACATAAATAAAGATGCATTTGAGGTAAGTACAATGTACATAGTAAGAAGTAGAAGCTACAATTTAATTAAGGTTCGTTATCAATTAATCATCTTAGTGAGACCGACTCAATTTATGGTTCATTCCATGCCCATCGACACGACATGACTATACGTTTCTACTTAACTTATCTTTGTTGCGTCACTACTCAAGGACACCGCGCATGGCGTTCATCAGCCTGAAGATATACTTGCTAACCAACGGTGATTAGCACCGATTAGCTCCGGGGTCTCCCCGGTATGCGTATACGTCCGATGGATTTCCTCCACTACCCTTCAGCCATTTAAGGCCAGCAGTGTTGTCCACCTTTTATGAACGTATCACATCGCCGATATGGATTAGTGTCTAACCGAGAATAGATGATGCTTTATCTTTTACTACACATATGTAGGTATTGATGTGAATTAACTAGCCATTCCTAGTGTTTTCAAGTAGGCTCCCTCACATCTCCTACTCTCGTACTTAGACCGCTAGACACGGACAAGTCCTAGCAAAAACACAGACATTGATGAACTCTAGTTCACCAAAGCACAAGCCCTTTCATGCCCTTCCGACGGATCCGAACTTCAACTCCCTTTAAGAGTACATTCGGTGTTTTAACTTAACGAATCGGAAGTCCAATCGAAGCTTGTTTCCTTTTTAATTAATCTTAATACATCATGTTTAAAAGCTCAATCCAATAAATAACATAACATTGAGGCCTGAACTAAAATGAACCGATTAAAATCAACAAAACAAAGTAAACTGATCAAACGCCCGTCTAGAACCATAAACGCTCGTTTAAACCCTACTGGACGCCCGTCCAACCCTATGGACGTCCGTCTGGGACTGGACGTCCGTCCACTATAACTGGACGCCCGTCCACCTATCAACGCTACAATCCTGTATGTAAAATCACTCCTCAAACGCCCGTCCGCTTAAGGCAAACGCCCGTTTGAGTTTCTAAGCTTTCAGACGCCCGTCCGCTTATGCAGACGCCCGTCCACCTGCGTTTCTCCCAAAACCCTAAAATCTTCAAACTCGATTTCTAATCCGTTTCTAACACAAACAGCAGCAACTATAACACCGAAAAACGCCTAAACGCATATCTAAGCATATCATAGCATCTGGGATCGTTAACCAATCAAAATATACATCTTTCTTGCACCAAGACATCTTAAATCTTGATCTAACTACTCTCTACCATAATTAGATTGTAGGAAGAGCTTATTACTTGTTTAACAGCAAAACCAACAACAAAAGCTCAACAAAACAGCAGCAAAACAGTCTCCTTTCTTGAGAAAAGCTCCAACTTTCTGATACGGAAACGACGTCCTCCTTACGATGATTCCGATGCTTCTCTCGAAACTGAAAACCGTTAAGAATCGACTCAGATATCGATGAAAGTATCTCAGCCTCTTTCTCTCAAGCTCACACGCACAAAGAAAGGGAATATGCGGCTGCCCCTCTTTTATGTGAATAAAGATCTAGGTTATGAGATTAATGTGTATAATAGATCCCTTATATAGTTAATCCCAAATAAATCCCTTTTCCTGTTATAAAATCGAAAAATCTCTTTTATTATATACATAATTACCTTAAAATTATATATATAAATGTCCAATTATTTAAACTCCAAATAAAAGGAACCGAACCCAATATTTCGTTTTCGCAAAAAGACACGTCTGCCCTTTCCCGAAAATCGGAATATTACATATGTAGTTTATTTTAATTACAGGTACGGCGTGACAGAGGGCGCGATGAGGATCACAGCGGTATAAAAATCAAAACGGAGTTCATACGAGGAAATGACGCGTGATTCAAATTCAAGCACTCGGAAAAAAATTACTATCCAACTGTGTCGGGATCCCGACTTTTGTGTTAAATGAAATTGAGGTCCCAGCATTTCTTTCCTTCCTTCCGTTCGCTTCTCTCAAATATTTGGGAAAAAGAATAAAATTAGATGAGAAAAGAAAAAGGAAAAAAAGGGAAACAATCCTATTGGTCAAAGGAAGGGTCCACACCCTATTGGCATTTAATAGAAGCGGACGAAAATCATGGGAAGGGGGAGACTTTTATTTTCTTTTGCTGGGAATTTTTGAGAAGTAAATAGGGGGAGGCGGATATTTTTTTTTATTTTATAAGCCACTTAGGTCAAATTTCAACACACAGTTTTTCATAGCATAATTTTTCTCTTTTCCTGCTGCGACCTTTTCCTCTCCCATGAGATTAGTTTTATTTTATTTTTCTGCAATATTTTCTTAGAACAACAGCTCTTTTATTTTGTGATTGGAACACAATGAAATGACGATTCGAGTGGTGGATTGCTACGTTTTTCATTGGTAATTTTTATTCAATCCTTTAATCATGTTTATTATTAATTTCTTCATGAATTTCTGCACTTTTATTATTAGTATGAGTAGCTAAATTTTCTGATAGCTACATTATGTGATGGATCGCGAAATTGATGCCTAAACGATGATCTTGGGATGAGTAGGGCATAAAAGTTTAATCTTTTGAATGTTTGTGTTCTAAAATTTGATCTTAATGCTTTTAATGGAGTCGCGAACCATTAATTGATTTTACACACAAACTTTATAAATGTATTTTGCGAGTGAGTGTGCGAATTAGAATTTTAGGATTGCCATGCACGAATTAGTCGAGTTTTTTGCAGCATGTTCCTTGGTAAGGTTTTTCTAGCTAAGCCGTGAACTCGGTGGATGCGGAGCGTCTCATTGATTTAGTCATATTAGGTCAATTAAATCCCATAGAGGGGACTGTTGAACCGAGTATAGGGTAACTAGGTTATGGTATTAGCGCCTAGAGACCATTTCAGGAGATTGCACCCACAACACATTCATTAGAAACTATTGGTTGGCTGGTAGGTTAAGGCTCATCCTTAGTGATTCGGTAAAGGTATTAAGAGTAGTGTTCTTGACCATAATTTAGCTATTTCCTTTATCATAATTTTTTAAAGTTAGTATTTTTATCTTTTTCTAGCTATAATTACCTTCACCAATATTTGTGAGCCTAAACTAGATACAAAAGTGGTTGTGGTACTTGACCAATTCCTCGTGGGATACGAACTTGCTCGCCGTTGTAGTACAACCGACCCGGTACTCTGCCGGTTAAAGTTGGTTTACTATAATTTGGCCATCAGTCGGCCGTCTCCTTCCCCGCTCCCACTCAATATTTTGAAAAAGTGGTGGGTTTACTGATTTCGTTTTTGGACTTGATGTATCTTTAAGGAACAATAAATCATGGGCCCGAATGGTGTCTGTTATGTGGGGTAGCCCACCCGACCTGTTCGTTGGAACATATGTGGCCGTCGAACGGATCAGTGCTAGGGGAGCTCCGTTGAGCCATAGTTGCTCGTTGGATAGCTCAGCCTTGCCGAACCCCCGAGCAAACGCCACACGTGGAGGGTAAAGTCGATCAAGCCATGGCTTAGTTGACCACCCAACCATGGTTTGACCATTTTCGAACCATATTCGCCCATAATTGTTCAATCCCTTAACATCAAATTTTCACGTAGACACTACGGAAAAAACGCAATCTCATCGAGGTTTCGGGATTTTTACTCCCAATGCTTTCGCAAGGTGGGATTCACCGAGAATCCATCACCTAACCATGACGATTGACAAAACCCGGAATCCTCGATTTCCCTAATTAGTTTCTAATTAATATCATACAATTAATTAAAACTAATCGCGTGTTGTAGACATGCCTAACTAATTCCTTGAATTAATTTCTACATGTATATGCATATGGAGTGGAATTCATGATATGATGCATGTCATGGCAATTGTCCGGTTCTACACATATATCCTAAGCATGCATACTAGTGCGGAAAATAAACATCAAGACGGACCGTTGGTACCCCCGCATCTAACCTATTTTCTAGGAATAAAATAAATTAAATTACAATCTTCAAATCTTCATCCACATCTTGAAGCGATCTTTACATGAACCACGGGCCACGATCTTCGAAGGAGAGAAGGGGCGGATCCACATTTTTTTTTAATATATAAACATATATATAACTGTCAAAAAAATATTTTCAGCCGTTTTTTCTTTTATTAAAGAAAATATATCCGACCTTACCAAAAAAAAGGATCACCGCCGGCCCC
The DNA here is from genome assembly GCA_036785695.1 of Gentiana straminea. Classification (NCBI taxonomy): domain Eukaryota; kingdom Viridiplantae; phylum Streptophyta; class Magnoliopsida; order Gentianales; family Gentianaceae; genus Gentiana; species Gentiana straminea. Next base: position 1,348,343 of record JAVUPR010000242.1, on the reverse strand, counting down.
CTCTCTCCCTATATTCTTGGGATTCATCATCTTCATCTTCAAGATCTTCATGTCTTGAACCCGGATCGATTACATAAGATTTACAAACTTTGTGGAAATAAAAATTGCATAAAATTTAAATTACAATTCCTATGCTTAATCGATAATAATCGAAAAAAACTACAAGAGATATAACGGTAAACAAATGCCAACCCCAATCCATCTCTTCAACCACAACAACCAATGACACCAAAAATTATACACGCATGAAATAAAAATTTCTACATGCAATTCCACTCTTTTTAAATCGTTTATCTATGAATATAATTCTAAATCGTGGAACCTGGCTCTGATACCACAAGAAGGATGTAGTTTCTTTACGCAGCGGATGGATCACGATTTACATATTACAATACATAAATAAAGGATTCAAATTCCTACAAGGGGGTTTAATATGTCTTACCAACAGCAGGAAGAAGCCAAGATCTTTCAATGTGTTCTCCAAACGGTGGTTGATGGACACCAATTCTTGGTACTAGAACCTCCTTGATATGCTGCCAAGAAAAAACTACATGTTTTTCTTCAACCAGAAACCCAAGACAAGAAACAAGTTTTTCTCTCTATTTTGTGTGTGTATGTCTAAAAAGTCTTCCCCTCATATGTCTTGGAAGAACTCTCTTTATATAGGAGAGTAAATCCTTTGGCCTCCAAGTTTCTAATTAATTAATAAATAATTAAAAAGAAATCACAATAAAAGATAATTCCATTTCGAAAAGATTATGATTAATCAATCAATCAATTACAAATCAATTATCTTTTATTAATTATTTATTTAACTAGTAAATAATTAATCACACAAGAAAATCAATTCTTGCACTTTATGAGATGGGAGGCACCACACCTAGGGTTTTAGGCCCACAGAAAATATGTTTTCTGTGTAATATATTATTTAGCCCAACTAAATAATATATCGCATATCAATTAATTGGCCCAGCCAATTAATTATTACTGAGGCCCAATAACAAGAAAAATACCCGAATTACAGGAGCCACATTGGGAACCATTGACCTATAACCAGTAGCTCCAATAATTAAGTAAAATATTTGTCGAACAGAATATTCATACTTAAATTATTAATTCCGGGATTACGCCACCATAAACCCAAAACTGAACTCTACCAATTATAGATATATACTTACACTCAACCTTATGAGTAAATAAGCGTCCACTGATATAATTACTACGTACCGACTAACCCTCATAGACTATCCATTCTGAGTGGGAAGTCTCTGTGAACCCGACTCAGAATATCTTATCCTTATTTACCATTAACCCCTAGTGATCAATCAGTTCATATATCTGATTAGTAGCTAATTAGTCTCATATGAACTAGGCCCATCGATCATTTTCTTAGGTCTAACAAATAAGGGGACCGTCTCTCTACTTCCTGCAGGAAGGAATGTATTTCATGTCTGTGAAAAATAGAACTACTCACTCATCTGAGAATAGTGCCAACGAGAAGTGACGTGGATCACATATCAAAGTGATCCGTAACTAACACATCAAACACTACCCCGAGACAAGAAACATCCTGTGATCACCACAGGATTAAGGTCAATCCATTTATGTGAAGTATGCAAGAGCTCTGACCTAAACAAGTTAGATCTACGTGCAGCGGATGGATCACGATTTATATATCACAATACATAAATAAAGGATTTAACTACTACAAGGGGTTAAGATTATATTACCAATAGTGGGAAGAGAAGCCTTGATCTTCCAATGTGTTCTCCAAACGGTGGTTGGTGGACACCGATCCTTGGATTTGAAACCTCCTTGATATGCGTTCAAAGAAAAACTCCAAGTTTTTCTTCAACCAAAAACCGAAGACAAGAAACAAATTTTTCTCTCTTTATTCTAGTGTGGGGGGAGAAATTTTGCACACACTTTTGTCTTGGAAGAACTCTCTTTATATAGGAAAGTAAATCCTTGGCCTCCAAGTTTCTAATTAAGTAAAGAAATAATTAAAAAGAAATCACAATAAAGGATAATTCCATTTATAAAAGATTGTGATTAATCAATCAATCAATTACAAATCAATTATCTTTTATTAATTAATTATTTAACAAGTAAATAATCAATCACACAAGAAAATCAATTCTTGCCCTTTTAATAGCTAGGAGGCGCCACACACTAGGGTTTAGGCCCACAGAAAATGTCTTTTCTGTGTATTATATTATTTAGCCCAACTAAATACTATTTTGCATATCAATTAATTAGCCTAGCTAATTAATTATCACTGAGGCCCAAAAACAGGAAAACATCCGAATTACAGGAGCCACATCGGGGACCATGGACCTATAACCGGTAGCTCTCCAATAACTAATTATTCATCGAACAGAATAAGTACATTAATTATTAATTTCGGGATTACGCCACCATAAACCCGAAACTGAACTCTACCGATTATAGATGTATACTTATACTAAACCCATAGAGTGAATAAGAGTCCATTGATATAATCACTACATACGGATTAACCCTCCATAGACTGTGCATTCTGGGTGGGAAGTCTCCGTGAACCCTACTCAGAATATCTTATCCTTATTTACCATTAACCCCTAGTGATCAATTAGTTCATATATCTGACTAGTAGCTAATTAGTCTAACATGAACTGGGCCCATCGATCATTTTCTTAGGGCTAACAAATAAGGGGACTGTCTCTCTACTTCCCGCAGGAAGGAATGGATTCCATGTCTGTGAAAATTAGAACTACTCACTCATCTGGAGATAGTGCCAATGAGAAGTGGCTTGGAACACATATTTAAGTGAACTGTAACTAACACATCAAACAATACCTCGGGACAAGAAGCACCCTATGATCACCTCAGGATTAAGGTTGATCCATATATGATCATCTAATGATTTAATAAGATTCCTCGATTACGGAATTATACCGAAAAATACAGATTAAATCGGTCAAGTCCTATATGAATGCCATCATGTATAAATGCCCCACGTAGGTACCCTCTACCGACAGTCTGGATAAGACTATCACACCCTAAGGTGTTCTGGGCGTGTTAAGGGTGAAATTATGTGGTTTATAAAGATATATTTTACGATGTTTTTCCCTCTATATTGTATAATTTGCATAATAATTGGTCTTTATATTAAAATATTGAGCAAACGATATTTTTGACGGCTTAATCGCAATATCGATATATTTATGTGATTTCATGGTTAAAATATGATTATTTGAATATTATTACAGTTTGCGATGTTTTCCATGTGTTATAGGTATGTTTATTGTGCTCAAATGATGATTTAAAGAGATTGAAATTCGAGCTAAGTGATTGAAGGAAGAGATAATGATCAAGTGGAGTGAAGAAAAAAAGAGATAAATATGAAGAAATCACCTTCAAGTCATGTTGAACGAGCGTCCATACTCCGTCCAGAGTGAACGGGCGTCCTGAGGAGCGATTTTGATACAGAGAGTTTGGACGCCGTCTGAACGGGCGTCTGAAGCAGTCTAGGGTTATCTGGACGGGCGTTTGACTAAGCGGACGAGCGTCCGTCGGCCGACTTAGTGAAACCGACTTCGAAATCTATAAATAAGCGGCTTTTTCTCAACCCTAAGGACAACAATTCGACATCATACAAACCCTAAACCCTAGGGGCGGCTAAGGCTGCGTTTTTACTTCTTTTTCTTTCACTTTTATGCAACTTTAAATTAGATTAGTTTAGAGCGCTTTTTATGTTCTTTTTCTCGCAAAAGCGTGTTGCCGAGGATGCTCAGGAGCTAAAGCTTCAATCAAACGAGAATTGTGAAGCCATCAACTTGGATTGATTTCTGTATTTCGATTATACTGTGAGTTATTTATTTAAGGTTGTTTCTTATTTATGTTTTATCTCGTTTAATTGCGTTGATATCGGAAGATTTGCATGTATGATTATGTTTATGTTTGATGGAAGTCATGATAAGCCTTTAGATCACCGTAGATAAGAATAGTCCTTAGATTTATAATAACGGAAGTTAATAAGTCTAATCACTAGATTGAAACGTAAAAATTGACACCTTCGATCTTAAAACGCGTTAATCTAGCATTGGAAGATACTAGGTTAATAGATGAATTGCCTAAGGAATTAGGGTTCATGTTTAGGTAAGGTGAATCACAACCTAGATAAATACCACATACAATCGAGATAGGAGATCAATACATGTTGATAGGTGGATCAATCCTCGTTTGCCTTTTATAATTTGATTTTAAATCCTTGCAACTTGAGTCTTGCCTTGCTTAGTTAATTCCCTTTTTGCACGTAGTTTAGTTTAGTTAATAAGTTTGTTACCCGTATTTTCCTAGCATTGGATAATCTCCTCTGTCTAGTTTTATTTTCTGCAATCTTTGTTTAGATTAGTCCACTGTTTAGTTTAGTTTTGTGACATAATTAGTTAAAACAAAAGCTAGGATTAACAACTGTCTAGTTCCCCGTAAGATCGACCCGGCATAGCCTCTATACTACGATCCTTGCACTTGAGGTTAACCGGTTTTATTACTTGTTTATTTTGTATTAATAAAATCCGTGACAAGTTTTTGGCGCCGTTTCCGGGGAACCGGACGGTTGTCTAGTTTTTGTTTTTTTTTTGTGTTTTCCTGTTTTTATTTTTAAATTCCTGTTTTTAGTTTATAATCGTTTATGTAATTAGTTAATTAGGATTTTAGTTAGGGTTTAAGATCTTCTTTTATAGTTCTCTTGTGATCAGATTTTTCTATTCGTTTTTCTGCTTCTGAACGGGCGTCTATAACAGTGGACGCCCGTCTGTCCTAAACTTCTGGACTCTGAATCATATTTAGCTTGTCGGCCGAGCGTCCATCTAATTTGGACGTGCGTCCAGTTCTTCAGCTAGTCAGACGAACGTTTGAATTACCAGACGCCCGTCTAGCTCGACTTCTAGGCAGACGCCCGTCCAGTTTTCTGGACGTCCGTCTGCTCCCCTGTCTTAACTATTTCTTTTTCTTTTTCTTTCCTTAGGTTTTTAATTTTTAGTTTAGGCTTTCAATTTCTTAGTTTTTAGGTTTCAACCACTTGTTTTTGGTCCGGTTTATGCAAACTCGGAGTCAAAAGGGACCGTTATTATACACCCCGGACCCCGAGCGAACCGTAGTCCGGCCAAACAGGCGGATTTTCCGTTCGCGGTTCTGCCAGACAGAGCCGAGCGAGATCTTGAAGATCAACTAGCAAGAGAAATCACTGATTTTGTGATAATGGCCGCTACTAATAGACGTACACTGGCAGACTACGCCATGCCAGGCGAAGTCAAAGTCAACCCGGCTATTGTTATTCCAGCCATTACTGCACAAACCTTTGAGTTAAAACCGGGACTTATTCAGATGATGCAGCATGCATCTATTTTTCATGGTTATCAATCAGAGAATCCGCATACCCACTTACATACATTCCTAGAGATATGCGGCACTACACGCATCCAAGGAGTAAGTGAGGATGCTATCAAGCTAAAACTTTTTCCTTTTTCTTTGAAGGGAGAGGCTAAAGAGTGGTACACCTCTCTCCCCTCTGAATCTATCACCTCCTGGGCTGAACTTGAAAGAGAATTTCTAAGTCAATACTTTCCGCCTTCAAAGACAGCCCAGTGTTTGAACGACATTTTCACATTCTATCAGAAAGAGAATGAATCTTTCTTCGAATGTTGGAAGAGATTCAAGTCTCTTCTTAGAAAGTGCCCCCACCATGGCTTGCCACTGGAAAGGCAAGTCAATACATTCTTCAGTGGATTGACCGAGCTTACAAAAGGCATGGTCAATAGCTCTTCTGGTGGGGCATTTCTGAAGAAAACACCGGAAGAGGGATGGGCATTGTTTGAGGACATCGCAAAGTACAACTACGCCCCCTCTTATCAGGCAATTCAAGCTCCTCCTCCTCCCAAGGTTGAGGAAGTCAATTTGCAAATTTTGATCGCCATGCTGCAGAAGCAGATAGCACCATCTCAAATTCCAAACCCGATAAATCAAACTTCTTCTTTTCCACAAAACCCTCAGGTTCTGTACTGTGAAAATTGCTGTCAGACGGGCCATATGAATGGCCAGTGCCAATTTAATCCCCCTGCACCTTATCAAGTGAATGCTGTTCATGATTATGGACAGTACAATCAAGTCACATGTCGAATTGTGACGAGGTGGGGCACACTTCTAAATTCTCGTCCTATGAACGGACGTAATGCGGAAGTGAATGCATTCTATGGCCGTAACAATCAAAGGTTCAATCGCTTCTGGCCGGGCAATTTTCAAAACCAAGGGTTTAATCCATCTTCAAATTTCAATCCTAATTCGAATTTTATTTCGAATCAGAATTTCAATAGAAACCCTGGGTTTAATCAGAACCAAAACTCGAATTTTTCCAATCCTACGCAAAAATTCAATCAGAATTGGCCTTCCAATTCAAACTCTCAATTTCAAAGTCGGCCCAGCCAGCCCTATTCTTCCAATTTCCAAAACTCTCAAAGCTCCTCCCAATCTAACAATCTTGAAGCCAAGTTGGAGGAGCAAAGTAGATCGATGAAGAATCTTGAAAGACAAATTGGGCAACTGGCTGAACAGTTAGCTTCTAGACCCCCGGGCGCCGCCCGCCACCGAGAAGAATCCAAAGGGTGGTCAAGTTGCTCAGGCTGACTTGAACAAAGGCCCATGTACTGACCTCGTGCCAACAATTCAATACGGTAAAGAGGAGGTCAGTGCAATGAATCTGAGAAGCGGTACTCAAGTTAGTGGTCCTTCCTACCAGGGAAACCACTAGCCCCTCCTGCCATTGATAAGGCAGGAGGGGAAGCTGAGCACCTACACTCCCCTCAACTGCAAGAGAAAACTCAGGTGGCTGATCCCCTGAGAGGTGAAGAAGTTGGAAATCCTCAAGTGGCTGATCCCTTGAGGGCTGAAAAAGCAAGTGAAAGTCAGGAGGCTGATCCCCTGACTACACAGAAATCCGAAAAAGCTGTTCGTTGGAAGGATCTGGAAGACAAAGCTATAAGTGCATCCTCAAAGAAAGTCTTTTCTGAGAATCACCTTAAGAAGCTTCCATTTCCACCGAGAAAGAGCAACATCCCCTTGAGTGAGGACAAAAAGTACGGAAAGGTGCTGAACCTTCTGAAGAATACTCAGGTAAATCTTCCACTATCAGATGTCTTGGTTGAGATGCCTAAGTATACAAAATTCATCAAGGATGTGGTGTCTTCGAAAAAGAAGTTAGCAGGCATGGAAAGGCAAATTAGTGAGGATTGCTCCATGATTAATTATGGGGACTTACCAATTAAAAGAGGTGACCCTGGCAAGTTCGTACTTACAGTATTAATGGGAGGTCTGGTCTTCCCTAATTCTTTATGTGATCTAGGTGCCTCTATAAGCCTTATGCCAATGTCTGTGTGCAAACAGCTTGGTTTAGAAAGCCTTCTAGAACCGACTACTATGAGTTTACAATTCGCTGATAGGTCTTCTAAAAAAGCTTCAGGGATCCTGAAAGACGTTTTGGTTCAGATTGATAGATTTACCATTCCAGTCGATTGGTATGTTTTAGATATAGAGAAAGGCGAAAACGTCCCCCTGATTCTTGGAAGACCTTTCTTATCTACAGCTAGAGCCCTCATCGATTGCGATGGTGGGCGTGACTATCCGAGTTGGTGATCAAGAGGTGAGTTACAATGTCTTAAAGTCCATTCAAGTACCCTCTGACCCTCCAACCGGCTTTTCCATCGATTATATGACGGATGATTTTACCGATTATATGGATAAGCAAGTCATGGCTGTAGAAGCGGAATATGAGCGATTGGTTGACAACCTAAATACTCATGGTGTGGTTAATCTAGATCAATTAGCAGCTGATTTTGAGGAAGAATTGTTGGAAGGAGAAGCTTTGGCAGTGGGACCACAGAGTAAACTCAGTGACATTGAGTTGAAAAGTGGAGATTCAAGTCGAGTCTAGAAGACCCCCCTACAGATTTGGTGTTGAAGCCGTTGCCTAAACATCTTAAGTATGTGTTTTTAAGGGAAGGTGACAAGCTTCCATTGATTATCTCTGCCAGGCTTTCTCGTTTAGAGGAAATGAAACATATCAACGTCTTGAAGAAAAATGAGGAAGCTTTTGGTTGGCAGGTTGGAGATATCAGAGGGATATCTCCGGACATCTGTATGCACAAGATCAAGACGAATGAGGGTGCGAAATGCGTTAGACAGCCCCAAAGGAGGCTAAACCCTCATATGCAAGAAGTCGTTAAAAAGGAAATCATCAAACTTCTGGACATGGGAATCATTTATGCCATCGCGGATAGTGAATGGGTTTCCCCGACTCAAGTAGTTCCCAAGAAAGGTGGAATTACAATTGAGAAGAATGAGAAGGGAGAGGAAATCGCATTGAGACTTGTCACTGGTTACAGAGTCTGCATCGATTATCGAAAGCTCAATGAGGTAACCATGAAAGATCACTTTCCCCTTCCATTCATTGATCAGATGCTTGAGCGTCTGGCGGGACATGCATTCTATTGCTTCCTAGATGGATATTCAGGATACTTCCAGATACCCATCGATCCAGCTGACCAAGAAAAGACCACTTTTACCTGCCCTTATGGTACATTCGCCTACAGGCGAATGCCATTTGGTCTCTGCAATGCCTCAGCTACATTTCAGCGTTGTATGCTAGCTATCTTTGACGGGCTTGTAGAGAAGTGTATGGAGATTTTTATGGACGATTTTTCGGTTTTTGGTCAGTCTTTCGATGATTGCCTCGACAATCTTGATCAAGTGTTATCCCGATGTGTGGAAAAGAACTTAGTACTTAATTGGGAGAAATGCCATTTCATGGTAGATGAGGGAATAGTTCTTGGCCACAAGATCTCACCAAAGGTATAGAAGTTGACAGGGCAAAAGTGGAAGCTGTCGAGAAGATGAGTTACCCCAAGAATGTACGTGAAGTTAGAGGTTTTCTTGGACATGTCGGTTTCTACAGAAGATTCATTCAGGACTTCTCCAAGATAGCCAAGCCCCTGTCCACTTTACTAAAGGAAGACGTTGAGTTTAATTTTGATGAGAGCTGCAAGCAAGCATTTGAGGAGCTCAAGGATCGTTTAATATCTGCTCCAATTCTCATATCGCCTGATTGGAACCTACCGTTTGAGCTTATGTGCGACGCATCAAACTATGCTGTTGGTGCTGTTCTAGGACAAAAGATCAAGGTGAAATTCCAACCTATCTACTATGCCAGTCACACATTGAACCCCTCTCAAGTTAACTATACCACTACTGAAAAGGAGCTTTTGGCCGTAGTTTTTGCTATGGACAAGTTTCGTAGTTACTTGTTAGGAGCTCAAGTGATTGTGTGGACCGATCACTCGCTTTGCGTTATCGATGACCAAGAAAGAGGCTAAACCGCGCTTACTACGTTGGATACTGACCCTACAAGAGTTTGATGTCCAAATTAAGGACAAAAAGGGCAGTGAAAACGTAGTGGCTGATCACGTTTCTAGAATGTTAAGTGAGGAAAAGGCTGATCCAGACGATATAGATCTTTACTTTCCTCTATAAAACATTATGTTGATAGACGGTTGTCCTCCTGATGTCCCACGGTATTCTTCCATTGTAAACTACCTTCATGCCCGTTATCTCGATCCAGAGATGTCTTATCAGGAGAAGAAAAAGTTCTTCTCTGATTTGAAATATTTCGTTTGGGATGAACCTTATCTTTTTAAGATCTGTAAAGATGGTTTGCTTAGAAGATGTGTTCCTGAATCTGAGCAACGGGATATTATTGAGCAGTGCCACAGTGGACCCACGGGAGGTCACTTTGGTCCGTGGAAAACCGTTGCTAAGATCTTTCAATCCGGGTTCTATTGGCCTATGATATTTAAAGATACGGAAGCTTTCTGTAAAGCTTGTGATAGGTGCCAAAGAACCGGTACTCTGACAAGGCGTTTTGACATGCCTTTGAAACCCATCCTAGAATGCGAAGTCTTTGATGTGTGGGGTATCGATTTTATGGGACCATTCCCATCATCTTGCGGTAATAAATACATCTTAGTCTGCGTAGACTATGTGTCTAAATGGGTGGAGGCTCAAGCCACTCCTCACAATGATCATAAGACGGTCATGAAATTTCTTAAGAAAAATATCTTTGTGAGGTTTGGATGTCCACGAGCCTTGATCAGTGATGAAGGGACGTATTTCTGCAACCGACCCCTAGAGAAAGTCCTTGAAAAGTATGGTGTTCGTCATAAAACTGGCACACCATATCATCCGATGACTAGTGGTCAGGTTGAAAGGAGCAACCAAAGCATCAAGAAAATCCTGGAGAAGACGGTAAACAGTCATAGAAAGGACTGGAGTTTGAAATTGGATGATGTTCTTTGGGGCTTACGAACTGCCTATAAAACTCCTATGGGTACATCTCCATATCAAATGGTCTACGGGAAACCATGTCATCTGCCTGTCGAGTTAGAGCATAGAGCTTATTGGGCTACAAAGTTTCTGAACTTTGATTCCCAATCTTGTGGAAAACATCGACTACAGCAGTTACATGAGCTAGACGAATTCAGACTCCAGGCTTACGAAAGTACCAGGATTAGTAAGGATAAGATGAAGCTACTCCACGATGCTAAGATTAAGAAGAGAGAATTCCAGGTCGGCGAACAAGTTCTTCTATACAACTCTAGGTTGCATTTGTTCCCTGGAAAATTGAGGACACATTGGTCCGGCCCCTTCGAGATTCTCCAAATCATTCCTGGAGGCGTTCTAGAACTTCGTGGTTATAGTGGCGACCCGTTTCGAGTGAATGGCCAAAGGTGCAAGCACTATATTGGTGAACCTAAAGAGAGACCTTTGAATGTCCGTTGCCTCGACATCCTCGGGTGTGGTGCTACGGAAGTCGAAGAATTCGACGAATCTTCACTCAACCTGTTTTCAGAGGATGGCTGTAGTGGTCCTTCTGAAGAAGTTCTAGCTGGTAGTTGGGATATGGAAGAATTGGAGAGAGAGCGTCAATTGAAGCGTCATCAGAGGGCTCAGAGAATGAAGAGATCACCCATGGGGAAGTTCAAGCGTATATGGAAAGCCATTAAATATTTCACCCCATGTGTGAGATGCGATTCTGCAGCCACACTACTGATCAGAGCTTACACGAGGTAGTGGGCCGCGCGAAAAGTCAAATGGCCTGATCCAGGCTGAGTTTTAAACGTTGTCGAGCTAACGACATTAACCAAAAGCGCTACTAGGAGGCATCCTAGATATCCCGTATCATATTAGTTAAATTCTGTTTATGCTGTTAGTTATTTTTATTTAAGTTTTATTCTGTTTTGGTATACTTTTATTCGATCTGGTTGTATTTTGACTATTGCTCCCTTTCCGCACTGTTCATGATTCTTGTACTTTCTAGTTTTTACGCTACTGTTGTTTATCATAGGCGTATCTTTTGGATGATCAAGTAAGCCGTAAGGCACCCTGCACTCTGTTTCTTTGACTGGTGTTGACATATTTATCGATTATTTTTTTTATTCCGTTTTGATTTATGTCTCTACTGCCATATTATACCCCGTTTTCCCCCGAGTTTTCTGTTTCTCGAGTTTTGCAGCGGTAGTTTTTGTCGAGATCCGATTGGGTTACTTTTGGGACATTTTTCCACGCTTTTTGCGAGCGTTGGCATTTTCATGCTCCAGCCTGACCAACGGCTCGGTTTTCTACGCAAATTCAGCTAAGTTCTTATCTTTTTTACTTTCTGCACAACATGAGGACATGTTGAATTTTTAAGTGTGGGGGAGGGGATAGTTCGATTTGTTCGATTTGTACCTATGCGTATAAGTTTGTTTAATACGTTAGAATGTTTTTATTATGCAAAATGAGCGCAATTTTTCAAAATTTTCCGACACTTTTGTCTTTGTTTGGTCCCGAGTAGGCAATTCAATTTGAAGTTCGTTGTTTTCATAGTCATCTATGCGATATTTCATGTACTTGATAAGTTAGTTGTTTCACCTGACACTATTTTTCACGAGCCATAGTGAATGACGAGCTAACTTATAAAGTTATACCCCGTTTTGGATTAGTGATTTTTGATTTTCTTATAAGTCATGTGCTTAGTGCTACGTATATATCTCGCGAATTATGATAGTTTGTATTCAGTTCCGAAGTATGATATACTGTGAATATCTAGAAGTTTGAATGTGATAAGTACACGTAACTATTGTCCAAAGTGAAAAAGTTGAATTAATGAATGAAATGGGTGTGTCGAAAGCTAGTCGATGATTTGAGTGAGGTAGGGTGTACCACGTATGTCCTATACCACCATGATGACTAAAAGCTCACGACAGTTAGGAAGAGCTGCCTTATGATTGGAGTAAGGTAGGGGATTATCTCGAAATGTCCTATTCTACTATGAGGGCAATGGCTTATCCTAATGTGTGTTTAAAGTGAATAAGTTAAATCGACTAAGATATCGTTACGAAATTGAATATAAGGCTTAGTTTTCGTTAATCTTATCCCCAGTATAAGCTGAAAGATATGATGTAGGGATTATCCTCTGAGTATTTCAGAAAGGCCCTAGATTCATTCGATCATCTTTTTTCGGGATATGTCACGTTTGTAGGGTACATCTTATGAGTGTCATTTATTGCTATTCTACGAGGGGGTATTAGCTAGTTTTACTTTGAGTTTCTCAAGTTTGGATTTAGTGGAAGTTTTCTATGGCTATGCACACACATAATGGTGAACGCCTAAGTTATTATCTATATGTTATATCTGTTTAGATGCCTGCTTTCCTTTCTCGAGCCTAATTTTTCGTTTTGTTTGGCTCGGGACGAGCAAAAGCTAAGTGTGGGGGAGTTGTTAAGGGTGAAATTATGTGGTTTATAAGGATATATTTTACGATGTTTTTCCCTCTATATTGTATAATTTGAATAATAATTGGTCTTTATATTAAAATATTGAGCAAACGATATTTTTGACGGCTTAATCGCAATATCGATATATTTATGTGATTTCATGGTTAAAATATGATTATTTGAATATTATTACAGTTTGCGATGTTTTCCATGTGTTATAGGTATGTTTATTGTGCTCAAATGATGATTTAAAGAGATTGAAATTCGAGCTAAGTGATTGAAGGAAGAGATAATGATCAAGTGGAGTGAAGAAAAAAAGAGATAAATATGAAGAAATCACCTTCAAGTCATGTTGAACGAGCGTCCATACTCCGTCCAGAGTGAACGGGCGTTTGATGAAGCAGACGGGCGTCCTGAGGAGCGATTTTGATACAGAGAGTTTGGACGCCGTCTGAACGGGCGTCTGAAGCAGTCTAGGGTTATCTGGACGGGCGTTTGATTAAGCGGACGAGCGTCCGTCGGCCGACTTCGAAATCTATAAATAAGCGGCTGTTTCTCAACCCTAAGGACAACAATTCGACATCATACAAACCCTAAACCCTAGGCGCGGCTAAGGCTGCGTTTTTACTTCTTTTTCTTTCACTTTTATGCAACTTTAAATTAGATTAGTTTAGAGCAGTTTTTATGTTCTTTTTCTGCAAAACTGTGTTGCTGAGGATGCTCAGGAGCTAAAGCTTCAATCAAACGAGAATTGTGAAGCCATCAACTTGGATTGATTTCTGTATTTCGATTATACTGTGAGTTATTTATTTAAGGTTGTTTCTTATTTATGTTTTATCTCGTTTAATTGCGTTGATATCGGAAGATTTGCATGTATGATTATGTTTATGTTTGATGGAAGTCATGATAAGCCTTTAGATCACCGTAGATAAGAATAGTCATTAGATTTATAATAACGGAAGTTAATAAGTCTAATCACTAGATTTAAACGTAAAAGTTGACACCTTCGATCTTAAAACGCGTTAATCTAGCATTGGAAGATACTAGGTTAATAGATGAATTGCCTAAGGAATTAGGGTTCATGTTTAGGTAAGGTGAATCACAACCTAGATAAATACCACATATAATCGAGATAGGAGATCAATACATGTTGATAGGTGGATCAATCCTCGTTTGCCTTTTATAATTTGATTTTAAATCCTTGCAACTTGAGTCTTGCCTTGCTTAGTTAATTCCCTTTTTGCACGTAGTTTAGTTTAGTTAATAAGTCTGTTACCCGTATTTTCCTAGCATTGGATAATCTCCTCTGTCTAGTTTTATTTTCTGCAATCTTTGTTTAGATTAGTCCACTGTTTAGTTTAGTTTTGTGACATAATTAGTTAAAAGAAAAGCTAGGATTAACAACTGTCTAGTTCCCCGTAAGATCGACCCGGCATAGCCTCTATACTACGATCCTTGCACTTGAGGTTAACCGGTTTTATTACTTGTTTATTTTGTATTAATAAAATCCGTGACAGGGTGCATTATTGGTGTTTTAATCAAGAGGCCTTAAACTCTGATTAAGTTCACCACGGACTAACAGTTTAAGCATATCTCCACTAACTCAATCCTCACGTGTAATCCATACGCTGAGTTAAGTGGTTACATATAGATATACTTAGTGTTTGCAGCAGTGTATTACTTTACAAGCACAAAGAAAGTAACTAAGGTGAGATAAATTCTGTCATCCAAGATAAAAAACAATTACACAAATTGTCTTTCGGGCACTACACCTAACAATCTCCCACTTGCACGAAATGACAAGCAACGATTGTTTTTAGAGCACACCCTTTCTCATCTTATTCACAACACTCTCCCACTTGCTCTAAAAGCATATGAGACATATCCATCAATTTCGTACCCTCCAAGCACTCAACTTGGTACACTAATTAGTTAGGTTGTCGACTCGAGACGATCTTTAGGATTGAAACGTTGCCGGTCCTTCCAATCAGGCGGTACTCTCTCTCAATATGCTTTTGACTTCTTGTGACTGAGAAGATCCTTCTAAGCTATCTCTTCACTGTTTTCACAATGAAGTGATATCGGCTTATCAGACCTAGAATTACTCCCAGACCAAAAAGAAAATTCTAAGCACTATGAGTAAACATGAGCCCGAGATCAACTTAATGATCATCCTTAATCTGACTACAAGTCAGAATCAGTGTAGTCGACCATATTCAAGTTTGCACCTGAATATACAAGCATATGATTCTTCTTTCTCTAAAGATACTTGTGGACGTACTAAACCGCTACTTATTGCAAGAATCCAATATTCGATTGCAATCGACTCGTGTTAAGCAGACTTGCCCTTACCCCAGAGAGACTCTATCCCATTTTCTCTTTATCCGAAGATTTGGAGAATCATTCCTGAGAGGTAGGGTAGGACCACTCTCGATGAATGATGCAACCGTATATGCATAATCATCTTATACAATAAGATAGGTGGGATAGCCAATGACTCATTCTCGTGAATTTGACCGAATCAGATTCTTAGAATATAGTCCAATTCTCTCATCCAGAGAATCTTGGCGTGTCAGTTTCCGACTTCAGATAGCACACACATGTTGTTTCCAACCGTTTTAGTGTTATCATTTATGAACACCAATACCACTACTTTGCCAATATTGATATCCAGTCTACGAAAGACTTATCAATATTCTGGTCAAGTCCACATATTTTAAAACATGTGACTTTAAATGACCGAGAGGTTCTCTTAAATCCACAAAGGATATAAGCCCCGGCAGTCATTTTGCCGTTTGTTCTAACCAAGACCCTTATGTTCCGACTGAACTCAGAATCCTTTTTTGGCAAGAAAGTCTCAGGGTATCACCCCTATTTTCCGCTTTCTAACGAAATCTTGCAAGAATGAGTGGCGAGAGAGTTCAAGGTCTGGTTAACTCTCTACTTTTCAGGGAATCACCCCTCTTCCACTCAAATTTGTGCTGATAGTTTAAACTTTCCTATTCATTCGACTCTTTTCCGCTTAGATCCAATTGCTCCCACTGGGCCTGAGACACTCAGGTGGTTCTACGAGAGGCTGAACAGAATAGGAGTATCAAAACTCCATTCATAGGGTTAAGGTTTTCAAACCAACCTCTATGATCAGAATCCTATACAGCCCACTAAGAGCCATAGGTTATCAATCACCCCGGCAGACTATAAAGTCCTCAAAACCACAATACCGCAATGGGTCAACGGTTAAACCATACTCCCGCTGTGTTTTGGGTGGATTGACATTCTGATCTAGTAGTATTTATCGATCAGTGTAATCACCAACAACCGATGTTTGACGTGGTCTGATTAAATCAGATAGTAACTACCTTTGGGTAACCGTACTCCAAGGTTTAAGGCTGTTACTTATAGATTCTATCAGAAGCCTTGTGACAGTTCAACCGTCACTTTCTGATCTCAAGAATCTTATAATCATCCTTCACTCGTCACATTAAGATATTTCACGAACAGTTAAAATCTAAACGTATGCGCAAAATCTCCCGTCCTACCTTCAAGCATTAAATGCTAAATGCCTGCATTTACGGAAGTTGTGTGAACCGAATTCACTCCTTATCCATAAATTCACTAGCTTCTTCTAGGTAGACTTCTCGGTTTACATTATAATGTTAACCGTTATTTTGCAACCAATTATCTTAATCGAGTTCAGCAGTGTATTGTAGCACATCAATGACTATATAGGGCAAGTCTATGGTTTCTTCCTCGGTGAGAAACACTCCACTAGGAGGCAGGCAGAGCATCAGTCCCAAGACTATGTGATAGCCTATTTCT
Organism: Gentiana straminea; assembly: GCA_036785695.1. Taxonomy (NCBI): domain Eukaryota; kingdom Viridiplantae; phylum Streptophyta; class Magnoliopsida; order Gentianales; family Gentianaceae; genus Gentiana; species Gentiana straminea. Next base: position 1,331,679 of record JAVUPR010000242.1, on the reverse strand, counting down.
GATCATGGAATACTCTATTCTCTGCTAAAATCAGAGACTCCTCCTCGTATTCTTTCGATAAACTAAATCGTGTTTCGAGTAGTTCTCAGACAAAATGTCACCATTTCAGTTTCTCCATTGACTTGTTTGGAGAATCATTCCTGAGAGGTATTTGTCATGCTGGGTGTGCTCACTTGACAGATCAGTCATTGACATCAACAATCTTAAATTGACTAACTGAAACTGAAGAATTGACGGAACCCAGATTTTGTAAAACTGAAATCAGCTTCAGTTTTACTCAGTCAAACAAGTCAATGGAGAAATGGATAAAACCGACAACAGTTATACCTTATTTAATTACCGCCGTTTTTCTGTCAGAATTTGTAGCGTGTATACCCCCATTATGTCAGATAGTACACATCGGTTACACAAACCATGATGGAATTTTAAAAGATTGACAATTCTATCAGAAGATCGTGGATTTTTTCAACTACCCACCCCTTTATATACAACCATTCTTTCACTCTCTGTTTATCAAAAGGAAAAATCAAACTTTCTCATCCTTAAATCAGCCAGAAATTTTTCTTAAATTGGCCGCTTCAAAGAAAAATCAAGAAGAACGGTTAATCACTGCACCCGATACTTTCACACTTCAAGAATTCAAAGAAATGTGTGGTAATACCCTTCTCTCCAGTCATATATCTGAAAATATTGGAAGATTACCGTGTTTACGAAATCTTTTGGAAGCAAAAATGAAACAACATGGACTTGGAAGGTCTATTGCAATTTTGCGAGAATATGAAGATGCTAAAGAACTCTCTACTTACAAGAGTTCGTGGACAGAAGATTTTTGTCAATGATGATATCATCAGACAGCTTTTTGGCTTCAAAGATCCTCTGGTGAAATCTATTGATCTAGGTTACTTACCACTTCAACACAGTGCTTTTCTTAGACAAAGTTCATCTTCAAAGGAACCAGCAGCAGTCGATACACACATTCAGTATCTCAAAACTGAATTTGCTCTTCTCAGCAGATGGATCAGCAGACATGCCATCGGACAGCACAAGGGCTAAGTAAGTTAACTGAAGATGGTATCTACCTAATGAATGCCATCTGGGATGGATTTGAGTTTACTTGGGTTGGATATATCTTCAATCAGATCAAGCAGCAACACTTGGCTGAACTAGCGAGTGTCAACATAGCCCAAGCTGAAGGAAGACAAACTGATGGAAGATTTCGACTGAAGAAATCACTTAGCTTAGTGATCCAATATTACTTGGAAAGAATCAGTTGTGGGAATAAGAATGCACAGGCTGCTACTACAAAAGCTGCAGCTGTTGCAAGTTCAACAAAAGGAACTTCCCAACCTGAAACTAAAAGGCAAACTGTGTCCTAGAAAATTGCTCAGCAAAAAAGAACTAAAAGGAAAGCTGAGACACAAGGAGAAAAATCAGTTGTACGTTGTTTATACCCAGGCACTTCAAGTCAGTTAGCATCAACTGAGGGGGAACAACCACTGACAACTGATAGCAGCAAACTGAAAGCTTTAGTTCCTGGAATTGTTTCTCAACTTCAACAGAAAATATCTGAGAAAGAAGATACCATTATGAATATTGAGCAACAGGAACAAAAATCTCAGCAACCAAAGGAGTATCTCTTTGATGCTAAGAGGATCATCAAACTGATTAAGATGAAGCTCAAAATAGAAGATTCTCGAGAAGCTACTCTACCTAATGAATAAAAACTACAGTTGGAGAAACTGGAAAAACCAAGTCTATACGCATTATTTCCTATGGAAGAATTTCACAACAACTGCTTTAACAGATTTCAAGAGATAGCCAAGAGAACTGAATCATGCACATCATCCACACCGAAGGAAATTTCAAAGAAGAAAGATGATGTTATAGGATGATGATTCACAGAAAGAAGTTCAAAAGAGTACAGATTTGCAGTCAAGCACTCAGCTTGAACAACCAACGCAAACTGATACTAAGGAAGAAGGATTTCCAGTTGAAACTCAGACATCTGACAACAAAGAAAATGAGATAGAGATGACGTTAATCATCAACTAATGTTAATTGAAGATACCAATTAGTCTCGAATCCAAAAAACAGAGGATGAAGACCCATCTGAGAAGCTTACTACAGAAGAATAGATAGCAAGGTATAAGAAGGCTTGAAGATTATGCTCAACCAAAAGGATGATATAAGTGGTCTTCTATCACATGTTTCCAGTTATTTGGATTACAGGAAGAAAAATGATGTGTCAACTCACTCTAAGTTGGATATTATCAAGAAATCCACATCAGATTCAGTTTCGGAGATTCTCAGTCTGAGAGAAAAACTTGAACAAGAAACTTTGGTAGATCGAAAAACTCATGCTCAAGATGAATGGCACCTCAACCAACGGATTTATGTGCTAGAAACTCAACTCATAGATGTCCTCACCTCTTAGAAAGAAATGTCAACAAATCAGAAGGCAACACATCAACTAATCAATAAGTTGTATGATGCCAAAAAGGGGAAGTGGAGGAAGAAAAGTTGTAGTTATGTGAAGAAAAACTAAAGCTTGAAACTGAGTTGACAGAACTGAAGAAAGCAAAATCAGCTACAGAATCCAACATCAGTCAAGTTGAAGAACTAACTGATGAGTAGCTCATACTCAAATACAGTCAACCTGGTGATAGAAGAGCTACTGTCACTGAACATCTTTGGATGAAGTTTGTTGATGACTACAGTCATGTCAAATCCAAGTTCAGATACAAGAATTATGAAGAATCACTAAACTACTTTTTCTGTGATCTTTATAGTAAACAAAAAATGGCAAACTACAAAAAGATCAAAAGGATTGAAGAAAAACAGCAAAATCAGAGACAAAATTGAATAGATGAAAACATATGCCAATGAGTTTGAAACTTATTACAACGATGAAAATCATTTGCCAAAGTTAGCTATGTGGAGAAAATGGAAGGTAACAAGCCAAGTGGACTACCTCAAGACTTTTAGTAATGAAGATACAAAGATTGAAGGAGAATATCGCCTTTATGACAAAAGAATGAAATATGTCTTAGCTAAACAGAAAGTTTTTTTTTTCCAGTTTATGTAAATTGTGTAACTCGATCCAGTTTTTGCAAAATCTTAATGAAATCCAGTTTCCAGTTTATTTTGTATTGTTTAAATCTTTAAGCTTTTATTTTAAGGAGAGTTTTGGCATCATCAAAAAGGGGGAAATTGTTGGGAATACAATTTTGTTTCGATGATGATTCATCTTATTCAAGAACATGTTTGTTTACACCATATTGATGAAGTGCTGAAACTAGCTATTAAACTGAAAGGCTAAAAGATGTCTAGAACTGAATGCATAAGTTTTACTAGAGTCTGATAATTGTATTGGTTATATCAGACAAACACTGTATTAGATAGAAGTGTCGTAAAACAGAAAACTAGAAATTATCTAAGAAACTGGAAAGACAAGTTATCTGAAACTGACTCAGACTACACCAAGAACTGGCGTTAACTCAGAACTGAAGAAAGTAAGTCCGCTGAGGGACACATACTCAGTTGACTTATTTAGGAGATAGAAGAACTGAGGGTTCAAATTTAGTTATTGAAGATCGATGAACTAAGGGTTCAAACTCAGTTTATGAAGACCAAGTCAAGACTATAAAGTTAGACTTCAGGCAAGTTTGTGGTGACCTGAGCTGACTTTATGGATCTTGTATGAAGATCTACGAATCATAAGGACAATGAACTCTTAGATTATATTTGCTTATGGTGTACTCTGATTAAGTCAATTATAATCAGATGAAGAATTGGAGTACTGATATTTGAAGAAGAGTAAAATCTCAGTTAATGCTCCAAGTCAGTCAAGAAACTGACAACTGACGAACTCAGTATAAAACTGATCAGGAAACTCAGTTTTATAATTCAGTCATCCAACGAACTGATTGTACAGTCGAACGTTTTAAAGGAAGCAAATCTATTGGATGAAAAAACAGACATGTCAGAACGGTCATAAAATATAGCCGTTACAAGATAGACGTTGATGCAATTCAAATTCAAGCGAAATGAACGTTGGGCCTCACACTATAAATAAAGGACTTTGCACCAAGGATCAATACCAAGAATTAATATGATTACAAGCATTTTTGTGCAAGTGTGTTGTTCATTCGATTTATCGTCTATATCTGCGCTAACAAGATCAATCAAGAATTTCTTCAAGTGTTCAAGCTACACTGAATTTATTTAGAATCTGACACTTTGAAGAACCACAAACAAGAATCAATTTATTGATTCTCAACCCAACTTTGAGTCTTAATCAAAGGTTCAGACTGTGAAGCAATCCGGTGAAGTATTTGCCAAGGACGGTTGTATCAGCAGTCGGGTAGACTGTGTTTGTGGAGGTAGCTGCTGAAGAGGCATACGTAACCCTTCAAGGACCAATGGCTCAAGCATTTGAAGCAGCAATCCAACCTGTTCTTTGACTGTTTAGATAGTGAAGTTAGGATTAGCCAAGGACTATTGTTTAGGACTTTTTGTAACAGCTCACCTCAAAAAGTTCTAGTAGAATTTTCCTCCTACACCACAGGGGAAGAGATGACTGATAGGATTACACCACCTGGAACCTCTATAACTCTTGTTTTATTTACTTTAAGCACTTACATTCTTTTACAGCATTTAATTCTGTTCATACAGCATACTGAAGAACTGATTTTTACACTGAATCACAGCTCACAAACTGACATTCATCATAATTCAGTTTAGCACACTCAACATTCACAGAGATTAACAAGATCAAGATAAAGGCTAAAAATTATATCCGATGCTGGTTGACTCAATTTTTTTTAAGTCAATTTTGACTTAGACTCAGTCAGCTTAACTCCGCACAAGTTTTTAACTGAACTTAATTCGCCTAAAATCTAGTTTTTAGTGGCATGTTTATTAACCCCCACCCCCCCTCTAAACTTGTGTCAGCCTTTTCAAGGGACCAACACAAAGAAAATACGAAAACAACTCCCCTTAATCTTTCACTTGTGGCTGTTTTCAGTAAATTTTGAACAAACTCAGGTTCAGCCTTTTCAACCTGATCTGAGGCCTTATCTAGAGTACTATTTCTTTCCCATTTGCCCAGTTTGTTCCAATAGTGTACAAGAACCTTTTGCATGTTAAGAAATGTCTCTAAGGCTTGTTCCCTTTATACTCCTTCTTGAGTAGGTAGTTCTTTTAAAACATTATACAGTTGTGAGTCTAGAGCGAGTCTTTTCTCAGTTGGTTCGAGAACTTTGCAATCAGTTCCATTTCTTCACAAGTAAACTCACCTCTAGCTTTCTTCAATTCAGTCAGTTTCTCATCAATGTATCCAAGAACTTGAGGCATATCAATTGCATTGACATTTAGCATGTCCAAACTTTCCCCCTTATTGACATCATCTTTGTTGATCAAACTCCTGATGTAAAAATTTAGATGCTGTTGATTTGATGCCAATATTGTTTGTACAACAACTGATTCTTTCATTGCATTCTCCAGTAAAATCAGTCTATCAATCACATTATGGAGAATGCCTTCCAATCTTCCTTGAGTCTCTGGTTTTCTTGCGTCAAATTCAATGGTTGTTTTCATGATGGCGAATAGAGTATCATGATAGTCATTCTTGAAACTGTTCAGTTTCTTTTCCATGTTGTCTCTTTCACTTCTGCTTTCCTCCATTGACTTCAACACTTTTCCAAATACACTAAGATCATCTTTTTGAATCCTCACAAGCTCATTGAAGTAGAATCTTATGGTGTCCGCTTGTATAGGCACTTCACTCTCAGTTTTCTTATCTTCAGTTTTACCTTTGTCAGCTCCAGGTCCTTTGACAGCTTCAACATGTTTCACTTTATCTTTGAAGTCTTTAGTCTTCTTTCTTTAATCTTCTGAAACAACTTCCCTTGCGACGTTTTCTTCTTCAATCAGATTAGCCTTAGCTTGGTCAGCCTCAACTTTTGCTAATTCTAGAATACTTTTGTCAGTCGGAGATTGATATCCATCCTTTTCTTGGTCTTCCGACTGATTATCTGAGTCGGTTTCTATTTCTTCACTTCCATAAGAACTTTCTTTTGATAGATCTTCTTCATTATCATCTTTCTTTGTTTCTTTTTCTTGCAAAGATGTGAGAATCCCTTTCTGTAAATCAGTGTCTCCCTCAGAGTCATCATCATTATCATTGTCATATTTCTTAGCTTCGAGTCTCCTTTTTTGGCATATCTCTCCCAATATATGTTTCTTATGAGTGAGTATCCGGTACTCAGAAATTCTTAAGATCTAAAAAGTTGGGATAGAAGAGTGATGTCGAATAGCTCAAAAACCCATTTTTCAGTTCTTTCCATTTCCGCAAGTTGACCTCTTTGATTTAGAATATAGCTGAACTTCAAATATTGATAATCATCAAGTCTTCTGCAGTCAGCTTCAATCAATTTTCCAATGTTAACGCTTGGATCCTCATCTTCAGTAACTGGTTCCAAATTTGATTGAGCTAGATTCTCAACTTGTCCTAACACATTCTCAGCGGCAGATTTTTCAGCTTCAGTTTTGCTGGATTCCCCCTCAACAAAAACTAGGATGAATGACGATTCAGCAGCAACTTCTGGAACTAAGGCAGCTTGTTCAGTTTTCAGTTTTTATACAGTGAAGGCGATAGGTGCAACTTCAGTTGTTGGTTCAGCTTCAGCTGCAAGTTCAACAACTTGTACAAAATCCTTCTTTGATTCAGTTTCCTGAGGCTCAGCAGCAACAGGTTCATTGATTTTTACAGTTCCCATTTCGGTAACTGGATCTTTCTCTTTTGATATCATCAACTTCCTTTTCAGCTTCTCTTTCATTAACAAGCTCATCCAAAGTGATGACTTGTTATGGTCTAGATTCAACTTCAATAGCTTCTCTTTCTTGGACTGAGAAGCTTCCAGTTCCTTGATAGATTCTTCATACTCGATTCTGGATGCTGATATTTGTGGTGTTGATCTCGATAAAGATATCTGATTGAGCATTGCAATTACACCAGGTCCAACCAGTTCCTCATCACTATCAGTTTCTTCCTTATAAACTTCTTCTCTCAGGGTTTGTTCCCACTGAGTGTTAGTTTCTGGTAGTGACGGAACAACTTCTTGAAATTCCCTTGCTGAGTCTTGAACGACTTGTTTGGCAGGAGTTGTTAGTAATATCATCCGTAGCGGAAGCGATTTTAAGGATCTAGATCTATAAAATACACGTAATAAAATAACTAGATCTACATCTACAAGGGGGTTGTAGAACATACCTCTTGGATCTCAAAATCAAAGTTGAAGAACTGCAATAGAAAGAACGAACAAGGTGTGAAGAGCACCACGATCTTCCGTACGTGTGATCCAAGCAACTCCCGGTGGAAGGAAATCCTCGTCTCGAATCCTTCCGATATGCTACCCGGAAAAATCTCCAAGATTTTTCCCCTTAAACCCCTTGGCCGAATTTTATTCCTTCCCTCTCTAAGAGGTGAAGTCGAAAATTTACAATGTGTATAAGGCTTGGGAGAACTCTCTTTATATAGGAGAGTAAAACTTAGCCTCCAAGGATTAAATAATTAAGTGATAATTATTACATTAATCCTTTTTCCAAATAAAAGATAAATAAAATAATTATCCCAAACAAATTAGGATAAATCATATTATTATCTAATATTTCATGAATTATCATTTAACAAATAAAAGATAAATCACATGTCAAATAATTATCCAAGAAAACTAATTTCCCAATAATTAAATAATAACACAAAAATGCGCCATATGCAAACCCCAAAAAAAGGTTACACGCATTTTACTACATTTGACCAATTTGGTCAAAAAGTCAACACACCAATTCGGGCCGAGTCCACGAAAAATGTCTTTTCCGTGTATTTAATTATTTAGTCCAACTAAACAATTAATTTATATATCGTTTTAATAAAGTCCAACAAGAACTAAATTAATATTATTAGGATTCGACGTCCGAGAATAGCTATGCTATATTAGGAGGCACGTCGGGGACCATGGACTAATAATTAGCGGCTCCGATAAATCAAATAAATAATTATCTTACGAACAGAATAATTATATTTGATAAATCAATCACAGGAATATGCCACCATAATCCTGTGACTGCACTCCTCCGATTATGAGATTATATTTATCTCCTCACGAGAATAATAATAAGCGTCCATTGATATAATCATTACATATGGATTAATCCTCCATAGACTGTTCATTCTAAATCGGGAAGTTACCGTTAACCCTTTCCAGAATCTCTTATCCTTATTTACCATTAACCCCCTAGTGATCAATTAATTCATACACCCCACTGGTAGCTAATCAGTGTAATATGAACTCCATGGATCGATCAGTTTCTAGGATTAACAAACAAGGGAACTGTCTATCTACTTCCGAAATGGAAGGAATGGATTCCGTATCCGTGATAACACCAGACTACCACTCAATCCAAGTACAATGCCAAGATGGGGTAATTCGGACCACGGACTCGGTGTAATCCTTAACCGTCAAGTCAAACTTCATACCGATTCAAGCGATTGACCGTGATCACCTCGGGATTAAGATATATCCATAAATATGATCATCCATTGATTCGATAAGACTTCTCGATTACGGAATTATATCGTGAACTCTAATCAAATCGGTCCAGCCCTATATGATATATCTATCATATATAAATGCCCCATTAGGTTCTCTTAACCGAAAGTCCGGATAAGACAATCACACCAATTGTGTTCTGGGCGCGTTAATAGTACGTTAAAGGAGAGACCCGATACTCTCGATTAACTTCACTACGGGCTAATTGTATTTTAAGTACATCTTCACTAACTCAATCCTCCCGTGTATATACCATACACTGAGTTAAGTGATTACATAAACGATATACTTTAGGGTTTTCTGTAGTGTAAATACTATTGTCACATCGGTGATTATGAGAATAATAAATATGAATAATAATGTCAATTCATTTATTAAATAAAAACAATTACAAAAATTGTCTTTCGGGCATCACACCTAACAGGAGTATCCTCACTTCTGGATTTCTTTGCTGGGTTTCAGAAACTGAGGTAGCTGATTTTGCTGGTGAAGCTTCCAAAACTCTTTCAGCCACTTCTTCAACTTTTGCTTTGCCTAAAGCTTCCAGCTTCCTCTTTTTCTTCCTTAATCTTTCAAGATGTTCCTGTGCCTCGGCTGTGGTTTCAACTTTCTTAAAAGACCTTTTTCTCTTCTTCTTAGGTTCAATTTCAGAACCTTCAGTTTTCCTTTTCTTGGATTTTTCTTCTTTGGCTACAATCTTGCCATCAACAATTGCAGTTTCTTTTCTCATTGCGATACCAAAATGATCGATGATTCTTTGATCTAGGACGGCAAGAGTCTTCTTTAGGTGGAATCTTCCTTTCTTCTCTGTGTTTTTCTTCTTGGGCACACCAGAAGATTGTTCTACCAGCTGATCAAAAATATATCTCTTCCAATTGAAATCTTCTCCGAACCAAATTACATAAAGCAGGTGTAACATTGTGCCAAAGAGATTACTGAAGTTGCATGTGTTCTCAATTAAGCAATTTGCTAGCATGTTGGTCAAGAAGTTGAATTCTGGTTTGAGTAGCCCTGTTGATCCAGAAAATGATACATTTGATTTTCCAGAGATTGCAATATCTTTCCAAAGTTTCTCTCTCTATTCTTTTGATATTTTGAGAACATAAGTGTGTCCCGATTTCTCATAACCAAATATATCCGCAATTAGGTTCTCTGTAACTTTAATCTCCTTTCCATTGACTCGAGTGATATAAGTGATTACATCATCCTCTATGGTTTTGATTCCGAACTCATAGAAATCACCAATGTCGTCCAGACATACGTTCTTCAAATTGATGTTGAACACTTGCTCCAATCCTTTGATTTTTCTGATTTTTCTCCGCAATTTCTTTGGCTAATATTTGATCTATGTAACTTGCAACATATTGATCGAGTGAGATGATCATTCCAGGTTCAACTCGGGTAAAAGACAAGATTTCTTGAAGGTTGAATTGAATAAAATTTGATAGAGGAATTTTGCAGAAACTAAGTGTAATGATTTTTTTGTGAAGAAGGAAGGGGTATTTTTAGGTAATAGAATAGGCAGTTAGAATGTTTTGGGTAGGTCTGTAAGACGTCTTGTCATAAATTACATCTTGCATTGAGATTGTGAAAAAGCGGGTGAGTGGAGAGGATGAACGGTTAAGATTGACATAGGTCATATCTTTTCTGTCAATCGTAGATTGTATCAGTAAATACGGTAGCTACGGTGTATTTTCAGCTATAAAGGTCTGGCTTTGATTTGATCCAAAATTTGAGTCAGCTGTCCTTTCAGTCAGTTTCAAGATTCAGTTTGACGTTGTGACTCAGTTTTGAGATTATGGTACTCAGTTTTCTCAACTCTTAATTTTTTCCCGCAAAACAAATTGAGAAATTTTTGGTACCCATATCTGTTTGGGTCCTTTTTGATTAGTTCTTGTATTTCTAGAGTTTTTAGATGTCTTATCAGTCTTACCCTTATACCTTTCTTGATATTTTGGCTAAGTAAGGTCAGTTTTCAAAAAAATCTTCTTTTGGATTCAAACGTCTTTTTCTTGAGGATTTTGTGAAACTGAGTGAACATTTGTCCATTCTAGTCTTCATCAGTGGGAAAAATTCTTCCTTTCCCCCTAAATCTAGTGTTCCATGAATGATTATCATTCTTTGATTGATGCGACTTGGGTGTTCTTTTAACTGATCTCTGATCAGTTTTGCCTTTTTCAGCCTTCTGATTTTTTCTATAGAATCTGTCAGTTTCTGGGTTGCCACAAACTGATTTTACAATTTTGTCAGTTTTAGGTCAAGGCGGTACTAAGTAATTGTCAGTTCTAACAATTTTGTCAGTTTTCTGAGTTCTTGACTTTTGTGCTGCTACAAACCTAGGTGCAACTGTACTAGGTCTGATCCTAGAATTCTGATGACTGTCAAACCCTATACCGGTTCTGTCTCCAAATGGTTAACCTGGTTTGAACTGAATACTTGGAATCAGGTCAACTGATGATTATGTTATATTTATTACTTCTATTAGTTCATCAATTGTGCAATTCTCCTTGATTCCATTGTTAGCCTTGATAATATTGATCTCAGCATTCAATCTTAGAACTTCAGCTTTCAACAAATATTTTTCCTTTTTGACATTCTTATAATTCTTCCCAATCTTTGTTTCGATGATTGTTCATGGCAGTGTGACAATTGGATGTAGAATCATTTACCTCATGATGTCCGATAGATAAGTTCTCAGTTCTAGTTTCTCCATCTTCTATTATATGCTTTCCTTTATCTAATCCAGCATTGTTGCTTATCAGGTTAGTTCAAAAAAGTATGATTTCTTCATCACTTTCACCATGATCATTTCCTCCAAAGCTTATGGATAAAATTTCAGTATTATCTTCATTACTTGTAATGAGTGGATCTTCAATAAATGTTTCAATCAACTTTTCTTGAGTATCAGCCACCAAAGCCTGATATTTACTTATGTATTCATCAAATCTCAAAAAGGAACGACTAAGCATATTTCTAAAATGATTATGTGATTCCATGATGTAATAACTAAAGGAACTTAATCGGAAATAACTGTTACGCAGTTACTTCGAGCAAACAATCTGGTATAGGGAGTTAACTGAATAAACTGATTAGAGGGGGGTGAATAAACTTGTCCCCAAAAACCTAACCGAAAACTGAATCTTGTGCAGATTGAGTTCAACTTTAAACTTGTGTGGAGTTAAGCTAACTTAGCTGAGTATAAGTCAAAACAGACTTATCCTTAACTGAGTTAACTGGCAACGGATTTAGTTAAGCCTTTAAATAAAACATGAGTTTATCAGTTTGTCTAAATATAATGCAATGTAGTGCTGACTCAATTTCTTATGTTTGCTGAGTGTGTGATTACATGCAATATAAGCTTAGATGCAGTAATTAAATGCGTAAAGTAAGTAAGTAAATAAGACAAGAATTAGAGGTTCCAGGTGGTGTAATCCTGTCAGTCTTCTCTTCTCTTGTGATGTAGGAGGCCAAATCCACTATGTTCTTGTGGTTTACAGTTACAAGACACAAAGTAAATTCGAAACGCTTGATTTTCCTTCACTAATCCCTAGCTTCACAATCTCCCAGCTTCAGTCTTCAACAAGTAGAATTGATGTATGAACTAAGCTTGCTACACTGGTCCTTAGAAGGTAGGATTGCCTCTTCACTAGCTATACACAAACATAGTCTTCCTGACTATACTCAACTTTCGTTCACACCTTCTTGGTGTTTCGCAGTCTAAACCTTTGATAACATCAAAGTTAAGGCTTGAATCAATAAGTATGATTCAGTTTGGGATTCGAGCTTCTTCTTCTAGATGTATGTTATATGTACAACTCTGTCTTTCTTCAAATGTTTTATCTTGATCTTTCTTTGAATGCTTATGAACACTTGAAGATTTCTTTATCTTGAAATAAAGTATTTAGCATGAATTCTTTTATTTTACTTTCCCCTGTTAGATAATCTTTCTTGACTAGATTTATTCTTAGAATTCCCCCCTTCTAATTGGGATATAAGTAATCTATTTATAGGGTTTTCTCAACGGTTAGCTGAAATCGAACGTTAGAACTTGAGCTCTTGTATTCGTTAGTGGTCCTGCTTATCCTGATATTTGACATTGTCCTTTTTGACATTTCTATGCGTTCAATAAAGTTGCTTTCTTTATAACGGTCATATTTTCTTTTAGCCTTGACCTCAGCATAAAATCTTGTCTTAGTCAGTTTTCAGCTCAAGAGCATTAACTGAGTTTTTCCTCTTCTTCAAAAACTCAGTACTCCATTTCTCATCTGATTATTATTGACTTAATCAGAGTACACGATAACTCATAATTCAGCTATGATATCATTGTCCTTATGACACTTAGTCCTCATGTTAAGATCCATAAAGTCAGTTCAGGTCATCCTAGACTTTCCTGAATTCTAACTTTACAGGCTCGGCTTAAGTCTTCAAAACTGAGTTTGAACCCTCAGTTCTTCAGTCTTCAATAACTGCTTTTGAACCCTCAGTTCTTCAATCTAGATAAGTCAACCGAGTCTGTGTCCCTCAGCAAACTTACCTTCTTCAGTTCATCAGTAGGTGTGCTCTTAGTCAGTTCTCAAAGCTGGTTAACCTTCGGCTATGAACTCAGCTCAACATATCAGTTTCTTGTTTTCTCAGTTCTGATCCTGCATCTATTACAGTTCTTGTCTGATTTAACTTATTACAGTTCTTGTCTGATTTGACGTGGTATTTTAAATAGTAATTTACCGACACTAATTTTTATTGCTGTGAATCTCATAACATTTTTATGGTGCAAATTGAAAATATCGTTTTGTTTTAATGGCACATTTGTGACATATGATGTATTTGTTGGAAAATTATCAACCGTCTTTCTTACGCGTTATCTTAAAGTAACCGAATTGTTGACATGTTTATGCCAGATTATTAATATACGACTGAAGTACTAGCATTCTTACATGACATTTATATACACTAATAATCCACATTTGAACAAAGACATAGAAGGAAATAAAATTATTCATGATATCGAACATATTGGTTGAGGTTGAAATTGAAGAAAATGAAAACTAAGCACCGAAGAACGATTTTTATCCGAACATTCAATCCAACAATAAGTTCTAATTAGCATGAAAAATGAAAACGATGTTTAAAAGCTTAATGTGTTCAATACTCGACGAAACTATTGTCCTCCTGAAAAACAAGCGTCCAATCTCAATAACTTTCAATCCCAATAACATGTATATATCCTGCAGAAAGTAAATTGAATGGTATGAAAAGTTGTATAATTGATTAGAAAACAATAGTAATATGTATGACATGCATGTATATTTTACCTTTCATATGCAACTCTTCCGTTTATTTTTCCTCTTCTTTGCTCCATCCTGCATCCAATGAGAAGAAAAAAAAAAAGCAATTGTTCACGACAACACTATCCATATAAAAGCCTTTTCTTGTTTATAAAATATCAACAAAGATATCAAGAATTTTATAAATAAAAAAGAAATTACTAGTGAACTAAACATTTGAGCAAATATGCATATATTGTGCCAAGGCATTCGACAATTAAAACAAGAAATAACATAAATAATAGAAATAAAAATCACCATACAAATTGGTTTAATTACACATACTTCTAACCTTTCCAAACTCAAAATACCAATACACATCAATTTGGTGCAATACATAACTTAATATTCGCTACTGAAGCAACTTTAACAACATTCCTATTCATGTTGTTACATATCCATCACTTTACAATCCCATTGGCATTAAGACAATGGACATTCAATACATCATATATGTTAAATTATGAGGGGTTATCTGTGATTGCCAGAAACATATAGTGTGCTTTAAAATAACAAAACTTTACCCCAATTCTGAAAATAGATTAAAGCATATGCAAAAAAATTAGAAAAGAGGTACAACCACCTATAATAACATATGCGCAGTCACATTACAGTTTCTGATGATTAAAGTTTTAATGACATATCAAAAATAAAACTCTATTTTAGTTGGTAAACGCACATGATATTAATTTACGAGACATCAAAATGGTAAACTTGAATATATTATGATGATACATTTTGATATTGTGAGATATATACAATTATTAAAAAAAATTAACACACGTATATACATGTCACTCAACACTCGATGCTTTTATTAAGATTATTTAATGAAATTTTTCCTTAACAAATTAAATAAATCTTCGGTAAAAAAAAAAAAAAAACCGAATACAACAAATCACTGAAACATAAGACCATAAAAAAAATAAAACAACATAAAAACATAGGAGACGAGAGTGACGAACTCCTGCTCTCTAGAAACGAAGGCCTGGAGAACCAACGGCTTAATAATCAATATCTACAAGCAGAGATGGAGCCATGAAGGTGAGAATGAATGCAGAGATGAACCGAAGATATTGATTCAATCGGAGAGAAATCGGACCAAATCATTGAAGATAACAATAGTGAGACTTTCAATTCAAATCAGAGATTCAAGAAATAGAAAGGACCGATTGGTTTTGTTTTTCCTCTTCTTCATGTTCCCCATAAAATCAGATATTGGATGTGAATCGGTGAAATGTGACCGATATCGGTTAAAATGGACAGATACATACCGATATGAGTCCGATTCAAGCTTGTTACGAGATGAATCTGTAACTTTGTATCGGCAAGCACCGAGTCGGAAACGATACGGCTGAGACTTTGAACCATGAATAAAAGTGTTTAAACTACTTATCCCGATTCTTGTTTTTTACAAACTCTTCAGATTATCTCTACCCTTTGTATCTGTATATCTTCTTTGCGTTCTTGATGCTGTTTGAATAATTAGAGATTGAATTGTCACTTGAATGGTCATTTGAGTTCAACTACATGCATACAAAATTCTATACTGCAATATGCATTCAAATTAATAACATCTTGTCAAGTGCAATTGTTTACGGTCATCAAAGAATTGTTAGTTTTCTAACACATTTCCTTAAAGAGAATAAGGAATATCACAGGGAATCAGAGTATTATAGAGCCATGATTGGCAATACATATTTTCAGTGAATCACATAGAGAATCATGAAATTATTGTTGGTGAATAACATAACAGATAAACAAATTTACATTAAATGGTCAGTATACTTCAGTGAATGCATTTTATACCTAATCACTTCAATTCAAGAATATGGAACACTATAAAAAATTTAGTTAATGTCCAGAGAATCATTTAATAAATGTTTAGTGAATCAGACAGGGACAAATCTACTATCATTTCAACAAATCATCTTAGCAGATTCATAATTAAGTGAATCTTTCAGTGAATGCAATTTTATAACTTCGTGCAACCATCCTAGGAATAATAATCTCACATGGGAATAAATATAATTTACAACTTTCACCATATATTTCAATCAATGAACGTGGAAGACTATAAAAAAAAAAAAGGTTTTAGCGAATGTACCAGAGAAGCGTTCAATACATGGTTAGTGAATTTGAACAGGGCCAAATGTACTTAACATTTGGTATTGAACCGACTATCATGGTGAATGAAATTTTCAGTTTCATTATAAAAATTCACTCACATATTGGGGATTTTGTGTTTGGCTCCCAACTATTTTCCTTCACTGCACCGTGTGATTTCATCTACGGCGATGACCTGTTTTGAGTTGCCTAATTTTGTAGAATCCATTGCTTGTGATTTTCGGTTACTAAGAATTTATTGACCCCGTGATTTAAGGAGTAAATGAATATATATTTGTATTTGATTCGGGAATGATTGTAAATCTCTAGAATCATAATTGAGGAATTGTCAAACATTCATTGGATTGTGCTAAATAATTTTTATAAACTCGTCCTATCTACAAAATAAATTCTATAATTACTCCTTCTGCAGGTCCTTCATTCCTTATTTGTATGCATAAATTAATATTGTATCGAGATGATCCGTTTGAGAAAACAAAATGCAATGAATCTACTATTTTTTTCATGGATTCAACTTTAAAATAACAAAAATCTAATTCATATTCTTTTCATACATGATGAATCAAAAGTGAAATCAATTTAAACCAAAAGAACATACCTTGAAGGAAGTAAAAAATGCAATTCAGCCGCTTCAGAAAAGGAAGAAAAAAATTTGCAATTCTGTAACGCCCCGTTCCCGGACACCGAGTCCTTATCCGGAAAGAGCGCTCGGCACATATATTATCAAATAAAACTCAATAATACATGCAAGCCTTACGTCATACATCAGAATCCAAACGACGCGGAAGATAAAACAACTCAACAACTCGGGAACCCAAACGATCGCAACAACGGTAATCAATGCTGTGAAAAACTAAAATCCATTCAAAGAACTAATCATCCAAAATTAAATCCCAAAAGGAAGAACAACATTATTCAAATCTTGAAACAACTGTTTTAAAAGAACAAACTAAAAGATCTAAGTCTTCGAGCTCCAACTCAAACTTCGTCATCAAAGAACTCATCAGCGGTAACCACCTGTTCATCTTCTTTTTGGGGAAAAGGAAAGACAAACACAACGTAACGGGGTAAGTACAAAAGTACTTAGTAACGTGTAGAAGATCGTATAACTATGCCCTCATAAAGAAATAAAAGCAATACCGTCTTTTATTAATTCATTTTCCGTTATTAGCCCTAACTATCTATCACATTATGTTCATTGCATAACATGAGGTTCCAAGGGTATCTATCTTAGCTCAAGTTTGTTACATCATGAATAACAAGGGCACTACGCCTAGTAATAGGATGTACTAGGACAATCGGGTGCAACCTACTTAGAGACTTGCTCTAGTAGCCCCGGGAATATCCGAGTCCCGATGGTGTGATGACCGGCGAATGCACCAAACGCTTTGTCCGGCCAATCGATTGACCGGCGTGGGTGCAAGCTACTTTGTCTAGTCGAGAGAACACATCGCGATATTGTACTATGCCTTACCAAGCATTGCATGATGTTTAAGCTTTTAATCTAACACATACGTTTGATTAGGTATTTAACTAGCCACCTAAGTGTTTTCAAGTAAGCTCCCTCACATCTCCTACTCTCATACTTAGACCACTAGACACGGACAAGTCCTAGCAAGCATACGTACATCGATAAACTCTAGCTTATCGAAGCACAAGGCAAATCCAAAGCTTTCGGTGGTCCCACACTTCATCTTTTTAGGGAATCCATGTGGTGCCGGAACTAAACGCACCAAAAGCTAATTCAGAGCTTTGTCACGTAAGGTTATGCAGTAAGAAATCATGTTATAGAGCCTGAAATCAAGCTGACATCACAAAACGAAAGCAAACTAGAGCCCCCAAGCCAAACGCCCGTCTGCCCCTTTTGCAGACGCTCGTCTGGACCTGGACGCCCGTCCAAAAGACTGAACGCCCGTCCACCTTTAAGCCATCACATCCTGTATCAAAACTAGCCCTTTGGACGCCCGTCCAAATTATCAGACGCCCGTCCACCCAAACTCAGCTACAACCAGTATCCAAAACTCCACCCTAAACGCCCGTCCAAGCATACTGGACGCTCGTTTAAACTGCAGAGGGAACGAACGCCCGTCCAAAAGTCTGGACGCCCGTCCACTGGGTTTTAACCCAGAAAAATCTGCAATCTTTTCTCTGCGATTTCCAACCCATAACACTCCAAATTCGACTTTAACAGATTGTAAACAGCAGGAAAAACATACACATTGCCCTATAACTTTACGAGAACTAAATCATACGATAAGAAAACCACGTTACCTTGATTTTGCGAGCTACAACGATCCACGCAACCAAAGCTTTGAAAAAAGTTAAACCTTTAACCTCAAACGTTAACGGTTCTAGGGATTGTTGGTATCCAAACGATCCTCTTGTAGCGGTGATCCTTTTTCTCTTGATGAATCTGTTCAAACGAACGACGGATTAACCTTGGGATTCAAAAGCTTCTCCTCTTTCTTTTTTGAAACTTGCGGCCTCCCCTCAAAATAGATGCACCCCTTCTCTTTTTTTTTTTGACAAAAGTGATTAGGTTAATTTAGGATTATTTCCTTTTTATACATCCCAAATTTCCTAATTACCTTATAATTCCTCAATTATCCCCTTTTCTTTTATAAAGCCTTTAAAAACCAAAAGAACATAATATTCCGATTTATTAAAAGACCGAATTGCCCTTTATTCGAAAATCGGGATATTACATTCCTCCCCCCTTAAGAGGAGTTTCGTCCTCGAAACTAGAACATACCTGGAAGATGAGGGAACTCGGGAACTCGTCTATCATGTCCGCTTCCACTTCCCAAGTGGCTTCCGTCGGTGCATGGTTGCTCCACCGCACTAACACTAACGGGATCATTCGCCTCTTGATCATTCTTTCCTTCCCCGTCCGAATCTTGATCGGCTTTTCCACGTATGATAGGTTGTCTTGTAACACTTCCGGGTCAATCTCGGATTCCACATCCACTTTTGATAAACACTTTTTAAGCATTGATACGTGGAAGACATTGTGGACTCTAGACATCGATTCGGCAACCGTAGTCTATAAGCCAACTTCCCAACTCTTTCGATGATATCAAAAGGTCCTACGTATCTTGGACTTAGCTTTCCTTTCGACCAAACCTCTTGACACCCTTCATTGGAGATGCTCGAAGGTAAACTCTATCCCCGACCTCGAACTCTAGCGGTCTTCTTCTAACATCGGCCCAACTCTTCGACGGTCTTGCGCGGCTTTCGGATTCTTCCGTATCAACTCGATCTTCTCCTTGGCTTGCTTTGAACCATCTCCGGCCCGGTGATGTGTTTCTCTCCCACTTCATCCCAATAAAGTGGAGTCCCGCACTTCCTACCATACAAGGCCTCAAAAGGTGGCATTCCCAAACTTGCGTGGTAACCGTTATTGTAAGCAAACTCCGCCAAGTTGAGGTAATCTATCCATGAACCTCCGGCATCCAAAACACAAGCTCTAAGCATATCCTCAAGAGTCCGAATCGTTCTCTCGGACTCGCCCATCCGTCCGAGGATGAAACGCTCGTACTCAAATCGCCTTCGTGCCAAAAGCTTTCGCAAACCTTTCCAAAAGCGACCGATGAATCTACTATCCCCGTCGGATACAATAGATAAAGGCACACCATGAAGCTTCACTATATTGTCGATGTACATAGTAGCGAACTTCTTAATAGGCATGTCTACCTTACACGGCAAGAAATGGGCTGATTTGGTAAGTCTATCCACAATCACCCAAATCATGTCATGACCGCCCTTCGTCTTAGGCAAACCGGTGATGAAATCCATCGTGATATTCTCCCATTTCCATTCCGGTATCTCCAAAGGTTTCAACAAACCTCCTGGCCTCTTATGTTCTGCTTTCACCCTCTGACATGTATCGCATCTCGCCACGAACTCTGCGATCCCTAACTTCATACCAGGCCACCAGTATCTTTCCTTGAGATCTCTATACATCTTAGTGGCTCCGGGGTGAACCGCAAAAGCAATCTTGTGAGCCTCATCCATAACCTTCTCTCTTAGACCATCCACATCTGGTACACACAAACGGTCTCCATACCAAAGATAACCACTCTTGTCCAACTGATAACCCACTGTAGGTTTTTCTCGGGCCACACGCTTCAAATTAACCATCACTGGGTCCTTATCTTGTTTAAACCGTATCTCATCTAGCAGATCTGACCTCGCCATCAATGGCGCCATAAACTGGTCTTCATCCTTCTGCTCAACCACTTCAATCTGCATTCTATCCAACTGATCCACAACTTCTTGTAAGGTGGTGATAGCATTAACCGCTCTCCGGCTAAGTGCATCAGCTACGACATTCGCCTTACCCGGGTGGTATTGAATGTCCAAGTCGTAGTCTTTCACAAACTCTAACCATCTTCTTTGTCTCATGTTCAGATTCTCCTGAGTAAAGAAGAACTTAAGACTCTTATGATCCGTGAAGATCCTTGTCTTGACACCATACAAATAGTGTCTCCAAAGCTTCAGAGCAAACACCACTGCTGCCAACTCTAGGTCGTGTGTAGGGTAATTCTTCTCATGCACCTTTAGCTGCCTAGATGCATAAGCAATCACCTTTCCTGACTTCATCAATACACAACCCAAACCTTGACCCGATGCATCTGTATACACGTCGTAGTTACCAAAAACTTCCGGTAAAGCCAACATTGGAGCTGTGGTCAACTTTTCTTTTAATGTCTGAAAGGCCTCCTCACATTCATCGGTCCACTCATACTTAACGTTCTTCTGAGTAAGTCTCGTGAGAGGTGTAGCTATCTTCGAGAAATCCTTTACAAACTTCCGGTAATACCCCGCTAGACCCAAGAAACTCCTTATCTCTCGTCACCGATGTCGGTCTAGGCCACTTAGAAACAACTTCTATCTTTGCTTTGGGTCCACCTTAATACCTTCTCCCGAAACTATATGTCCAAGAAAACCGACTTGATCCAACCAAAACTCGCACTTGGAAAACTTGGCATACGACTTGTTCTCTTTTAAGGTTTGTAGCGCTATCCTTAGGTGTTCTTCATGCTCTTCCTCGTCTTTAGAGTATACCAAAATGTCGTCTATGAAGACAATCACAAACTTGTCGAGATAAGGCATGAAAACTCTTTGCATTAGGTCCATGAACTTTGAGGGAGCATTATTGAGTCCAAACGGCATGACCAAAAACTCATAATGTCCATACCTCGTACCGAAGGTTTGTCTTAGGTATATCGACACCTTGATTTTCAACGATGGTAACCGGACCTAAGATCAATCTTATAGAACACCTTCTTACCCCCGCAACCGGCCGAACGGATCGTCAATCCTTGGTAAAGGATACTTATTCTTGATTGTCGGTTTATTCAACTCTCGTAGTCGATGCACAAGCGCATACTCTCATCTTTCTTCTTCACAAACAAGACCGGTGCTCCCCACGGTGATGTACTTGGTTGGATGATGTTTTTCTCTAACATGTCCTTAAGTGAAGTTTCAACTCTTTCAACTCGGTGGTGCCATCCCGTAGGGCGCTTTAGCTGCGGTGCGGCTCACCGCAATTAACTCGATCTCAAACTCTATGGCCCTATCGGGCATATGTCCCGGCAAATCTTCTCGGGAAGACTTCGGGAAATTCTTTAACCACACGAGTCTCTCCTAACTCGGGTTTGAGCTTTTCCTTATCTAGCGCGTACACCACAAAACCTTGGCAACCCCGCCTCAAGGCTTTTAAAGCTTTAACTATTTGAGATGATCGGATGCTGTTTCTTGCTGGGCTTGTATACGATACCCTGAAAAGTCTTAGCTGATTTTCCTGGAACTTTAAAGATTACTCTCTTGCCTTTACAATCCAAAAAGACATGGTTCTTAGACAACCAGTCCATGCCTAGGATAACATCAAAGTCTGAGAAATCCAACACCGTCAAAGCATGCTGGCACTGGTGAGTCCCGACTCTAATATCAACTTGGGGTGTGACTTGAGCACATCTAGTAACTCGGCCCAACGGGGTGGTTATACTCAAAGGTCTCTCCAACTCCTAAAGGGGTAGGTTCAACTTCTTAACTATCCTTGGAGAAACAAAGGTTCCTGAAGCTCCGGTATCAAACGGAGCCGAAACTCGCTAGATTATCTATGATTATGGTACCTAACAAGTGAATCAATTTACGTACAAATATGTAATATCATATGCGCGCTATATCATATTAAATATTTATAAGAAACACAAACACCGAAAAGTACCCGTCACCACAAAGTCATCTAACTCCTCCGGCTCCGCATCGCCTTGCAAAAACACGAACGGTGCCTGCTACCCGTGTGGGGCGATTGCCCCGCCGGTTACCTCGTCCTCCCGTCGATTTCCTTGAGAGATCTTCTTAGGACATGCCCTCGAGTAATGTCCCACTTCCCCACAAGGGAAACAACTCGTGCTACCTGCCATGCAATCACCCGAGTGTGCCTTGTTGCACATGACACAAGTTGGTGGTGTTCCACTAGTCGAACTCTTCGTTGCTAAACTCCCTGTCTTCTTTACATTCTGCTGTGGCGCCCCTCTATTACCTCCTTGAAAATTTGAGAATGGCCTCTTGTCCCCAACTACAACGGTCGGCCTTGTTGGCAAACCTTTCCGCTGTCAATGCTCTATCCATGACGCTTGCCATACTCGTCGGTCTATCTCCAAGCATACCTTTCGCCACATCATGTGACAACCCTTCCATAAACTTGTCTATCTTCTTTTCCTCACTTTTCATAATCTCGGGATAGAACCTGCCCAACTCATGAAACTTCTGCGAGTACTGTGTCACTGTAGTATTTCTTCCCTGTTTTAAACTCAGAAACTCGTTGGCCTTTGCATTTTGTGCCGTTCTAGGGAAGTATTCCTGATAGAACAAATCCTTGAATACCGCCCAATTTGTGATTCTAGGATTAGCTTGCTCATAAGACTCCATCCAACTCTCTGCATTACCTGCCAACAAAGATACTGCCAACTGAGCCCATTCAGATTCTGGGGCCCTCATGTTTCTACAAGACTTTTCAAACGACGTAGCCATAAGTCCGCTCGCTCGCTCGGCTCAACATTACCGAAGAACTCGGTACCCTATGCTTCTTCACTTTCTCATACCGCCTCTATTGGTCTATCATAACCACCAAACTCGCTTTGTATCGGTGGGGCATTCTGATAACTCTGCTGCGGTTGGGTGTAGCCAGGTGCTACGAAAGAACTCGATCTAGGTGGTGGTGGAGGTCGAACTGTCGGCTGAGGGGTGAAACTCAAAGGTGTAGGTGGAAACATGGATACCGTGGATAATCGAAGAACGGCGGCCGGTGGATTAGAAAGTCCCAATCCGGTCCAAGTGGTGGTCCTTGGAGGCGATGTAGAAACCGGTACGCGAGTGCTAAACCTTGAAGGACCCGCTTGTTCCACTCGACCTCTAACAGAATTACTTGGTCCTTGATTTCCACCATGACCGGGGTTGCTCACTTGAGTGACCGGAGGAACTGAGTAGGCCGGTCCACTCCTCCTTCTTCTCGGAACCACAACTTCGAAAAATCCGTCTCTCGCGTTACTTGTCCGGGTATTAGCCGCATCGGCGTTATACGAACTAGCTCCTCCTCTAGTAAGCACCATCCCGTAGCCAAGAAAAGAGGAGGGGTTACTAAAGCTCTAAACTTATCTTAAAGGAAACCAAGTCCTACACAAACAAGAAAACCTGTCTCTCTGATACCAACTGTAACGCCCCGTTCCCGGACACCGAGTCCTTATCCGGAAAGAGCGCTCGGCACATATATTATCAAATAAAACTCAATAATACATGCAAGCCTTACGTCATACATCAGAATCCAAACGACGCGGAAGATAAAACAACTCAACAACTCGGGAACCCAAACGATCGCAACAACGGTAATCAATGCTGTGAAAAACTAAAATCCATTCAAAGAACTAATCATCCAAAATTAAATCCCAAAAGGAAGAACAACATTATTCAAATCTTGAAACAACTGTTTTAAAAGAACAAACTAAAAGATCTAAGTCTTCGAGCTCCAACTCAAACTTCGTCATCAAAGAACTCATCAGCGGTAACCACCTGTTCATCTTCTTTGGGGAAAAGGAAAGACAAACACAACGTAACGGGGTAAGTACAAAAGTACTTAGTAACGTGTAGAAGATCGTATAACTATGCCCTCATAAAGAAATAAAAGCAATACCGTCTTTTATTAATTCATTTTCCGTTATTAGCCCTAACTATCTATCACATTATGTTCATTGCATAACATGAGGTTCCAAGGGTATCTATCTTAGCTCAAGTTTGTTACATCATGAATAACAAGGGCACTACGCCTAGTAATAGGATGTACTAGGACAATCGGGTGCAACCTACTTAGAGACTTGCTCTAGTAGCCCCGGGAATATCCGAGTCCCGATGGTGTGATGACCGGCGTAATGCACCAAACGCTTTGTCCGGCCAATCGATTGACCGGCGTGGGTGCAAGCTACTTTGTCTAGTCAGAGAACACATCGCGATATTGTACTATGCCTTACCAAGCATTGCATGATGTTTAAGCTTTTAATCTAACACATACGTTTGATTAGGTATTTAACTAGCCACCTAAGTGTTTTCAAGTAAGCTCCCTCACATCTCCTACTCTCATACTTAGACCACTAGACACGGACAAGTCCTAGCGATTTACGTACATCGATAAACTCTAGCTTATCGAAGCACAAGGCAAATCCAAAGCTTTCGGTGGTCCCACACTTCATCTTTTTAGGGAATCCATGTGGTGCCGGAACTAAACGCACCAAAAGCTAATTCAGAGCTTTGTCACGTAAGGTTATGCAGTAAGAAATCATGTTATAGAGCCTGAAATCAAGCTGACATCACAAAACGAAAGCAAACTAGAGCCCCCAAGCCAAACGCCCGTCGGCCCCTTTTGCAGACGCTCGTCTGGACCTGGACGCCCGTCCAAAAGACTGAACGCCCGTCCACCTTTAAGCCATCACATCCTGTATCAAAACTAGCCCTTTGGACGCCCGTCCAAATTATCAGACGCCCGTCCACCCAAACTCAGCTACAACCAGTATCCAAAACTCCACCCTAAACGCCCGTCCAAGCATACTGGACGCTCGTTTAAACTGCAGAGGGAACGAACGCCCGTCCAAAAGTCTGGACGCCCGTCCACTGGGTTTTAACCCAGAAAAATCTGCAATCTTTTCTCTCGCGATTTCCAACCCATAACACTCCAAATTCGACTTTAACAGATTGTAAACGAGCGGGAAAAACATACACATTGCCCTATAACTTTACGAGAACTAAATCATACGATAAGAAAACCACGTTACCTTGATTTTGCGAGCTACAACGATCCACGCAACCAAAGCTTTGAAAAAAGTTAAACCTTTAACCTCAAACGTTAACGGTTCTAGGGATTGTTGGTATCCAAACGATCCTCTTGTAGCGGTGATCCTTTTTCTCTTGATGAATCTGTTCAAACGAACGACGGATTAACCTTGGGATTCAAAAGCTTCTCCTCTCTCTTTTTTGAAACTTGCGGCCTCCCCTCAAAATAGATGCGCCCTTCTCTTTTTTTTTTTTTGACAAAAGTGATTAGGTTAATTTAGGATTATTTCCTTTTTATACATCCCAAATTTCCTAATTACCTTATAATTCCTCAATTATCCCCTTTTCTTTTATAAAGCCTTTAAAAACCAAAAGAACATAATATTCCGATTTATTAAAAGACCGAATTGCCCTTTATTCGAAAATCGGGATATTACAAATTCAACCTTGAGATGCAAGTCCTCACCACTTTCAGGCGATAATAGTTATCAATGGTTAGAGAAAAACGTGCTTCATTTCCCTATTATCTGCAGCAAGATAATTATGGATTTTTTTTAGAAAAACAGTGTTTTGAAGGGAATGTAGAAGGTGAAAACGTGTGTATCGTCCTTTCAGAGAATTGGGTTTATCAATGTTTTTTTAATTCATTTTTCGACCACGGTGGGTTATCATTAGCAATTTGAATTTTTTTAAACAAATTAGCAATTTGAATTCATTTTATCATTTTTAAGGAGTTTCATTATTAGTGGGAACTTGTGTTTTAAGTTTTGGAGGATAAAACTTTGAAAAGAAAAAAATGCCTGAAAAATATGGTGGGAAAAAAGCGCTAAATTCTTCTCAAAAAACAAAAAAAAAAGCGCTAAAAAAGGTACATGGGAAAAAATTGATGGATAAAAACACGTTAGCTTTTTTTTTTTTGGGGAATAAGGGAGAATGACAAAAATATTTCATCAATTGAGTAGAATGACAGTTTTTTGAAACTTTTGCATAAAGGACAAAACTATTTATTCACTGTCGAAATTCACTTGTATTCGAAATTCACTGTTTAAATTCACTGACGAAATTCACTGTCGAAATTCACTAATTTTCAAAATTCATCGTCGAAATTCACTAATTTTCGGGATTCACTGTCGAAATTCACTGATTTCGGGATTCACTGGGGAGATTCACCGATTTTCGGGATTCACCGTTCCTTCTCGCTATAAAAATTATGCAGTTGTCCTTCTCCCTATAAAAAATATGTAGTTGTCCTGTTATTTAAAAATATTTCAGATTGTGTCCTTATCCCTAATTTTCCAATTTTTTTTTAACCATCTTTCTAGTACGTGTGTTTTGGTTTTTTTTTTTTTTATAAATGTACGTGGTATTTTTTGTACTATTTTTTTTTTAAAACGTACGTGTTATTTTTTTTTGGTACTAATTCTCTTTAAGGTATTTTTGTTGTTAAATCATTTTTTATTTGTTTCTTTATTATGCACAATTCATGGTGTCATATTATAAACTTATGCTTAAAAATACGAGTAATGATACGGGCACAACTGTTGTACCACAATGAGCGACACAACGCCATCTGCACCGTGGATCGTACGTGTCAGATATACATCATGATTAATATAGACTCATTATGATCAACGATGCAGATTATCGCTGTGTCTCTCGTTCTGGCACAACGGATGTGCCCGTATCAATACTGTAAAAATATAATTGTTTTTTTTTATAAAAGAACAGTGATACGGTCACAACGAAAAGTCACAACAATGTGCCACAACGATGGTCTACACCATTGATTATTGTGGGACCTAGATCAATGAATATAGATCTCACAATAATCAATAGTGTAGATCATCGTTGTGGCACATTGTTGTGACTTTTCGTTGTGACTCTATTATTTCTCTTTTATAAAATACTTATTTTTTGAAAATACAGTCGTAGTTATATTATATTTGTTTGACAGGATTATTGCAGTTTAGGCTTGTGCATAGGAGAAATCATATTTATATTATTGATAAAAGTAATGTTGTTGTCGTTTATAAAATTATTACACTTAAATTAGCAATATATATATCGAGTAATTCAAGTTCGAGTTGGCAATTGGCACTCATAGTTGATCAGACGCGTGTTATAAACCCCAATCGGCGCACTTGCCCAAACAACAGGTCTCTCCAAACGGCGTGGGTAGAAACACCTCGATTTCCGGAGAATTTATTGCAACAGTAACTCTACCATGATGGCAGGAAAGGTCCTAAGTACCCCTGCTGAGCTAGATGACCGATGCCGAGCAACACCTGTAACAGACCTGACTTAACAGCGATGGTTCAGGCAGGTCCGGGGGGGGCTTATGACGGAGGTCGGACCTACGATCACCACGTGTCATCCTCTGGTTGACTAAACACTAAATGAAGAGAGAGAAAATGAAATGTTAAGGGCCAGGATCCCACTTCGTTCCTAATGACAGATCTAAGCCCCAAGTGGGGGATCTGTCATGTTCTCTCATTAGACGACGCGGGTCGGATCGGTCGTTGTGAAGCGTGGTCCAACACAGTTCGAGGCTGACTAGCCTAGAGGGCTCGACGCAGGTTGGCCAGAGGCACCCTTATCCAAAATACGCACATGTTTAAATTATGCGATAAGTATGATAAAATCATGGACTCTTATCCCATGTTTTAAACTATTCACGTTTATCTCCTAAACCCTAAAGGGATTAGGCCCAAATAATCCTCATGTATTATAGCGCATGTAATGTGGACGAGACGTCCTTTATATAAACGATCCCAAAGAACTACGAGAGACTTGATTCCTGATTGATACACATGATACGTAGGCAACCTGAGATACAATTATTCCAGGCTCGGTCTAAAAATAATCAAATACCACCTCCACTTTTAGGGTTTTTCTAGGGTTTTAATCTTTTCATTGTCACTAGGGTTAATTTGGCCCGTATTTACTTATTGACGAGATCCAGCATCGTCATGTACATGGGCGGATGTAAGTGAATCAAAGAGGTGTCGCACGACCGCACTAAGAGCCCAGGAACTTTTACTTGTATTAAAACGATGTAGCTTTGTTGTAAAAAATGTCATTTTGTTGTTAAAAAATATAGGTTTAGGCTTCGGTAACCCAATGAAACAAATTTTTGAATAAAAAGTGTAGTTTTATAGTTCGGTGACCCCACTGAAAAATATTCCTGCATCCGCCACTGGTCATGTAATAATTTTTATAACGAACAACAACATTCATGTGATCAAATATATAATTCTGACAATATTTTCAAAGTTTAAGTGTTATATAAAGACAACTATATGTTTAAGCATAATTAATTGTGACACCATAAATTGTGAAGTTATGTGATAGCCTAAAATATGCAATTTTAAATGTGTGCTATATATCTCAAATATGCTGAATAAAATAAAACGTCGAGTTATGAGAAATAAAATTGCTTGAAGTGCATTAGTACAGAAAGTCTTTATTTAAAATAAAAAAATGTATTTCTATGGAAAAAAACACTACACAGCGATTTTTTTTTACACGAAAGATTTGAGATGTCTGAAAACCTAAAAAATAAGTTCCTAGGCAATTAAACTCTTTAAAATTATTTTTAAAAAAAATAAGAAACTTAAAATCATCCAAACACAATTTCTGATATTACTCACACCTTTTACGCCACACACCCACTTTTTATCTCCAAAGATTACTTAGGATCACACTCCAAGATTCTCCGGTAAAAAAAAATCCAAAATTATCATTATTGGGTTTCCGATCTTGTTCTTTATCGGCGGTGAAGGTGAGGACTCACAACTCAAGGCTGAATTGCATATCATCTCAATCAAGGTAAGTTAATTTTGTCTAATTTGATTTCATCTTTGATTCAATGTTGATGAGGAACTGCATAAGATATTTGCCAATTTAAAGTTGAATCCATGATTTATTACTACGGTTTTTTTTTTTTTTTTTTTTTTTTGCCTTTAAAGGATTCAATCTATTTCATTGAAAATTCCTCCCATTGGTATTTTTCTTTTTTCTTAACAACATCCTCTGTTTGGTATCTTGTTTGTGATTTTCTGGCAAACAAAAAATTTGTCTTATCCTCTCAAAAAAAAAAAAATTGTCTTATTTTTTTCCCCAAGAACTCAATGTTGTAGCTATTTTTTGTCTTTTATTTATGTAGTGTTGTACCTATCAGGTTTATTTTTCTTCGGCTGGTACATAGAAAATCATATTGTGGTTTAGTTTAATTCTTTTTTTTGTTTAATTTTGAGAGATAGATTTTGTTTTTGCAATTGTTTTATTTATTCAGGAAATCTTAATATTTCATATTAAAATTTTTATTTCTGGTAGATGAATTATACATATTTCCCCACTGATCTTATATATGGTGATTTTTTTAACACCGAATATGGTGATTTGGAACCTGTAAATGCTGGGATTTATCTTTTTCCAACTACAACAACGAATCTCAATATCTAGACGAGAAAATGAACTCAGTTAATTGTCTCGAATGAATTGGATGAGTGAATGAACTCAGTAAATTGTACGGAATGAATTTGCCCGATTGTTTTTCTTTTTTTTTTTTGAAGAAAAATTTGCACAGCTATATTGTTAAAATTAATAGGCCGTTTAATGTTAAATATTTACTATCGTAAACAAATACCGTAAAAACAAACATGAATGATATCTATATGTTGCCGCTGTCAAAAGTCAATCGTAGATAGGCACCCCGCTATCACCACTTTCCCAGAATCACGTGTATAAGATATAACAAATATATTAAAAGATTATCATTATCCTTATGTACAATATGTTTTATGTATATAAAAAAGTTAAGGGATTTATTGATTTGCCTTTCCCAAAAAGTGTCTAACCACAATTTAGCATATATATATTTCATTAAAATGTTATCATACTTGTTAAGCATAGTGTTTTTCATGAAAATTTAATTTTATCAAAGTTAAATATTAATTAACTGAATTATTTATTATATGAAAGAAAAATAAAATAAATCCAACAACAAAAATAATAATTAGATCGTTTGGTAACCTTCAATCTAAAACCCGAACTTTTAACTTTTGCATATACGAAAAGAGGAGGAAAGGAATTTGTTTGGCAGTATAGCATATATTCTAGCAATGCAATTACAAAATAAAAAGATCAAGTGGATTTAATACCGGTTGAATTCTATGTTTTTCCTTTCTCAATCTTTTTCTTTTTTTCCTTTGATGGGTAGGGATTTATTTAATTAATTTTTTTTGTTTGCACATGAAAATGCCAAGATTTTGTATATCATGAAATATTAGTTATGATTTTCCTGTGATGTTACCATATGATGATATTTTAGTGGATTATGTCATTATGGCCGTCATTGTTTGTAAGACATGGAGGAAAAGTAATGCGTTTAATTATGCTTTGTTTTCTAACCATCCTTAATTTTATGCTTCTTTTTTCCCTTGATTCCCATTTCTTTAATGTGCAAGATGCAGATACTGCGATTGTCAACAACTACTTATTGGGAGCTTCTATATTCGATCCAAAAGGCCAAATTATCGTCGCCAAGGCATTAGCGTAGGGGATCAAATGGAGATCGAATCCACCATTAAAGACACGATGTCACCTAGTGATGTAACTTCAAGCCTTCTGATGAAATTGTAGTAAAAAAGTTAATTTTGCTTCTTCGTCTAACTATTATTGTATGCCCATGTGGTTTCATATATTTCTCCGCCTTTCGAACTCCCTTATGTTAGTAAGAAAAGGCAACAACGTTTAAAATGTAGCACAAAACTACAATGAAAGAACTAATGTTATATAAGTATTGGCTTATGCATTGTGATTTAGTATATTTGTCTCTTCCTGCATTTTACTTTCTCATATTAGTTGCATATCAACCAAGTTTTTTGGCAACACCCGTGCAACGCACGGATCGCTACCCACTAGTTTATATATAAAACAGGTCTTGCTTGACCGACCATCTGGTCCCGCCAGACTGACCCAAGGGCCTTTCCACCCTAATCGGCCTTAGGCTCCCTTTAGCATAGGGTCGGCAATGCCATAAGCAATGTAAACTTTACCATTCTAACTTTACCGTTTCAAGTAGACGGGAATTAATGTGATGAGTTGTCAGAGTTGACTAAAATCATGAAAGATGCGGCTTTGATTCATAGAGAGAAAATTGGAAGATGAAACGTGTGGTTGGATAAGGGTTAATCGGTGTACAAAGATTAGGGAAGTAATGGAGTTGATACTTCTTAATGCTCGAGTTCGACTAGACTAAAAAAACTCAGGCTCGAAACTCGACTCAAGCTTGATCGAGCTGTTAAAAATCATTATCGAACATGACTCCATAAATACTCGATGTAACTCGATTCATCTCGTAACTTGATTATATTTTAGAATTTATTTAATTTACATAAAATCTAACAATATTGAGTTAGACACATGTAATACTTAATGCACTACATAAAATATCAATTAATAATAATTTTTTGTAAATATCATTAATTAAATAATTATTTAATTTAGCTCGATTAATTAGTGAGCTACTCGGTTACTATAGTTTGATGCTGGAAACCGCCTAGGTTAACTATCAAATAGCACGACTCGAGTTCAAACTAAAAAAAACTGAATCGGGTCAAATTCCTTTACGAGTCGAGTACAAGTAGCTTGGTTAACTTACAACCATGACAAAGACGATGTCGTTTACATCGCATATGTTGAACTCACGCTAACAACCCACCAGCAATCCACTTGCCTAGCTATACCCGTCTTTTCATTTACATAAATGCACAAGCGTACACCTGCATAAGAGAAAAACCTATGACGTGGATTACCATAGTGATTTGTTGCCATCTTCTTATAGTACGTATATAGGATATATGAAGATATATATAGTCTTGATTTATTTGTGTGTGTGTGTGTTTGTTTAATTTTATGATGAAATACCATGATAAGATAAATATTATTTCATATAGCATCATTTTCACTTTATAGCGCATTTTGATGTAGTGTCATGAAAGCGCTTTATATTATACAAAAACGGCATAGCTATTGTCGTTTTTTTTT
This sequence comes from Gentiana straminea, assembly GCA_036785695.1. Taxonomy (NCBI): domain Eukaryota; kingdom Viridiplantae; phylum Streptophyta; class Magnoliopsida; order Gentianales; family Gentianaceae; genus Gentiana; species Gentiana straminea. The sequence continues at coordinate 1,299,239 of JAVUPR010000242.1, read as the reverse complement.
AATTCAAAATATTGGCAATTTGAGAAATATCGTGCATTTATTGAAATTATGTTCAAATGCCACGATGTTGTCACAAAAATTCTGACATATATACAGAGTGTCGTAAAAATGACGTATCATATACGACATAACAGTAAACCGCCACAAAAAAATGCCATAAATTTGTGACATAAACAATGATTGCCGGTTAAATGTCGGAAATCCACGACATAAAATAATATGTCTCCAAAATGCCGTATTTTCATGGCAATTAGTAAATAATGCCGGCAAATTTAGAGCATTTATCAAACTGCCGCAAAGAAAGTGTCGCCAAAGGCCTGTTTTGTTGTAGTGTTATGACACTTCATCAATGGGGTTAAATATGACAATTAAGATAACTGATGAATCATCATCAAAACATAAATTTTATTTCCAACAATATGTATAATCATAAAAAAATAGTATAAATGATCCGACCTAGTCGGATCCGGTCCAACCCGATTGGGTTTAGGACACTAATTCAACAATATATCTATGGCAAATAGCAAGGTCTGCAAGGTAGTTGGTAATGGCTCAGTTTAGTTGAGAATAAAGGATGGAAGATTCTGTAAACTGAGTAAAGTTAAACTTGTTCCACAAATGACAAAAAACATCGTATCTCTCAGTTCTTAGGACAGCAGGGGATTCAGTTTTAAGGGGTAAAGTGGAAAACTGAGTGTCTATAAAAACTTAGTTGAGATTCTCAAGAGAGTCAAGAAAGGGACTCTATTTATACTACAAGGGTCAGTTGTTGATGGTTTTGCTGCTGTGGCATCAGCTGAGATTCATCAATCACAGCTTACAAAATTGTGGCATATGAGACTGGGTCACATGGGTGAAAAAGGGATGCAGGTTCTTTCTCAGAAGGATCTTCTTGGGGAGTGTAAGGTCAAGCATCTGGACTTTTGTGAGCATTGTGAGTTTAGGAAGCTTTATAGGAGCAAGCTCTCAAAAGGGGTACACAACACAAAGTCATCACTTGATTGCATTCATTTTGATTGTTGGGGTCCACCAAAGGTGGAGTCATTGGGTGGTCACAAATATTTTGTGTCATTCATAGATGTCTATTCAAGGATGACTTGGGTAGTGATAATGAAACACAAAAGTGAGGCATTCAAGAGATTCATGTAATGGAAGACTCTTGTTGAAAATCAGTTGGGAAAGAAGATCAAGTGGCTTCATACAGCTAATGGTCTGGAATTCTGTTGGTATGAGTTTGATGAGTTGTGCAGAAATGAGGATATTGCCAGACGTCATACAGTCAGGAATATTCCTCAACAAAATGGTGTAGTTGAAAGAATGAATCAAATCCTTCTGGAGAGAGAAAGATGCATGCTCTCTCATGCTGGTTTGTTAATGAAATTTTCGGCAAAGGCTGTAAGTACAGCTTGCTACTTAATCAATAGGAGTCCTCACACAAGGATCAATTTCAAGACACTAGTTGAAATGTGGTTAGGAAAGCATGTTGACTATTCAGTTCTAAGGGTATTTGGAAGGACAGTTTACTATCAAGTCAGTGACAGGAAACTAGAACCAAAGGCCAAGAAAAGAGTGTTTGTGGGGTATGGTGATGGAGTTAAGGGTTACAGAATTTGGTCATCAGTAGAAAATAGAGTTATTCTCAATAGAGATATATTTTTTTATGAAAATTCTATACTCAGTTCATCAGTGAGAGAGACAACTGAGTCTGAAATAGTATAAAACTCAGAAAACTGACAGTAAGGTAGAGCTTCAGGTGGAGTCAGTTGGAATGCAACAATCAACTGATCCAAGTCAATTTTCACATGATCTGGTTACTGAACCAAAACTAAATCCAAGACATTCAGATGAGCAAATGTCAGTTGAGAGTCAAACTGAGAACGTGGATCAGTAGAGTATAGCTGTCAGCAGAGCTACAAGATCCAATTTTTGGGCACCTCCCAAGAGGTATGAGTTTGATGATATGGTTGGATAGGCACTTCAAGTTGCAGAAGATGTGGATGGTTTTGAACCTTCTACTTACAGGGAAGTAGTGACCTATTCTGAAGCATCTCAATGGCTTGCTGCCATGAGAGATGAAATGGAGTCATTATTGAAGAATCAGACTTGTGATCTAGTTAAACATCCAGTTGATAGGAGAGTTGTTACTTGCAAATGGATCATCAAGAAGAATGAAGGCATAACTGAGGCAGAAGGAGTTAACTATAAAGCACGTATGGTTGCAAGAGGGTTCAGTCAGAAAGAAGGGGTGGACTTTGATGAGATATTCTCACCAGTAGTCAAACATACTTCAATCAGACTGTTACTAGCAATGGTCGCACAACAAGACTTAGAACTTGAGCAGTTAGATGTGAAGACAACTTTTCTACATAGTGAGGTAGACAAAGAGATATACATGACTCAGCCTGAGGGTTTCCAAGCTCTTGGTAAGGAAGACTTTGTGTGTAAGTTGAAGAAGTCCTTGTATGGACTGAAGCAAGCTCCTAGACAATGGTATAAAAGGTTTGACAGTTACATGATCCAGTTGGAAGATGTATCATACATCTATCTTGTGTTATATGTGAATGACATGCTGATAGCAGCAAGAAAGAAGTCTGATGTTTAGTATCTGAAAGACCTTCTCAGTGCTGAGTTTGAAATTAAAGATTTGGGTGTAGCCAAAAATTTTTTGGGGATAGAGATCTAGAGAGATAGAAGTCAGAAGAAATTGTTTTTATCTCAGCATTGCTATATACATAAGATTTTGTCCATATTTGGCATGTCAGTTGTTAAGCCAATAGATACTCATGTGGCATCAAATGTTCATTTGTCAGTATTCGCTTCACAATCAGCAGAGGAGAAGGAGTACATGTCAATTGTTCCCTATACTAGTGCAGTTGGTAGTCTGATGTATGCCATGGTGTGCACTAGGCCTGATCTGGCTCAGTCAGTCAGTGTTGTCAGCAGGTTTATGACCCAACCTGGAAAGGAACACTAGAAAGCTGTGAAAAGAATGTTCAGGTACCTTAGAGGTACTGCTGATGTTTGTCTCATTTATGGAGGTGATACTCAAGAACTGATCACAGGATACTGTGATGCTGATTATGCAGTTGATGTGGACAGTAGAAAATCAATGACATGTATGATTTCACATTGGGGAATTCAGTAGTCAGTTGGAAAGTAACACTTCAAGCAACATTAGCTTTATCAACTACTGAAGCTGAGTATATGGCTCTGACTAAAGCAGCCAAGGAGGGTATCTGGTTGAAGGGACCAATCAGTGATTTGGGGCTACAGCAGGATCAAGCTTAGATTTATTGTGACAGTTTCAGTGCGTTTTCTCTAGCTAAGGATCAAGTTCATCACGAGAGAACCAAGCATATTGATGTGAGGTATCATTTTCTGAGAAATAAGAAGAGGGTTGTAGTGTCTGGACTTGCTGAATATTCAAAGCTTGTAAACTGAAATCTAGATACTCAGTTGAGGGCAGATCAACTAAGTGGATTCTGTAGATAAAGTCTGGTACAAGTACATCCTGGCATTGACGAATGCATCTGGTACAAGTAAATCTTGTTATGCAATCTGATTGACTGTGAATGAGAGTTCAAGTCAGGGTGGAAATTTGTAAGTTTTGGTGAGTTTATCTCTAAACTCGTGGAACTAATGCGTGAAACTGAAACTGAGATTGATGGTCTGTTTTAGTAAAGTGTATTCAGTTCTCTGAAAGTCAGTTTGATGAAGTGCAACTGAGTTTCTTCTGAAGTCAGTAGTCAGATTTGATCTACTGAGTTTTGCTAAGTATAACTGAGTTCTACATCTGAGCAGTTGATTACAAGTCTGGGAGAGTCAGTTTTGAACTGAGTTTCATCTGGTGGATAATAGCTGGAGTTAGGGTCCACATCTAGGGTATTTATGACAATTCTGAAAAAGTTCTTATGGCGGTTAGTTCTTAGGATTTGTGCCTATAAATACCAATGTTATAATCAATGCAAAAAGTGTGTCTTTCAAGAGTGTTTATTTCACAAGTGTGTGGAATACCTTGTAACTTTGTGCATAATATTTTTCTATCCATGGAGTAGTCGGCACAACGCCGAAAACCACGTTAAATCAATGTGCTCTCTTTGTTTCTGTGTTTTATCAAGTTTCGCTATAACTTATGTTTGCGTTGCTTCTTCTTTATATTTCTTATACTGCAAGTTTCTCATCTGTGTTTCGATAGTTGAGCTTTTTTGGTTCCATAGATGAAGTTATGTGTTTGCTCAACTTTCTTCAAAAGTAGCTTGCTTGATTAGTCGTTACATATTTGAAGATTTGCTAACTATTGAATCAACGGATATTGTTTTGTTGCTTTGTGCCTATTAGAGAATGCAAAGAGAATGCCTCAGAGAGAGATAGATGTTTGCGGAAATTCACAACATTCTCCAAAAGTTGTTGTTTCAAATGATGAAGTACTCTATTTATAGTGTTGGCATTCATTAGGTTTGATCACGGCTGAATTCTTCTTCAGATCTAATTTTTCACATCTGATTAGTTCTGGAACTTTCCTGATAATGTAACCATTGTAATCTGTTTATGAGTTAGTGTTTTTAACAAATCTGTTGATTTTGTCCTCTTCTGATTCTTGAATGTTGCCTATAGGGAAAGATAAGATGCTATCTCTTTTTGATTGGTAGAGTATCCCATATATCAAATTTCTGACTGGATGCATTTATTGCTTCTACAACTACCCTGGGCTGCATTTAATGCTTGTACGACCTTATAATTTTCTCTTGAAATACAGGTTCAACATATCTTCTTAGGATTTTTTGATTTATTCTTTTGATTACATTTGCTTTTACACATCCGAAATTCATCCTTTTGAATTCTTTACATCTGAATTTTCTTATCCTTATTTATTTAGATATGTTTTTTGGTTTAAATTTGATTCTAGATTTTCTCAGATCTTATAATTGCGAGATCTGAGTAAACCATATTTTATCATACTTGAAGTCTCATCACATTGCTTTTAACTTGAAAGCCTTCTACACAAGTATAACAAAGTTATTCCAAGTCATCATAGACTTACATAAGGATAACTTTATAACCTCGATTTTAACCTTCAAATCTGAGTCTGAAGCCTTAGTCTTCAATCTTTAATACTGATTTTGATCCTCAGCCTTGAACTGTTCACTACTGAGTCTAATCCCTTATCCTTCAATGCTCTTAAATGTCATTCCAAGGTTGACCTAAGTCTTAACTTGGGAAATGATTTAAGTTTGGAACTGACTCTATCAAGGCTGAAATCCTAAATGACTTTTTTATTACATTGCTTAGTCTAATTAACATATACAATATCAGATTACTAACATAAACTTATACAAATCAGTATAATCGGACCTTTTAGTTACAATATCCCCGGCAGTGTACCAGATCAGTTGTAGCTTAGTACTGTTGAGTCAAGGTCATATACCGAAAGATGTGAGGTTAAATAATAGGCAATCTTATATTGTTGGTTCAATCCACAAAGACAATAAGTTTTAGATTAAACTAATGACTAGAAAAAGAAACAATAAAAAGAAGTGCTATCCGAGATAATGTTAAACTTCAAAGTGCCTCTCTTCTAGCAAGTTGGGATGACATCAATCATCCTACCTCGAAAGTGCCTCTCTTCTAGCATGTTGGGATGACATCAAACATCTAATCTAGTACGTAGTCAAGCTCTTAAAACTAGTACTCTTCTACTACTATGCTCACCCATAATCCAATTTAGCAGACCGACACTGCATCACCAATTCGATTTTAACTATTATACAAGTGAATAAACATGATGAAGCTCGGTGGTTGTGTAGGCAAGCTACACACCCCACTTACCAGTCCAACATCGCGTCACCTTCATATTTAACCATTGGTCTCCTTAACTCTTTTCCCAAACGAATATTGTTGGGTCAGTCTCAGTCCATGTGTGTGTGTGTAATGTTCGTTAGCTAAACTAACACTAACTAGCAACAAGAATATACAAGGGGAATTAACCAAGAAACAATCTAACAAACAAAACATGTCATCCACAACACTACAAGAGATAAACAATCTTATTTAAACATCATATTGGCAAAGATAAAGCATAGCCAAGAAGGGCTATGAAAACCCTATATATATAAAGTGGGTTATTATATACATGAAAACAATTAAAGCAATTAAAGCAATAGAGATAAACACCAAAGGGGTAATACATTGACAATTAAAACTATTACCACAAATGCTTTAAGAGTTGATACAATGATGTAGTTCCTTTAATCTAGCCTCCAAGGTAAATGCAATGATGATAAGTGAATATTAAAAAAGATTTAATAGCTAAAAAAATTCTCTTATTGGTGCCCTAAGTTGAAGTTGCCTACAAGGGGTAGTTGGGGAAGATGGACAAGTGAATCGAGTGTACATAATGCTCTCTTGTGTGTTTCCAAAGTTTTTCTATGGAAATGAATTGATAAGTGTTATAACTATCATGGCATCCGAGTAATATGCGGACATCATGTAGATACTCTAAGAGTCCTCCAGATCTTATATCAAGGTGTAATGACAATGAATTAAATGATCTCGTACTCTACATCATATAGCAAAAGTAAGACGCCTGAATAATGGTAGTGGCGGATGTCGGCTTCTGACTCGGTAGCTAGCTCTTGCAGGTGTATTAAATGTTGAGCAGGTGTGTTGGTCCCGTGAAAAGGCTAGACACAATTTTAGAGGGGGGGTGAATAAACTTGACACCAAAAACTAGATTCTTGAACTTTGTTAGGTTCAGTTATAAACTTGTGTGGAGTTGAACTAACTTAGCTGAGTAAAGGTCAGCTGACTTTTTCTCTAACCGAGTTAACCGGCAGCGGATTAAGTTTTAGCCTTATTAAGTGATTTTGTTGTATCTATGAAAAAGCCTGAATGCAAAAACCGAGTTCTGTTAATTTGTGTTCTGTGTGAGTTTCATTCAGTATGTATGCTTGATAGATAAATGCTTAAAAAAAATTATAAAAACTGGAATGTAAAAAACTGTATGTACAAGCGTAAATAAAATAAGCAAGTAAGGCTTGAAATTATAAAGGTTCCAGGTGGTGTAATCCTGCCAGTCCTTCCTATGTGATGTAGGAGGAAAATTTCATATAGTCCTAAATTGATCATCCTTGGCTAATCCATAGCTTCACTATCTAAGAAACTATAGAACAGGTAGGATGGCTCCTCTGCAAATGCTTCACTGGTCCGTATAGGGTTGTTGTTGGTCCCAGAGAAGGGTAAAAGTATAGTCAGAGGGGGGGTGAATGACTATACTAGAGTTTCAAAAACTTTTCTTATAATTAAAAGTTTTTGGGCAGCGATAAGTCCCTTCTTTTAATGTTGTTTCAAAGTAGGTTATGGAAACACAAATATAGTATGCACTAAGATAAAGTGTTGTAAAGTGAAGTGCTGAAAGTAAATAGACATAAAGGTTTATAGTGGTTTAGGGTGGTGTAATCCCTTAATCCACTCTTCTCTTGTGATGATTGGAGGAATTCTCTATTGTCTTTCACTAATACAATAGTTAGATTGTCCTTGGCTACACAAGCTTCAAAATCTCCAAGACTATCACTCCCTGGCCTCAAAAGCTTCAGTGACTCAGTCTTCAACACTGCTCCTTGAGAACAAATCATTCAGCAGCTACCACAAACATAACTCCTTCTTAGATGGCTCTGATTCAGTTGCTTGACTGGTGTGTGAGTTGAATTCACAGAGTAGTTGATCAATCTCAGTATTGATGTGTTATTGTAGCTCTGATTGCTAAGTTGATCTCTAGATATTTCCTCTTATGTTCATAAAGAAGGTTTAGGATTTTGACAGAGTTTCACCATGTTCTTGTACATCTCAATCATTGTTCTTTCTGTCTGTCAATGCATTCTATGTACAGCCTTGATAATCCTTGATTTAAAATTCCGTCCGTTGGATTTTTAATGTGGAGAATAATCCTTGATTTAAACTTTTATTCCCTCTTGATTATATCCTCCTTGATTTCAGTGATCCGGATTTTGTTCAAACATCCATCATAAAATCCATCCTTGATTGATTCGGCATTTAAAGTTTGATCCTCTGAATCTTCCTTATTTTTCATGTTCTGAATAAGCTTGAATTGCTTAGTTGTTTCTTCACTTGTCTATTACTTGACCGGTTAAGTCTTCCTGCTGACTTAGCTGATTAGTTCTTCCTTCACTGCTTTTCTATTACTTAGCAGGTAGACAGTTTATTTTGCCGGTTCACTGCTTTCTTGATTTCCTTGATCTTTTAGCCATTTCTTGCACTTCACTGATCTTGATATTTGTGAGATCAGTGTACACCATATTTAACAATGGGTTGCTTCCTCTTTCCACTGCCTGCTGCCTTTTGTTGTTTGAAGTAGGTAAACATGATTTTGGAGTCATGCAGTTTCTGGAGCTTCACAGAAGGTATAATCAGACATTGCATTAGATAATGTAGTTGAATCCCATAGGACTTATTTACCCAGAAGATCTCCTTTTTCGTCTTGCCTACTGCTATTCCCTTTTTAGCAATAGTGGCCTCTCCCTGGATTTGCTCCTTGATCCGTCTGAAAAAGTAGGTAGACCAGTTGAACTCCAGACCATTGTAGATGATTCCCATGAGTCGCATTCTAGCCTCTATCATGGCCTTCCTGGCCCCAAGCTTTCCTTCAATATTCTTTCCTATTAAAGCGGTGAACTCACTAAAGGGCTTCTTTAGGGCGGATCTAAGACAATTGAGCTTCTTAGAGCTTGGGTTGGCCGTTTTAGCAATCTTCAGCCAAAATTCATCTAGGTCTTGTGGAATGAGTGTGACTTTTACTTGTCCTTCATTGGAAATTTTAAGGTGTTTGTGAAATACCTTTGCTGTAATCACCACTTCTGCACCATTGACAGATGCAACTATTTTGTCTTCACACATTTCTACACCTTCTTCAGCAAAAAGCCCAAAAACAAAAACTTGGCAGTTTTCCAAAATGAAATAAGGCTATTATAACAAATACCATGGATACGAGGATTGAGAAAGGTCATCAACCCTAGGTTTTAGCATCCATCCACCAATCATTTTGCTTCTTCGTCATTTTCACACAATTTTAAGTAGTGTTTTTCTTGAAAGAAAGTGCCGGTAGCAATTGATTTTTCGTATTGCTTTCCAGTTTGTGTGTTTGATGAAGATGATGCCATTGGAAAATTTGAGAGGAGAAATGTTTCGATTTTTCAAAGAAATAGGGTTTATGAAATGCAATAGCGTAGAAACTTTCCGAAATTTTTTAAGTCTTGTTTATATAGGAGAATTTTTGGTAGTGTGAATTTGGTTGAATATGGAAATATTTGGTGAGGTATTGGCGTGATTTTATGTATATAAATAACGGTTTTTGAGTGTAGTGGGGGAGTGGATTGAGGTATGTAATGATAAATCCCGGGAATCGAACCGTTGCTGTCATTCCTTCAACTCAAAAATAACCTTCACGATTGTAATGTAAAATCCATGTGGGTAATCTTCCATCAAAATAATTCTTCATAAATCTTTTGATTTTCCATATGTATAAAATTGATTTTGTTCACATTTAACTCTACTGTTATCTCCAAGGTATTTAGCGGTGAAGTAACTTGGCTGGTCACTAATCCGGATTAGTGACATCTTTACCGAGCTGCTGTATAAAACAATTCCTAACAGTCAGTGAAGTGGACTTCGCTGGTTACCAGTGATTTTCCTGCCAAGTGAGCGCACCCAAAATGGCAAAGGTTCAATCAGCTGGTGAAGTCATTCGGCTGATTACTCTAGTTAGCTGCTCCTTAAAACTTAATCGATTTCAATTATTCCCAACTCAGTTCTCAACTTGCAAAATCTTTCATGACTGAGTGGTTTTGTGAAAATATCAGCCAATTGATCATCAGTTGATATGTATCTGAAGATAGCATCTCCTTTTTCAACATGATCTCCGATAAATTGATGTCTCACATCAATATGCTTTGCTCTTAAGTGAAGTACTGGATTTTCTGTGTTTGAAATTGCACTTGTGTTACCACAGATTATTGGAAGTGTCTTCTCCTCTATTCCATAGTCCCTTAGCTATTGTCTGATCCATAACACTTGTGCACAGCAGCTGCCTGCTGCTATATATTCTGCTTCAGCTGTTGAAGTGGATATATAATTTTTCTTTATGCTAAACCATGATACTAGTCTGCCACCTAGCATCTGACAAGTTCCTAAAGTGCATCTTCTATCAATCTTGCATCCAGCATAATATGAATCGGAATAGGATATTAATATTAATCCTCCATCTTTTGGATACCAAATTCCTACATTGATGGTATTCTTCATATATTTAATGATTCTCTTAGCTGGTAGTAAGTGAGATTCCTTAGGTTGAGCTTGGAATCTTGCACAAACTTTTACTGCAAATGCTATATCAGGTCTGATTGCAGTTAAATAGAGTAGAGATCCAATAATTCCTCTATATAACTTTTGGTCAACATCTTTTCCATTTTAATCTTTCCCAAGAATAACGATTGCACAAATTGGTGTGTCTGATGTGCCACTTGTATCCATACCATTTTTGTGAATCAAGTTTTTTGTATACTTGGCTTGATTGATAAAGATGCCATCTTCCATTTGACTCACTTGTAAGCCAAGAAAATAATTGAGTTATCCCATCATGCTCATTTGAAATTTGCTTTTCATCATATTTGCAAATTTCTCACGCTGCTTTTCATCTTCTGATCCAAAGATGATGTCATCAACATAGATCTGAACTAACAAGGTGCTTGTTCCTTCTTCTAGCTTCAAGAGAGTCTTTTGAATAGTCCTTTTGTTGAATCCATTGTTGATTAAGAATTGTGAGAGAGTCTCATACTAGGCTCTATGTGCCTTTTTAAGTCCATATAGTGCCCTTTTGAGCTTGTATACTTTAACTTCCTTCCCTTTGAGTTGGATACCAAGGGTATGTTCCACATATACTTCTTCTACTAGATGTCCATTCAAAAATGCACTCTTGACATCCATTTGATATACTTTGAAATCCTTGTGTGCTGCAAAAGTTAGAAAGAGTCTGATTGCCTCCAATCTTGCTACTGGTGCAAAGGTTTCATCATATTCCATGCCTTCGGTTTGTGAGTATCCCTTTGCGAATAGTCTTGCTTTGTTTCTGACAACAGTTCTTTGTTCAACCATTTAGTTTCTGAATACCCATTTTGTTCCAATGATGTTTGCCATATATAATCTGTCCACAAGTTCCCAGACCTCATTTCTATCAAATTCATTGAGCTCTTCTTGCATGGCTGTAATCCAATCAGCATCCTGAATTGCATCATCTATTGTTTTGGGTTCCACATGTGATAGAAAACAAGTTAGCATACTTTCTAGTTGTCTTCTGGTTCTAACTCCTGTGTGAATATCTCCAATGACCTGTTCTTAGCCAGTTCAAATCAGGTTGCAGCTGCTCTTGATTTGGTTCTTCCACAACTCCTACTTATGCATCAACTTCATGATCTTGAGTTGGTGCCTCTTGTGTTGTGTTGACTGGTACATCATCTTGATTGCCAAACGTGTGATCCAAAATAGTAGCTGGTATTGTTGTATTCATATAGACTTGTCCTTGTGCAGCTCCTTCTTCAAGGTTGTGTAAGCTTTCACCATTTGTGTTTGGTTCATCAAAAACTACATGAATTGATTCTTCAATCACCAAGGTTCTTTTTTTGTGTACTCTGAATGCTTTGCTTGTGTCTGAGTATCCCATGAAGATTGCTTCATCAGCTTTTTCATCCAAAGTATGTAGTTGATTCATGTTCAAAACAAAACATTTAGATCCAAACATATGCAAATGCGAAATGTTAGGTTTTCTGCCATTCCAAATTTCATATGGTGATTTTCCATGGTGTTTGTTGATGATAGATCTGTTTTGAGTATAACATGATGTGTTTGCTTCTCCAGCCCAAAATCTCTTCTAGAACATTCAATTGTTTTCAACATTCCTTTATCCATATACTGCAACAAGAAAATAGATCGGCTTTTACCTTGTAACGTTAGGCTAAATTATTGACTATGCGAATGGTAAAGAGGAATATCACAAAAAGTAATGCAATTAACATTCCTTTATCCATATACCGCAACAAGGAAAATAGATCGGGTAGGACTTTTACCTTGTAACGTTAGGCTAAAGTATTCACTATGCGAATGGTAAAGAGGAATATCACGAAAAGTAATGCAATTGTTTAGTTGAGCACATACTCTTGTATCAACATTCCTTTATCCATATAATGCAACAAGGAAAATAGATCGGGTAGGACTTTTACCTTGTAACGTTAGGCTAAAGTATTGACTATGCGAATGGTAAAGAGGAATATCACAAAAAGTAATGCAATTGTTATCTCCATTTATTTCACAAAATCATCAATGTTGCAGCATCAGCTAGTAACAATAGAAATAATAGACATCTATCCAACTGAATTATACTTTCCCAAGCTTTAATTACTTGAAAGTTTGATGAATTTGTCTTCTTGACTCCCCAAATTATTCTTTGATCAAATTTTCTTTCCTTTTTCAAATCAATCAAACCTCCGTACATGATTCCGTTTCTTCCTTTGTTCCATCATGTAATATCCAACTCTTAACTCAATTCCAAACGTTCTCACCCCAATGATAGATAGAGATTGCTGATCTTGCGGGACATCAAGGAAAATGTTGATCGAGATTGGGCTAAGGGTCAGATTATAATGATCTTATAAACGAACAGTTAGTTTCGAGTGGTATCACCACTATATAAAGGCTGGGATGGGGATCGGTGGAAAATATGTACGGGTAGACCATTTGGCTATGATCGAGTCAAGAAATTCCAGGACCGTCATCCCTACCTTTGACTCAAAACACCTCTTTATTTCACCTCGAAAGGATATACAACTTAAGTTCTAGTTGCTTGAAGCTGCATGATTGCATACAAAATTTTCATGTTAACAAAAGATTGAGACTATACGTGCACAAGGTGTTCATTTTACCCAAAACGATTTGGAGTTAAAATCCATTTAATTTTCACACTTGCTACGTGTATCCAAGTGGTCATTACATCTTCAAATTCATGAAATATACACCTTGTAAAGTTTATTTTAATCAACTAGATAATGCTAAAAAAGGGATCCAAACTAAAGGGTTTTCCGATACAAAACAAGCATTAACACTTTTGTTTAACCAATCACTAGTCCAATCCCCAGTTACGAACATGCATTGTCAACAATGCATGGGGAGAGCAGAAGAGTATCAAAATGAACTTGTCATGCCAAAAGTATCATTGGCAAGCGCAAATGGCGAACGCCAATATCTAATATAAAATGCAAATGGTTTCAGAAGCAGGTTGGCGGATGGGTAGGTGGAAGACGCCAAAAGAAACCTTGGAGATCGCCAAAAAATAGAAATCCTTTATCATCAAGCTCTTTGGAAAATTGTAACGTACTGTTCCCGGACACCCGGTCTTTATCCGGAAAAGGAACATTCGGCACGTATAATAAAAATTAACTCTCATATTATACGTCAGCCTCTACTATGTCGTATCGAGTTAAGCATAAACGGAAGCAAAAGTTTCAGGTATAAAATTTATTTCCAAACAACCAAGAATAAAACTCAAACTAAAGATAGAAATGTAACATTTATTACATTGGAAAAACAAAAAGAAACGTATAACGTATAAAAACCTCCAAACGTATACTAAAAGGAAATTACATAGTTCCCAAAGAAACGACAATTCTAGTATATAATAATAATGAACAAAAGTACGTGCTTCAACTTCGGCGTCCTCAAACGTCATCCTGAAAGTCTTCCTCGAACTCTTTATCTACCTGTTCATCTTCTCTCCCCCAAACACATAGCAAAACAATGCATTTGACGTAAGTACAAAGTACTCAATAAGTCGTAGGAGCTACAAATTAATTAAGGTTTATAATTCAAGTTTTATACTTGATAAATTATCTTTCTGAGACCGACTCAATCTAGGGTTCCCTTCATGTCCATCAACATGTCATGACTATACGTTTCTAGCTTAGCTTATCTTGGTTACGTCAGCACTCAAGGGCACTACGTGAGGTGTGTCCACCATGAGAGGATGCCAACCAATAGTGGCTTGCACTGTTAGTCCCGGGTTTCCCCGGTATGCATACAGGTCCGGTGAAGCTCCCCTGTCATTTGCCCTCTAGAAGGTCACGGGGTTATCCACCTGTCCGGATGAGTCACATAGCCGATGTTCACGCGTACCTAACCAAAAGCGACATGACTTTTATGCTTATTACTATGCAATTATGTACTTATTATTTGGTATTAACTAGCCACCTAAGTTTTTTCAAGGAAAAAGCTCACCTTATCAACTATACTCCCTCACTTAGACAGCTAGACCTCACGTCCTATCAAGTACACAGACATTGATGAACTCTAGGTCATCAAAAAACATGCCCCTCCATGCCCTTCCGACGGTCCCGAACTTCAACTCCCTTGAAGAGTACATTCGGTGCCGGAACTAAACATATCAGAAACTCAATCAAGGCTTGTTTCGGTTTAATTAATGTTATAAGATCAAAGAACATCAATCAAGACTAGGGTCATGGCTTAAAACAAGTTAATCATAAAAAATAGAGCCAGTGCCCCTGTATTGGGATCTAGTGTGTCCGAACCAAGCAACCTGCTGCTCATCAAAACTTTTCTGGCCAGTGCGTGCGCACTAGCTTCTGGTGCATCCACACCAAGCCTCTGAATGTAAAAAAACAAACTTTCTGCCTACCCAGTGTGCCTGCACTGGCTCCACTGCATCTGCACTAAGACTCTGAATGTAAATGCGGACTTCCTGCTCATCCAGTGCGCCCATACTAGCCTTGGTGCATCAGCACCAAGCGCAATAAACCCTAAAACTTGCTATTTCTAGCCTTAAACGATCCCCAATCGTTCCCAAACATGGTCAACATCATAATACCTAGAAAATAGCAGAAAATGTGACTTTTATAAACCCTAACAACACTGGATCCTTAAGCAACTTGAAGGTATGATTTCTAGCATAAAATCACATCAAACCATAACTTAAACCCTACTAAACCGTAATTTGATTCGTAGGAAGATCCTCTTACTTCATAGCAAGCAATCCAATCTCCAAACTCCTAGAAACAGCAGTAAAATGACCCTTCATCTCACAAAAAACCTGTTTGATCAATTCCAAAATAGTTTAGATTCGATCACTCGGTTCGATTGTAACAAAACTACGAAAGCTATGAGTTTTAATCTCTAAAATACATCTAGTTCGAAATTACATACCTTGACAAAGCTCCAAACTTGTAGTACTGAAATGATGCCCTCTTCACGACGATTCAAATGCTCTACTCGAATCTGAAAACCATTATGAAATGCCTTAGAAACAGAGAAAAAGCTCTCAGCCCTTTTTCTAATGCCTCACATGCCTCTCAAGAACGTAGGAGGAGAAAATCCTAATTATTTGGAGGTTATAAGCTTAATCCTTTACGAACTCTAACAATCTCCTATGTCACATATTCAGATTCTCCTGAGTGGAGAAATACTTTAAGCTATTGTGGTCTGTGAAGATCCTAGCCGTAACTCCATACAAGTAGTGCCTTTAAATCTTTAAGGCAAACACAACTGCTGCCAACTCTAAGTCATGTGTTGGATAATTCTTTTCATGAATTTTTAATTGTCTAGATGTATAAGTGATAACTTTCCCTCCGTGCATCAACACACAACCTAACCCTTGTCCCGAAGCATCAGTGTAGACGTCGTAGTTATCAAAGATCTCCGGAACTGCCAAAATTGGGGCCGTAGTCAACTTCTTTTTCAACGTCTGAAAAGCATCTTCACACTCACTAGTCCACTCAAAATTCACATTCATTTGAGTGAGCCAGGTAAGTGGTGTAGCTATCTTTTAGAAGTCTTGTACAAACGTCCTATAATAGCTAGCCAAACCAAGAAAACTTCTCACTTCTGAAACTGTAGTCGGTCTGGACCATTTCTCAACTATGTCAATCTTCGCCGGTTCAACTTGAATGCCATCTCCAGAAATGTCATGACCCAAGAAGCTGACTTGATTCAACCAAAAGTCACACTTTGAGAACTTAGCGTACCGCTGGTTCTTCTTCATGGTTTTCAACACTAGCCATAGGTGTTCTTCGTGTTCTTTCTCATCCTTTGAGTGTACTAGAATATCATCTATGAACACTATCACAAATTTGTCCAAGTATGACATGAAAACACACTGCATTAAATCCATAAATGCAGATGGAGCATTAGTGCGTCCCAATGGCATGACCAAGAACTCATAATGTCCGTACCTCATGCTAAAGGCCATCTTCGGAATATCTGCTACCTTGATCTTTAACTGGTGATACCCCGACCTAAGATCAATCTTCAAAAGCACTCTCTTGCCTTGAAACTGATTAAAAAGATCATTGATCCTTGGTAAGGGTACTTATTCTTGATGGTTAGGTTGTTCAAAACTCTGTAATCGATGCACATTCACATGCTACCATCTTTCATCTTAACGAACAGAACAGGGACTCCCCAGGGCGAGGTGCTAGGCTGAATTATTTTCCCCTCGAGCATATCCTTAAGCTGAGCTTTCAACTCCTTCAATTCATCTAGTGCCATCCTATAGGGTCCCTTAGAAACAGGTGCCGCTCCTGGTACCAACTTGATCTCTAACTCTATCTCTCTATCCGGCATGTTTCCTGGTAACTCTTCTGGAAACACTTCTAGGTACTCTTTTACTATAGGGGTTTCTTCTAACTTAGGCTTCACTTGTTCCACATCCACTGTGCATAACAAGTAGCCTGCACAGCCCTTCCGACAAGCTCTTATTGCCTGAATTACTGATATGATTGGATTGTGCTTCTTACTAGGCTTGTAAACATTACCTTGACAAGTCTTAGACGATTTTCTAGGTGTCTTAAAGGTCACTCTCTTTTCTCTACAATACAAGTGAAAATAATTCTCGGATAGCCAATCTATTCCAAGAATTACATCGAAATTCAAAATGTCCAAAACGGTGAAGTCACTTTTGCATCGATATGGTCCTACTCGAACATCCACTTGCGGTATCATCCTAGTTACCTTAGTTAATTTTACCAGTGGTGTAGTTATCTCCAAAGTGTTTCTTAAGCTTTCTGAAGGTAGATTCAACTTCATAGCTATCTTAGACGACACAAATGTGTTAGACGCTCCCGTATCGAACAAGGCCGTAACCTCTAAGTTGTCTAATATTATTATACCCAAGGTGTGAATCCAATTATTTAAATACAAACACAACATGATTTAACGTGTAATAGATGTAATTTAATAAACTGGAATAAACAAATAAAGGTACCTGAAATAACATTATCATCCGGTTCTGCATACTCAGCATCCCCTGCAAAAACTCGACTGGGCGACTTGGGCCGCCTTTTCTGCTCCCATGTTTCCAATTTCTTGAAGATCCCTTTGATGGACAATTCTATGCTATGTGGCCATGTTTTCCACAGATAAAGTAACCATATGTGCCCACACGGCATTTACCGATGTGGTTCCTTTTGCATTTCTGGCACAGCGGTGCGCTTGACGACGGCGGTGCCGATGTCTTCTTCTCCCTTTGCTGAGGTACTGCCTGACTATTACCCTGGCTTAACCTAAAATTCCTCTTAACACCAATTACTACGGTAGGCTTCTTCTTAAAGGTCTCAACCT
Organism: Gentiana straminea; assembly: GCA_036785695.1. Taxonomy (NCBI): domain Eukaryota; kingdom Viridiplantae; phylum Streptophyta; class Magnoliopsida; order Gentianales; family Gentianaceae; genus Gentiana; species Gentiana straminea. The sequence continues at coordinate 1,281,554 of JAVUPR010000242.1, read as the reverse complement.
TCAAAGCCTTATTCAACAGTTTAGCCATGTTTCTCGTTGTGAAAACGAACAAGCCGGATTGTATTTCGTGGGATAGCCCATATTTGTATAGTGTCATCTTCCTCTCTTCGATCCTCATAAGCTCAGGGTAGAACCTTCCCAACTCATAGAACATGTTAATATATTGAGATACTGTCAAATGAATGCCATGCTTAAGACTTAGGAACTAGCTTGCCTTGTCTGCTTGCATTGTTGCTGGGAAGTACTCACTGTATAACATAGTCTTGAATCCTTCCCAATCGGAATTTTCCATTACTACTCTCTATGGCATCGATCCAAGCTTCAGTTACACCCAAAAGAAAACCAACTGACAACTGGGCCATGTCAGATTCTCAAAACCTCTTATCCAAGCTTCAGCCTTGGACGGTTCTACATTCCCCTGAAAGTCTTGAACTCGGTTTCTCTTCAGTTTTGAGTACCAATCAAATGGTTGTACTTGCTCATAAGCTGGTGGTGGTCTAATTGGTGGGGCTTTTGGTAAACTGGAGGGTATCCAAAAGGTGCTTGTGGTTGATAAGGCTATTACTGATGGTATGGTGGTGGCTGATAGAAACCATAAAGTGGGTAACCGAAGCCTTGCTGATGATCAAAATGTGGGGAAGGGGGTATAGTAGGTCGAGGTGTATGACCTACTGGTTGAGGGAAAAAGTTCTGTTGTTGCTGGTGATGAAAAACTGGTGGAGAGGGGTGACTCACTGGTGGTGGGTAGACACTGATCGGTGGAGGGTAAATGTTGGTTGTTGGGGGTACATACACCGGTGGAATATCTCCTATCACAGTGACACGTATGGGTGCTACCCTAGGTTCACCATATATGTAAGTATACCTTGGTTCGGGTTGTGGTGTCGGGCTCGGTTGAAGTCGTGGAGTAGGATTATGATGAGGTCGCAAAGTCTGGCTTGCCCGAGGCCTTGATTATGGGTTGGGTGAGGTGATGGATTATGATGTACAAAACCACCTCTTACACCCTATGTCGGACTATTCTCTCATGCTCGAGAGGTCTCTCCGCCATGAGCTCCAGTCCTTGTGGTCACCATCCTGATGATCAATGAAAGACTAGAACGTTACTAAAATATCTAAAGAAGTCTTATCTTAAAAGAAATGAAGCCTAAAATACGCTTTCTCCCTGATACCAACTGTAAGCCCCCGTTCCCAGACACCGAGTCCTTATCCGGGAAGGAACGTTCGGCACGTATAATATAAAATAACTCTCATATTATAAGTCAGCCTCTACTACGTCATATCGAGTTAAGCATAAACGAAAGCAAAAGACTTGGGTATAAAATTTTATTTCCAAACAACCAAGAATAGAAACTCAAACTAAAGATAGAAATGTAACATTTATTACAATGGAAAAAGCAAACGAAACGTATAATGTACGAAAACCTCCAAACGTATACTAAAAAGGAAATTACATAGTTCCCAAAGAAACGACAAGTCTAGTATATAATAATAAAGAACAAAAGGAAGTGCTTCAACTTCGGCGTCCTCAAACATCATCATCAAAGTCTTCCTAGAACTCCGGATCTACCTGTTCATCTTCTCTCCCGCAAACACATAGAAAAACAATGCATTTGATGTAGGTACAGAGTACTCAATAAGAGGTAGAAGCTACAAATTAATTAAGGTTTATAATTCATGTTTTATACTTGACAAATTATTTTTTTGAGATCGACTCAATCTAGGTTCACTTCATTTACATCAACATGTCATGACTATATGCTTCTAGCTTAGCTTATCTTGGTTACGTCAGCACTCAAGGGCACTACGCAAGGTGTGTCCACCACGATAGGGTGCCAACCAACGGTGGCTTGCATTATTAGTCCCGGGTTTCCCCGGTATGCATACAGGTCAGGTGAAGCTCCCCTTTCATTTGGCCTCTAAAAGGTCACATGGCTATCCACCTGTCCGGATGAGTCACATAGCCGATGTTGACATGTGCCAAACCAAAAGTGACATGACATTTCAGTTATTACTATGCAAGTATGTACTTATTATTTGTTATTAACTAGCCACCTAAGTGTTTTCAAAGAACAAGCTCACCTTATCAACTATACTCCCTTACTTAGATAGCTATACCTCACGTCCTACCAAGTACACAGACATTGATGAACTCTAGTTCATCAAAGAACAAGCCTCTGCATGCCCTTTTGATGGTCCCGAACTTCAACTCCCTTGAAGAGTACATTTGGTGCCGGAACTAAACGCATCAGAAGCTCAATCAAGGCTTGTTTAGGTTTAATTAATGTTACAGGATCAAAGAACAGCAATCATGACTAGGTTCATGGCTTAAAACAAGTTATTCATCAAAACCAGGGCCAGTACGCCTGCACCGGGATCCAGTGCGCCCGCACCGAGCAACTTGTTGCTCATTGAAACTTCTCTGCTGAGCCAGTGCATCCACACTGGCTTCTGGTGCGTCTGTACCAAGCCTCTGAATGTAAAAAAACCAAACTTTCTGCCTACCCAGTGCGCCCACACTTGCTCCGGCGTTTCCACACATAGTTTTTCTACCATTAAACGATCCATAATCGTTCCCAAATATGTTCAACATCATAATACCCTGAAAACCATTATGAAATTCCTTATAAACTAAAAGAAAAGCTCTATGCAATTTTTCTAATGGCTCACACGCCTCTCATGAACGTAGGAGGAGAAAATCCTGATTATTGGTAGGTAATAAGCTTACTGTGATAATTATTTTCCTTAAATAATCATTCCTAAAATTAATAACCTATTATTTATTTTCCTTAATTATTTCTTAATAATTAAAATCAGAATTTTCTATTCCTAATGTATATATATATATATATAAATATATATATATAATCTCGATATATATATATATATGGACTTATTTCTAAGTTTTAGTGATGAGTGCCAGACTAACTGTTATAGTGCAAAGGCAAAAAGATGTCTAGATCAAATGTATAGGCTTATTAGAGTTTGATCTTTGATTAGGTTTGATCAAACAAGCACTGTAAGGGTCAGCTGATTTATATCAACAGACTGGTCTATATCAGTAGTGTAGATAGGTCAGTAGACTAGTCAGGAACCTGCTGAAGACTGAAGGCTGAGGGCTCAAACTCAGTTAATGAAGTCTAAGGGATCAAACTTAGTAATTAAAGTCAAGGATATGGAATCAGAATTTAGGCAAGTCTGTGATGACCTAAACTGATTACATATACCTTGTGTAGAAGGTCTAAGTTCCTTAAGTTGGATGGTGATTGGAACTTAGTTATTTGCAAAAAGGTGTAATCTAACTTCACAAATAAAAGTTACATAAAAGAAGTCTGCTGCATTGTGTTTTAAACACAACAAATTTTAGTTCAGCAGACTGATAGGTATTTCAGCATACTAATGAACCTGCTGATATACATACCTCGATTAATTCAAGATTACATTGGAAGATTACATGGATAAGGACAGCCAACTACCTCTAATTAATCAAACAAATCAATGGCTGAGATTAAAAAGACGTTGGGATGATTCATGACTTTATCCAAGGGTTACAAGTCAAAGGGTGACAGACTGCATTCTGTCAAAAAGGATTCGACAGTGCCTGTCCTATGAATAGTGACAGAAAGCAAGTCAAATGGGACAAAACCGGGAACGGTCATATTTGAATTTCAAATACAAGTCACATGCACTCCTACCTATAAATAGAGGACTTTCAACTCAGAAAAAGGAGATGAACTTTAAGAGAAAAATACAAGAGATAATTCTGAGCTAAAAAAGCACCCTGCTGAACTTACTGAGCTTAAGGCTACTGATCCAGAGAAAATCTTCAAATGTATTCTGTATTCAAGCTAAATCAAGTTTACACACTTGAAGACTGCAAGCTGCTGATTATATCATCCTAATCAAGCTGCTGCAACTGAATCATTTACTTGATTCATTCTTTATTTTACAAAGAACCTGCTGAAGACAGTGAAGCATCTGTTGGGTGTGAAAGACTGTTGTTTGTGGTGGAGCTAGTGAAGAGGTGATCCTACCCTTCAAGGACCAGTGGAAGACTTTGGAGCAGCAATCCTACCTGTTCCAAGTGTTTAGTTTGTGAAGCCATAGTTATTGGTGAAAGACAAGCAACATAGGAATCTTTGTAACAGCTACATCAAAGATCTCTAGTGAATTACCTCCAACATCACAAGAGAAGAGTGGACTGACAGTATTACACCACTATAAAATCTGCCTACTTACTTTCTGCACTTACATTCTGCATTTAGTTTATTATATACATCAACCTACTGAATCTAGCAACTGAACTCACAGACATACACTACTGAGTATCCAATACTTAGTATCATATTTATCAACAAGTAATAAGGCTTAATTTTTGATATAATTCCGCTGCACAAATTCAGTAAACTCAACCATCAGTAGACTACTGTGTATCAGCAGGCTACTTAGGTGTCAGCAGACTCCTGAGATATCAGCAGGCTGCTGAAGTTGCTGAATTTGTTAACTCCAAAAGTTTTAAGTGTTAATTTTATTCACCCGCCCCCCACTAAACTAAACCAAAGCCTTTTCAAGGGACCAACAATTGGTATCGGAGCAGTGCTTCTGTTCTGAAGAAATCCTACTTGTTGTGCTTGTGAAAATACTTTTAAAACTTTTTCAAATCACTGATTTTCAAAGACTTGCATCATGGATAACAACCAGTATGCTAAAACTATGCTGATGTGTTCTCTAGATAGATTTGATGAATATAAACGTCGAATGCAGGCTTACCTTGCTGCAACTCATCATGAAATGATGGATGTGCTGACAGATGGACCACTGGAGATTGTCAAAGCAGTAACAGTGGGAGATGAGACACAGTACATTCCAAAACCAAAAAGAGAATGGAATGCTGAAGATAGAAAGAGAGCCTCAACAATATTGCTATTGATATCATTTATAGAACCTTGGATAGAAATATGTACATGAAGGTTAAAGATTGCAAAACAGCTTAAGAACTTTGGGACAAAATACAGTTGATCTGTGAAGGCACTGATGAAATCAAGAAGAATAAAATCAGTGTGGCAAAGAAAAAGTTCCAAAATTTTGAAATGAAGCCCAATGAAACCATTGAACAAATGGAATCTAGGTTCAATGCAATTTTGGATGAACTCACCCTGCTGAGTGTTATTTACTCAAAAGAAGAAATCAACACAAAAATCTTGGAAGCTTTACCTGCTACAGATGGATGGAAGATGAAGGTGACAGCCACAAAGAAATGAGAAGACTGCATGAAGAGGATACATTCAAGTTATTCTCAGATCTTAAGGCATATGAATTCAAAAAGAAGTTGGCACCTACTACTGAAAAAGAAGAGCCGAAAACTACAGCACTGGCTGCTTCACATCAAGAAGAAGCATCAGAAGCTCAAGATAACTTACTGGATGAGATGCAAGAGCAGATTGCACTACTGAGCAAGAAGATCAGAATGATGAAGACTGGAAGAGGTTCCCCAAGGAATTTTACAAGGAAATCTAGTGAAAAGAAGGAGGAATCCAAGAAAGACAATGACTACTTGTGCTTTCAATGCAAGAAACCAGGACACTTCAAGCCTGAATGTCCTGAACTAAAGCAGAAAAAGGAATCAGATTATATTTGCTTCAACTACAAAAAGCCTGGACATTTTAGACCTGATTGTCCAGACCTACTAAAGACCAAAAGCCAACAAAGAATACATGGAAAGAAGGCTATGGTTGCTGAAGATGAATCAGGGTATGAAGTGGAATCTGAAAAGGGAAATGAATCAGATGACACAGCATTGGTTGCTGAAATGGAAGATTATTCATTAATGGCTAATATGGATGAAACAGAGGAGGTATACAATATTGTATCTATCAAACTCCTACTGGAAGTGATTGTGAATCAACTTGTGGTTCAAATCCTAGAAACTCTGACAATGATGAGACTTTGGATGCCATCCTTAATCAATTGATGATAATACAATCAGGTTATGAGATTGTGAAGGCTGAAAAAGAAGCTCTTCAATTAGAAGTTGAAAGATTGAATGCTGAATTAAGGGTTCTCAAAGGTAAAGAAAAGGATGTTGGACAGAATCAGTATAACCCTGCTGAACATCCAGTAGCTTCTGAATATGCTGAACCATCTTGTTCCTCTGCTGCATACAAATCTGGAAAGCTTTATGGTGATAGAACAGGGCTTGGATTTGGAACTCAACAATCCAAAAAGAGTGGATCTAGTAAGGTTACTGAACCTAGTACCAAAATTGGTCGTAAGTTTGTACCTGCACAAGATCCAACTCCCAGTATGGTTGCTGAGGCAGTAAAACCTACTGAGAATGCTTGAAGGAAGCAAAATCAGAAGTCAAAGAAGTCAACAGCTCCTAATAAAAGGAACAAATCCAAAAATAGGACTGCTGTGCCTTCTAAACCAACTGATGGCAAACCTACTACCAAGTCTGCTGGACCACTGAAAGGTAAAAGCCAGAAATATTCCAAATATAAGAATCCTAAACCCAAAAATGTTAATCATTCCAGGGATACTTATCTTAGGGGGAAAGGTAGATTATTCCCTACTGATGATGATTGGAATATTCCTGCATCTAATGCTTGAAACAGCAAGTATAACCATGTTGCTAGGGTAAAACCTAAGAAATGGAATCAGCAAAGGGCTCAGCAGAGGACTTATACAAGACCTCTGCGGGGACCTCAGCAGACTCCATACTACAGGGCTGATCCTAGCAGACAGCAAACTAATGGTTATGCCAATGCTTCTAACAACAAGAATATCTTCAAACAGCATTATGAACCAAAAGGCCAGAAAACATATGTGATTCCTACACAACCAACTGTTAGAACCTATGGATGTGAAGAATACATGTATGAACCAAAGTATGACACTTTTAGGAGAAGACATTATGGAAGCATCCCAGGGGTCATGCTTACCACTGACTATTATGGACCCAAACAGGTTTGGAAACCTAAAATGTATTAATTTTGTTTTGTAGGGTGTCTGGTACTTTGACAGTGGATGTTCCAGACATATGACAAAAAATATGCACTGTTTGTCAAATTTTGTGGCAAAGCATGGTCCAAGGGTGAATTTTGGCAACAAAAATACACCTGGATATACAAGAGGAAATGCCACACTTGTGAGGAATGGACTTACAATCAAGAATGTTGCATATGTGGAAGGATTGGACTACAACTTGCTGAGCACTGGACAATTTTGTGACATGGGATACAAGGTCACTTTTGACAAAAACAATTGTATTGTCATTAGTGAAAGAGGTGATCAAGTTGTATTGGCTGGTAGAAGACAACAAAACATGTATGTTGTGGATTGGTCTACAGCAGTTCCAGAAACCTGTCTGATTGTGCATACCAAGTCAGAACTCAATTGGTTATGGCACAAAAAGTTGAATCACTTAAATTTTGATGACATCAATCAGTTGGTAAAGAAGAAGAAAGCGGTGATTGGTTTACCTGAGATCACATTCAAGAAAGAAACTATATGTGATGCATGTCAGCAAGGTAAACAGACTAAATCAAGCTTCAAATCAAAGACCAAGCAATCTACTCATAGAGTCTTGGAGCTGATGCATATGGATCTATTTGGACCAGTTACACCAACAAGTGTTACAGGAAAGAAATACACCTTAGTGGTTGTGGATGATTACTCTAGATACACTTGGGTGATATTTATGAACAAGAAAAGTGAAACACTCAAGAAGATGCCTGGTCTTTTGAAAAGGTTACAAAATGAGAAAAGTTTAACGGTAGTAAAAATCAGATCAGACAAGGGTACTGAGTTTCTTAATAAAGTTATAAGAGAATATTGTGAACAAAATGGTGTACTAGATCAACTTGCTGCTGCTGGTACACCTCGCAGAATGATGGGGTTGCTGAAAGAAGAAACAGGACTTTAAAAGAAGCAGGAAGAACAATGATTTGTGAAGCATTGCTACACCGAAAGTTATTGGGTGAAAGCAGTTAATACGAAGATGCTATACACAAAACAAACATCGTGAACAAAAAGGTCTTGAAGACACCTTATGAAGTTTGAATGGAAGAAAACCTAACATATCCTATTTTCATACATTTGGAAGTAAGTGTTTTATCTTGAATCATAAGGAACATTTGAAGACATTCCAACCAAAGTCAGATGAAAGAATTTTCTTGGGATATTCTTCAGTCAGCAAGGCATTCAGGGTACTGAAAAAGAGGTCACTGAAACATGAAGAAACTATCCATGTTGTGTTTGATGAACCTAAGTTCGCTGGTATGGAAGATGAAGGTTGTGAACCTGCTGAGAACCTACAAGTCACTGATCCAGACTGTGTTGAAGTTTTGGAAAGGTTTAATGACTTAAAAGTTTCTGATTCTGCCCCTGCTGAACACCCTGCTGGTGATACTACTGATGCAACAACTGAAGCAATTCAAGGATCTGCTGAACCCCCTATTGAAGAAGCAACACCAGACCCTACTGATGATGAGGTTCCTGAGAATCAATCTAACCATAATCCACAATGGAATCACCCTGCTGAACAAGTTATTGGCAATGTACAGCAAGGTGTGAGGACTAAAAGACTGTTAGAAGCAATGTTTACTTGTTTTCTATCACAAATGGAACCTAAAGTTGTTGAAGAAGCAATTTCAGATCCAGATTGGATAATTGCTATGCAAGAAGAGTTAAATGAATTTGAAAGAAATCAAGTTTGGACACTAGTTGAAAGGCCTAGTCATGCAAATATCATTGGCACTAAATGGGTATACAGAAACAAACTGGATGAATCTGGTACCATTGTAAGGAATAAGGCCAGACTAGTTGCAAAAGGCTATTCTCAAGTTGAAGGAATAGATTTTGATGAAACTTATGCACTTGTTGCAAGATTGGAAGCTATCAGATTATTCCTAGCACATGCTGCATATAAAAACTTCATGGTATATCAAATGGATGTCAAAAGTGCATTTTTGAATGGCATTCTAGAAGAGGAAGTGTATGTTCAGCAACCTCCAGGTTTTGAAGTTAAAGATCAAGAAGATAAATTGTATAGACTCAACAAAGCACTTTATGGTTTGAAACAAGCTCCAAGAGCATGGTATGAGACTCTATCTCAATTCTTGGTGGACAATGGTTTTACAAAAGGTACCATTGATAAGACCCTTTTCAGAATCAGTGAAAGGGACATCACCCTGCTGGTCCAGATTTATGTTGATGACATAATCTTTGGTTCTGAAAATGAATTACTTTGTGAAAAGTTTGCAAATCTGATGAAGAATAAGTTTCAAATGAGTATGATGGGTGAATTGAACTACTTTTTGGGCTTACAAGTCAAACAGTTGAAAGATGGAATCTTCATTCATCAAACCAAGTACACCAAGAAGCTGCTGAAGAAGTTTGGTATGGAAAATAGCACCAGGATATCAACTCCTATGAGTACAAATATCAGATTGGATGAAGATAAAGAAGGAAAAGATGTTGATCAGACGTTATACAGAAGGATGATAGGCAGTCTGCTGTACCTTACTGCCAGCAAACCTGATATATCCTTTGTTGTAGGTGTTTGTGCAAGATTTCAATCTAAACCTAAATAAAGTCACTTAGGTGCAGGCAAGAGAGTTCTGAAGTATCTAAAGGAGAATTTGGGAGTAGGGATATGGTATTCCAAGGATGGAAGTTTCAAGGTTATATCCTACTCAGATTCTGATTATGCTGGATGCAAGATTGATAGAAAAAGCACCACAGGAACCTGTCAGTTAATGGGAAATAGACTAGTTTCCTAGTTTAGCAAGAAACAGAATTCTATATAAACTTCCACTGCTGAAGTTGAATACATTGCTGCTAGAAGTTGATGTGCACAAGTACTTTGGCTAAGACAACAATTAAGGGATTATGGAATTGAGGAGAAAGAAATTCCAATAATGTGTGACAACACAAGTTCAATTGCTATCACAGAAAATCCTGTCTTGCACTCAAGAACCAAGCACATTGATGTGATACATCATTTTATAAGAGATTATGTTGAAAAGAAGGATGTGGTGGTTCTCTATATCCCTACTGAAGATCAACTTGCTGATATATTAACTAAACCACTTAATAGTGAAAGATTTGCTAAACTAAGGACTGAACTTGGAATTCTTAAAGTTGACTGATAATCAACAGTGTACTGGAATTCACCAAGAGGATTATTCTTTGCTATGTTGGGTTAGCTCACTTAGCAGATTAGTCATTGGTATCAACAATTCCATGTACTTATGTTTGGACAATTGAGCAAATGAGGTTGCCAAGGGGATTGGTCTTTGTCATGTTGGGTGAGCTCACATGACAGATCAGTCATTGATATTAAACTTCATCTTGTATTATCAATTGAACAAAACAATAAGGAATCAAAAATCAACAGAGTTACTCTGTCAGCGGTTCTGAAGCATTCTTCTCAGCAGGCTGCTGAGCCAACCCTGCTGATGACAAGTCTGCAGAATATTACGTTACACAGTCAAACTTATTAAAGTCAAAAAACAGATTGGAGGGATATTTATTCTATCCTTTATAACCGCAGTTAACACGATCCAACGGTTACAAACGTTATGGAGAAGTAATGGGCCACGTGTCAAAGTTAGCTTTTAATCAGATTAATCGTGGTTAATGTGGATGTACGTGCACTGACAGTTACAACCACACTCTGTCTATATATACAGACCTAGACACAGAAGATACTCTCTACTTCAAATCTGATTATATCTCTGTTTTTACACTGTGTTAACATAGATTTACAAGCTATCTTCTTCATCTTTTTCTTTTAACAATGATGTTCAAATTGGAACAAGCCAAAGTGTGAGAGGTTTTGTTGTTGATGCTAATGAAACAGAGTTAGCTATTAACATTGGTCGAAGAATAAGGAGATATGAAGGCCTGGAGAATGTACTGAACATAAGATTTGAAACAATCTCTTACACAAATGTTGTCAGTTTATGGAAGCATGTTGTGATAAAGGAAGGAAGAGAAGCATTCAAAACAACTTTAAATGCTCAAGAGATTGAAATTTCATCAAACCTACAGAGGGAAGTTTTTGGTTTTGAAGAAGTAACAGATGCTCCTGTAAATCTTGAGGCAATGGGGTTGTCAAAGATGGATTTTGTAGACAAAATCAAGACCAATGAAGCCACCAAATCAATTCCAGGTATTAATGTGAAACACATTGGATATGAGTACAACCTGCTAAGCAAAATCATTGCTAAGAACATATTAGGGCTGGTTGGAAGTATGGATACTCTATCACGACCCAAGATAGAGTTACTGATGATTATCTACAGAAGTATGAAATTTGATTGGGCTGGATACTTTATCCACTACATGAAGAAAGTAGCCAATGAAGAAAGAGAAAGGAAAAGGAAATCCAAGGCCTTACCCTTAGGATTAATGTTTTGGCCCTGCTTAATCATTTGGAAATTCCTGATGTGGCACCTGAGAAAATAAATCAGTCCAGATACAAGAAAGAGATTGATTATCCTATCCCTGGTCTGGATGATGATGAAGAAGTGGATAATGATGCCACTGAGAGTGATGCAGATGATGGAGGATATGGTGATGCTGGTGGTGAGCAGGTCAAGAAAGTTGTTAAGCCTGCCGCACCAAAGAAGACTACTGAGAAAAGAAAAGCTACTGACACAAGGAAGATAACAGAGTTATTAAAGCCTAAAAGAAAAGAAAGCAAACAGCACAGACTGCTGAGTCTGCTGAGGGTCCAGGTATTATTGAAACTACTGACCCTGCTGTAGTTGAGAAGAAAGAAAGAGCAACAAAAAAAAGCAAGAAGAAAAAGGAAAGTTATTAATATTGAAGATGATCCACTCTCCAAAAGAATGAAGGAGATTGCCAAGAAAAAGAAGAAACATGGCAAAGGAAAAGAATTGAAAATCCTAGAGGCTCAAAGAGAACAGGAAGAAGAAGAAGAAGTAGAAGAAGAAGTAGGAGATGCTATTGAGGCTGAACCTATAACCATCTTAAAGCCTAATGAGGATGTAAAGGTTGTTGTTGAGCAATCTGCTGAAGCTACAGAATCCTCACCTGCTAAGGCTGCTGACCCTTCTGAATCTGTCCGAGTTGTTGTTGAGCAACTTGTTGAAGAGCCACATCAGACTACTGAGTCTGCATCTGCTGTGGTAACTGAAACACTTGTAGAAGACCCTACAAATCCTGCAATTGTTCAGGGGGAAGAACAGTCTGCTGTTAACCCTGCTGATGAGCATATAAGTCAGTGGGAAGAAAGTGTGGTGCAGATAGAGGTAGTAGGGACTAATATACAACCTCAGAAACCTACTGACCTAGAAGCATTTGTAGAAGAAACTTTGAGTTTGCTTGTTGGGACCTTTGGAGGTCATCAAGCTACTGAAACAGCTCCCAGAAAGCCAACTATGCCATATGAGAAGGCATCTAAGAAGGACAGAGAAGATCCTAACTTCAGAAAAGTGCAAAATTATTTCCAATGGAAGTTTGGATTCTACAAGAAACAGAAACCAGGTGCTGATCCAATGAGTGGATTTGAAGAATGGGCATTTGATTAGCTGGGTGTGGACAGCCTATTGAACTTGATAGAGACAACCTTGCTGCAATCTAGGTTGATGGATCAATTGGATGAAGGAAAGAACAGTGGAGCAATTATGTTCAGAGATCCAAAGTACCCACCAGACAGTGATTCATCTTATTCTGATGATGACCCCCCCCCCATGTTCCCTGGGGAGACCAATAGAGTGGCTAGAGAAACAACTAATGAAGCCATTGGTCAAGGAGCCAATGATGGTGCAGAGTGCTGAACCCACTGATACTGGTAGATCTGCTGAGGGTCAGCAGACTGTAGAGATGGATGAGGATCTGCAGGATCTCACTATGGATGATCTGGAGGCATTGATCAATGATGGAATAAGTGGTGCTGCAAATAGTTTGGTTGGTGAATCCTCTACTTTGTTTATTGAAGAACCTATTGCACAATCTGAAGAGCAACAGAGTGCTGATTTGGATGAAGAAAGAATTGCTGATCACATTGAACCTAGTGCCAGTTTAGAGGAATCAATTCAATATCAAGACTGGATTGACACTGATGATGCCTTAAACAAAACTGCAATCTATCTAAGAAAGATCACTGATATGGGGGAATTTCAAAAGGAAAACATGGATGTATTCCCTGATCAGGTTATTGTAGCACAAATTGCACCAGATCCAAGAATTGAAGTGGAGGTTTAGGTTGCTGAGGTTCAAACCGCACCTGAGCAAAGGTTGGAACAGGAGGTACAGGCTGCACGAGTTACAAACAGCACCTGGACAAAGGTTGGAACAATCTTTGGGTTTGGAGAAAACCCCTATTGTTGTTGTTGAAGAGGCTGCTGTAGTGGAGCCTATTGGAGACAAGGCCACTGTAGGGAAAGATAGTCGCAGGTTGTTGTTGTTGATAAGGAAGAACAGCTGCTAGACTATGACTACAGTGATGAAGAATTTCAAATAGAAGGATCTACTGATGATGAACCAGTGAATGAAGAACCGGCACAAGATCAAATAATGGAGGATATTCTTGGTGCTGTGGTTGAGGAAGGACATGCCCCTGCTGGGAGAGATATGAGTAGAGCAATGGTCATCAGCAGACAAAGGGCTCATTATAATGTAGAAGAGCCTGCTGAAGGAGCTTCTGGAGAAATGACTGGTAGTGTACCATAACATGTTGTGGAAGAGTTGAGGGCTATCAGAAATGACATAACACAGTTAAGGACTCAACTTGACAGACAGGAACAAAGATTTGAGGAACTGATGAATCTAGTGGACAACAACAGACAGTCTACCGAAACAGTTGCTTCAAATTTCACATCTACTCAAAATGCTGTAAATAATCTTATTCTAGATGTGAGGGGAATCAGGCAAGGAAATACACTGAAGGAAAATTTTTTGAAAGACCAACTTACATCTATCCATCAAAAACTTGATAAACTTGGTGAGACACCTAAAACTGCTGAGGCTGCTGGAACATCTCAATCTGCTGGATTGGATCCTAAGCTTACTGAGAGAATCAATCTACTGGAGCAAACTTTGCAATCAAGGATTACGGCAGTTGATACAAGAACTGAAATTATGGAAGGACAACTGAGTAATTTGATTATCACACATGAGAGTGTTCATGGCCTGCTGTCCTGTTTTGTTGATGATGTCACTAAGGGGGAAGAGGGCCAAACAGCAGTAGCAAAAAAGGCTACAAGGATTTTTTCAAAGAAGAAATGAGAGAATGACACTAATGCATTCAGGTTACCTGCACCTGGCAGAATCCCACTTACTGATGATCTCCTTAAACAATACAAAAATGAGTACTACAACAGAAGGAACCTTATCATGACAAGGGATTTCATGAAGGTCTGAACTCATTTTTGGGCCTAAAGTTTTGGGAAGCAAGAGTTAAAGCCTTGAGGGCAAGTTTTAGAGGTGGAAGAAGTGGTAGAGGTGAAAGGAGTTTGCCTATCACAAAAGCTAAGGTTTCCCTTAATGAATTCAAAAAACCTTACATGAGAATGGGATTCAGAGTCAATCAAATCAATCTCATCCTACCCGAAGCATGGAAGTGGTGGAAAGAAGTGAATTCCTACATTGACTTCACTCTGATTGAAAATGAATGCATGAGAGAGATGATAGAAGAGATAAGAGCCTACCAAACGCAAGTGGAGAAGGCTAGACAAGATAGAGAAAGAAGACAGTAGATCAGCACACTTAATCTATTTTATGCTTGCTGTATCTAGACTGTAATACTTTGAACAAATGTTTATAATGAGTAATGACTGGAATTTGTTCTTTTTTTGTTTTAAATCTTTTTGCTTTTCTGTTAGGTGAGGGTAGTGGCATCATCACCAAAAAGGGGGAAATTCTTGGACTTATTTCTCAGTTTTAGTGATGAGTGCCAGACTAACTGTTATAGTGAAAAGGCAAAAAGATGTCTAGATCAAATGTATAGGCTTATTAGAGTTTGATCTTTGATTAGGTTTGATCAAACAAGCACTGTAAGGGTCAGCTGATTTATATCAGCAGACTGGTCTATATCAGTAGGGTAGATAGGTCAGTAGACTAGTCAGGAACCTGCTGAATACTGAAGGCTGAGGGCTCAAACTCAGTTAATGAAGGCTAAGGGATCAAACTTAGTAATTAAAGTCAAGGATATGGAATCAGAATTTAGGCAAGTCTGTGATGACCTAAACTGATTACATATACCTTGTGTAGAAGGTCTAAGTTCCTTAAGTTGGATGGTGATTGGAACTTAGTTATTTGCAAAAAGGTGTAATCTAATTTCACAAATAAAAGTTAGATAAAAGAAGTCTGCTGCATTGTGTTTTAAACACATCAAATTTTAGTTCAGCAGACTGATAGGTATTTCAGCATACTAATGAACCTGCTGATATACATACCTCGATTAATTCAAGATTACATTGGATGATTACATGGATAATGTTGGTCCCTTGGAAAGGCTAACACAAGTTTAGAGGGGGGGTGAATAAACTTGTCACCAAAAACTAATCCATAACTGGAAAAGTCCCAGGAACTGAGTTTCTCTGAAACTTAAACTGATCTTCAGTTCCTGTCCCTTTAACTTGTGCGGAGTTCAATTAGCTTAACTGAATATAAGTTATTACTGACTTATATTTAGTCTCGTTAACTGGCAGCGGATAAAAATTAGCCTTTAACAACTAGTAACTATAATTTCAATATGAAAACCAATGAATGAATGCATAAAGTAAGTAGACAAGTATTATAGAGGTTCCAGGTGGTGTAATCCTGTACGTCCTCTCTTCCCTTGTGATGCGGAGGAAAATTCCACTAGAACTTCTTTGAGATGGCCCAGTTTACAAAAATTCCTAAACGATAGTCCTTGGCTAATCCCTAGCTTCACTATCTAAACACTTGTAGAACATGTAGGATTGCTGCTCTTCAATTGTTTGAACCACCGGTCCTTGGAGGGTAGAATTTCCTCTTCACCACTCATCACAAACACGGTCTTCCCGATCGCACTCAACCGTCCTTCACACCTTCTTGGTGTTTCATAGATCTTGGAGGCAGAATTGCCTCTTCACCTTCTTCAAATATCGACTCCGGTTTTTTATCATTGCGATTGACTATCACAAACTTGGTCCATTTACGAACTTTTAATCTTCAATTTTGAACCCTCGCACGGCTCTTCTTAACTCTCGGCGAACTTATATTCAATCTTACGCACTCAACTAGTTATGACAATCAATAAGTTAATAAACTAAGTGATGAATCCTTCACACCTTCTTGGTGTTTCACTTGAACAAATTGAGAGACGAGAATCTAAACCTTTGATAAAATCAAAGTTGAGACTTTGAATCAATGACTATGATTCAAATGCCTCCCCATCTCTGATATGAGCTTTTACTCTCAAGTAGAGTGGTTTGACACTCGGATAAATAATTTAAGCACGGCTCTTGTTTTTCTTCAAATATTAGATCTTGAATTATGCTTGAACACTTTGAAGAATTTTTCTTGATCTTGTTCTTGTTAACTCAAGTGTGGATTTATCGATGGGAGGCTGGTAACCTCCTTCCTTCTTTGTCCGACCGAGTTCCGGATAAGTTTTCAATTAAGTAATTAACGCATACCCTTGATTTAGGAATTCTTCGGTAAACAACGATGTTCCTTTCTCAATCTCGTGCTCTCATGATCTTCTCCTTGAGTAGGAATGTCAATTTGAGATTATCGACTCAGTTCGTAAGACTTTTTCCCTTGCTTCTTCATCAACGGCTTGTTTTTCGCTTTGCTCAGGTTCCAATTCCACAATTGGAACTTCTTCCATTGTGTGTCCAGTCGGTTCAGCTTCATGAACTTGTTCATCCAATTGAATAAACTTGGTTGATTCAGTTATTGCTTCAGCCTCCTTTTCTTCAGTTTGAGGAACTGAAAATTCTTTAACAGTTTCCTCATGTTCCAAGCTGGGTACCGATTCTTGAGGAGTAGACTTGGACTTTGAAAGCAACATAAGCATGTTCAATGTTGTTTCATCAATCAGTCTTTCATCGTTGTCTGATTCTTCATTATCAGGATCAGTTCTCAGGGTTTGTTCCCCCTGAGTTACAGCTTCTTTCTGCAAGACAGTTTCAACAGTCTGTCCTCTGTTGATAACTTCAGTTTCTTTCATTGTTTCTGTTTCTTGTATAGCTTCTTCTTGTATTGGTAAGATCTGAGTTACCAAGGTTGGAATGGATTGGGTAAGATTAATCTCAGTTTGCACTTCAAGTGTTGATCTGTCAGCAACTTCAGTTCTAGCTTCTTGTGTTGGTGACATTTCTGTTGATTTCCGAGTTGCACCTTTTCCAGTTTCTTCCAACTGCTTTCTTCTTTTCTTCAGGTATTCAATTTGTGCTAACACTTCATCTCCGGTTGCAGGTGGTTTTGATTTCCTGCTTTTCTTCTTTTTGAGTTCAGTCTCAGTTTTCTCAGCTTTCCTTTTTCTTGTCTTTTCTTCTTTAATATCAATCTTTCCATCAGCAACATGTGTTTCTTTCCTTTTAGCAACTCCAAAGTGATCGAGTATCCTTTGGACCACTAATGCTAGAGTTTTCTTGTGATAAAATCTTCCTTTCTTTACGTCGGTCTTCCTTTTGGGTACATCAATTGATTGTGCTATCAATTGATCATATAGATACCTTGCCCAATTGAAATCCTTTTCAAACCAGATTATGTAAAGTAAATCAAGTTTTGCTCCAGATAAATTGCTGAAGTTTCCAGCATTCCCAATTACACAAATTGCCAGTAACTTCGAAAGAAAATTAAACTCTGGCTTGAGTAGGCTTGTGCTCCCTATCTGTAGTATAGTAGATTCACCATTAATTGCTATATCTTTCCATAACTTCTCTTTCTGTTCTTTAGTCAACTTAATGGCTGCTGATCCTCCCGATTTGTCAAACCCAAAGATTTCTGCAATTAATTCTTCAGTGACTTTGATTTCTTTATTGCTTACAGTGGTGATGAAGGTTTGTGTATCTTCTCCTTCCCCAACTGTTCTTCAAAATTGATAGAAGTCTCCGATGCTTTCTAAACAAACACTTTTTAGATCGATGTTAAAGACTGCTTCCAATCCTTTAATTTTTCGAATTTTTGTCATAATAGAATTAACTAGAGTTTGATCAACATACTTTGCAATATATTGATCAAGAGAAACGATCATTCTGGGTTCAACACGAGTGAATTTCATTTTTCTGGATTTGATTGAGAATTTGAAAATTTGAAATTCAGAGGGTAGATTCAGAATTCAAGCGTAAAGAATTTATATAAAAGAAAATTCTGGATATTTATAATTTGGAGTGGGGGTAGTTAAGAATTCAGTGGGACTTAAAACGTCTTGTCATAAATGAGTTGAGATCGCGAAAAAGGTGGATGTGTGGAAATTATGAACGGTTTAGATTGAGAAGGACCACGTCTTTTCTTGATAACCGTGGCTGGATAAAAGTGAATAAAGAAGGTACGATGAGTTGACAATTTGTATATTCTCGCTTTTTGTCCTCATGCCGAATTCAAAAACTTGGTTGTGAAAGCAACTCGGTTTGTGAATTACGTTTTTCGCTTCTCAACGATTGTGTTTTTCTGCAAAACAAAGTGAGAAATTTTTGGTACCCATATCTTTTTGGGTCCTAACTGATTAGCTCGTGATGATACAACTTTGTACCTTTCTTGATATTTTGACTGTGTGAAGTCAGTTTTCACAAACTTTTCCTGTTTTGTCATAACAGTTTTAAATTTGTTTTGATTGTGAAACTGATGTGACGGCCTATTCCAATCTTCATCTGTGGGAAATAATCTTCCTTTCCCTTTGATCCTTGAATGATCTTTATCCTTAGATGGATATGACTTGAAGATTTTTCTTACTGATATTGGATCAGTTTTACTGTTTTCGGCCTTCTGAGTTTTTCTGTAAAATCTGCTGGCTTGGTGAATTTTTCTAAAAGATTTTTCAGTTTTAGCAGCTTGTGCATTTGGTTGTGCTGAGTGTCTATCAGTTCTAATAACTTTATCAGTTTTCTGAGCTTTCGACGATTGAGTAGTCACAAATTTTATTGCAACTGATCTTGGTCATAACTTAGAATTATACTGATTGTCAAACCCTAAACCAGATCTATCTCCAAATGGTTTTCCTGGTTTGAATTGAACTTTGGAGATTGGATCAACTGATGATTTACTGATGTTTACAACGTTTGTTGGTTTATCAGTTGGTCCAATCACTTTGGTTCCATTATTAGTCTTGATAAGGTTAATTTCAGCATTCAATCTTGAAATTTCAGTTTTCAATAACTTTTTCTCCTTTTTGACATTCTCATAATTCTTTTGAATTATCTCTAATTGCTTTATGAGTATGTCTAAGGTTTCATTGAAATCTTCATTTCTTTGATTGTTCATGATAGTGTGAGATTTAGATGTAGATGCACTTACCTCCTGATAACCTGATGTCAAAGAATCATCACTGATCAGAACTTGTTTCCCTTTATCGATAGCATTCGTCGGTGTAGCTCCTAGCAATATGATTTCTTCATCATTTTCTCCTCCATGGCTTGTAGGTAGTGTCTCATCAATATCTATGGCTCTTATACCGGATGGATCTCTGGTTAGCTTTTCTTCTATAAAGTCAGCCACTCGTATTAATTCTTTTTCCGCTTCTTCTAAAAGATCACTTAAGGATGGAAATCCACTGGATTCATCATCAATATTCGCATTAAGCTCAATGTCTTCATCATAACTGAAATGAGGTTCCGGATTTGTGTGAGAGCTTGTAGTACTGAATCTTTCAAATACTTGATCTTGGAAATCATAAACAACATTCTGCACGTAATCAGTCAGGGGGTTATTTAGCCAATTTCTAATTCTAGATGTATCCATTGTAATGGAGTACAGTAAGGGTTTTCAATAGTTGGTTGTTTGGAAATAACTGACGCACAGTTATTCTTTGGTCAGTGATAATTCGGATCTCCTCCAATAGAAAGAACTGCTCCGATACCAATTGTTGGTCCCTTGGAAAGGCTAACACAAGTTTAGAGGGGGGGGGGTGAATAAACTTGTCAGCAAAAACTAATCCTGAACTGGAAAAGTCCCAGGAACTGAGTTTCTCTGAAACTTAAACTGATCTTCGGTTCCTGTCCCTTTAACTTGTGCGGAGTTCAGTTAGCTTAACCGAATATAAGTTATTACTGACTTATATTTAGTCTCGTTAACTGGCAGCGGATAAAAATTAGCCTTTAACAACTAGTAACTATAATTTCAATATGAAAACCAATGAATGAATGCATAAAGTAAGTAGACAAGAATTATAGAGGTTCCAGGTGGTGTAATCCTGTACGTCCTCTCTTCCCCTGTGATGCGGAGGAAAATTCCACTAGAACTTCTTTGAGATGGCCCAGTTACAAAAAGTCCTAAACTGATAGTCCTTGGCTAATCCCTAGCTTCACTATCTAAACACTTGTAGAATAGGTAGGATTGCTGCTCTTCAATTGTTTGAACCACTGGTCCTTGGAGGGTAGAATTGCCTCTTCACCAGCTCATCACAAACACAGTCTTCCTGACTGCACTCAACTGTCCTTCACACCTTCTTGGTGTTTCACAGTCTAAACCTTTGATAAAATCAAAGTTGAGACTTTGAATCAATGACTATGATTCAACTGTGATATGAGCTTTTACTTCTGGATAAATAATTTAAGCACGGCTCTGTATTTCTTCAAATATTAGATCTTGAATTATGCTTGAACACTTTGAAGAAATTTTCTTGATCTTGCAATTAAGTATTTGGTAGGTATTCTTTTTGAATTTGGCTTTCCCCCACAATTTGATTTTTTCTTGACTAGATGAATTTCTTTTTAATTTTCTTGCTTATTATCATATGCCCTGCTCTCTACTATTTTTTATGTTGTAGAGGTAATCTATTTATAGAGGTTTAACCAACATTCATCCTGCTTTGTAACGGCTATGTTTTCTGACCGTTCCTGCTGTGTCAGTGACTCATCCAATGAGATTTCTTTCTTTACAACGTTCGATTGTACTTTCAACTTGTTGGACGATTAACTTATAAGACTGAGTTTCTTTATCAGTTTTACGCTGAGTTTATTACTTGTCAGTTTTTCACTTGTTAAATTCCTAACGACTTAGAGCATTAACTGAGATTTTATTCTTCTTCAAATATCAGTACTCCAGTTTTTATCTGATTGCGATTGACTTAATCAGAGTACACCATGATGCATTTATCATCTAAGAATTCATTGTCCTTATGATTCTTAGGTCTTCATACAAGATCAACAAAGTCAGTTCAGGTCACCACAATCTTGCCTGAAGTCCAACTTTACAGTCTCGACTTTTAATCTTCATAACTGAGTTTGAACCCTCAGTTCTTCATTCTTCCATAACTGAGTCTGTGTCCCTCAGTTCTTCCATCTTCTAGATAAGCCAACTAAGTCTGTAACTCTCAGCGAACTTATCTTCTTCAATCTTCTGTAGATCTGCTCTGTTGTCAGTTTTTCGTAGGGTCTCAGCTAGTCAAAATGTCAGTTCCTCTGTTTCTCAGTTTTGGTTAAGAACAATTACAGTGCTTGTCTGATTTAACTTATACAACTATCGACTTTAATAAATCCTATACATTGGTATCTAGACATTTTTTTGCTTTGCACTATAACAGCTAGTTATGACACTTCATCATTGGGGTTAAGAACAATTAATAAACTAAGTGATGAATCATCATCAAAACATAAATTTTATTTCCAACAGATAAGGACAGCCAACTACTTCTGATTTATCAAACAAATCAATGGCTGAGATTAAAAAGACTTTGGGATGATTCAGGACTTTATCCAAGGGTTACAAGTCAAAGGGTGACAGACTGCATTCTGTCAAAAAGGATTCTGACAGTGTCAGTCCTATGAATAGTGACAGAAAGCAAGTCAAATGGGACAAAACCAGGAATGGTCATATTTGAATTTCAATACAAGTCACATGCACTCCTACCTATAAATAGAGGACTTTCAACTCAGAAAAAGGAGATGAACTTTAAGAGAAAAATACAAGAGACAAGTGTATTCTGTATTCAAGCTGCATCAAGTTTACACACTTGAAGACTGCAAGCTGATGATTATATCATCCTAATCAAGCTCCTGCAACTGAATCATTTACTTGATTCAGTGTTTATTTTACAAAGAACCTGCCGAAGACAATGAAGCATCTGTTGGGTGTGAAAGACTGTTGTTTGTGGTGGAGCTGGTGAACAGGCAATCCTACCCTTCAAGGACCAGTGGAAGATCGACTTTGGAACAGCAATCCTACCTGTTCCAAGTGTTCAGTTTGTGAAGCCATAGTTATTAGTGAAGGACAAGCAACTTAGGAATCTTTGTAACAACTACATCAAAGATCTCTAGTGAATTACCTCCAACATCACAGGAAAAGAGTGGACTCACAGGATTACACCACCTGTAACCACTATAAAATCTGCATACTTACTGTCTGCACTTACATTCTGCATTTAGTTTATTATATACATCAACCTACTGAATCTAGCAACTGAACTCACACACATACACTACTGAGTATCCAATACTTAGTATCATATTTAACAACAAGTAATAAGGTTTAATTTTTGATATAATTCCGCTGCACAAATTCAGTAAACTCAACCATCAGTAGACTACGTGTATCGGCGAGCTGCGAGGTGTCGACGGACTGCCGAGATATCAACAAAGCCGCTTGAAGTTGCTGAATTTGTTAACTCCAAAAGTTTTAAGTGTTAAGTTTATTGACCCCCCTAAACTTAACCAAAGCCTTTTCAAGGGACCAACATATATATATATATATATATATATATATATATATATATATATATATATATATATATATATATATATATATATATATATATATATATATATATATATATATATATATACTATAACCCCACAAAATAAGTAAAGAATAATAATATTTCGTTTTCGCAAAATGACACGTAGAAGAATTTCGTTTTCTCTTTTCCCCGAAAATCTGAATATTACAAAAACTCCGCCGCCGCCCTTATTGTGTCCTCATCCGGTCCTGGTTGCTCACTTGCGTACTTCTTTCACAACCTGTGGGCTCTAGGATTTGTTGGTAGGGTGACCACTTGGGTGGTTTTCATAGGATAATTGAATTTAGGGTTAGGAATAGACACACCAGCACGACAGACAAGCCATGGATAAAGGGCCGAGGAAGGTATCGGTGCAAGGTACAATAAACATTGAAGGATCAAACCGAACACCTCTAGCCAAATTGTCCACGACACCCCGGAGAGCTTGAATTCCAAGATGGTTACATTCTTCCCTAGAACGGGATTGAACAAAATAAGCATGAGTATTGCTACTTAGACGAACAATCTCATTACAAAGAGACTCGAAATCTTCTTTAGAAAAAGAATTTTCAGCAGGAGCAGGATGATGGTTGGATCAAGGTGTAGCCTTAGCAAGGCGGGATCCTATAACTGCGGCATTGGATACCATTTGATTATTGGTTTTAAGCAATGGACACCAGAAGATAAACAAAGGGCATAAATAGAGTTAGGAAAATGTATGTTCCAATTGCCTCTTTGTGCAACAAAACGCATAACGGTGTCATACATCAAGCGACCAATATACTCCGCAGTGCGAGAGATGATAGACAAAATAATCAGAGCTTTGTTATGGTTAGTGTGTTGGTGATGGGTGGAGGTGACCAAACGCACGTCAATGAAGTACTTCCACACTTTGGTCCTAGGAAACACATTGTTATACGAGAAACGATTATGTCCACACTAAGCACTATGGGTCGGGTCAAGTAGACCCGGTGAAAGCAACTAACCCCGGTTTAATATACGATGCATCTCCAGAAGATTATATAAGCTTCTTGTGTGGTCAACGCATTGGCACTAATCACTTGCGCCTAATCACCGGTAACAACAGTACTACTTGTTCAAAGGCCGCCAACAAGAGGAAAGTGTGGGATCTCAACTACCCGTCCTTCGCCTTATCATCAAACACTTCAAAATCATTAACTCGTGTTTTTCATAGAACTGTGACCAACGTGGGTTCACCGACATCCACGTATAACGCGGTCGTGCATTCTAGTAATTCTTTACCAGATTCAGGGAGTCGGATCCTTCCTAAGACCCCACCAAAGGTTCTATGAGACCCAAAAGTTGTGATAATAATACTATCAAAAGAGTTCAAAATAACTACGCAATACTGTTCATGTAAATTGGAAACTAAGATTCGAACAATAAATCCGAAAAAACTGAAATGGAAAACTAACCAGATCCCCGAGGATGAAAACATTCCACAACTCTGCAATAAGAAAACAAAAATAACATCAAATTCACTAGAAGAGAGTACATCAACAAAGGAATAAACTCTTCAAGTAAATAAAAACTAATAACATACAATAAATTCAAACTCTGAAGCCGGAATGTGAACAAACACTTTTTGACTAGGGATGGCAATCTCGCCCAACCCGACCCTGCCCTACCCGTTACCCTACCCATTCGGGTATGATTTTCAACTACCCATTCGGGTAATGGGTCGGGTATGGGTAAAATTTCTATACCCGTTCGGGTATCGGGTCGGGTATCAGGTATAGCATAAAACCCTACCCTACCCGTCCCCGACCCATTCCCCGACCCGTACCCTACCCTACCCGTTGCTTTTTCTTTGAGGTTAGTAGAAATTAGGAAAGAACTAAACCTAACGTTACTGTTAGTAGAAAAGAACTGATAAAAAAACTAAAAAACATTAGTTCCTAATAGGACATTCATTTGCAAAATGTCTTAACTTATACTTAAAATCAAATTCATTTTGTACTTAAAAAAATTATTTATACATGTTCATGTACCCGTACCCTACCCGTACCCTACCCGTTACCCGTTGGGGGTGGGTATGGGGGGATTTTATTTATACCCGTTCGGGTATGGGTCGGGTATGGGTAAAAAAATTTAGGAGTGGGTATGGGTCGGGTGGAGCTAAACCCGTCCCCTACCCGACCCATTGCCATCCCTATTTTTGACCGTCATTTATGCTGGGGCGGACCCCAACTTGTCTTGTCTTGTCAACCAATTCTTAAAAGGCGTGCTTCGACTGATGAACTGTTGGTGGAGGACGCCAATACTAAAATTATCTATCACCAAGATTGGCTTGGCGAACGTCATGTAAATGGTGGGCGTGCGCCAAGAAGCAGGGAGATCGCTAATGACAAAGAACTTCCTTTCAAAGATTCCACAACGTGTCCGTGTTTTTCCAAGAATACTACCAAACTATCTCAAAAGATTAACAAATACGGGCTGCCTCTTGCCAGCGTTGTTGTTTATTGGCGTTTGTTCGATGTGGTGATTATACTGTAGAAACAAGAAATTATACAGATCAATCTATTATGGATACTACTACCAACTACTCACATAAGCACATAACAATTTAACTCAAAACCGATCGAAAGATAATGCTTTATGAGTAATTAGAAAGTGGGTACCCAATAATTACTAAATTTGGAGTATATAGCTGGACCTCTTCTCTTTGGCTAAGGGTTGAGGTTGAGGATCTTTACAATCTGCTTTAACATGAAATTTTCGTCCCTTCACCGGTTCTGTTGCTTGCAAAGCCTTTTCACGATCACCACGCATTGAGAATTCATTCTTTTCATCTTGCATGATAGTGCTAGAAACACCCGAATGTCACAATTTTTTCGTATAATGAACATGAAAATTCTAAATTGTGAGGGTATTGCATGTACACCCTTATACGAAATAGCATCTCCTCGTCATTCACTCTTAAGCTTAACTCTCCTTGAAAAACATCAATAACAGCTCTACCAGTGGCAAAAAAGGACTCCCTATGATCAAAGGAGTGGAAATTCCCTCCTTCAAATCCACAACAACAAAGTCCACTGGTAAGATGAACTTACTGCATTGCACAAGTACATCGTCAGTAATTCCATGAGGAAAGATAACAGAATGATCCGCAAGATGCAATAAAATCTCAGTTTGCTTAAGTGTACCAACATCAAGTTTAAAAAACTTAGTGAAATACGTTAGATTAATACTCGCACCCAAATCACAAAGCACACTCATAAACAAGTGATCATCAATCTCACATGGGATAGTAAAACTTCCTGCGTCTCCAACTTTAGGGGGTTACATAACGTGTAACGATCTTGAAAACAAGTTTGCAATGTCAGTCGTTTCACCTTTCACACAATAAGCATTACGAGGAAATTTATAATCCAAAGGTGAATCGGCAAAAGTAGTGCTACGGTTCGCAAAACCATGTTGATCAAGCAAATTGTCTATTCATAGCTTCAACAAATTCTCAGACATATTAGGGTCAGAACTAAAATGATTTTGTAATTCAATTGAATTCATACCTCTCTTACCCATTGCAAGTTGAAGGGTTGAGTGAGGTTGCAATGCGCTCTTGGGCTTACACCATTCTGTCGTAGTGATTGCCACATTTTCACCTTTCCTGCAAAATTCCTTCAGAGGCAATGTGGTGGTCGCCGAAGGCCATAAGATGATAGCCACATCTACAACATACCTAATATAAACTTTTTGTAATATTCTGGTAGACGCTACATCTTTTAAGGTGTTCACCAAGGTTCTTTCCTTCTCAAACTAATTTTTCTGAGACTTTGTGGCGGACTCCACTACCATTGCGTCATTAGCCACATTGTCGGTCTACTTCTTTTACAAGAAATAACAACATCCTTCCATTGCTTCTCCACTTGATTATCCTTGAACAAAGATAGCATGGACATCTCTTCGATTCCTCTCAGTGTTTCTTAGCAAGACTCATGGTGGTCTAATACCTTATTCTCTTCCTCTTAGGTCATCAAATGTTCAATGCTTCTCACCAAAGCTTCCATATTTCTCATGCTAAATCATGTCCACTAATGGATTTTTTTCAAAGTGCTCAAATCATGGCTGACTGTTGGTCCTTTGAAAATGCTTTGGTTAAGTTTAGAGGGGAAGGGGTGAATAAAATTAAAACTAATTTTTTTTTGTAGTTTTACAAACTCAACAGGGTCAATAGTCTGCTGACCACTTAGTAGTCTACTGATTATTAAAGTTATTGAATTTGTTGCAGCGGAATATATTAAATTAAGCCTTGTTACTTGTTGTTTCAAAGATGATACTAAGTATTGGATACTCAGTAGTGAAAGTAGTGTGATTCAGTTGCTAGTTCAGTAGGTTGATGTGATGAGTATGCTGATAAAGTAAACTGCAGAATATAAATGCAGTAAAGTAAAGTAGGCAAGATTTATAGTGGTTCCTGGTGGTGTAATCCTGTCAGTCTACTCTTCTCCTGTGATGTTGGAGGAAATTCACTAGATGTTCTTGAGGTTGATGTTACAAAACTCCCTAAACTGTTTGTCCTTCACCAATGCCTATGGCTTCACAAACTGAACACTAGAATTAGGTAGGATAGCTGCTTCAAAGTATTCCACTTGGTTCACAAACTGAACACTAGAAATAGGTAGGATTGTTGCTTCAAATGTCGGGCTCCCTAAACTGTTTGTCCTTCACAAACTGAACACTTGAAGGGCAGGATTTCCTCTTCACCAGCTCAACCACAAACAATAGTTCTTGACACTTCAATAGTGCTTCTCTGTCTTCAGCAAACTTCTAGAGAATGAAGGGTTGAATCAAGAAAGTGATTCAGCTTTCAGCAGCTTTTGATCAGGATGAAATGATCAGCAGCCTGTAGTCATCAAGTGTGTATACTGGATGTAACTTGATAGCAGGAAACACTTGAAGAAAATTCTTGATCGGCAAGTTTATAGCTTAGTGATGCTCAGCAGGGTAAGATTGCACTTGATAAATTTCTTGCGTTATTTTCTTGCCTTAGCAATTCTTTTTCCTCTATTTTTCATCTTCAATCTGAGTTAGGAGTCCCCTATTTATAGGTGTGAATCATGTGACTTGTGTTTCAATTTCAAATATAGCCATTTCACATTTATCTTTGTCTTAACTGACTTTTACCTCTGATGCATCGTACTGACACTATCAGTGTTGCTTTTTCATAGTCCAGTCTTATTTTCATTGGATATAGCTCTGAATTTTTCCAACGTAATTTTAATCTTGACCATTGATTTCTTAATTAATCCAATGCTTGTAGTTCTTCCTTATCCATTTAAATCTTCCAAAAAGAAACATGGATTAATTCGAATTTTCCATTCAGCAGACATCTATTGTGTAAGTCTGTTGATGTCCATATCTGTCAGCTAACTTGTAGTCTGTTGTGTTTTATAAACACATCAGCTGACTCCTTCTCATCTAACTTTTTATTGTGAAGTTAGAGTACACCGTATTAACTATAACCAAGTTCCAATCACCACTTAACTTTTATTGAACTTAGACCTTCAACACAAAGTATATGTGATCATGATATTTATGACTTCATCATTTTGCTCCATTACCTGGAAATCTACACGTGTACGATTTTTCTTCGGTTAAATCTGAGGTTTACAGCGGTTGTTCTTAGCTCCGGCGATCTGACCCAGCTTTCTTTCTCGTTTTCCAGTTGAATCCCTATCGGAATCTTCATCCAGTTCATCCAAAGTTCTATGATCTTCAAGTCCATCATCCAATCTAACAAGATCTTTATCTTGTTCATCTGAGATTCTCATTGAGATTTCCGGACAGCTTATGAATTATCGACACAACCATACCGCTTTCACCACAAACACTACCAGATTTTCATCATTACCACTACCATGTCGAAAACTAGATTTGCACGGGCTGCATTGTACAATGGTCTACCACTACCTGCGAAGTAGACTAAAAAGAACACAACCCAGGTCACTGACAGTGCTACCGTAGTTCATGATACCGTACATCATGACCCCGAAGGGTATCAGACACCCATCCCATAGGACGAAGACATTCACCAGTATGACGTGTGAGCTTACTACGACAGTAGAGCTAAATCCAAGAAATCTCTTTGTCACCTCGCCGCCGCCACAAAACAAAACAAGGGAAAGAACACGGCTGAAACATCTTGGCCAGCCCGTTTGCATCAACAATCTCTCTATGAAGAGATGCAGGCATAAGAAAAACTTTACGCAAAAGCATTGCACGCCCATGCCTCCTATTCTAAAAGAATTCAGCAGACCAATCAACAACATATCCATGAAAGATAATCCTCCCTTCCGATCAGTGAGTTCGTCCCACACCTGAGGTCACCTGTATTGGACAAGTACATCGACCTCTCGGATCAGTCATGGGATCCTTCTGTACATCATACTAACAAAGAGGTGAGTGTCCACTCTTTCACAGGACAACACTAAGAGCGAAGGTGTGGTCAGGATTGTATAGATCCTATTTCAGGAAAACGAGGCAAACAACCAAGAAAAGAGAAAAATGATGAGGAACAATCTACTCATCACAATGTGAAAGCAAAATTGGGTGACCGATGAGGTGAGGTAATCTACCGAGCCGGAGGGTCAAGGTCAGTAAGCAGTTCTAAACACCGTGTACCCAATCTGTTTGAAGAACAAGTGGCTATACTCCAAAGGCAGGTTGAGCAGTGCAGAGATATAAAAAGGTGAAAGAAAGTGTTGGTCCCTTGGAAAGGCTAACACAGGTTTAGAGGGGGTGAATAAACTTGCCCCTAAAAACTGGATTTTAAACAAATTAAGGTTCAGTTATAACTTGTGTGGAGTTAAGCTGACTGAGCTGAGTTTATGTCAAACTGATTTAAGAAAAACTGAGTCAACCGCAGCGGTATAATTCTAGCCTTTTTCTTGATCTTTTTATTTTATGCGAGCTGAGTGTGCTAAACTGAATTATGTTGAATATCAGTTTGTGAGCTGTGAGTTGTATAACAATCAATTCTCAGAATGTTGTAAATACATGCTGAGTAAGTAAATAAATGCGTAAAGTAATGAGGCAAATATTATAGAGGTTCCAGGTGGTGTAATCCTGTCAGTCCTCTCTTCCCCTGTGGTGTAGGAGGGAAATTCCACTAGAACGTCTTGAGGTGAGCTAATACAAAAAGTCCTAAATAATTGTCCTTGGCTAATCCTAGCTTCACTATCTAAACAGTTGTAGAACAGGTAGAATTGCTGCTCTTCAATTGCTTGAACACTGGTCCTTGAAGGGATACGTATGCCTCTTCACCAGCTACCACCACAAACACAGTCTACCCGACTGCTGTGACAACTGTCCTACGCAAAACCTTCCATGTTTGCTTCACAGTGTGAACCTTTGATTAAGAATCAAAGTAGGGTTGAGAATAAATAAATTGATACTTGTCTGTGGTTCTTCTAAGTGTATGATACTTGATAAATCTATGTGTCTTGAACACTTGGAAGATTTCTTGATAGATCTTGTTATCGCAAATAATGATATCAATTCAAATGAACTTGGACTTGTGCACACAAACTGCTTGTTGATCTTAAATAAATCTGTTATTTATTCTTGGTGCAAAGTCCTCTATTTATAGTGTAGGATCTAACATTCATTTACTTGAATTCGAATTGTATCAACGGCTATTTGTAACGGCTATATTTTATGACCGTTCTGATGTGTCAGTATTTCATCCAATAGAAATGCTTTCTTTACAACGTTCGACTGTACTATCAGTTTGATGGATGACTACTTATAAACCTGAGTTTCCTGATCAGTTTTATACTGAGTTCGTCAGTTGTTAGTTTCTTGACTAACTTGGAGCATTAGCTGAGATTTTACTCTTCTTCAAATATCAGTACTCCAATTCTTCATCTGATTATAATTGACTTAACCAGAGTACACCATAAGCAAATATCATCTAAGAGTTCATTGTCCTTATGACTCTTAGGTGTTCATTCAAGATCCATAAAGTCAGTTCAGGTCACCACAAACTTGCCTGAATTCTAACTTTACAGTATCGACCTGTAAACTGAGTTTGAACCCTCGGTTCTTCAATCTTCTATAACTGAGTCTGTGACCCTCAGTTCTCCAGTCTTATATAACTGAGTCCGTGACCCTAAGTTCTTCAATCTTCTAGATAAGCCAACCGAGTTTGTGACCTTCAGCGAACTTATCTTCTTATGTTCCATATTGGTGTAGTCTTAGTCAGTTTGTCAGTTGTCAGTCAGTTTATCTTGACGATTTCCAGTTTTCTAAATGACTTCTAGTTTTTAATTTCACGACACTCTAACTATTACAATGCTTGTCTGATGTAACCTATACATATATCAGACTCTAGTAAAACGTATACCTTCAGTTCTAGACATCTTTTAGCCTTTCACTATAACAGCTAGCTTCAGCACTTCATCAATGGGGTTAAGATAATACTTCGAATAAATATGAGGAATTATCATCAAAACATAAATTTTATTTCCAACAATTTCCCCCTTTTTGATGATGCCAAAACACTCCCTAAAATAAAAGCTTAAAGATCAAAACAATGTAAAACAAGGTAGTAGATAGAATATGCAAAAATTGGAAAACTGGATTTCATTAGAATATGCAAAAATTGGAAAGGTTACACTTTGCTCAAATAAATTTAATCAGAGGCTAAGCACGTTTCTGTGCTTTTTATTTAACTGAGATAAACTTCATCTCTTTGTCATGAAGACAAAAATCTTACTCTAGCTTAGAGTCTTCCTTAGTAAAAGTCTTATTATAGTCCACTTGACTTCCTTCTTTCCATTTTCTCCATAAAATTAACTTTGGTAAAGTTGATTCATGCTTGTAGTACTTTTCAAATTCTACTACATCAACTTTCATTTGTTCAACTTTGTCTCTTATCTTCAGTTTGTCTTCAATCCTCTTGATCTACTTATATTGTGCCATCTTCTGATTGTGATATACGTCAGATAAAGAGTAGTTCAAGGATTCATCAATAGTCTTGTCCTTGTACTTGGCTTTGATAGGATTGTGATCTTTGACAAACTTTAACCACAGATCCTGTGCTAGAGTAGCTCTCATTTCTTCAGGTTGACTATATTTCTCAATGAGCTGCTCATCGGTTAATTCCTTCTTTAAAAACATTGGATCTGTTGCTGATTTATATTTCTCCAATTCGTCTTCAGGTTGCTTCTTTTCTTTGACTAGCTTCAGCTTTTCTTCTTCAGCTTCCCCCTTTTTAGCATCATACAATTGATCTACCAATGCATGGGTTGCTTTTTGGTCGGCTGAGATACGGTGTTGAGAATCAAATACTTCTTTGAGATGATTCTCTAACCCGTAGATGTGCTGATTTAAATGCCAGTGAGCCTGAGCATGTGTTTCCCTATCTACTATGGTTGAGTCTTCAAGCTTCTCCTTGAGTGTCAACATTTCTGAAGTAGAACTTGAACTTGACTTATAAATCATCTCTAGTCTTGCATGAACTGAGATATCTATTTTCTTTTTATAATCTAGATATCCAGAGATGTTTGTCAGAAGACCATTGTATGCATCCATTTGGCTGAGTACAATCTTTAAGTTCTCATGAAGTTTGCTCAATTCTTCCTTTGTCAAAGTATCAGAAGGATCATATGTGTCTTCTATTTGAACTTTAGACTGAGTGATATCTTCAATTACCATAAGTTGTTGATTATCAAGTTCAACAGCTGCTTGCTGATTGTTAGTTGTTTGATTTCCAACTGGCAATTCTTCTTGCTGAGTTACAGTTTGCAGATCTTGGATTTGAGGTTGAGTATCTGTCTGCCAATCTGTAGTCGTATCAGCTTCTTTCTTTGATTTATCATCTTAATCATCATCCTTCTTCATTAAAGAATCCTTGGGAATAGGTGATATGGCTTATTCTCTTCGTTGGGCTACTTCATTGAATCTACTGAAGCAATTTGCTAGAAACTCTGATATAGGAAATAGAGTATATAGATCTCAAATTTCAAGTTTCTCTAAGAGTAACTTTTCTACAGTTTGTAAGGTAGCATCACGAGAGTCTTTTGGTTTGAGCTTCATCTTCATCAGCTTGACGATTTTATAAGCTTCTAAAACAGGGGCTAGTTGCTGATTTGAATGATGCTGAGATTGTTGTGATTGAGAAGTGTCATCAGCAAGAATATCTCTCCTTATAGTTTCAACTGTCAGTTGTTGTAGTTCCCCCTTAGTTGGTGCTTACTGATTTGAAGTACCAGGGTATAAACATTTGACAACTGATTTTTCTCTTACTGAGTCAGCTTTCCGCTTGACTCCTTTGTGTTCAGCTTCCTGCTGAGACACGGTATTCTGTCTGGCATCAGGTTGGGAAGTTGTTCTTCTTGAACTTTAAACTACTGCAATTTGTTCTGTATCGTTAGTTGCGGCTGTAGTTTGTTTTGCTTTCTTCCGTGCCTTGAGTTTCTCCAAATACTATTGAATGACTCCACTGAGTGATTTCTTCAGTCGGAATCGGCCAATAGTTACTTGTCCTTCGCTTTAGCTTTCTGCACACTTTCTAATTCAACTAAATGTTGTTTCTTTATCTGATTGACGACATAACCAGCCCAATTGAAATCTTGTTCGTCCTAGATTATGTTCATCAGATAAGCACTGTCATCCGATAATATATTGATTCCTTTGGATTTTCCAATTACATGTCTGCTGAGCCATCTACTGAGGAGTCCAAATTATGGCTTGAGTTAATCAATATGAATACCAACTTCTGCGGTTCCTTAGATAAGGAAATCTGCCTAAGAAAGGCATCCCTTTTCAATGGTAGACAAGCCAAGTCTATTGATGTCACCGGTGGAGTTAAACTGAATAGTGACTTCATGACTCGTTCATTGATAATGATTCGATCTCCACGAACCTTAGTAAAGAGGGAGTCTCTTACCAAATGCATGTTCTCCCAGAACTACAAAATCCCTTCCACAACACGTTCGTCGTTGAAAGTGACTTCCAGAATGCTTCTTAATCTTGGTTGTTTCTGGATCTTCTCGCAGATATAACTTGCAAGTAGAGTGTTGTTGCACAGCTTCATAAATTTCAAATGTATAGACATCTAAATCTGTGATCAATCTTTCTTCCTGAGATTTCTTTAAAGCGGCCATTTCTGGGTTTAGTGTGAAGACGTTTGAATTTTGTGATGAATAGAAATTTTTGATATTTTTTTGACAAAATATGAGTGGAGGTTAGATATATAGGGGTAATGTACTAGAGGTTGATTTGTACAACTTTTCAAATTCCATGATGGTTTTAGTAACCGATGCATGTACTGTTCTGACAGTAATGGGGTGTACACACAACATATTCTGATAAAAACTACGGTAATTAAATGTGATATAACCGCTATTGGTTTTATCTTATCAACCTTTGACAAAAGTTGACTGATGCTTGTATAATTTGTTTGGTGAATAAAAATTCCATCATCTAATTGTTTAACTTGTAATCCAATAAAATAATTCAATTCTCCCATCATACTCATCTGAAATTTTCTCTTCATTAAACTTGCAAATTTCTCACATAACTATTCATTTTCTGATTCAAAAATAATGTCATCAACATAAATCTGAACAAGGAGAGTGCTTTCTTCATTTTTCATTCTGAATAAAGTCTTGTCAATGGTTCCTTTGATGAATCCATTATCCACTAGAAACTGAGATAGAGTTTCATATCAAGCTCTTGGTGCTTGTTTAAGTCCATAAAGGGCTTTCCTTAGTCTGAAAACTTTGTCAGCTTGATCTTTGATCTCGAATCCAGGTGGTTGTTTGAACATAAACTTCTTCTTCAAGTATTCCATTTAAAAAAGCGCTTTTGATGTCCATCTGGTATACTTTGAACTTTTTATGAGCTGCAAAGGCAAGAAATAGTCTAATTGCTTCCAATCTAGCAACTGGTGCATAAGTTTCATCAAAATCTATGCCTTCTGCTTGAGAATATCCTTTAGCTACAAGTTTAGCTTTGTTTCTGATGATATTCCCATCTTCATCAAGTTTGTTTCTGAAAACCCATTTGGTTCCAATGATATTCACATGAACTGGTCTCTCTACCAATTCACATACTTGATTTCTTTCGAATTCATTCAGTTCTTCTAGCGTTGATAGTATCCAATCTGGATCTTTCAAAGCTTCTTCTATCTCTTTAGGTTCAGATTGAGATCGAGAGCATGCAATCATTGCATCTAGTTGATGTCTTGTTCGAACACCAGCTTGAGTATCACACTTTACTTGTTCTTCAGGGTGGTCCCGCATCCATTGATGTACTGGGGCTTTCATCAAGGGATCTATATTTTGTCCAACTGGTTCCTTAAGAAGTGGTTCTTGATTTTCTTCAACTGAGTCAGAATCATGTTGTTCAGGAGTAGGTTGTTGTGTAGTTGGAAACTAAGACTGATCTTGATCTAAAGATTCCGAAATCCTTAGTCTTTCAATGTCAACAAAAACTGATTCTGGCAGGACTGGTAACTGAGACTAAGAAATAGATTCTGGTCTGTCTTCAGTTATTCCACCAGGAAAATTTGGTTCATCAAATACCATATGTATTGATTCCCCATGCTTGAGTGTCCTTTTATTTAGTACTCTAAATGCTTTGCTGACACTTGAATATCCCAGAAAAATTCCTTCATCAGCTTTGGGCTGAAAAACATGAAGTTGATCTTTTCCATTATTATGTATGAAACATTTGCTTCCAAAAGCATGAAAGTAAGAAACATTTGGCATTCTTCCATTCCAAATTTCATAAGGAGTCTTCTCATTCCTTTTATTCATGAGAACTCTGTTTTGTGTATAGCAAGATGTGTTGACTGCTTCGGCCAATACCTTTCAGGCAGTTTTGCTTCACAGATCATAGTCCTTCCTGCTTCTTTGAGTGTTCTATTTCTTCTTTCAGCTACACCATTCTGTTGAGCTATTGTTGTGGCAGCAAGTTGATGTAAAACACCATTTTCTTCAAAGTATTCAATAATCACTTTGTTGAGAAATTCAGTTCCTTTATCTGATCATATCTTCACAACTAATAGACTTTTCTGATTTTGAAGTCTTTTGAGTAGTTCAGTAAGTCTTTGCTTGGTTTCAATTTTCTTGGTCACGAAGATAACCCAAGTGTATCTTGAAAAATCATCTACTACCACCAATTTATACTTCTTTCCACTGATATTGATTGGAATAATAGGTCCAAATAAGTCCATAAGTAGTAGCTCCAGGACTCTGGTTGGTGAATGCTGAGATTTTGTCTTGAAACTTGCTTTTGTTTCCTTTCCTTGCTGACAAGATTCACATAAGCTATCCTTCTTGTAAGAGATTTCTGGTAGTCCAATGACTGACTGTTTCTTGACAAGGGTGTTGATATCATCAAAGTTTAGATGACTTAGTTTCTTGTTCCATAACCAGCTGATTTCTGATTTGGTATGCACAAGTAAACTGGTTTCTGCAACAGCTGTAGTCCAGTCTACAACATACATATTCTCTTTTCTTCTTCCGGCTAAGACAACTTGAAATGATGTTTCGCTGACGACAACGCAGAAATCTTTATCAAAAGTAACTTTGTATCCCATATCACATAATTGACTGGTGCTGAGTAAATTGTAATGCAATCCTTCTACATACGATACATTCTTGATTGTAAGTCCATTTGTGATCAAGGTACCATAACCTTTGGTGAATCCTGGTTTGTATTTACTTCCAAAGTTAAGCTTAGGTCCATCCTTGGCAATAAAATTACTTAGATAGTCTTGCTCTTTGTCATGTGTCTTGAGCAACCACTGTCAAAGTACCATATATCCTGCAAAATAAATAAAACATTTTTAGGTACCCAATTCTGTTTGGGTCCATGGGGGTCAGTTGTCAGTACAACCTTGGGAATATACCCTTTAGGTATCATTCGGATATTGTTGCACTTGTTTTCATATACATAAGCCACACTCCTCCAGTATCTATGCTTGGACTGTGTCTTATTTATTTGATCTCTCGAGATCCTTTGATAGAAACTTATTTCCATGATGCTTTCTATTATTAACACTTGAATAATAACCATTATTTATTTTGTACTGAAGTCCGTGCTGACCTTGGTACTGAGGTTTAGGCTGAGGAGTGAAGTGATTCCTCTGCTGATTTTTGGATTGAAACTTATGATAAGTTTTCTATCTGAAATGATTGCTTTTATCAATTTTAATAGTATATTCAGAAAAATTCCAGTCATCATCAGTTGGAAATAATCTGCCTTTCCCCCTGACTTTGTGAGTCTTTGAATAATTGATATTCTTGGATTTACTTTGACTGAAGTTTTTCTGGTTCTTGGCCTGACCAGCTTTAGTAGATTCAGCAGTTGATCTACCTTTTCGATTTTCATGATGTACATCTGATTTCCCCTTTTGATTGACCCTGTTGTTGTATACAACTGACTTCTTTGAAAATTGATGCTGAGACTGATCTGATTCACGTTGAACTTGTTTTACTGGTTCAGCATGCTTCTTAATTTGAGGACATTGTTCAGCTACAAACTTAACACCAGTTTTGGTATTAGGATCAGTTACTTTACTTGATCCTCCCTTTGAAGTTTATTGTGTATCAAATCCTAAGCCAGTTCTATCTTCATATGGCTTGCCTGATTTGAATCCAGTTGCTGAACTAGATTGAGCAAAAGATTCGATTGATCTTTCGATGCGATGGGACGACACTTGATTCTTTCCTTTATCAATTTTGCTTACTCTTAACATGTTCAGTTCTTCATTCAATCTTTTGACTTCTATAATTAGATCTTATTTCTCAGCTTTGATTGATTCATAACCAGCTTGTATGGTGACAAGCTGATTCAACAATTGGTCAAGAGTTTCTTCTAATTTTGAGTTCTTTGGATTGGAATCGGCTGTTGAAGAACATGTATTTTGCATGGAAATCTGAGCTAAGCTGTATTTAGAGTTTGATTCAGATACCTCATTGGGATCTTTCATGTGTGCCATTAAAAGCTTGTCATCAGATAATCTTTCTGTACCAGCTTTGTAGTCAGACTCATCTTCAGCTAATAACGCTCTTCTGCCAGTTCTTCTTTGCTGAGTCTTCTTGGTCAGTTCTGGACATTCAGCTTTGTAGTGTCCAGGATTCTTACAGTTGAAACAAAGATATTCATCATCTTTTCTCTTTTCAGGAGTCTTCTTGATAAACTTCTGAGTTACAGGATGACCATTCTTCATCCTTCTGATTCGACTCATCATGAGTGCCATTTGTTCCTTCATTTCATCCAACTGTTGAAGATTGTTTGTGGATGTTTCTTGAGAGTCATTTGATGTTGCTGCAAGTGCTGTGGTCTTTGGTTCTTCCGGAGCTTTGATTATTGCAGCTGTGCTTGTAAAATGTTCACTGAATTCATAAGCTTTTAAATCTGAGAAGATTTTGAATGAGTCTTCTATATCAAGTCTTCTAGATTCTTCCATAGCAGTGACCTTCATTTTCCAACACATAGGTAAGGCCTTCAAAATACGTGTATTGATTACTTTCTTTGTGTATTCAATCTTGAGTAGATCTAGTTCATTCATGATAGAACTGAATCTTGTCTTCATTTGGT
Organism: Gentiana straminea; assembly: GCA_036785695.1. Taxonomy (NCBI): domain Eukaryota; kingdom Viridiplantae; phylum Streptophyta; class Magnoliopsida; order Gentianales; family Gentianaceae; genus Gentiana; species Gentiana straminea. Next base: position 1,243,096 of record JAVUPR010000242.1, on the reverse strand, counting down.
CAATGGTTTCTCCAGATTTCATCTTGAAATTCTCAAACTTCTGCTTTGCAACAGAGATTTTGTTCTCCTTGATTGAGTCAGTTCCTTCACAGACTAATTGAAGATTGTCCCACATTTACTTAGCAGTTGTGCATTCTTTCACCTTCAAGTACATGTTTCTGTCAATAGTTCTGAGGATAAAGTCCATAGCAACATTGTTGAGATTATTTCTCTTGCGATCATCACTAGTCCATTCGGCTTTGGGCTTTGGAACTCGAACTTGTCTTTCACCATCAGTTTGCATGTAAGTGATCTGAACTGGTCCATCTGTGAGTAGCAGCTAGAAAAGCCTGCATACGACGTTTGTATTCGTCAAACATATCCATGTTGCACATAAGCATCTGTCTTGCATATTGATTGTTATCCATTGTGAGTGAGTGAAAACTAGAAACTGAGCTTTCTAATGAGAACAACTAGAGAAGATTTGGAGCAAACGAGATTTTAACAATGGCTTGTTAAATAAACACTGCTCTGATACCAATTGTTGGTCCCTTGGAAAGGCTAACACAAGTTTAGAGGGGGTGAATAAACTTGTCCCTAAAAACTGGATTTTAAACAAATTAAGGTTCAGTTATAACTTCTGTGGAGTTAAGCTGACTGAGCTGAGTTTAAGTCAAACTGACTTAAGAAAAACTGAGTCAACCGGCAGCGGATATAATTCTAGCCATTTTCTTGATCTTGTTATTCTATGCGAAAGCTGAGTGTGCTAAACTGAATTCTGTTGAATGTCAGTTTGTGAGCTGTGAGTTGTATAACAATCAATTCTCAAAATGCTGTAAATAAATGATGAGTAAGTAAATAAATGCGTAAAGTAATGAGGCAAATATTATAGAGGTTCCAGGTGGTGTAATCCTGTCAGTCCTCTCTTCCCATGTGGTGTAAGAGGAAAATTCCACTAGAACTTCTTGAGATGCGCTGTTACAAAAAGTCCTAAACAATTGTCCTTGGCTTATCCTATCTTCACTATCTAAATAGTTGTAGAACAGGTAGAATTGATGCTCTTCAATTGCTTGAACACTGGTCCTTGAAGGGTTACGTATGCCTCTTCACCAGCTACCACCACAAACACAGTCTACCCAACTGATGTGACAACTGTCCATGGCAAAACCTTCCCGGTTTGGTTCACAGTCTGAACCTTTGATTAAGAATCAAAGTTGGGTTGACAATCAATAAATTGATTCTTGTCTATGGTTCTTCTAAGTGTATGATACTTGATAAATCTATGTGTCTTGAACACTTGGAAGATTTCTTGATAGATCTTGTTATCGCAAATAATGATATCAATTCAAATGAACTTGGACTTGTGCACACAAACTGCTTGTTGATCTTAAATAATTCTATTATTTATTCTTGGTGCAAAGTCCTATATTTATAGTGTAGGATCTAACGTTCATTTACTTGAATTCGAATTGTATCAACGGCTATTTGTAACGGCTATATTTTATGACCGTTCTGATGTGTCAGTATTTCATCCAATAGAAATGCTTTCTTTACAACGTTCGAATGTACTATCAGTTTGACGGATGACTGACTTATAAACCTGAGTTTCCTGATCATTTTTATACTGAGTTCGTCAGTTGTCAGTTTCTTGACTACCTTGGAGCATTAACTGAGATTTTACTCTTCTTCAAATATCAATACTCCAATTCTTCATTTGATTATAATTGACTTAACCAGAGTACACCATAAGCAAATATCATCTAAGAGTTCATTGTCCTTATGACTCTTAGGTCTTCATTCAAGATCCATAAAGTCAGTTCAGGTCACCACAAACTTGCCTGAATTCTAACTTTACAGTCATGACATGTAAACTGAGTTTGAACTCTCAGTTCTTCAATCTTCTATAACTGAGTCTGTGACCCTCAGTTCTTCAGTCTTCTATAACTGAGTCTATGACCCTTAGTTCTTCAATATTCTAGATAAGCCAACCGAGTTTGTGTCCCTCAGTGAACTTATCTTCTTCTGTTCCATATTGGTGTAGTCTGAGTCAGTTTGTCAGTCAGTTTATCTTGACGATTTCCAGATTTCTAAATGACTTCCAGTTTTGAATTTCACGACACTCTGACTATTACAATGCTTGTGTGATGTAACCTATACTAATATCAAACACTAGTAAAACTTATACCTTCAGTTCTAGACATCTTTTAGCCTATCACTATAACAGCTAGCTTCAGCACTTCATCAATGGGGTTAAGATAATACTTCGAATAAATATGAGGAATTATCATCAAAACATAAATTTTATTTCCAACAATTTCCCCCTTTTCGATGATGCCAAAACGCTCCCTAAAAGAAAAGCTTAAAGATTAAAACAATGTAAAACAAGGTAAAACTGGAAAACTGGATTTCATTAGAATATGCAAAAACTGGAAATGTTACACTTTGTTCAAATAAATTTAATCAGAGGCTAAGCACTTTTCAGTGCTTTTTGTTTAACTGAGATAAACCTCATCTCTTTGTCATGAAGACAAAAATCATACTCTAGCTTAGAGTCTTCCTTAATAAAAGTCTTATTATAGTCCACTTGACTTCCTTCTTTCCATTTTCTCCATAAAATTAACTTTGGTAAAGTTGATTCATGCTTGTTGTACTTTTCAAATTCTACTACATCAACTTTCATTTGTTCAACTTTGTCTCTTATCTTCAGTTTGTCTTCAATCTTCTTGATCTACTTATATTGTGCCATCTTCTGATTGTGATATACGTCAGATAAAGAGTAGTTCAAGGATTCATCAATAGTCTTGTCCTTGTACTTGGCTTTGATAGGATTGTGATCTTTGACAAACTTTAACCACAGATCCTGTGCCAGAGTAGCTCGCATTTCTTCAGGTTGACTATATTTCTCAATGAGCTGCTCATCGGTTAATTCCTTCTTTAAAAACATTGGATCTGTTGCTGATTTATATTTCTCCAATTTGTCTTCAAGTTGCTTCTTTTCTTTGACTACCTTCAGCTTTACTTCTTCAGCTTCCCCCTTTTTGGCATCATACAATTGTTCTACCAATGCATGGGTTGCTTTTTGGTCGGCTGAGATACGGTGTTGAGAAGCAAATACTTCTTTGAGATGATTCTCTAACTCGTAGATGTGCTGATTTAAATGCCAGTGAGCCTGAGCATGTGTTTCAATATCTACTACGGTTGAGTCTTCAAGCTTCTCCTTGAGTGTCAAAATTTCTGAAGTAGAACTTGAACTTGACTTATAAATCATCTCTAGTCTTGCATGAATTGAGATATCTGTTTTGTTTCTATAATCTAGATATCCGAGATGTTTGTCAGAAGACCGTTGTATGCATCCTTTTGGCTGAGTACAATCTTTAAGTTCTTATGAAGTTTGCTCAATTCTTCCTTAGTCAAAGTATCAAAAGGATGATATGTGTCTTCTATTTGAACTTTAGACGGAGTGATATCTTCAATTACCATAAGTTGTTGATTATCAAGTTCAACAGCTACTTGCTAATTGTTAGTTGTCTGATTTCCAACTGGCAATTCTTCTTTCTGAGTTACAGTTTGCAGATCTTGGATTTGAGGTTGAGTATCTGTCTGCCAATCTGTAGTCATATCAGCTTCTTTCCTTGAATTATCATCTTAATCATCATCCTTCTTCTTTAAAGAATCCTTGGGAATAGATGATAAGGCTTATTCTCTTCGTTGGGCTACTTCATTGAATCTACTGAAGCAATTTGCTAGAAACTCTGATATAGGAAATTGAGTATATAGATCTCTAATTTCAAGTTTCTCTAAGAGTAACTTTTCATCAGTTTGTAAGGTAGCATCATGAGAGTCTTCTGGTTTGAGCTTCATCTTCATCAGCTTGACGATTTTATCAGCTTCTAAAACAGGGGCTAGTTGCTGATTTGAATGATCCTGAGATTGTTGTGATTGAGAAGTATCATCAGCAAGAATATCCCTCCTTATAGTTTCAACTGTCAGTTGTTGTAGTTCCCCCTCAGTTGGTGCTTGCTGATTTGAAGCTGGGTATAAACATTTGACAACTGATTTTTCTCTTACTGAGTCAGCTTTCCGCTTGACTTCTTTGTGTTCAGCTTCCCGCTGAGACACAGTTTTCTATCTAGCATCAGGTTGGGAAGTTGTTCTTCTTGAACTTTCAACTGCTGCAATGTGTTCTGTATCAGTAGTTGCGGCTGCAGTTTGTTTTGCTTTCTTCCCTGCCTTGAGTTTCTCCAAATAGTATTGAATGACTCCACTGAGTGATTTCTTCAGTCGGAATCTGCAAATAGTTATTTGTCCTTCAGCTTTAGCTTTCTGCACACTTTCTAATTCAGCTAAATGTTGTTTCTTTATCTGATTGACGACATAACCAGCCCAATTGAATTCTTGTTCATCCCAGATTATGTTCATCAGATAAGCACTATCATCGGATAATATATTGATTCATTTGGATTTTCCAATAACATGTCTGCTGATCCATCTACCGAGGAGTCCAAATTATGGCTTCATTTTATCAATATGAATACCAACTTCTGCTGGTTCCTTAGATAAGGAAATCTGCCTAAGAAAGGCGTCCCTTTTCAATGGTAGACAAGCCAAGTCTATTGATGTCACCGGTGGAGTTGTGAAACCGACTAGTGACTTCATGACTCGTTCATTGATAATGATTCGATCTCCACGAACCTTAATAAAGAGGATTCTCTTACCAAATGCATGTTCTCCCAGAACTACAAAATCCCTTCCACACCACGTTCGTCATTGAAAGTGGCTTCCAGAATGCTTCTTAATCTTGGTTGTTTCTGGATCTTCTCGCAGATATAACTTGCAAGTAGAGTGTTGTTGCACATAGCTTCATAAATTTCAAATGTATAGACATCTTTCTTCCAATGTAATCTTGAATTAACCGAGGTATATATATCAGCAGGTTCATCAGTCTGCTGAGATACCTATCAGTCTGCTTGAACTGTATTTTGCTAACTGTCTTTTATCTAACATTTATTTATGAAGTTAGATTACACATTTTTGCTTATAACTAAGTTCCAATCACCATCCAACTAAAGGAACTTAGACCTTGTACACAAGGTATATGTAATCAGTTTAGGTCATCACAGACTTCCCTAAATTCTGATTCCATATCTTTGACTTTAATTACTAAGTTTCATCCCTTAGCCTTCATTAACTGAGTTTCAGCCCTCAGCCTTCAGTCTTCATCAGGTTCCTGATAAGTCTACTGACCTAACCACCCTACTGACCTAGACTAGTCTGCTGAAATAAGTCAGCTGACCTTTACAGTGCTTGTCTGATCAAACCTATACAAAGATCAAACTCTAATAAACCTATACATTTGATCTAGACATCTTTTTTCCTTTGCTCTATAACAGTTAGTGTGGCACTCATCACTAAAACTTATCTATAAGTCCAACAGAAGTCCAAGCAGATTTTACAGCATGGTGATTCACCACTTTTGGGGGATAACACTACATACACTAGGGGTAAACTAATCTACCTCACTTTTACCAGACCAGATACAACTTTCACAGTTCAACAGCTGAGTCAGTTTCTGGACACCCCTATTGAAAACCACCTGAAGGCAACACATAGACAGATGAGATATTTGAAAGCTAACCCAGGTCAAGGAATCCGGTTTCCAACAGAGAATAACCTTTTTCTGAAAAGTTTTACAGATAGTGATTAGGCTGGTGGCCCTGAAAGGAATCAGGTTTCCAGCAGAGAATAACCTTGTTCTGAAAGGTTTCATAGACATTGATTGAGCTGGTTGCCCTGAAACAAGAAAATCAGCATCATGATACTTGCTATTTCTAGGCGATGCTCCCATCTCTTGGAAGGGAAAGAAACAAACTGCTTTATAGAACGAAGTTCATCAAAGGCTGAGTACAGGGCTATGGAAAATGCATTTTTTGAATTCCGATGGTTCATTTACATCTTACAAGATTTAAGGTTACTGTTCAAATGTCTGATGTGTTATTATGTGACAATGCAAGTGCTATGCACATTGCTCACAACCATGTATCTAATAAAAGAACCAAGCATATTGTGATTGACTATCATGTTGTGAGAGACAAAGTCATCTCACTTGTCAAACTTCTTCCAGTCAACCAAAAAGAGCAAGTAGTTGTTATTCTCACCAAGGCCTTCGATGCACCCATCTTCTCCTATCTGCTAGACAAATTGGGAATTTCAAAGATATTTCAGACATCCAATAGTTGAAGGGAATGCTAAGTGCAAGTTGTTCATGTGCCACTCTCATCTTGAGGGGGGTGTTACAGTATAAGTGCTGATGGGAATGCTGAGTGCAATCTGCTGAGTTATTTAGTGTTGAACACGGTTATTCAATTATAGTTTGTTATAACCATTTGTAAGTTACTTTTAACTTATTCATGAGGTATATAAAGCTATAAATACCCCATGATCAGCCGTATTGTAAATTAACTTGTTGATTTTAGTTCAATAAAATTGATTACGCATTTTATTTACCTTCTGATTGTAATTCTACAAACTTGAACAGAGTCTTCAGTATTCAGCAACCTATATTCAGCTACATGATGACAATACTCATCACTTCCTTCATCCATATCATATGTTGTAACACATACATGCTATCAATTATGTGGAATTTAAGCTGAGCAAATACAGTGATCAAATATTGGTAGCTGATTGATGATATCAGAGGAAGAATAGGTATTTGATCAGCTGCAAATCAAAAATCAATCAGAAACGTTAATGTTGGTCCCTTGAAAAGGCTTTGGTTAAGTTTAGAGGGGAGTGAATAAACTTAACACTTCAAACTTTTGGAGTTAACAAACTCAGCAATGTCAGTAGCCTGCTGATTGCTCAATAGTCTGCTGACCACTTAGTAATCTGTTGACAATTGATATTACTGGATTTGTTGCAGCGGAATATATTTAGTTTAAGCCTTATTAGTTGTTGTTAAAGGAATGATACTAAGTATTGGATACTCAGTAGTGTAAGTGTGTGGTTCAGTTGCTAGTTTCAGCAAGTTAATGTAATCAGTATACTAAATGCAGAAAGTAATTGCAGAAAGCAAGTAGGCAAATTTTATAGTGGTTCCAGGTGGTGTAATCCTGTCAGTCCACTCTTCTCCTGTGATGTTGGAGGAAATTCACTAGAGATATTTGAGGTTGCAGTTACAAAAATCCCTAAGTTGTCTGTCCTTCACCAACAACTATGGCTTCACAAACTAAATATTTGGAACAGGTAGGATTGCTGCTCCAAAGTATTCCACTGGTCCTTGAAGGGTAGGATTGCCTCTTCACCAGCTCCACCACAAACAACAGTTCTTGACACCTAAGTTCTTCTATGTCTTCAGTAGGTTTCTTGTAAAAGAAAGTTTGAATCAAGTAAATGATTCATCAGTCAGCAACTTGATCAGGATGAAATGATCAGCAGCTTGATATCTTCAAGTGTGTATACTTGATGTAACTTGATGGCGGGTTACACTTGAAGAGTTTTCTGGATCAGTAGCTTTTAGCTCAGTGATGTCAGCAGGTGATTTTCTTGATCAGAAACTTGATAGCTTTGAGTAGATTATTTGTTTTTCATCACTTTTCGTCATTTGTATCTGAATCAGGAGTCTTCTATTTATAGGTGAGGATCCTGTGACTTTTGTATGAATTTCAAACATAGCCGTTTCAGATTTGGCTTCATCTTGACTTGCTTTCTGTCTCTGTACATAGTACTGACACTGTCAGTTGCTTTTTGTCAGTTTTCAGTCTGTCCACCCTTTGACTTATGTCCATTGTTTAATCCTCTGAATCTTTCCAACGTTCTTTTCATCTTGACCATTGATTTGTACAATATCAAGGCTTGTAATCCATCCTTATCCTTGTAATCTTCCAATGTAACCTTTGATTAAATCGAGATTCATACTCAGCAAATATTTTACTTATTTTAGTCTACTGATGTACATATCTGTCAGCTGGCTTAAGTCTTCTGTGTTTCAATAACACTTCAGCTGACTTCTTTTCATCTAACTTTTTATTATAAAGTTAGAGTACACCATTTTGATTATAACAATGTTCCATTCACCACTTAATATATGGAACTTAGACCTTGTACACAAGGTATATGTAATCAGTTTAGGTCATCACAGACTTCCCTAAATTCGGATTCCTTATCCTTGACTTTAAATACTAAGTTTGATCCCTTAGCCTTCAATAATTGAGTTTGACCCCTCAGCCTTCAGTCTTCAGCAGGTTCCTAACTAGTCTACTGACCTAGCTACCCTACTGATCTAGATAGGTTTGCTGATACAGTCAACTGACCTAATTACAGTGCTTGTTTGATCAAACCTATAAAGAGATCAATCTCTAATAAACCTATACATTTGATCTAGACATCTTTTTGCCTTTGCTCTATAACAGCTAGTCTGGCACTCATCTTTAAAACTTAAAATATGTCCAACAATTTCCCCATTTTTAGTGATGATGCCAATACCCTCCTTACAGCAAAGAAAAAAGATAAAAACAAAAAAACAAATTTAGCCATTTCCCATTATAATCAAATTTGTTCAGAATTATTACAAACTAGGATTAGCAGAAAGAAGTAAACAATGTAAGTGTGCTGATCTAGTTTCTGTCTTTGTCTTGTTCTCTCTTCTCATAGAAAATTCCTTGATTTCCTTGATAATATCCCCCATCCATTGGTTTTCAAATGTGGAAAAGTCAACCCAAGTATTCAGATCTTTCCACCACTTCCAGGCTTCAGGTAAAGTTAACCTTATGTTGTGAACATTGAAGCCTTGTCTCATGTAGAAGTGTTTAAATTCTTCCAGTGACTCCCTTGCTGATTGGGAAGCTCTCACTCTTTGACCTCTTCCACCTCTGCCTCCTCTTCCACCTCTACTAGAAGCTCTCAATGATTTGACCCTTGTTTCCTAAAGTTTCAGTCACAGGAAGGAATTCAGTCCCTCCTGAAATCCCATGTGATGATAGGGTCTCTTCTTTCTATAGTGCTTCTTATATTCTTGCAGGAGGTCATCAATCAACTGAATCCTGCCAAGTGCAGGTTTCCTGAACTCATTTATATCATTCTCCCATCTCTTCTTGGGAAAAATTCTTGTAGCCTCCTTTGCTTCTGCTATAAGGCCCTCTTCCGCCTTATTGACATCATCAATAAACCGAGACAGAAGACCATGAACACTCTCCTGTGTGATCACTAAGTTAGCAAGTTGACCTTCCATAATCTCTGTCCTTGTGTCAACTGCAGTGATCCTTCCTTCCATAGTTTGTTCCAGTAGATTGATCCTCTCAGTAACCATAGGATCCAATGCAGCAGGTTGAGGTGCTTCAGCAGGGTGAGCCACAGTAGGCTTGGGTGCCTCATCAAGCTTGTCAAGTTTTTTGTGTATTGAGGCAAACTGTTCATTCAAGTTGTTTGATGTGCTCAGCTTTATATTTCTCACATCATGGGTTACGTCAGCAATAGCATATTGAGTAGAAGTGATGTTGGAAGCAACTGTTTCAGTAGTTCTTCCTCTGTTTTCCACCAGATTCATCAAGTCTTCAAATCTTTGTTCTTGCCTATTTAGTTGAGTCCTTAACTGTGTAATATCATCTCTTACTACCCTCAACTCATCAAAAACATGTGCTGGTACTGCACCAGCCATACCTCCAACCATATGTCAAACAGAATCATCAGCAGGCTCTTCAAGATTATAGTTTGCCCTAGGTATGCTGACAATCATTGCACTTGTCCTGTCCCATCCAGCAGGTTCAGGACCTTCATGAATAACATCTCCAAAAATTTCTTCCAAAATTGGTTCTTGAGTAGGTTGAGGTTCCAAAACATGTGCCTCCACAAAAATTGGTACATGTGCCTGTTGAGGTTCATCAGCAACCTGTTCTTCCTCAGGCACATGGAATTCCTCATCACTAAAGTCATAGTCCAACAGCTGTTCATCCTCATCAACAACAGTCTGCTAACTATCCTTACCTTTAGTAGCTTTAACTTCAGTAACCTGCACTGTAATAACAGGTTCTTCAGCAACCTTGTTCTACAACAGTCTCTTCAGAATGTGTAGGGGATTCCTCCAATCCCATCAACAGTTCCAACCTTTGTCCTAACACTGTTTGTTCCTCAGTGATTCGGACCATGTGTTACAACCTGTATTCAGTTGTTGTTTGTAACTCAGCAACTTGAACCACCTCTTCAACAAAGACATAAGGAAATATAGCCAAGTTTTCCTCTAAGACTCCTCTAACATCAGCAACCTTTTGTAATTCATCTGCAACTTGAGATAAGGTTTTCTGAGTGTCAAAACACTCCTGATACTGAGCTGAGTCCTCTGAACTTCTATTAGCTTCTTCAAATATAACAACATCAAAAGTAGTAAATATTATGGCCTCTTTCAGGGATGTTGCTACAGCAAGCTGTATTTCCAAATCTTCATTAAAAGCAGCTCCCAGCTCTTCATTTAGCCAGTCAATCTGCTGATCGTTAGAATTTGCATCAGACTACACAATCAAAAAGGTGTCAGACAAATTGATCAGCTTGTTAGCTCCAAGATTTATCCCATCATTAATTAGAGCTTCCAGATCATCCATAGTCATAGCCTCCATGTCTTCATCCATATGATCAGTTTGTTGGCCCTCATCAGACTTGCCATCATCAGCAGAGTAATCTGCTGTTGTGTCTTTAAATCCTTGTCCTACATCCTCAGTAGGTCTTTCCAATACAGTGCCACTTGGTTGGCCAGGAAAAGAAGGGTGATCATCATCGGAATCAGAGGATGATGAATCATCATTGTCAGGTTCTTCCTGTGGTTCTCTGAACAGAATGCTTCCTTTTTGCTTTTCCCTTTCAATAATATCCAGCAGCCTTACTTGTAGTTCAAATGTGTCAATCAATCCAAGTAAGCTCTCCACTCCCAACTGGTTGAATGACCATTCCTCAAAATCAGTCATTCTGCATCTGGTTTTTGTCTCTTGTAGAAACCAAACTTCCAAGCTAGATAATCTTCAATTTTCTGGATGTTGGGATCTACTTTTTCTTTCTTGGACTTCTTTTCATTCTCTCAAAAGGCATTGTGGGCCTTCTTGAGGCAGATTGCTCAGCTTGTTGTCCCCTAAAGGCTTCAACAAGATGAGTCAATATATTTATGGCAGATACAAATAGGTCAGTAGGTTCTTCAGGTTGTACATTTGTGCCTACTATCTCCAACAGTTCCACGCTAGGTTCCCTCTGACTTGTATGCACATCAGTAGGGTCTGCAACATTTTGTTCTTCCCCCTGAGTTGTAGCATCCACAGTAGGGTTTTGAACAGGTTCAATAATTTCCACAACAGGGTCAGGTACAACAGTGTGCTATGGTTCTTCAATCTGTTGCTCAACAACAACATTAGCATCCTCAGTAGGCTTAACAGCCTCTTCTTCTACTTCTATTTGGTCCTCCAGGACCCTTAGCTCATTGCCTTTACCATGAACTCTCATCTTTGCAACCTGTTTCCTTCTTTTTGCAGATTGTTCTACAATTTCAGCAGCTTTCCTCTTTCTTCTATCTTCTTTAAGCTGTTCTTTCAAAATCTCAGTAGCAGTTATCTTCCTTGTAACTTCAGTAGGCTCAGAAGCCTTGACATCAATTGGAACCTCAGTAGACTCAGCAGTGTCTACTGATTGCTGCCTTGTCTTCTTAGGTTTTAAGAGCTCAGTGATCTTTCTTGTATCATTAGCCTTCCTTTTCTCAGCAGCCTTCTTAGGCGCAGCAGGTTGTGCAACTTGTTTAGCCTGCCCACCATCATCATTATCATCATCACCATTGTCACTCTATGTTCTTTCAGCATCTACATCTTCATCATCATCCAAACCAGGGTTGAGATAACTGACTTCTGGCTTATATCAAGACTTGTTTATCTTTGTAGGTGCAATATCAGAAATCTTCAAGTGGTTCAGTAGGGCCTGAGTCATCAAACCCAAAGGATTTGTCTTAGACTTCGTTGTTCCATCTCTGTCTTCTATTATCACCTTCTTCATGTACTGAACAAAGAAACCAGCCCAATCAAATCTCATACTCATTGTATATGATTATCAGCATGTCAATTTTTGGTCCAGAGAGAATATAAAGACTGCCGCTAAATCCAAAAATATTCTTGGCAATTATCTTGCTCAGTAGATTGTACTCCAATCTAATATGCTTCACATTGATATTCAATATTGATGGTATGGACTTGTTTGTCTTTATTGAATCAACAAAATCCAGTCTTGCAAGCTGCATAGATTCAGGTTTTGTAGGAGGACCATTTCCAGGTTCAAATCCGAATGCCTCCCTCAGCAGATTTGAAGTGATTTGAATCTGCTGACCATTGACAGCGGTAGTAAATGCCTGTGTATCTTCTCTAATCACTATATTTCTCCAGAAATTAACAACATTAGTGTAGGATATGCTTTCCAATCTCAGATTTAGAATATCCTCTAGTCCTTCATATCTTCTGATTCTTCTACCAATATTGCTAGCCAACTCAGTCTTGTTAGCATCAACAACGAACCCTCTAACACTTTGGCTCGTACCAATATGAACATCACTTTATCCACCATTGAAGAAATTTGAAAAAGATGAAGAAGATAACTTGCAAATCTATGTTCACACGGTGTATTTTCAAAGAAAATCGATCTGAAAGTTGTAAGTATCACCTCTATGTATATGTCTGTATATATAAGGAACTGTATATATATAAGGAAATGTAGTGGGTTGTAACTGTCAGGAAAGCATTGTACACGTACTGTAGCATTTCACCACGATTAAAGTTGGAATAAATGTGATGTTGCCACGTGTCCCACTAACTGTTCCCATAAAGAGTTGTAACCGTTGGATATTGTAACCGCAGTTATAAAGGATAAGAATAATATCCAATTACTGTTGACTTTCAATTAAGTTTGACTGTCTTGTAATGTATACTCCAGCATACTTGATCTTCAGTAAAGTTGGCTCAACAGCCTACTGACAAAGATGCTCAACAGCCTTGCTGATGAGTTACTCTGCTGATCTTCATACATACTTGTTTTGTCCAATTGATAATACAAGATGAAGTTTAATACCAATGACTGATCTATCAAGTGAGCTCACCCAATAGGACAAAGACCAATCCCCTTGGCAACTTCATTTGATCAATTGTCCAACCTATTCAAGTACATGGAATTGTTGATACCAATGACTAGTATGCAAAGTGAGCTCACCCATCATAGCAAAGACTAATCCCCTTGGTGAATTCCAGTACACTTCTGATTAAGGGTATATCAGTCAAATTTTATGATGCCAAGTTCAGTTCTTAACTTAGCAAATCTTTCACTATCCAATGGTTTTGTAAATATATCAGCAAGTTGATCTTCAGTTGGGATGTAAAGAACCACCACATCTTTCTTCTCAACGTGATCTCTTATAAAATGATGTCTCACATCAATATGTTTGGTTCTTGAGTACAGAACAGGATTTTCAGTGATTGCAATTGCACTTGTGTTGTCACACATTATGGGAATTTCTCTTTCTTCAATTCCATAATCCCTTAATTGTTGTCTTAACCATAGTATTTGTGCACAGCAGCTTCCAGCAGCAATATATTCAGCTTCAACAGTGGAAGTTGATACTGAATTCTGTTTCTTACTGAACCAGGAAACCAGTCTATTTCCCATCAACTGACAGGTTCCTGTGGTGCTTTTTTTGTTCAATTTTTCAACCAGCATAATCAGAATCTGAGTAGGATATAACTTTGAAACTTTCATCTTTTAAATACCATATCCCTACTCCCAAAGTCTCTTTTAGATACTTAAGAATCATTTTGACTGTAGCTAAGTGGCTTTCCTTTGGTTTAGATTGAAATCTTGCACAAACACCTACAGCAAAGGATATGTCAGGTCTGCTGGCAGTGAGGTACAGCAGACTGCCTATCATCCTTCTATATAAAGTCTGATCAAAATCTTTGCCTTCCTTATCTTCATCCACTCATAGGAGTTGATACCTTGGTGCTATTTTCCATGCCAAACTTCTTCAGTAGCTCCTTGGTATATTTAGTTTGATGAATGAAGATTTCATCTTTCATTTGTTTGACTTGTAATCCTAGGAAGTAATTCACCTCTCCCGTCATACTCATTTGGAACTTTCTTTTCATGAGATAAGCAAACTTTTCACATAGCAATTCATTTTCAGAACAAAAAATTAAGTCATCAACATAAATCTTTTCCAGCAGGGTGCTGTCCTCTTTATTGATTCTGAAAAGAGTGTTGTCAATGGTACCTTTTGTAAAACCATTGTCCACCAAGATTTGAGATAGGGTTTCATACCATGCTCTTGGTGCTTGTTTCAAACCATAAAGTGTCTTGTTAAGTCTGTACACATTATCTTCTTGATCTTTAAATTCAAAACCAGGAGGATGCTGAACATAAACCTCTTCTTCCAGAATGCCATTCAAAAATGCACTTTTGACATCCATCTGGTATACTTTGAAGTTTTAAAATGCAGCATATGCCAAAAACAATCTTATAGCTTCCAATCTTGCAACTGGGGCATATGTCTCATCAAAATCTATTCCTTCATCTTGAGAATAGCCTTTTGCCACTAGTCTGGCCTTATTCCTTACAATGGTACCAGATTCATCCAATTTGTTTCTTTATACCTATTTAGTTCCAATTATGTTTGCATGATTAGGCCTTTCCACTAGTGTCCAAACTTGGTTTCTTTCAAATTCATTCAATTCTTCTTGCATAGCAATTATCCAATCTGGATCAGCTATTGCTTCTTCAACAACTTTAGGCTCCATTTGAGATAGAAAACAAGTAAACATTGCTTCCAATTGTCTTCTAATCCTTACACCTTGCTGTATATTACCAATAACTTGTTCAACGGGGTGGTCTTTCAACCATTGTAAATCATGATTTGTCTGATTTAGAGGAGCTTCATCTTCAGTAGGCTCTGTTGTTGCTTCAGTATGGGGTTCAACACATCCTTGAACTTCATCTATTGTTGCATCAGTAGTGTTACCAGCAGGTTCTTCAGCAGGGGCAGAGACAGAAACTTTTAAGTCATTTATCCTTTCCAAAACATCAACACATTCTGGATCAGTGACTTGGAGATTTCCAACAGGTTCTGAAATCTCATCTTCTATTCCAGTAAACTTTGGCTCATCAAATACAACATGTATTGATTCTTCATGTTTCAATGTCCTTTTGTTCAATACCCTGAATGCCTTGCTGACTGAAGAATATCCCAAAAAGATTCCTTCATCTGATTTTGGTTGGAGGGTCTTCAATTGTTCCTAATGATTTAAGATAAAACACTTGCTTCCAAATGGATGGAAATAAGATATATTTGGTTTTCTTCCATTCCATATCTCATAAGGTGTCTTCAGCAGCTTCTTGTTTACTGAGGTCCTATTTTGTGTATAGCATGCTGTATTGATTGCTTCAGCCCAAAATCTTACAGGTAATAATACTTCACAAATCATAGTCCTCCCTGCTTGTTTCAAGGTCCTGTTTCTTCTCTCAGCAACCCTATTTTGCTGAGGTGTACTAGCAGCAGCTAATTGATGCGGCACACCATTTTGTTCACAATATTCTCTTATGACTTTATTGAGAAACTCGGTACCCTTGTGATGACGGTCAAATTATACCCGTAAAAGTCATCAACATTATCCTTAAATCGGGATTAATAGTATATATTTTATGATAAATCACCTGTTTATATAGATTATTTAATGTTATGTGATTTATATTATATAATTTGGTATTTATCCATTTATAAGATATAATTTGGTATTTATCCGTTTATATTACATATTTTGGTATTTATCCATTTTTATTTAAATATGATTTATTTTGGGATAAATATCTATTTTGCAGAATTTGGATAATTATGGAGGATAAATACAAATAGAAGAATTTAATCTCAAGATAAATTCAAGATGCATTGAAGATAAATATCAGATAAGCTCAGAAGAGGAGTAAAGCATGACAAAAGCCGGCAAACCAATCAAATGATGGCGCCAACTTCCACACGCAAATTAGGGGGGCGCATTTTATTATTTTTGAGATCGGCCGGGAGTTATCTCTTATTTGTTTGATATTTTGAAGTATATCTCTTAATTAGCTTGAACACCTATAAATAAAGGGGTGCTTCACACGCCATATGTACACCTTAGAAATACAATATTTTCAATACTTTTATCAATATAGTTTGTTGTTTTATTTATTTTATTTTATGTTCGTTCATTACGGAGTCGTTAGAATCTCTAGTTAGAGATCGTATCGAGGAGTGGGAATCACGCTCGTCTTCGAGGGTAATGTCTACTCTATTATGCAATCTTTATTCGTAGATCTAATTCATTTCGTTATGGAGTAGTCTTTTTGTGTATTGATTTCGTGATGTAGTTAATTTACGAACCCATGTTTATGTAGATCTGAGACGTAAAAGACGTTTCACGAGCAAATCTGGTTCAGATCTGAGTTTGTTGGCAGCGAGCTTATGTCTCGTTGGTAACAAGATCTGTGATGTTCTTGATTTGTCTGTGAACGGCTTTGACTACGTCGTGTTCTCTGCTTTGTAATTCAAATGAGTAATTAAACTTGATCAACTTAATTATTTGTCATCGTAATTTAACATGAGACCCAAAAAGTGATTGTTATTTAGGACAGAGATTGAATCGGTGTCTAAGAAGTACGCCTAATCATAGGAATGTTGCTTAGATGAGGTTACGGTTTATACCGGCATCCCTAGTTTCGTAATTGTGTCAGAAGTTATATGAGATGGAGACTAAAAATGTGAAGTCACGTAATGGAGACACGATGATCTAGATGGCCTAACCGGAGCTAGATCTATCTTAGGGGATGACTCCCGTAGTCAGAATAATTAATCTTAAATGTCTTGTTTTGTCTCGTCGTCAATCTACATAGCATGGGGGAGTAATTACTACTAGCGTTATCAATACCGTTTGTCAATTATTCATAAAATCTTTAAAAACAAGTGTCTTAGTGTCGTTGTGTCTTTTGTTGGTTTTGTGTTTCTCTTGTGTCAATTTTATTTCTGCGTGATTTGTTGGTCGTAGACCGCCTTTAATTTGCTTTTTAGTTTAATAAGTCATATTTCGTTTAAGCCGAGTCTCTGTGGGATCGACCTCGACTCTATCTAACTATACTACGATTGAACCTAGTTCTCTTGCTAGTGTGTTATTTAGGTATCGAGTATTTTATTTTATTTTACTTGACCCGACATCAAGTTTTTGCCGCCGTTGCGGGACTCGTGTCATTAAATTAAATATAGCTTATTCTATTAAAAGTAAATTCATAAATATTGTGAATAGAGTCTGTTATTATAAGTCTAGTTAAAGGCCTAGCCTTTTAAGTCTTTAATTGTTTTATTGTTTTTTGTTATTTTACGGTACGCCACTCAGAAATCGAAAGAACCGCTTGAGCCATATAATCCTGAAATAGAGAAATTTGCAAGGCGAAATAGAAAGTTAGCTAGAGAACTGGCTAAGAAAGGAGAAGAGGATCCAAATCTTGAGGAAAGCGAGCACGAATCAGAAAAAGGACATACAACCGATCATTCTGAGCATTCTGAATCTAAGGCAGAAATGGAAGGCATTCCGGTCAATCCGAACCAGGTAATTAATCCTGAAGTTGTTAATAATGCCAATAATGTTAATAATGTGAATAATCTTAATGCTAATAATGGAAACCAAGCTGCGAGGCACACTTTGCAAAGTTATGCCACACCTACTATTGAGCAATTCATTCCCGCTATCGTAGCACCACAAAATGCTGCGGAAGTGTATCACCCTAGGCCTAATGTAATTCAAATGGTGACCAACTATTCCACTTTTCATGGAGTCCAAAACGAGGATCCTGGTGTTCATGTGACAAATTTCCTGGAAATCGTTAGCACTGTGAAACCAGAATTAATCCCGGAGGGTAACATTCGTCTTAAGCTTTTCCACTTTCACTTTGAAAGATAAAGCTAAGCAATGGCTTCTCTCTCTAGAGGCTGGATCTATCACTACTTGGGAACAATTGTTGCAAAAATTCATGAATAAGTATTTTCCGTTAGGAAAGACCTTTAAGTTACGCCAAGACATCTTAGGATTTAAGCAACAACCTGGGGAGAGTTTTGATCAAGCTTGGGAGCGTTTTAAGGAAGCTATGAGGAAGTGTCCTCATCATGATATCTCTCTTTGGCTTTTAATGCAAACTTTTTACCATGGATTGAGAGAGACTGAGAAAATTAGGGTAGACGCCTCTAGCAATGGATCGTTTGTTCTTTTATCTCCTGAGGAGGCACAAGGAAAGATGGAGCAAATAGCGATGAATAGTCAATGGGGAGGCAATGACATAGCTGCTGTGAAAATGGCTGCGACATATTTGAGGATAGTGCATCTACCAAAATCTTAGAACAACTGTCTGTTATCAACGATGAAGGTAGATGGAATGCAAGAGAGGATGGCAAGAGTAGAGAAAGGGACTGGAATCGAGGTAACCCCTCAAAGTGAGAATGCTGGTACTGAAGAAGCCAATTATATTGGGGGAGGATATAAGCCTAATCATAACCACCCCGGATTCCGATATAGTGATCCTAATGCAGGAGAAAGGCCTAAACCACCTACCACTTATGTACCACAGCAAACTAAAACTTTTGGTTGGGAAGCTGCCATAGAAAAACTGAGTAATGTCGTTACTGACAATATGGGACAACTTTCAAAATCAATGGCTGATTTAGCCACTAACTTTAGCCGATTGTCGAAAGACCGATGCTAAGGTGACCAACCAAGAAGCCATAGTCCGAATCTCACTCACCAAATAGGACGATTAGCTGAGCAAGTCTCAACTAGACCTCCTGGAGGATTGCCAAGCAATACTGATAAGAATCCTAAGGATTTGAACGTGATCATGACTAGAAGTGGGAAAGAAGTAACTCTACCATCCTTGAAAGAAAAAGAGAAAACAGAGGAGAGTAAGGATGGTGAGCCAAGCAAGGAAGGAAATGCCTCGGGAACTCCACCTGAGCAAGAAGCCTATAAGGAACCTACTGGCCCTACGAATTATCGACAAACCACATAATCCTTTTTTTTGCAATAAATTTAGACAACATTGTGACAAAATATGTACGTGGCAAAATGTATGTGACTATTTTGTCACAAATCTTTGCGCCGAATTCGGGCGCCATAATTTGTGAGAATTTTGTAACAAAATGGATTGGTCATAAAAGTCTTCGTTGCTAATCTGATGCTAAACGACACATCTGCCCACATCGCAAAATTGTTACATATATTCGACAATATTGCTACGAATTAGCGACAAACCACATAATTCCTTTTGTTTTCCAATAAATTGAGACAACATTGTGACAAAATATGTACATGGCAAAATGTATGTGACTATTCTGTCACAAATTTTTGCGCCAAATTCGGGCGCCATAATTTATGAGAATTCTGTGACAAAATGGCTTGGTCAAAAAAGTCTTTGTTGCTAATCTGACGCTAACCGACATATCTGTCCACATCGCAAAATCGTCACATATTTTCGACAATATTGCTACAAATTTCCCGGATATGTGTTCATCACTAATTCGCGACATCATTGCTACAAATTAATGACAAAACATAAAAAGATTATTGATTAGTGATTTCAACCCGGGGCTCATTTATTATTCGGTTGATGATTTCAAACCCGAGGTTTGTTAGTTGTTTCAAGATTTTAAACCCGATGTTCGTTATTGAGTAATGATTTCAAATCCGGGGTTCCTTAGTTAGTCGGTTGATGATTTCAAACCCAAGGTTTGTTAGTTATTTCAAGATTTTAAACCCGAGATTCGTTATTGAGTAGTGATTTCAAACCCGGGGTTCCTTAGTTAGTCGGTTGATGATTTCAAACCCAAGGTTTGTTAGTTATTTCAAGATTTTAAACCCAAGATTCGTTATTGAGTAGTGATTTCAACCCGGTGCTCATTAATTATTCGGTTGATGATTCCAAACCCGAGGTTTGTTATTTATTTAAAGATTTTAAACCCGAGGTTTGTTATTGAGTAGTGATTTCAAACCCGGGGTTCCTTAGTTAGTCGGTTGATGATTTCAAACCCAAGGTTCATTATTGAGTAGTGATTTCAAACTTGGTGTTCATTAGTTAGTCGGTTGATGATTTCAAACCCAAGCTTCGTTAGTTAGTTCAAGATTTCAAACATGAGGTTCGTTATTGAGTATTAATTTCAAACCTGGGATTCATTCGTTAGTCTGTTGAAACCTGAGGTTTGTTATTGAGTTCATGATGTGAAACTCGAGGTTTGTTAGTGAGTTAATGATTCCAAGGCCGATGTTCGTTAGTTAGTCATGATTTAATGATTTGAAACTTGAGATGTGTTAGTGAGTTAATGATTAAATTCGAGATTCGTTACCGAGTTCATGATATGAAACCCGAGGTTTGTTAGTTAGCTAGGCATAAATCAATGATTTGAAACCCGAGGTTCATTAGTGAGTTAACGGTTTGAAATCCGAGGTTTGTTAGTGAGTTCATGGTATGAAACCCGAGGTTTGTTAGTGAGTTCATGATATGAAACCCGATAGCCTCTTAATGATTCGATACTCAAGGTTTGTTAGTTAGTCATGAGTTAATGATTTGAAACCTGAGTTTTGTTACTGAGTTAATGATTCGAAACCCAAGATTCGTCAGTTAATCGGTTGATGAATATTATTTAAAAATGGGACAACAAAGTCTACGCATATAACACCCGTCGTCCAATGTATACGACCTAATCCCTAATTAAAAGTCAGCATCTCTATCTAAATAAGAAAAACAGAGGAAAAGGAAGGGTTACAGCTCTCAGTAGAAGTTCGAATTGAGATTCAATGTGCTTTCGTACACTGAAATTTTTTACACTTATTGATACACCTACCCACATTAATGCTGTCTGAATTTGGGGGTTCGTTTGACTTTTTTCTTTCCGTAATGGGGAAAAACGCGAAGAAGAAATCAGCCAGCAAATCTGATGCAAAATCGAAGAAATTGGAGGAATTATCACCGATTGTTGCTCTTGCTGCAGTCACCGATGGTGCTTCTCATGCTTCGGTGGTGGAATTGGTCTCCGGTGAGGGTTTACAGTCCAAGCTACCATTGAAAGTGACCGGAAACGCGAATACACCGGTAAATATCCCTGTTTTGACTCCCTTGGATGAACAGGTTGAGAAAGAGAAGGCCTTTTCTGCTGTTCCCTCCATTACAATGGCAGAAAAGGAGAATTCGATTTCCATATCTTCGATTTTTAAAGTGATGAATGCTTCGAAGAAGGTAACTGGGGGTAAGTTAAATTCTTTGGACATATCAATGGAAAGATTGAACAGCAATGATTCTGGATTGATGCAGCCTTTGGCAAGTACTGAGTGTTCAAATGTGGTGGCTGTTGAATGCTCTGTTGCCTCTATAGCTGCTGCAAATTCAAAGGGTAATGAGGTAATGGCTGCTATTGCTACCCCTGTTAATGGTGATTTTTCTACGGTTATTACCTTTGTGAATGTTGCTCCTATTGGAACTATTCTGGAAAATTTGCACCCTAGTTCTAGTGGAAATTTGCCTGCTGCTACATGTTCAAAGGGGTCTGGAAATGTTACTCTACAACCTAGAGTTAGTGTTGGCGTTGCTGGGGTTAATGAAGCTGTTGTTGGTTCTGGGAAGGGTGGGTCAGCTGCTAGTGTGGCTGTTAACTTGCCTGGTGCCCCTGTAGCTGCTCAAAATTATGCTGGAACCTCTTCTGCTACTGTTTTGTCACCCAGCAAGGCTGCTGATGATTGTAGTGCAGCTGCTAATGGTTCTGGTAATGTTGGGAAACCATCTGCTGTCCCATGGGTGAATTTATTTGAAAAAAACAGGGAAATGGTTATTAATTTGACAATTCATGGAAATGCACTTGACCTCTCCAAACATCAACTAATGTGATCTTTCACAACCAAAGATGATACCTCTTCATGTAAGATCACTTTAATTTACAATAGGCACATTAGACATGACTTTTAGATTTTTTTTCCAAATTTTTTTTTCAACAAAACCAATTTTGATTAGTACGTCATGTCCATAAAAAAAACTTTACTCAACATATTTCAAATATGGTCAGTAAACCTTAATTGATACCCCAAAGTAAACCACTAATCTTAATAGTTTGTCCTTGTTATCATAGAAATAAGGAGTATGGCAATGCAAGTGATTTCATCAACTTCATATTAATATTATTACTTTTTCCAACCCACTAGCAGATCGAAAATTTCAACACACGCATTCACACAGTGTGAACCACAAGTACACCAGATGCAATTAAGAATTGTCACATTAATCCATTTAGAACACCATCTGCTAATGGTTCTGGTAATGTTGGGAAACCATCTACTGCCCCATGGGTGAATTTATTTGAGAAAAAAAAGGGACCATTCAGGGGGTTTTAAACTGTTAGAGGATATCTCTATTGTTACTCCCCATGAAGTCAATTTTGTTGGGAAAGCTGTAGATGAATATGCTGTTTCAAAAGTCAGTTTGTTGAGAAAAATATGGGTTTTTTATGAAATTTGTTCCCAAGCACTTACATTGATGGTTGAAGTGTTCGGTAACTTTGTGATCCAGAAGGTATAAGATCTCTATCTTTGGTCTGTTCTCTATAATTTGCCGGCTTTTATTAGTTAAATTCATTATCTAAAAGATTATATTGATTAGTATTAATGTTTGGTACTATCATTGCCTTTCTTTCCAGTTTCGGGTTCTGATAGATCTGTTAGTCAGCTCAAATCTTTGGTTTCTTGATTTAAATTAACCTTTGGGGAGACTACCGGACGCGGGGTAAATCTTTCCAACATGTGTTGGAATCTTACAGCTCTGTCTGCTTCTTCACCTGTGAGTAATCGTTATATCTGTGTCTGTTGAGAATAATTCTTGTGTGTTGTAGTCTGAGATTTTTAAATTCACAGGCTGTGTCGTTTCATTTTTTTTTAAATGGAAGAACTTGCTTGTTTTTTTTTTGTGAAGCTTATTTATCTTTTCACTTGTTAAAGCATTTTACACTCTTTTTTTGTTTATGTTGTTGATGCTACTGCCAGACATTCTCTAGGGATAAATGAAGTTGTGGAAACAAAGGCAATGGAAAAAGCAAGGTAATTTATATCCTTCAAACTGATTTGATTTGTAAAATTGGTTTCCTATCTCTTTTCTTCAAATAGGTTTTTTTTCCACAATCAGGGACGGCATGTATGTGGTAAGCAGCTCGTGCTTAAAGTACTGTACCCTGTGATAGATATGCATTTCTTGGATTGATTTTCGTCCAAATTGTGTCTTCTATGTTATAGTGCAATATCTATGAATGAAACTAATGCAATATGAGGATATGCACAAACTTGATACTATGAAGCAAGTGGGTTCTTTTTTATCCTTTTTTTTAGAACAACAATAAATAAGTTTTGATTCCTCTGTTCTTTAAGAATCTGTCCACTTCCCTCATTCAAGTAGTTGACCATGTTTTTTTTTCTTGCTTGAATTACTTGTGTTCACATTTCTCATTTGTTCTATTTTCAGTGACTTGTGGAGTTAAAAGTAGTTTAACTCTACATAGTTGATTAAGCTGAGAAATTGTTTTACTGACACAATTAATAGATATTTTGAGTTTAGACTTTAGTTGATACATGATTTGCTGTTTTGTTTAGAACAAATGTGCCCGACTTATGCAAACCGTTTTGATCAAGTTTAAGATCTGTCTTGCATTCGATTTTGGTGCAGATGATGATCTATTTGGCTGCTATCTGTGTTCTACCTACAACATGGACACTGATTTCATTCAGGGTGAGAGATGTTTTCTTCTTACTAAGAGTTTATGCACAGTATAAGTAATCAGCAATACTTTAGGATAATTGTTGTGATTAATGATTTTTTTTTTTCTATGGAAATGCAGGTTAAACCCATACGATACTTGATGAACTAACCTTAGAAAGAAGAAGATGATAATAAGGAACCTCTTGTCCTCGTGGTACTTGTCCTTGTGGTACATTTGATATATGGAAGTAGAATATTTTAGTTGTTTGATCATTTGTCAATGGTGTATTTACCATGAAGTTCTGATTTTGAATCATAGCTCAGTCACGCTGTGTTAAAACTACAGGGATAGACTTACTGATGTCCTTTTGGCTGTGTGAGATAGCATTTGTGATTATTTCCTTAGTGTAGTAATGATGATGCCTTTGCTTCTGGGTTGTTAAAAGTCATTACCATATTTACCGTGTGTATTCTGGACTTTTTAATCTACTTATTGTTTTGTTGGACTCGTTAACACCCTAGCCAGGGGTGGGGCGGGGACGGGGGCAGGGCGGGGCCGGGGTCGGGGCCGGGTGTGGGGGCGGTAAATAATAAATATAATAATAAATAATAAAAATGTGAAATATAAATTTTGTTACAAAGTCATTGCATCTATTGATTTTGACACAACAATTTGTTACAAATCTGTCAAGATACTTTGTCACAATTTTGTCGTAAAACAGCGCCACAAAATTGTAGGGGATAAATATCACATTTTTATTGCTAAATTTGATAGCAAAATTGTCACATGAATTCATCACATAATAATCACTAAAATCTTGTCACAATTTTATCGTAAACATTCGTCACAAATTCATATCAAATTTGTGAGCTATGGCTATCGCTATTTCATAAAAAAAATTGGTTACAAAATTGTCGTATTTTTTTGTCACACATTTGTCGCTATTTTATGAAGCAACTTTGACACAACACTCCATTACAAACTTATCGGAAAATTTTGTCACACATTCGTTGCAAAATATAATTTTGTCACAGATTCATCACCAAAATTTTTGTCACAGCTATGCCACAAAGAATGACTTTCGTCGCAATTTTGTCACGAAACTTAGTGGCAAGGTTAATTTCGACTCAAAAATTTGCAACGAGGTGTTCCGTGACGGAAATAGGTTTCGTTGCAGATTCGTCACAAACGAGCGTTAGTGACGAATTTGTGACGAAAACCGCCGTCACAAATCCGAGAAATTCTAGTAGTGACGTTGATACAATTCGAATTGAAGTCAGATGAACGTTGGACCTCACACTATAAATAGAAGACTTTTCACCCAAGATAAATATAACGAATTAACAAGCATTATCAAGCAAGTTTGTGCATTAGTCATCTTATTCGAATTACTATCATCTCAGCGCTATAACAAGATCATATCTAGAAATTCTTCAAGTGTTCAAGCTACACAGATTTTATCAAGAATCATACACTTTGAAGAACCACAAACAAGAATCAATTTATTGATTCTCACGGCAACTTTGATTCTACATCAAAGGTTTTAGATCGTGAAGCAAACCATGAAGGATTCGCCAAGGACAGTTGTGACAAGCAGTCGGGTAGACTGTGCTTGTGGTGGTAGCTGGTGAAGAGGCAATTCAACCCTCCAAGAATCAGTGTTCAAGCAATTGAAGAACATCAATTCTACCTGTTCTACAACTGTTTAGATAGTGAAGCTAGGGATTAGCCAAGGACTATTGTTTAGGACTTTTTGTAACAGTTCACTTCAAGAAGTTCTAGTGGAATTTTCCTCCACACCACAGGGGAAGAGAGGACTGATAGGATTACACCACCTGGAACCTCTATAACACTTGTCTTATTTACTTAACGCACTTACTTATTTATTCAGCATTTACTTACAGCATTTTGATAATTGATTGTTATACACCTCACAGTTCACAAAACTGACATTCATCTGAATTCAGTTTACTACACTCGGTTTTCACAGAGATTAACAAGATCAAGAAAAAGGCTAGAACTTTATCCGCTGCCGGTTGACTCAGTTCCAAGCTTAAGTCAGTTTGACTTAAACTCAGCTTAGTCAGCTTAACTCCACACAAGTTTAACTGAACCTTAATTTGTTTTAAATCCAGTTTTTGGGACAAGTTTATTCACCCCCCCCCCCCCCTCTAAACTTGTGTTAGCCTTTCCAAGGGACCAACAATTGGTATCGGAGCGGTGTTTCTTTAATGAGATATCAACTGCTCTATATCTCCTCTAGTTGTTCTCATTTGAAAGCTTAGTTTCCAGTTGAAAAACAATCAATTTTCACTCACTCACTATGGATAACAATCAATATGCAAGACAGATGCTTATGTGCAACATGGACAGATTTGACGAATACAAACGTCATATGCAGGCCTTTCTAGCAGCTACACATGATGAAATGATGGATGTACTCACTAATGCACCAATTCAGATTACTCACATGCAAACTGAAGGTGAGAGACAAATTCGAGTTCCAAAGCCTAAATCCGAGTGGACCAGTGATGATCGCAAGCGAAACAATCTCAACAATGTTGCTATGGACTTTATTCTTAGAACTCTTGACAGCAACATGTACTTAAAGGTGAAAGAATGCACAACTGCCAAGGAAATGTGGGACAAACTACAGCTTGTTTGTGAAGGAACAGATTCAATCAAGGAAAATAAGATCTCTGTTGCAAAACAAAATTTTGAAAATTTCAAGATGAAATCGGGAGAAATTATTGACCAGATGGAAACAAGATTCAGTGCTATCGTGGATGAACTAGATCTACTCAAGATTGAATACTCTAAGAAAATTATCAACACAAGAATCTTGAAGGCATTACCAATGTGCTGGAAGATGAAAGTCACTCCTATGGAAGAATCTAGAAGACTTGACATAGAGGACTCATTCAAAATCTTCTTAGATCTGAAAGCTTATGAATTCAGTGAAGATTTTACAAGTACAACTACAATAATCAAAGCTCTGGAAGAACCAAAAACCACAGCACTTGCAGCAGCATCAAATGACATTCAAGAAAACTCATCTAGCAATCTTCATGAATTGGATGAAATGGAAGAACAAATGGCTCTAATGATGAACAGAATTCAAAGAATGAAGAGTGGACATCCAGTCACTCAGAAGTTTATCAAAAGGACTCCTGAGAAAAGAAAAGACGATGAATATCTCTGTTTCAACTGCAAGAAACCTGGACATTATAAAGCTGAATGTCCAGAACTAACCAAGAAGATGCCACAAAGAAGAGTTGGAAGAAGAGCACTCCTTGCTGGAGATGAATCAGATTATGAAGCTGGTACTAAAAACTGTTAGATGACACAACTTTGATGGCACACATGGAAGATGCAAACGAGGTATGCGAATCTAACTCTAAATATTCCTCAGCTCAGATTTCCATGCAAAATGCATGTTCTTCAACCGCTGACTCCAATCCAAAAAACCAAGAATTAGAAGAAACACTTGATGAATTGATGAATCAGCTAGTAACTATTCAAGCTGGTTATGTATCAATTGAAGCTGAGAAGGAAAGTCTAATTCTTGAAGTCGAAAGATTGAAGTCTGAATTAAAAGTGTTGAAACCGACCGACTGAACCGATAAAGAAAAGATTCAAGATCGACCTATTATATCAACAAGAAGAATCGAATCATTTGCTCACTCAAGTTCGATTACCGGATTCAAATCTGGAAACCATATGGAGACAAAACTGGTTTAGGATTTAATACACAGCAATCTTCTAAGGATGGAATCAAGAATGCTGTCAAACCTAGTACTAAAACTGGTATCAAGTTTGTAGCTGAGAAACTTCCACAAACTGAGAAAATTGTTGAACAAGTAAAGCCAGTATCACATAGGACAAATCAGTTTTCCAAGAAAACAACCAGATTTACCAACAAAGGGAAACCAAATGGTAAATCAGCTGTAACTCAAGAAAACCGAACTGTCAAATCAACTACCAGGTCCACAAAAACCAATCAAGCTAGGAACCAGAAAAATTACAGTCAAAGTAAATCCAAGAATGTTAATCATTCAAGGATTCACACATTCAGGGGGAAAGGAAGACTATATCCCACTGATGATGATTGGAATTTTACTGCATCTATTGCTAAACCTGATAATATCAATCATTCCAGACATAAAACCTATCAAAGGTTTCAGTCCAAGACTCAGCAGAGGACTAATCTCCGTTCTCAGCAAAAGTCCCAGTACCAAGGTCAGTTCAGACCTCAGTACAGAAGGAATGACGGTTATGATTCTAGCTTTAATAATGGAAAGCAACATGGAAATAAGTTTCAGTCAAAAGACCTGAGAAATCACATAAATAAGACACAGTCCAAACATAGATACTATGGGAGTGTGGCTTACATATATGAAAACAAGTGCAACAATATCCGAAGAATCCCAAAAGGATATATTCCAAGAGTTGTACTGACAACTGACCCCCATGGACCCAAACTGAATTGGGTACCTAAAAACTTCTAAATTTTTTTGCAGGATATATGGTACTTTGATAGTGGTTGCTCTAGACACATGACAAAGAGTAAAGGCTGTCTCAGTAATTTTATTGCAAAGGATGGACCAAAGGTTAATTTAGGAAGTAAAGACAAACCTGGATACACCAGAGGTTATGGCACCTTAATCAGGAATGGACTTACAATCAAGAATGTATCGTATGTAGAAGGACTACACTACAATCTACTCAGCACCAGTCAATTTTGTGATATGGGAAACAAAGTTACTTTCGACAAATAATTCTGCGTTGTCGTCAGTGAATCATCTTATCAAGTTGTCCTAGCCAGAAGAAGAAAAGAAAATATGTATGGAGTAGATTGGACAACAGCCGTTGCTGAAACCTGTTTGGTTGTGCACACAAAATCAGAAATCAGTTGGCTATGGCACAAGAAACTGAGTCATCTTAATTTTGACGACATCAACACACTTGTTAAGAAACAATTAGTCATTGAACTACCAGAAATATCATATAAGAAGGACAACTTATGTGATGCGTGTCAACAAGGAAAGAAAACTAAAGTAAGTTTCAAGACCAAATCTCAGCATTCAACAACCAGACATCTAGAATTTCTACACATGGATTTATTTGGACCTATTACACCAATAAGTATCAGTGTAAAGAAGTATACATTGGTGGTAGTAGATGATTTTTCAAGATACACTTGGGTAATCTTTCTAACCAAGAAAAGTGAAACCAAGCAAAGACTCACAGAACTACTCAAGAGACTTCAGAATCAGAAAGGAGTTTCAGTTGTGAAGATAAGATCAGATAAAGGAACTAAATTCCTCAACAGTGTGATTATTGAATATTGTGAAGAAAATGGTCTCTTAAACCAACTTGCTACCACAGGAACACCTCAACAGAATGGTGTAGCTGAAAGAAGAAATAGAACGCTCAAAGAAGCTGGGAGGACTATGATCTGTGAAGCTAAACTACCTGAAAGATATTGGGCGAAGCGATCAACACGGCTTGTTACACACGAACGAGCTCGATGAACAAAAGACATGAGAAGACTCCTTATGAAATTTGGAATGGAAGAAAACCAAATGTTTCATACTTTCATGCTTTTGGAAGCAAATGTTTCATACACAATAATGGAAAATATCAACTTCATGTTTTTCAGCCCAAGGCTGATGAAGGAATTTTTCTAGGATATTCAAGTGTCAGCAAAGCCTTTAGGGTACTAAATAAAAGAACACTCAAGCATGAAGAATCAATACATGTGGTATTTGATGAACCAAACATCCCTGGTGAGGCAACTGAAGACCGACAAGAATCAGTTTCTCAGTTACCAATCATGCCAGAACCAGTTTCAGTTGACATTTTAAGACTACAAATTTCTGAATGTTCAGATCAAGATCAGTCTCAGTTTCCAACTACCCATCAAATCACACCTGAATATGTTACTGATCCAAATGAAGAAATTCAAGAACCAGTTCTTGAAGAACCAATCGAACAAGATATAAATTCTTTGATACAAACAACCACATATCAATGGATGAGAGATCACCCTGAAGAACAAGTAATTGGTGATACTCAAACTGGCGTTCGAACAAGACATCAATTAGATGCGATGATTGCGTGTTTTCTATCTCAATCAGAACCTAAAGAAATTGAGAAGCCTTGAAAGATCCAGACTGGATATTAGCTATAGAAGAAGAACTCAATGAATTCGAGAGAAATCAAGTATGGGAATTGGTAGATAGACCAGTTCATGTCAATATTATTGGAACCGAATGGGTGTTCAGAAATAAACTTGATGAAGATGGGAATATCATCAGAAACAAAGCTAGACTTGTAGCTAAAGGATACTCTCAAGCTGAAGGCATAGACTTTGATGAAACCTATGCACCAGTTGCAAGATTAGAAGCAATCAGATTATTTCTTGCCTTTGCAGCCCATAAGAAATTCAAAGTTTATCAGATGGATGTTAAAAGCACATTTCTGAATGGAATTCTTGAAGAAGAAGTATACGTTCAACAACCACCTGGATTTGAAATCAAAGATCAAGCAGATAAAGTTTTCAAGCTAAGGAAAGCTCTTTACGGACTTAAAGAAGCACCAAGAGCTTGGTACGAAACTCTATCTCAGTTTCTAGTGGATAATGGATTTATCAAAGGAACAATCGACAAAACCTTATTTAGAATGAAGAATGAAGAAGATACTCTACTTGTTCAAATTTATGTTGATGATATCATTTTCGGATCAGAAAATGAACAGCTCTGTGATAAGTTTGCAAGTTTGATGAAAAGCAAATTTCATATGAGTATGATGGGAGAATTAAATTACTTCCTTGGTTTATGTTCGGTAAAAACGAGTTTTACAATTTATAACCGAAACACCCCAAGTATAAGGATCGTAGTATAGGATGTTAACGGGTCGTCCTAAGGGAGTGGAATGTTTATCGAATTCAAGTATAAATCTATATCGATTATGTCACAATTATTAACTAAACTACGGTCGAAACTAAACTAAAACCTAAACCTAAGAATTAAAACTAAAACAGGAATGAAAACAGCTTAGAAAATAGAAACAAAGATGGACGAGCGTTCACTAAAGTGAACGAGCGTCCGAAGGCTTAATCTAATGGATGTTCGTTCGATATTTCGGACGAGCGTCTAACTACGAACATAAACGAAAAAGTGCGGGAAAACAAGCGGGAAATTAGGGTTTATAAAACTAGAACTTAAACTAAACTTGATCTAAACAATTCGATTCAAACAATTAAAGGAAAACACAACGAGGCAACGAATCCACCCATCAACAAACAACCCCCAAATAGATGGTGATCTAAAGACATAGTTTTTAGTAGTGATCTATCGCGAAATTGACTAAAGTTCTTTAATCAAGTTCTAAGGCTTCGTTTATCTTTTTCAAGTAAACTAAACAAAGAATCAAAACGTAATCACGAGATCGTTTCCAAACCCTTACTCAACTAATCATGCATAATCTCTTAAAACACAATTAATTGCATTACTTTGAACGAATCAAACTTAAACAATATATTTTCATATATTAATCCAAGCATCAAATATAAATAGATCGTTTCATCAAATTCATAATCCAATAAAACATAACAATGCAAACCAGCGTTAAAGTAATGAAAAAAACTAAATCTTTTACTCACTAAACATAGGCATAAAATCTCTAGTTGGTTGTGTTGATGATGAGCTTCCTTCGTCGTCTCACTGCAAGGTTTCTAGCCAACAATCATATTGGAGATGACTGTTGGATTGGAGAAATTCATCTCTATGGAATTAGGGTTTCCTGGCCGTAGCTTTTTATGAAAATTGCGATCTCAATGTTGTGTAAAAAGTATCCCCTTTAGGGTTGGGGCTGCCGCTTTATTTATAGGAATTTGATGTCGGCTGCTACAGTAACTGGGTTGGACGCCCGTTTGAATATCCGGACGCTCGTCTAGAAACTTCTGGACGCTAGTTTAGCCAACGTCTAAAGACTCTGTATGTAAAATACGATTCTGGACGCTGCATGGACGCCAGTTCACTTTTGGACGCTCGTTTGGAATGCTTAGGATCGGATCTCTTCATCTTTATCCATTTTCTTCAAGCCAATTCCAACTCTATCTTGAATAATTCGACTTGAGCTTCATTTATCCTCTTTAGCACTCGAAATTAAGCCTCCTAAAGGATAAATAAACATTGCAAAAATGTAATAAAGTCCAAATCATAATAAATCAATCAATTCAATACTTAAAATAACCAATTTTGCAAATAACCATACTAAAATCATCCTTACTAAATAATTGCACTTGAACCCTTAATTCTTATATAAATTATGCAAATGTGGGGAAAATAATAATGAAATACACCCTTAATAATCATATAAATATGGCCTTAACAACACCCCCACACTTAGCTTTTTGTACGTCCTCGGACAAAACAATCAAAACTATAGCTCAACTTTCATGCAATCCACATAGATCTCTAACTCACGTAACAAAAGATACAACAACTATAGCAAACAATACCATCACAGAGATAGATTCAGTGTATGTGTGACAAGCCCTTTTCAAATCTAACAAGCCTTTCAAAGAAATATCCTCTCAAAAATCCAATGATTATCCTAGACATAGGCAGTAATAGCTCCACTCAAAGCCTTCCCACGCACTCAGTAGGATAATCCCTACAGCATATCATGCGGTTCTACTGGGTATAAGATCCATGATAACAAAGACTTCACTTTATTTTTACTCATCATTTCCAAACTTTTCAAATTTGACGCATATCAGAATGAGCTTTTACCCATCATAGTAGAATAGGACATTTCGAGATAATCCCCTACCTACTCAAATCATAAGGTAGCTTCTTCTAACTGTCGTGAGCTTCTGGTCATCATAGTGGTATAGGACATTTTGAGATAATGCCCTACCTCACTCCAATCATCGACTAGCTTCCGACAAACGTATTTATTATGATTGCTTATCCATTCTTTTCTTTTTTTAAGACATAAGTTACATCTCACTTATCACATTCAAACTTTATGATATTCACAGCACACGGTCTAACTAAGGTGTTACTATACTGACCTTCCTAAGATAAATCACTAAAACAATGAAAGGATATAGTTCAAAAATCTTGCTTCAACATCAAAGGCTTCCATGAGTGAAAATGAATACTATCTCCATGACAGTAAAGACATGCTATAATTATCTCACTAAGTCACATACTATCATCGTTAGAAAACTACAACTAGCAAGCATTTAGTTTCAATCATATGCTCGAGATTCACAAAAAATTAAATTTAGTGGAAATTTAACATTCACTCATATTTCAAAAGATATAGCATGAAAACATACCCAATTTACCCCCCCACACTTAAATCACATTATGTCCTCAGAATGTGCAGAATAAAAGAAAAAGAAAACTTAGCTGGTTTCGACAGTGGTTGTCGGATGAAAGTTGGCAGAGGTCAGGCCGGAGCATGAACGTACCGCTACAACTCGAATAGACAACACTTGGACATAAAAGCTTGCGAACCTCGCTCAAAAGTATCTCGCCACACTCGACATACCATATAATCTCGGGGTACACGGGCTATATGAGCAAACATACAAAACCTTTACAACAAGAGTAAAAGGAATAACCATCAACACGCCACTAGAGTACTGTTTCTAAAAACAAGAAAACAAAACAACCTAAGAAAAGAAAACAAACAAAGAAAACTAGGCTGCCTCCTAGGAGCGCTCTTTTAATGTCAATAGCTTGACACAGATTTCAAAAGATCAACCCGGATCGGGCCACTTTGGTTTAACAGCCGCCACCTCAGTATCGGAATCAGAAGTACTGGGGCGGAAATGATTTTCACCACAACAACAAGTCAAGTGCGCAATAAGGTCATTAAACTTTTCTCTCCAAACTACACTGACTCTCTTCTTCTTGTTCTTGCGGATGATAGGCATAGGTGTGCTAACATGCTCAGGAGTCTTAGAAGAAGGTTCCTCACAGGTAGAGGTAGGAATGTCCTCATCTGACTCAAAGAAATAAGATGGAATCTCTTCACAAATCAGGACATCTGTACTCTCATCTCTTCTTTGGAAATAAAGGGTCTCAGGCTTCTCCTTTGGTTGCCTAAAATATTTCTTAAGTCGATGGCCATTCACTTTAAAAGCTTGATTACCATACCCGTTCAAAGTAATTACTCCACTTGGATTAACCTCGAGAATCTCAAAGGGACCAGACCATCTAGGCTTGAGTTTACCCGGAAACAGGTGAAGTCTAGTATTATAGAGTAAAGCCATTTCACCAACTTTGAATTCTCGGTCCTTGATCTTAGCGTCATGGAGTATCTTTGTTCTTTCCTTGCTAAGCTTAGCATTCTCGTATGCTCTGAGTCTGAATTCGTCGAGCTCGTTCAACTGTAACAACCGTTTCTCCCCACAGAGTTGGCTATCGAAATTCAAGAATTTAATTGCCCAGAAAGCTCTGTGTTCAAGTTCGACGGGTAAATGAAAAGCTTTGCCATAGACCATTTGGAAGGGTGACGTGCCCATCGGGGTTTTAAATGCGATACGATAAGCCCACAATGCGTCATCCAACTTAAGACTCCAATTAGATCGATTATTGTTCACGGTCTTCTCTAAAATTCTTTTCAAGCTCGGTTGCTTACCTCGACTTGGCCACTTTGGTTTGGGGATGATATGGTGTACCAACTTTGTGTTTGACACCATATTTTTCAAGGATTTTATCAAGCGGCGCATTGCAAAAGTGGGTACCCTCATCACTAATGAGTGCTCTCGGACGACTCGAATCGGTGAAGATATTCTTTTGCAAGAATTTCTTCACGACTTTATGATCATTAGTTTGGGTAGCTATGGCTTCAACCCACTTGGAAACATAGTTGACACGGACGAGGATATATTTATTACCGCACGAAGATGGAAAGGGTCCCATAAAATCTATGCCCCAAACGTCGAAAACTTCGCATTCAAGAATGGGCTTAAGTGGCATTTCCATCCTACTACTCGCCGTCCGAGTTCTGCGGCACCTATCACAACCTTTACAAAAGGCTTCTGCATCTTTAAACAGAGTCGGCCAGTAGAATCCAGCTTGAAGGATCTTTGCAACCGTCTTTGGTGTTCCATAGTGACCTCCAGTGGGACCGCTGTGGCATTGTTCTAGGATATCCCACTGATCATGCTCCGGAACACACCTTCGAAGCAATCCATCTTTACAGATCCCGAACAAATAAGGATCTTCCCATACGAGATATTTAAGATCGAAAAGAACTTTTTCTTCTCCCGATACGTCATGTCCTCTAAATGACCACTCGCTAAATAGTTGACGTAGTCGCATACCACGGCCTAACCGTTTCAAGCTTCATCAATTGCTCGGTCGGAAAATCAATGCCTATATCATTGTGATTCTCTCGCACCCTCATTTACTAAGCGAGATAAATGATCACCACAATATTCTCACTACCTTTCTTATCTTTAATCACAAGGTCAAACTCTTGTAATATCAAAATCCATCGAAGTAACCTTGGTTTTGCATATGCTTTGTCCATAAGGTAGCGTAGGGCTGCATGATCGGTCCATACAACAACTTGAGACCCTAGAAGATAACTTCTAAACTTGTCAATGGCAAAAACAACGGCTAAGAATTCCTTCTCAGTTGTGGTATAATTGCATTGAGCCGGGTTCAAGGTGCGGCTCGCATAATAAATGGGCCTGAACCTTTTATCAACTATTTGACCTAAAACTGTGCCTACGGCGTAATTAGGGGCATCGCACATCAGCTCGAAAGGCTTGGTCCAGTCAGGTGCAACTAAAATAGGGGCACTGATAAGCTTGTCTTTCAGAAAATTGAAAGCTTCTTTGCACTTCGCATCGAACAAGAAATCTACATCATCTTTCAAAAGATTTGATAAAGGCTTGGCGATGGTAGAAAAATCTTTAATGAAACGCTTGTAGAAGCCAACATGACCTAGAAAACCTCGTACCTCTTTCACTGTCTTAGGGTACGTCATCCTTTCAATGGCTTTGACCTTAGCCTTATCAACTTGAATACCAAAGCATTGGACACCTTATGTCCCAAAACGATTCCTTCGTCTACTAGAAAATGGCATTTTTCCCGCTAAGCACCGATTTTTCTCAACACACCGTTGGAGTACCATATCTAGATTCTTTAAGATTTCATCAAAGCTATCGCCGTAGACTGAGAAGTCATCCATGAAGACCTCCATGCATTGCTCCACAAGTCCATAAAAAATGGCTAACATGCACCGTTGAAAAGTCGCGGGTGCGTTGCATAAGCCGAATGGCATTCTGCGAAAAGCAAAAGTACCAGATGGACACGTAAAAGTTGTCTTCTCTTGGTCATTAGGATCAATGGCTATCCGGAAGTAGCCGAATAGCCATCAAGGAAACAATAATACTTATGACCACTCGGTCATTCAATAAGCCGGTCAATGAAGGGTAGGGGAAAGTGGTCCTTGGCGGTAACCTCGTTAAGTCTACGATAGTCAATGCGGACTCTATAGCTCGTCACGAGTCGTAAGGCAACTTCCTCCCCTTTTTCATTCTTTTCGACCGTGATTCCGCCCTTCTTTGGCACAACTTGAGTAGGGCGACCCACTCGCTATCGGCGATTGCATAGATGATGCCCATGTCAAGCCACTTTATCACTTCTTTCTTGACAACCTCCCGCATATACGGATTCACCTTCTCTCGAGGTTGTCTAACCTTTTTAGCTCCCTCCTCCGTTCGGATTTTATGCATGCATACATCCGGGCGATTCCTCGGATATCACCCATTTGCCATCCAAACGCGAGGATATTCTTTTTAAGCACTTCTATCACCGTGCTTCTTGCTCGTGGTCGAGTTTCGAAGAAATGATCAAAGGCAATTTATCTCCATCCTTAAGAAAGATATACTTAAGGTGTTTCGGAAGCGGTTTGAGCTCTAAATCGCAGGTGGTTGCTCAATACTAGACTTTAACGGGCCACCTTTCTCTTTATGAGCTTGGAGTGGTTGACTAAAGAATAACTCATCTTCCCGAGGCTCCACCCCGTAAAGGTCTTGGATCAAATCGTCCATCGGAATCCTCCGATCAACACTTGCTTCCTTTTTCTTGTGATCGATCATTTTTCTTAACTCTTCATCTTTAAGCTCTTCTCGCCACTCTTCCCAATCATGTACTTCCCAATGAGTAGCTTCTCTCCAAAATTCTACCTCGTCCCAACTACCCATCGAGCTTCTTCTTCACCAGGGGATGAAGTCTTCCCCGACTCGCTTCTTTGAGATCATCGTTTGTTGCTTTGGGCATCTCCATGCTTCTAACCCACTAACAAAGCTCGGTGTGAGCGAGTGAAGATGACTCGTCAATGCCTACGGCTTGAAATGAATTAGAAGATGGTCCGCGATCGCTTGATCTTCAATGTCCATGACTTCAAAAACACCTATCTCTCGTCAACTCCTCTACTTCTTCGGAGTAGGCATCTTTTTCGTCCTCATAGATAGCTTCGACAAACGATATTTCATCAATTACGGCTCTTTCGGGATGTGTCCCTCGTGTGAAGGTGACGGATGTGTCATCGACTCTAAGAGTAATCATCGTCCTTTGCGAAGTCGATGAGAGCGTTAGAAGTGTCTAGAAAGGTTCGGCCTAGAATTAGAGGCATCTCCTTATCGGGTGGATAGTCTAGAATAACCCGGTCGGTAGGGAAGACTAAATGTTCAACTTGAAGGAGAACATTAGCTACACAACCGGCTGCATCCGGCTAGATTTATCAACCATCCGAAGAGAAATAGGGCGTTCCCGCATCCTTTTATCTAACCCGAGCTTTTTGCATACGTTTAATGGCATCACATTAATAGAGGCCCCCGAGTCGCATAAGACATTTTTGAATAAATGGCCTTCGATCTCACGGGAGATTGAAGGTCCGCCGAGTGGTCACCTCGCTTAACGGCGACTTTCGTGAAACCATCACGCAATCTTCGCGTAGCACTTCTTTGACCATCCCCCGAAGCTTTCTCTTACTCCCACAGAATTCTTTTAGATACTTAGAGCATTTAGGCATTTCAGTTAATACCTCGGCTAAGGGCATACTAACTTGCGTGTCTCTAAGCATCCTCCTCACTCCATCATACTGCTTGTCATTAGTGAGGGCTTTCTCTTTCCTTTTTGGGGGATAAGGAAGGGCTTTATCATTCCCTGTGGCCTGATTCTTTATCGCCTCATCCTCCTTATCCTTCCATCTCACGAACTTTTCTTCCTTTTTCTTAGTCAGGGGTACCACCCTTTGACTTTCCTTTCTTTCCTCATCATCAGAATTATTTTCGTCCTCCGAAGAATTGTCACTAGGCTCCTCATCGTTGCTTTCTTCGGCATGTGGTTTCTGATTTCCCCCTCCTGAACTCATGGCGTCAGGAGGGGCTACTCGTTTCCCGACATCTTGCCGGGTCCAGCCTTTTTACCACTTCTCAACGTTACTTCATTGAGCTCTTCTTCCTGTCCATACTCCCATTGTGGTGTAATGGCAGTGCAAACATTCACATCAGCTTTTGGGTTTCTCTCGGTGTAACTCGGAAGTTTACCGTGAGGTCTGCTTGCTTGCTGGTCTGCCATCTGACCAACTTGTCTTTCGATAGCTTTAACGCTAGTAGACAGAGTCTTCACCATGTCTACCAGCTCATCAAATTTGTGTTGAGGGACACATGAGGTGGTATGATTTTGAGTTTGGTCCCATCCACCTTGAGGCCTTTGGGAGTTAGGAGTCGTCCTTTGATAGTTTGAGTTGAAAGAATTCGAATTTGAAGGGCCGGTGGTAACTTGGCTTGATTGAAGTTTTGTCGTTGAAATCCTGAGTAGTTCTGGCTTTGATTGAAGTTTCGGAAGGGTTGGTTTTGATTATCCATTAGATTTATTTCTTCCGTCATCTCCGTCCCCACCTGCATTCCAAGATCGAAGGTGCGTCGAAGATTGGCCACCGCTTGCTTATCAATTCCATCCGAGCAACCAACGGCTTTGTATCGGGGCGCTTGCGTACCTTCTTTCTTAACAACATTGGTCTTCTTGGGAGTCGACCACATATTGTTCTTGGCGATGGTCTCGGCCACTCGTGGCGGTCTCATCACCTCCCCTAAGAAGGATCCATGAGTGTGGAGTCAAGATAGTCTCTATTAGGTTGAGAGACACCTCTCGTAGAACGAGTTCCAGCAACTCATGTCTGTCATATCCGTGATTGAGGCATTTCCTCATCAAGAGATTCAATCTCTCCCAAGCTTTTCCAACAGTCTCATCCTCCAACTGCTCAAACGTAGCTATTTCCCGTTTCATCTCCATAATCTTGCCTGGTGAAACCCACTTAAGAGCGAAGGCTCTTTTGACATCGTTCCACGTATGGAGAGAATGATGTGCCAACGATTTAAACCACCGACTTGCTTCACCTTTCAAAGCAAAAGGAAATAGCTTTAACTTAACTATCTCAGAATCAACACCAGGATAATGGCCTGCTTCACAGATTTGTACGAATGTGGACAAGAAGTCGTGTGGATCTTCCCGAGCAGCATCACCATGGAAAGAGCTATTCGAACTAGAGCAACTACTCCGTTCTTTAGATCAAAGTTCACTCCTCCCATGTCGGGGAGGACGAATAGGTCTATGCCCCTCGAGAAAGTCTTGATTTAGATATGGGGTGTAGGGGTCCTGGTTCAGTTGATTAAGCTGGTTCTGGCGAAATTGTTGAAGTTGTTGATTTATGCCGGCATGTTGATTCTCGTTGTTCTTTGCGAGCTTGCATCTGTCGAAGGATTAAATTTAACTGAGCTTGGGGATCAGGATTTGGAATTGGTGGATCTTGATCTGCCATTATGTCCAAATCAGGGAAAAGCCTCCTTCTAGAAATAGATCGTTCAGGCTCGGGATCGAAGATTAGAAGTCCCTTCTTACTTCTCGTTTGCATAAACCAGAGAAGCAGAACAGGAAGAAATCAACCTTAGGGTTGATGAGAACGAGTTTAGAGAAGATTGGAGGATTTAGAAGTGTAGAAAGATAGAAGAGCGAGAGAAAAGAAAAGTGGAATTTTCAGGGACTGAACTGGCGTTCAGTGTACGTGGACGCTAGTTCAGAGAGGATTCAGGAAGTGAACGCTCGTTCAGAGCACTGAACTGGCGTTCAGAAGACAGATGGGGGCGGACGGGCGTTCAGTATGGGTGAACGCTCGTTCAGAAGGCTTTTAGTATTTTTTTTTAATTAATTTTTTTTATAGAAAATATATAGAAACCGAAACTGGACAAGAAACCTACCTACGAAAAGTTTAAAAACAAGAAAAACACTAAGACGGTAAAAAAAAACGTGTTGAAATCTTCTAGGGCCAAAATGGAGGGGAAAACAGTGGATTTTGACATCGAAAACGGCACTGATTCACCACGTCGTCGGCGTCGGAACGAGCTTTCCGAATTGGGGTCCTGCGTCCCAAACGGACACTCGAGCCGAAAGTTATGGTCAAAATACTACTGCGTACCCTAACGACCCCTTTTTGACACAGAAAACTGTCCTAAGTAGAATCCGACAACCGTTACCGACTCCCCGGCAACGGCGCCAAAAACTTGTTCGGTAAAAACGAGTTTTACAATTTATAACCGAAACACCCCAAGTATAAGGATCGTAGTATAGGATGTTAACGGGTCGTCCTAAGGGAGTGGAATGTTTATCGAATTCAAGTATAAATCTATATCGATTATGTCACAATTATTAACTAAAATACGGTCAAAACTAAACTAAAACCTAAACCTAAGAATTAAAACTAAAACAGGAATGAAAACAGCTTAGAAAATAGAAATAGAAAGATGGACGAGCGTTCACTAAAGTGAACGAGCGTCTGAAGGCTTAATCTAATGGACGTTCGTTCGATATTTCGGACGAGCGTCTAACTACGAACATAAACAGAAAAGTGCAGGAAAACAGCAGGAAATTAGGGTTTATAAAACTAGAACTTAAACTAAACTTGATCTAAACAATTCGATTCAAACAATTAAAGGAAAACACAAACGAGTCAACGAATCCACCCATCAACAAACAACCCCCAAATAGATGGTGATCTAAAGACATAGTTTTTAGTAGTGATCTATCGCGAAATTGACTAAAGTTCTTTAATCAAGTTCTAAGGCTTCGTTTATCTTTTTCAAGTAAACTAAACAGCAATCAAAACGTAATCACGAGATCGTTTCCAAACCCTTACTCAACTAATCATGCATAATCTCTTAAAACACAATTAATTGCATTACTTTGAACGAATCAAACTTAAACAATATATTTTCATATATTAATCCCGGCATCAAATATAAATAGATAGTTTCATCAAATTCATAATCCAATAAAACATAACAATGCAAACCGAAATAAGTTAAAGTAATGAAAAAAACTAAATCTTTTACTCACTAAACATAGGCATAAAATCTCTAGTTGGTTGTGTTGATGATGAGCTTCCTTCGTCGTCTCACTGCAAGGTTTCTAGCAAACAATCATATTGGAGATGACTGTTGGATTGGAGAAATTCATCTCTATGGAATTAGGGTTTCCTGGCCGCAGCTTTTTATGAAAATTGCGATCTCAATGTTGTGTAAAAAGTATCCCCTTTAGGGTTGGGGCTGCCGCTTTATTTATAGGAATTTGATGTCGGCTGCTACAGTAACTGGGTTGGACGCCCGTTTGAATATCCGGACGCTCGTCTAGAAACTTCTGGACGGAGCTGGACGCTAGTTTAGCCAACGTCTAAAGACTCTGTATGTAAAATACGATTCTGGACGCTGCATGGACGCCAGTTCACTTCGGACGCTCGTTTGGAATGCTTAGGATCGGATCTCTTCATCTTTATCCATTTTCTTCAAGCCAATTCCAACTCTATCTTGAATAATTCGACTTGAGCTTCATTTATCCTCTTTAGCACTCGAAATTAAGCCTCCTAAAGGATAAATAAACATTGCAAAAATGTAATAAAGTCCAAATCATAATAAATCAATCAATTCAATACTTAAAATAACCAATTTTGCAAATAACCATACTAAAATCATCCTTACTAAATAATTGCACTTGAACCCTTAATTCTTATATAAATTATGCAAATGTGGGGAAAATAATAATGAAATACACCCTTAATAATCATATAAATATGGCCTTAACAGTTTACAAGTTAAACAGTTAGATGATGGAATTTTCATTCACCAAACGAAGTATACAAGAGAGCTTATCAAAAAATTTGGTATTGAAAAATCTACTGGAATTTCTACACCAATGGGGACCAACATCAGATTAGATGAAGACAAAGAAGGCCAAGATGTTGATCAAACACTCTACAGAAGGATGATTGGAAGCTTACTCTATCTTACAGAAAGCAGGGCATACATATCTTTTACTGTTGGTGTATGTGCAAGATTTCAATCCAAACCAAAGGAAAGTCATCTCACAGTTGTGAAAAGGACATTGAAATATTTGAAAGACACAGATGGAGTTGGAATATGGTATTCAAAAGAAGGAGAATTCAAGCTGATCTCTTATTCAGACTCAGATTATGCTGGATGCAAAGTGGACAGAAAAAGCACATCAGGCACATGTCAATTACTAGGAAACAGACTTGTGTCATGGTTTAGCAAGAAGCAAAACTCAATTTCAACTTCAACAGCTGAAGTAGAGTATATAGCAGCTGGAAGTTGTTGTGCTCAAGTTTTATGGATCAGACAGCAATTAAGAGATTATGGGATAGAAGAAGGAACAATTCCCATAATGTGTGACAACACAAGTGCAATTGCAATCACTGATAATCCAGTGTTACACTCATGAACAAAACACATTGATGTGCGTCATCACTTTATAAGAGATCATGCAGAGAAAAAGGATATAACAGTTCTTTATGTACCTAATGAAGATCAATTGGCAGACATCTTTACAAAGCCATTGGACAAAGAAAGATTTGCAAAATTAAGAACTGAGTTGGGAATAATCAATGTCAGTTAAATCAGTTAAACCAGAGATTCGTCAAGGGGATTAATCTTTGTTATGTTGGGTGCGCTCACTTAACAGATCAGTCATTGACATCAACAATCTCAAACTGATTAACTAAAACTGAAACTTTGATGGAACTGGACATTATTTCTAAAACTGACCTCAACATCAGTTTCTATTCCAGTCAAATTCAGTCAAAGGTTGACATGATAAAATCAACAGCGGTTATG
This sequence comes from Gentiana straminea, assembly GCA_036785695.1. Taxonomy (NCBI): domain Eukaryota; kingdom Viridiplantae; phylum Streptophyta; class Magnoliopsida; order Gentianales; family Gentianaceae; genus Gentiana; species Gentiana straminea. The sequence continues at coordinate 1,200,089 of JAVUPR010000242.1, read as the reverse complement.
TCACATTAAATACCACAGTTCTTTTTGTCAGAATTTCGCGTGTACACCCTACGATTGTCAGAACAGTACATGCATCGGTTACCCAAAACCATCATGGAATTTGAAAAGTTGTACTACTCAACCGCCAGAATTCCCTACTTATTTATTCAATCTCCGTTCACATTATTTCCAATCAAAATTCAAAATCCCCAATCCTTTCCAGAAAACAAAACAAACCCTTCAAAATATCTCTTCTCAAAAATCAATTTTGAATTCACACTCAAAGATGACCACTTCAGAAAAATCAAAACAAGAAAGATTAATAACAGAGTTAGATGAGCTAACATTCGAAATGTATGAAGCTCTGTGTCAAAACACTCTGTTAGCAAGCTGGGTATGTGATCAAATCGTGAAACAACCAGGCTTGAGAAACTTACTGGAAGTTAAGTTCAAAGAAGAACGTGATACAAAAGGAATTTTGCAATTTTGGCAAAATATGCGTTTGGTACGAGACTCTCTGATGACCAAAGTTCGTGGAGATCGCATTGTTCTAAATGAAAGCGTCATAAGGACACTCTTTGGCTTTCCAAATTCAACTGTGACAACAACATATTGGACTACTTTACCATTGAAAAGAGAAGCTTTTCTTGAAATACTTACTTTTTCTACAGAACCAATCGAAGCTGGTATTCATGTAGACAAAATCAAGCCAGAATTTGCACATCTTAGCAGATGGCTCAGCAAACACGTCATTGGGAAATCCAAAGGAGTTAGCATACTGTCAGAAGAAAATATTTCTCTCATGAATATAATCTGGGATGGAATAGAATTCAATTGGGCAGGCTATGTTGTCAATCAGTTTAAGAGACAACATTTAGCTGAATTAGACAGTGCAAGACGAGCTCAAGCTGAAGGACAAGAAATCGTTGACGATTCCGACCGAAGAAGACACTCAGTGGAATCATTCAGTTTTACTTAGAAAGAATCAAGGAAGGGAAGCAAGCAAGACAATATGCTCATACAAAGGAAATCGCAGGAACAACTTCCCAACCTGAAGCAAGTCAGAAAGATGTGTCTCAGCCGGAAGCTGTACACAAAGGGACTAAGCGAAAAGCTGAATCAGCAGAAGCAAGATCAGTTGTAAGATGCTTGTACCCAGAAATCTCAAAAGAGAAAGCACCAACTGAGGGGGAACAGCAAGAACAACAACCGACAACTGAAGTTACACAAGAAAAGGTCACTACTGACCATACCTCTCAGTTACAGCATGAATCAGTTCAGCAATCAGCACAAAATTTTGAAGCTGATAGGATCATCAAGCTGATGAAGATGAAACTTAAACCAGAAAATTCTCGAGATATCAGTCTACAGACTGAAGAAAAACTACTCTTGGAGGTATTTGAAGTTAGAGATCTGTATGCTCTGTTTCCTATCTCGGAATTTCTTGACAACTGTTTTAAAAGATTCACTGAACTAGCAAAAAGAAGAGAATCGGGCACATCATCTACCTCAAAAGACACTTCAAATAAGAAAGATGATGATAAAGATCATGAATGAAGAAAAGAAGCTGATGAGACTACAGTTTTGCAAACAGAAACTCAACCTCAACCTCTAGCAATGCAAACTGTATCTCAGCAAGAAGAATTACCAGTTGAAGATCGACAGCGCAATCGAAGCAAACGGTGATGGAACTGCTAATCAACAACTGATGATTATTAAAGATAATACTCAGTTTAAGGATCCAATAGCAGATGCTTATGATCCTTCTGATATCCTCACAAAGGATGAATTGGCAAAAGTACATGAAAATTTGAAGATTGTGCTCAGAAGCAAGGATGCACAAAATGATCTTTTGTCACATATTTCTGGATATCTCGATTATAGAACCATAACAGATGTTTCAGTTCACGCAAGACTAGAGATGATTCACAATTCAAGTTCAAGTTCTGCTTCAGAAATTTTGTTACTCAAACAAAAACTTGAAGACTCAACCGCAGTAGATAGGGAAACACATGCCCAAGCTCACTGGCATATGAATCAGCATATCTATGGGTTAGAAACTCAGCTTAAAGAGGTACTAGCTTCTCAGCGACAGATCGCAAAAGATCAAAAAGCAACCCATGCCCTGGTAGATCAGTTATATGACGCCAAAAAGGAGGAAGCTGAAGAAGAAAAGCTGAAGTTACTTGGAGAAATGAAGCGACTTGAAGATGAATTGCAAAGATACAAATCAGATCCTAAGTTCTTAAGGAAAGAACTAACTGACAAACATCTCATTGAAAAGTACAGTCAACCTGGAGACAGAAGAGTTGCTCTAACAAAGGATCTGTGGATGCAGTTTATCAAAGATCACAATCCAATCAAAGGCAAGTACAAGGACAGAACATTTGAAGAATCCTTGAACTACCTTTTATCTGATATATTCTCAAAGTAGAAAATGGCACAATATAAAAGAATCAGAGGATTGATGATAAACTGAAGATTAAAGACAAGACTGAACATATGAAAGCTGATCTAGTAGAATTTGAAAATTACTACTTAAAAGAATCAAACCTTCCAAAGCTATTTCAATGGAGAATATGGAAAGAAGGTAGTCAAGTTGACTACAACAAGACTTTCTCAAAGTAAGACTCCAAGCTAGAAGAAGATTTCATATGCATGACAAAGAAAGAAAATTTGATTCAGTCTTGCAAAAAGCACAAAAGAGAACTTAGTATCTAGTTACACTATTTCGAACAAAATGTAACTACTCCAGTTTTTGCTCATTCTAATGAAATCCAGTTTCCAGTTTTACATTGTTTTGATCTTTAAGATTTTCTTTTAGGGAGAGTTTTGGCATCATCAAAAAGGGGGAAATTGTTGGAAATAAAATTTATGTTTTGATGATAATTCATCTTATTTGTTTAAAGTATTATCTTAACCCCACTGATGAATTGCTAAAGCCAGCTGTTATAGTGAAAAGCTAAAAGATGTCTAGAACTGAATGTATAAGTTTTACTAGAGTCTGATATTTGTATAAGTTACATCAGACAAGCACTGTAATAATTAGTGTGTCGTAAAACTGAAAAACTGGGAGTCATCTAGAAAAATGAAAATCACTAAGACAGAAACTGACTCAGAATACATGATGCAACCTTTCTAGGGTTTCAATCTCACCGGCAGTGTACCGGGTCAATCGTAGTCTACCGTGGTAGTCAAGGTCGTCTCCCAAGGGAAATGTGAGGTTAAACACCGATTAGTTATTATTATCTTGATCCGAATCGCAGTTTTGTTTAAAAGACTAATAATTAACTACAAAGATTGTTCAAACGATAAAAGAAATTGACTAAGATGATTTATAGTTCAAGTGAATTCCCTTAAATTGATTGAAGTCGATCAACAAAGGTGTGCTATTGTGTGAATGGTGCATTCCGAAACATGCAATTTTCCCTCTTACGAGTGTGTAAAATTACACTATGCCTCATCCTTGGTTTAAGTACCTTAAACCTAATGACTCGACACGATAAACACATGAATGCAATATTCCCCGGATAAGGAATCAAATTCCGTTACGGTCGATTCTACCTTCCGTCCCTCTTACCATCGTCTCACAACTAACATCTCCGTTCGGTATCTACTAGTTGTGTAGGTTCATGCAATGGTTAATTACTCCAATACACACATTAACAATCAAAGCAAGCAAGAGGATTTCAACACAATAGAAGCTAGCAATAAAACGATCAACTCCAAATAATAAAAGGATTAACTATCATTACTATATCATCTTAATCAATACAAGAAACTAGCCACTTATCATCATAACTACCAACAAGTTAAAGCTAGCATTCATAATAACAAGAACACTTAGATCAAAGTAAAAGCTAATAGATTACCAAATTCGAATGATGAACCCAAGGTGAGATTCATCTACTCCGCTTTGATGAAGATGGAGCACGCTAATTGTTTCCTATACATCCACTTCAAGACTTGAGCTTCTCAAAATGATAGTTCTAAAATATTACAAGGATTAAATGTTAAAATGATGGTGATTTTTGGCTAAGAGAGCCTTTCTGGTAATGTTGCCTTCAAGCTTCTCCCAAAACTCTATCTGTCGAACTCTGTTTTTTTCTTCACTGATGAGCAATAGTATATTGCCAAATTTTTGCAATTTAATAAGGTGGCTTGCGCCACTTTTGGTGTGGCTTAAGCCATGCGTGACCAAAGTGGTTGAGATGTGACTTCTGCATTTAATGCGCATGTGCTTGATATTGTGGCCTGCACCATTTAATTTGTGGCTCAGGCCATTTTTGATGTTGTGGCTCACGCCACTTTTGATGTTGTGGCTCAAGCCATGACATCAACAATTATAAATCTTGCCTGAAATAAAACGAATGCTTCCCAATTTCTTTCCATTTCATTTCTGCTCTTCTATCACTACAAAACAGACATGATATAATCACAACACTAATAACTTTTGATAATAAATTATAGATGACCAGGTTAACATTTATTAATAAAAATTAGATATTAATCATATAAAATTATGAAATGAAATCGATTCGATTTATAACTAATTCCACTATAATTGATACGAATTATCATTATATACTGAAGAATTGGGGTAAAACATCGTATAATTTTAGCATCCGGTTGACATACATCAACCACTCCCCACTTAGCTTTTGCTCGCCTCGAGCAAACAAGCGATAAAATAACTAGAGTTACAGTTAAGATAATGAAATGTCGAGACCCGGATGTCAACTAGGTGATGCAACTCGTCAGAATTATAAATATATGTTTACCGTGATCCAAGACAATAGCGGAGTGTGTGTGTGAATATTTCTCAGAATTGTTATCAAGCACTCAAAATATGAAGATCATGCATGCAAACTCGAAAAATGCAATCCATAGGCTTAGGAATGATACCAATCTCCACTAATCGAGGCATTCAGAGTCAAGGAGATAGATCGGGCAGGACATGCAAGCTTGTAATGTTAGGCTCGGGAATTGGCTTATCGAAGGAATAAGAAGGATATAACAAAAGAGAATGAGCAAGATAGTAAGCATTCTACACCTTCGACTCCAATAAAATGTGAACCGATACTTCTATTCTCATAAAGCTACTCAAGACGTCTCCCTCATAACAATCACAAGAATAAACGCACCATATCAACTTGATCAACTTCCCAACTCACATTACTTGATTCTGATTATCTGTCCTTCCACATTTTTCTTCGTACTATAGCCATTATTTGATCATTTTTACACTTAGAAAAGAAACCAATGAAAAGTGTTTTTTATTTTTATTTTTATTTTTTATAATCAAGAAACTGTATATACAATACATACAAAGGCTCCGAACTTGAAAATATAACATCTCAACCATGTGCCACGAATACTATCCAACTCTCGACTCCCAAAGTCGTCACCACACAATCCATAGAAGCTTACTACACTTGCGGGAAAACAAGGAAATGTAGACCAAAATTCGGTTAAGGATCGGATCATAACGGGGTTAACCACGAACGGTTGTTTCGAGTGGGGTCTCGACACTCTACAAGGCTGAGATGGGGACAGGTGGAAATTTATGTTCGGGTTGGCCATTTGGCTCTAGCTAAATCAAAGAAATGCCAGGACCGTCATCCCTAACTCCGACTCTGAACACCTTTCTATTTCGCCTCGAAAGGATATCAAGCCTAAGTTCTAGTTGCTATGGAAGCATGCTTTCATGATTACATAAAAGTTACTTGTTAACAAAATTTTGAAATATACGTACTCCGAGGATTCACACTATAATCACGGAATCACGATAAAATGCATTTATGATTCATTAAAGTTACTCACTTTGTTAAAACATCTATTCTTTTATTACATATCTTAACTTATAACATAATTTATTTTAACCACTTAATTGTTCGAATTTGACTAAAAGTTAAGCGTTTCTTAGTTATATAGTGAAATAATTCTGTGTTTTTCCCGACTCTCCACTCCCCACTTACGATCTAGCATTGTCCCCAATGACTAGTGAGGATAGAAGTGTATGAGGGAAAAATACAAAATCAATTAAAGTAATAGGTTATAATTCGAATTAGGGGTATCATGCAATTAAAATATGGAAAATAAAAGGGATGGTGTAAGCCATATTACTACTATTTTTATTTTATTTTTTTTATTTTTTATTTTTTATTTTTTAAATTTTTTTTTAAGGGTGTAAGTGGCGCAGGCCACTTATAAACCATGGCTTAGGCCACCAATTTAATTTGAATTAAAGGGATAAAGTGGCTTAGGCCAGTACACCTGTGGCTTAGGCCACCAATTCAATTTAATTCGAATTAAATAGAATTTAATTGGCGCAAGCCAAACGTGAATGCATGCATGAAGATAAGAATTGAACTAACCATATTAGAAAGACATAAACTTATAATATATTAGACAAACATAGAAAGGAACAACAAAATTAGAAAGACATAATTTAATATATTAAACAGAAATAGAAATGAGACAACAACAGACAGCAAGGGTGCCTAGCACCAAATTATTTACGATCTAGCATTGTCCCCAATTCCGCCACCATTGTAAAATTAATGGGTGCAGTTCGTATGGCTGCCACGGCTCCCCATTTACGATCATCAATGATTTTCACAAGCCTAGGAGTGATACGCGAAAAGCTGAGACTACGCTCTGACACGACAGGTCTCTGACTAAAAATTCTGGCATAATTCTGGCGGGTTGCGGCATTAGCGGTCCTATCGAATAAGATATCTTGCTCGGCTCGTGTTAGAGCTCTCAACTGGGGTGTAGGGACGGTGACAATTCTACGCTTTTTGGTTGACGGATTTTTCTTACTATGAGAGGGGTTGCCGGACATCTATGGTAATGGTGGTGGCGACAACAACAACACAGCAACAACAACACAGTTCATCCAACTAAATTAAATCCCATCCTCCGGTTTGATATTAAAATTAATGAAATTATGAGAATTTGAAGATAATTTAATGGAATAAAAAAAACAAGCAACTTGTTACCGTGTTGTTGAAATTGACCGCCGGAAAATAAGAAGGTGGCCGGAATTAATGGTGTTCCAATCCAAGCACCGAAATTTCGTCCCTTAATGTCCTAAGCACCGTCCCGTCACTCGGGTTAAGGAGTAAAGGATGAGAAGAGGACAGAGGAAGATGGCGGCTGCTGTTGATGGTTGGATAGAAGAAAAATTGAGAGCTTTGTGCTAAGGAAATGGTGTACTGGCGAAGAGAGGAAATGGATTTACAGATTGAAGAAAAAGAAAAATTGTGGCGTGGGCCACTTAATTAAATTGAGTAAAAGTAAACAAAGTGGCGCAAGCCACTAGAAATGTGGTGCAAGCCACTAAAATTAATTTGTTGAATTAAAAGGGACTAAAGTGGCGCAGGCCACTAATTTTGATTGTGTGCACCACTACAACACTTCAACATGAAAAGGGAAAGAATTCACTATTCATTAACAGAGAGCAAAACACCCACAATTTTTTCTTAGAAAATTTTTCTATCTCCCAAAACATACAAAACACACATCTTTAACTAAAAAAAATAATTCTAATACTTAGAACAAACATACCAAGCATACTCAACACATTACTTCTATCACGTATTAAGATAAGAACTAGACGTAAAAATAAAATTTATACGGTCTATCGGGTTGCCTCCCGGAAGCGCTTTTGTTTAACGTCATTGGCTCGACGAGATTATACGGTAGATTAAATGGAATTATACAGATCAATTGTAGGGATTACTACCAACTAATACCACTTAAACACATAGCACAGAAGCACATAATTTTACCAAAATTGATGCATAAGCGGTAAAAGGAAAGATAGTACCCGGGGTTGCTAAGTTTATAGTCTATAGCTAGACTATGCCTCTTTTTTAGTCAGAAGGGGGGTCGGTGAGGAACATCACCTCCTCAGTTTGAGGGATTCCTTCCTCCTTGACAAACAATTTAACTCGATGTCCATTAGCTAGAAACGTGGCCTTTCCATCGGTAAGCTCCACTGCTCCGGATGCATATACCCTGGTTACCTTGAAAGGACCTGTCCATCTCGATCTCAACTTTCCTGGAAACAACTTTAAACGTGAATTATACAAAAGCACCTCGTCACCTATATGGAACTCACGACGAAAAATCTTTTTATCATGAAACGACTTCATGCGTTCCTTATAGATACGGGCGTTTTCATAAGCATCTAAACGAAATTCTTCCAATTCCGTGAGTTGGAGCAACCTATGATCACCTACGGCTTGGGGATCAAAATTAAGAAACTTGATAGCCCAAAAAGCTCGGTGCTCTAGCTCAACCGGAAGATGACAAGATTTTCCGAATACTAGTTTATAAGGAGAGCAACCAATAGGTGTTTTAAAAGCCGTTCTATATGCCCATAGTGCATCATCGAGTTTCACCGACCAATTTTTGCGGTTGGTGTCTACCGTTTTTTCAATGATCCGTTTCACTTCTCGGTTAGACACTTCCACTTGACCACTAGTGTGTGTGTGATACGGTGTACCTATCTTGTGCTTCACACCATACTTTTCAAGCAATTTTGTGAATGGTTGATTACAAAAATGAGATCCTCTATCACTAATGATGGCCCGAGGAGTGCCAAATCTCATGAAGATGTTCTTTTTAAGGAACTTCATCACTACTCCGGCATCATTGGTGGGAAGAGCTTGGGCTTCAACCCATTTAGATACATAGTCAACCATTACCAAAATAAACTTATTACCAAATGATGGAGGAAATGGCCCCATGAAATCGATGCCCCATACATCAAACAACTCACACTCTAAAATAGGGGGAGAGGCATTTCATGTTTCTTAGATACATTTCCCCATTTCTGGCATGACTCACAAGATTTAGCATAATGATGTGCATCTCTATATAACGTAGGCCAATAAAAGCCACATTGTAAAACTTTATAAGCGGTTTTCCATCCACCATGATGGCCTCCAACTTCACGTCCATGACAAAAGGATAGTAGACTTGAAATTTCGTTATTTGGAATGCATCTCCTAATGATGCCATCCGAACACTTCCGAAAAAGGTCCGGTTTCTCCCAATAATAGAATTTCAAATCATGGAAAAATTTCTTTTTCTTTTGCCATGTCCAATGAGGTGGAATATAACCATGCGTAAAATAATTAACAATGTTACCAAACCATGGTGAATCCTCTTTTTGCATCGGGGTGTTTCCAATGAGTTGCATGGATGGAGGTGCATCAATCACCATAAGTTGTTCATCCGGGAACGCATCTTGAATCTCCTTCCTTTTACCTTCCTCTTCTACGATCTCTAGTCTACTCAAATGATCCGCCACTACATTGTCTTTACCTTTCTTGTCTTTAATTTCCACATCGAACTCTTGAAGAAGTAAGATCCATCGTAAAAGTCTTGGCTTTGCATCCTTCTTGTTCATTAGATACCGGAGTGCCGCATGATCGGTGTGGACAATAACCTTAGAACCGATGAGGTAAGAACGAAACTTATCCAAGGCGAAGATAACCGCCAATAGTTCCTTCTCGGTTGTGGCATATTTGATTTGTGCCGCATTCAAAGTATGAGATGCATAGTAGATTGCCTTTAGAACCTTATCATGACGTTGGCCTAACACGGCCCCAACCGCTAGATCACTTGCATCACACATCAATTCAAACGGTAAAGTCCAATCCGGGGCTACTAAGACAGGTGCACTTACCAATTTCTTCTTCAATGTTTCAAATGCTTCCATACACTTCTCGTCAAAGTAGAAAGGTACTTCTTTTTCGAGTAGATGGCTTAATGGTTTAGCAATTTTCGAGAAATCCGCAATGAAACGACGATAAAATCCGGCATGTCCAAGAAATCCTCTTAAGGTCTTCAAGTTTACCGGTGGCGGTGGCTTTTCGATCACCTCAATCTTTGCTTTGTCAACTTCGATACCATCTTCAGAAATTCTATGGCCTAGAACAATGCCATCGGATACCATCAAGTGACACTTTTCCCAATTTAGAACCAAATTTGTATCTTCACAACGTTGTAGGACACGTTCCAAATGAGCTAAGCATTGATCAAAGGAATCTCCAAAAATACTAAAATCGTCCATAAATATCTCCAAAAATTTCTCAACCATGTCCGAAAAGATTGCCATCATACACCTTTGAAATGTAGCCGGAGCGTTGCATAAACCAAAAGGCATTCTTTTATAAGCGAACGTTCCATAAGGGCAAGTAAATGTTGTCTTCTCTCGATCACCGGCCGCAATGAAAATCTGTAGATATCCCGAATAACCATCAAGGAAACAATAGAATTTGTGTCCACACAACCGCTCCAACATTTGGACAATGTATGGTAGTGGATAGTGATCCTTCCTTGTATGCTCATTCAGTTTTCGAAAGTCGATACACATGCGATATCCGGTCACTTCCCTTGTAGGAATCCATTCGTGTTTCTCATTTTCCTTAACTGTAAAACCGCCTTTCTTTGGTACCACTTGAGTAGGACTAACCCATTCACTATCCGAGATAGGGAAGATTATGCCCATTTCTAGCAATTTGATAACCTCTTTCTTCACCACTTCTTGCATATGTGGATTTAGACGGCGTTGTGGTTGTGCACACGGTTTAGCATTATCATTCAAAATGATCTTGTGCACACAAATTTCCGGGCTAATTCCATGAATATCTGCTACTGTCCAACCAAATGCCTTCTTGTGCTTTCTAAGCATCCTTAGCAATTGATCTTCCTGCAACTCGGTTAGTGACGAAGAAATAATAACAGGTAACAATTTATCATTTGCAAGAAAAGCATATTTAAGATTAGACGGTAAAGGTTTCAATTCCAGATTTCTTGGTGGCTCTTCCACTGAAGGCTTCAAAACAGGTCCACTCAAATCTAGTTCCAAATACCGGTGCCATGGTTGTCTTTTAAAAGACCCGCCGGCATCCAAGTGGAAAATCACTTCCTTCATTTCTTTGTCATTCTCTTCTTCTTTATAGATTGATAAAGCCAAGCATTCTTCAAGTTTGTCTTCAAAGGCCTGTAAGTTAGTACGATCCATACAAATAGAAGATATAGCATCTATGAAAGAACATGATTCTCGTGAGTCGTATGGATGTTTCATTGCTTTGAAGATATTAAAAGTGACTTTATCCTCATTAACTCTCAAGATTACCTCACCTCTTTGAACATCAATAAGAGTTCTTCCCGTGGCTAGGAAAGGACGACAAAAAATAAGGGGTGTTGAATACCCTTCCTCCATTTCCATCACCACAAAATCAACCGGGAAGTAAAACTTATCAACCTTAACTAAAACATCTTCAATGACTCCCTTAGGGTATTTAATCGATCTATCCGCCAATTGGAGAGTCATCTCCGTGTTTTTAAGTTCTCCTATTCCAAGTTTTTTATAATCCGCATAAGACATGAGATTTATACTTGCACCGAGGTCACAAAGTACTCTCTTAAACAAAAATCCCCCAATTTCACATGGTATGGTGAAACTACCGGGATCCTTAAGTTTAGGAGGAAGCTTGTGTTGTAAGACCGCGGAGCATTCCTCATTAAGACAAATTTTCTCATATTCTTCTAAACGCTTTTTATTTGACAAAATATCTTTAAGGAATTTCCCATAAGTAGGCATATTAATTAAAGCTTCAATTACGGGAATGTTAATATTCAAATGGCGAAAAGTATCAAGGAAGCGAGCATATTTTTTTATCCATCTTCAACTTTTTAATTTGTTCCTTTGGGGGATACGGGAGTGATTCAAGGTCAATTAAAGTGGGAATAGAATTCATACCTCACTTACCCTTGTCGTTCGGTTGAGATGGAGAAGCTTCCTCGAAAGTTTGGGCATTAGGTGGCCGCCAATCAATGTCTTCTTGCTTTTCCTTCTTCGATTTTTGCCTTGGTTCCCTTTGAGCTTTTTGAGTGTGAACCGGTGGAGAGTCTTTAGAAACCGTGTGTTCTTCAACTTGATCCTCTCTCACATGTTCATTAAATAAGGTCCTTAGATCACTTGCTCTAGGGTTCTTCAAGATTCTAGGCACTTTCACCCATTCTTCATCATCACTTTCCCTTTCAACATATCTATCCCTTCTCAAAAAGTTGTCAACAATCTCCTCTTCTTCTTCAGTCAATTCCTCTTTTTCGAATTTGTCATCTAAATCATCTTCCACTTCGTTATTTCCGGGATTTTCCACACCATTGCTTCCACAAATTCTCCCACTACGAGTAACGATAACATTAACCTCCCTTGGATTCCTCTCGGTATTGCTAGGAAGTCCACCGGGTGGTCTACTACTCTTTCTTTCTCCTTCCCTACTCAAGTGTTCTTCTACATTCCGCATTGATGCTTCTATGGTCTTCATTCTTGTATCATGACCACTCATTGTAGTCCTCAAAGAGCTAAGATCTTTAGTAACCGAACTCATAGAAGTCATCATGGATTCCATATTCTTAGCTTGAGTAGATACCACACCCATAAGATTATCCATCATTGCTCCCCACTTGTCAACATTGTCATTTGATTGAGTAGTATTTTGAGTAATGGGAATGCTTTGGGTGGTGTGTTGTTGATAAGATCGAGTTGGTGGTTGTTGTGGATAGGTGGAGGAATTTCCTTGGCAGTTTCGAGTTTGGGAATTTGGGTTGAAAGAGGTTCTTTGTTGTAAAGGGAATGGTGGTTGGCCTTTCTTGTTTGCATTTTCGGACCAACGATAATTTGGATGATCTCTCCTTATAGCATTAAAGGAGTTTGAATAAGCATTGTTTAAATTTTGATGTTGTTGCATGAAACTAACCTCTTCATTTGTAGGTTCTCTCGATTCACCCGTTGTAAAAGTTATATCATCATCATATCTCATTTCCTCAATCGGGCATTCACCTTGTGCATACATATCCGAAGTCTTGCTAGATTGCATACCATCGAATTTTTTGTTAAGAGACGCTAGTTGAGCTAGCACTTCCGATTGGGATGTGGTTTCTCCTACAAAAGCGACTTTTCTTGTACTCGATCCGGTCTCCCACATTCTATTGTTTTTCGAGATTCTTTCAATAGCATCATACACCTCTTGTGCATCACGCATCATCAAACAACCGCCACATGCATGATCAACATCCGCACGGGACTCATGTTTCAATTGTCTACAAAAGAGTTGGATTTGCATTTCAAGAGCGTAACAATGATCGGGACAAGCTCTCAACAATTTTTTAAATCTTTCCCATGCACTTCCGAGAGACTCTTCAACTCCTTGCTTGAAGTTAGCAATTTCAACCTTCAATTTCAAATTTCTCCCGGGTGTGAAATATTGCTTTAAAAATTCGTCTTGTATTTCTTCCCAACTAGTCAATGAGTGATGAGGAAGAGATGAAAACCAATCCTTGGCCTTTCCGGTCAATGAATAAGGAAACATTGACATCCTTGTCAACTCCTTATGAACACCATGGCTCTTAGCCGTGTTGCAAAATTGCTCAAATAGATGAAGATGTTGATGTGGATCTTCGTGATCTTCACCAAAAAATTGACAACGAGTATCAATCAATCCAAAGAGATGACCTTTCACTTCAAAGTTGTTAGCTCCTTCATTAGGTAAACGGATAGGATCATTTGGTTGGTTTCTTCTAACTGTTTGATCACAAAGGGGTCGAAATGGAGGATTGTTGTTTTGGTTATTACGGTTGTTTTGATTCCGGTTTTGGTTTCTGTTTTGGTTTTGATTTCTGTTTTGGTTCTGGTTTTGTTGGTCATTGGGATTTTGATTGTTCGGATTTGGGTGAAGTGGATGAATGAGTGGTGGATTTAAGTTGGCTTGGTTTTGACCATGCCCTTGGGCATGAGCAAACCCTTGTTCGGGTGGTGTCTCGTCACTAATCTCAGCCATATCTATTTCTTGGTTAGATGATTCTTGGGAAGTTTCTTCACCAAGTTGTCCTTGGCTAGTTTGACCTCGCTTGTTCTCAGCTCGTAACTACCTTTCGTAACTGTTGATGTCGGGCTTGTATGGAGTGAGAGGGGCCTTACCGCTTCTAGAACGGGTCATCAACTGCAAAATAGAAACAAAAAGAAAACAATGAACAACACTTGGTAACTTACCAAGAGGTAAGTACCAAAAGAAAATAAAACAGAAATAGGTTAGAAAATAGTTTTGATTCTTTCTCAAGAATTTTAAACTAATATAAGTAGAAACCGTTACAAGATCCCCGGCAACGGCGCCAAAAACTTGATGCAACCTTTCTAGGGTTTCAATCTCACCGGCAGTGTACCGGGTCAATCATAGTCTAGCGTGGTGGTCAAGGTCGTCTCCCAAGGGAAATGTGAGGTTAAACACCGATTAGTTATTATTATCTTGATCCGAATCGCAGTTTTGTTTAAAAGACTAATAATTAACTACAAAGATTGTTCAAATGATAAAAGAAATTGACTAAGATGATTTATAGTTCAAGTGAATTCCCTTAAATTGATTGAAGTCGATCAACAAAGGTGTGCTATTGTGTGAATGGTGCATTCCGAAACATGCAATTTTCCCTCTTACGAGTGTGTAAAATTACACTATGCCTCATCCTTGGTTTAAGTACCTTAAACCTAATGACTCGACACGATAAACACATGAATGCAATATTCCCCGGATAAGGAATCAAATTCCGTTACGGTCGATTCTACCTTCCGTCCCTCTTACCATCGTCTCACAACTAACATCTCCGTTCGGTATCTACTAGTTGTGTAGGTGCATGCAATGGTTAATTACTCCAATACACACATTAACAATCAAAGCAAGCAAGAGGATTTCAACACAATAGAAGCTAGCAATAAAACGATCAACTCCAAATAATAAAAGGATTAACTATCATTACTATATCATCTTAATCAATACAAGAAACTAGCCACTTATCATCATAACTACCAACAAGTTAAAGCTAGCATTCATAATAACAAGAACACTTAGATCAAAGTAAAAGCTAATAGATTACCAAATTCGAATGATGAACCCAAGGTGAGATTCATCTACTCCAGTTTTGATGAAGATGGAGCACAGCTAATTGTTTCCTATACATCCACTTCAAGACTTGAGCTTCTCAAAATGATAGTTCTAAAATATTACAAGGATTAAATGTTAAAATGATGGTGATTTTTGGCTAAGAGAGCCTTTCTGGTAATGTTGCCTTCAAGCTTCTCCCAAAACTCTATCTGTCGAACTCTGTTTTTTTCTTCACTGATGAGCAATAGTATATTGCCAAATTTTTGCAATTTAATAAGGTGGCTTGCGCCACTTTTGGTGTGGCTTAAGCCATGCGTGACCAAAGTGGTTGAGATGTGACTTCGCATTTAATGCGCATGTGCTTGATATTGTGGCTCGCACCATTTAATTTGTGGCTCGTGCCATTTTTGATGTTGTGGCTCACGCCACTTTTGATGTTGTGGCTCAAGCCATGACATCAACAATTATAAATCTTGCCTGAAATAAAACGAATGCTTCCCAATTTCTTTCCATTTCATTTCTGCTCTTCTATCACTACAAAACAGACATGATATAATCACAACACTAATAACTTTTGATAATAAATTATAGATGACCAGGTTAACATTTATTAATAAAAATTAGATATTAATCATATAAAATTATGAAATGAAATCGATTCGATTTATAACTAATTCCACTATAATTGATACGAATTATCATTATATACTGAAGAATTGGGGTAAAACATCGTATAATTTTAGCATCTGGTTGACATACATCAATACACCAGCATCAAAGTGAAGAAGGTAAGTTCGCTGAGAGTTAAGACTCGGTTGGCTTATCTAAGAAGACTGAAGAACTGAGGGTCACAGACTCAATTATTGAAGATTGAAGAACTGAGGGTTCAAGCTCAGTTATGAAGACCAAGTCGAGACTGTAAAGTTAGACTTTAGGCAAGATTGTGGTGACCTGAACTGACTTTATGGATCTTGTATGAAGACCTAAGAATCATAAGGGCAATGAATTCTTAGATGATAATGAATCATTGTGTACTCTGATTAAGTCAATTATAATCAGATGAAAACTGGAGTACTGATATTTGAAAAAGAGTAAAATCTCAGTTAACGCTCCAAGTCAGTAAGGAAACTGACAAACAATAAAATCAGTATAAAACTGATAAGGAAACTCAGTTTTACAAGTCAGCCATCCAACAAACTGATAGTACAGTCGAACGTTATGAACGAAGCAAAATCATTGGATGAGTTACTGACACAGCAGAACGGTCAGAAGATATAGCCGTTACAAAAGAGACGTTGATACAATTCGAATTGAAGTCAGATGAACGTTGGACCTCACACTATAAATAGAAGACTTTGCACCCAAGATAAATATAACGAATTAACAAGCATTATCAAGCAAGTTTGTGCATTAGTCATCTTATTCGAATTACTATCATCTCAGCGCTATAACAAGATCATATCTAGAAATTCTTCAAGTGTTCAAGCTACACAGATTTTATCAAGAATCATACACTTTGAAGAACCACAAACAAGAATCAATTTATTGATTCTCGCCGCAACTTTGATTCTACATCAAAGGTTTTAGATCGTGAAGCAAACCAGAAGGTTTCGGCAAGGACAGTTGCGACAAGCAGTCGGGTAGACTGTGTTTGTGGTGGTAGCTGGTGAAGAGGCAATTCAACCCTCCAAGGATCAGTGTTCAAGCAATTGAAGAACATCAATTCTACATGTTCTACAACTGTTTAGATAGTGAAGCTAGGGATTAGCCAAGGACTATTTTTTAGGACTTATTGTAACAGTTCACTTCAAGAAGTTCTAGTGGAATTTTCATCCGCACCACAGGGGAAGAGAGGACTGACAGGATTACACCACCTGAAACCTTTATAACACTTGTCTTATTTACTTAACGCACTTACTTATTTATTCAGCATTTACTTACAGCATTTTGATGATTGATTCTTATACACCTCACAGTTCACAAAACTGACATTCATCTGAATTCAGTTTACTACACTCGGTTTTCACAGAGAATAACAATATCAAGAAAAAGGCTAGAACTTTATCCGCTGCCGGTTGACTCACTTCCAAACTTAAGTCAGTTTGACTTAAACTCAACTTAGTCAGCTTAACTCCACACAAGTTTAAATGAACCTTAATTTGTTTTAAATCCAGTTTTAGGGACAAGTTTATTCACCCTCCCCTCTAAACTTGTGTTAGACTTTCCAAGGGACCAACAAATGCCATGTAGACTCCGGTCCTAAGGATAATTACACAACCGTCACATGGTGTAACACTTAACAGTGTAAGTAGGTCAGTCTAACATACACATTCTCTAATACACGCCCACGTACAATCCAAGTGTCTCTACACTTCGATAGACGAGATCTATCCCTGCCCTAAAGACAGAATACATCTAATACGTTCTAGCCTATTCATACTATCAATACCCTGTTTAATAGTACATCAGCCTGGAGACATTTAAGTATCAAACTTATTAAAGTGATTAGAGATCTCAACAACAATAATCACATGTCATGGTTTCTCTATCATATTTTACTACTAAGGACGTTATCTTATACAATTCAAAATTGGTTATTTAAAAGAACAAATATATGAAAATAGAAATCCCATTTAAATATATTTATAAACAATCTCCCACTTGGCCTAAAACCAATCACTCGTACACACAAGACCAAGTTGAAACATGAGAATCTCATGCAATACTCGCAACCAACCCTAGCCATGAACGGATTGCTATCCGTGGGGACTCAGACTATCTTCATACCATGCTCCAAGTGACCAAGTCAAAGGAACCGCCTCAACACACATGAATCTCTGATGAGACCCTGGTCCTTGCCTCAAACAATGAATCCACAACTATCAGCTATACAATAAATGTGGAAGAACCGAGAAATTAGGAATAAACCTTCTAGATCCGTGTACTGCTTCCGCTGTGCCTTCAAGGCGCATACTGTGTTTTAGCTCAGTTGTAGAATGTATAGTGATCTCTTGCTGAGAACATTTCCAGCTCACTGCTTCACTTAATGAAAGTGACTGCAAGCTTAGATTGTAGCTCCCACTCGCCTTTATAAGACTCTGGGTGCATATCTATGTTTATTCGATTCCAAGTTTCGATAAACTAGGAAACCACCCTTAACCTGCTTAAGGATATTCTCGACATTCACCAGATTTACTTTCAAACTTTCTCATGACTCTTCATGGACTATGAACATCTGGTATTATTTTTATGATGGTTTCTGTCGTAGTAGCAAAGGAAAACTTCCATAAGCATCATCTTTCACCTTATTTTTAGGACTAACGTCCGAATATAGATAGATCTTGAGAACACCGGCTAGCAGTATCTCCTGTCGCAATCTATGCTAAACATTTTTAGCATCATATCTATATAGGTAAACTATAATCTAACAACAGTTAAATCTATCACTATAGATTCTTATTTCTAAAATAAGAACTGCTAATCCAAGTGCTTTCATAAAGACCTTGAACTACCAAACAATTATTGACTGTGTGTTGGTCCCTTGAAAAGGCTTTGGTTAAGTTTAGAGGGGGGGGGGGGGGGGTGAATAAACTTAACACTTAAAACTTTGGATTTAACAAATTCAGCAACTTCAGTTGTCTGCTGATACTTCAGTAGTCCGTTGATACCTCGCAGCTCCGCCGAAGAACGTAGTCTACCGACGCTTTGGTTTACTGGATTTGTGCAGCGGAATTATATCAAAATTAAGCCTTAATACTTGTTGTTAAATATGATACTAAGTATTAGATACTCGCAGTGTATGTGTGTGATTTCGGTTGTTAGATTCGTAGGTTGATGTGTAAAATAAACTAAGTGCGTAATGTAAATGCCGAAAGTAAGTAGGCGATTTTATAGTGGTTCCGTGGTGGTGTAATCCCGTCGATCCACTCTTCTCCCGTGATGTTGGAGGAAATTCACTAGATATCTTTGATGTAGCTATTACAAAGATTCCTAAGGTTGCTTGTCCTTCACCAATGACTATGGCTTCACAAACCGAAAACTCGGGAACAGGTAGAATTGCTGCTCCTGAGTCTTCCACTGGTCCTTGAAGGCTAGGATTGCCTCTTCACTAGCTCCACCACAAACAACGCTTTCACACAACCGTGCTTCACTGTCTTCGACGAGATTCTTTATAAAATAAAGATTGAATCAAATAAATGATTCGGTTGCGCAGCTTGATTAGGATGATATAATCGGCGGCTTGCGCTTCAAGTGTGTATACTTGATATAGCTTGAATGCGTAATACACTTAAAGAATTTCTCTGGATCGGTAGCTTTAAGTTCGCAAGTTCGACGGGTTTTTTCAAATTTCGAAAAATATCTCTTCAAAGTTTATCGCTTTTCATCATCTTGTTTCGAGTTGAAAGTCCTCTATTTATAGGTAAGAATGCATGTGACTTGTATTTGAAATTCAAATGTAACCGTTCCTTGTTTTTGTCCCATCCGATTTGCTTTCTCGTCACTATTCATAGGATCGACACCGTCGAATTCCTTTTTGACAAGCAAGTCCGTCCACCCTTTGACTTATAACCATTGGATAAAAATCAATCATCCCAACGTTCTTTTAATCTCAGCCTTTGATTTGTTTGATAAGTCAGAGGTAGTTGGCTGTCCTTATCCATGTAATCTTCCAATATAATCTTGAATTAATCGAGGTATATTGTCAGCAGGTTCATCATCCGTCGTAATACCAATCGATTTACGAACGGCAATTTCTTTGCTGTATGTAAAATAAAATGCAGCTGATTTCTTTTATCTAACTTTTAGTTGTGAAGTTAGATTACACCTTTTTTAATTATAACCAAGTTCCAAACATCATCCAACTTATGGAACTTAGACCTTCTACACAAGGTATATGTAATCAGTTTAGGTCATCACAGACTTGCCTAAATTCTGATTCCATATCCTTGACTTTAATTACTAAGTTTGATCCCTTAGCTTTCATTAACTGAGTTTGACCCCTCAGCCTTCAGTCTTCAGCAGGTTCCAGAAAAGTCTACTGACCTAACTACCCTACTGATATTGACCAGTCTGCTGATATGAATCAGCAGCCCATTACAGTGCTAGTTTGATCAAACCTATTTATGAATCAAACTCTAATAAACCTATACATTTGATCTAGACATCTTTTTGCCTTTGCACTATAACAGCTAGTCTGGCACTCATCATCAAAACAAAGAAATAAGTCCAACAATTTCCCTATTTTTGGTGATGATGCCAATACCCTCACCTAACAGCAAAGCAAAAAGATATAAAACAAAAACAGAACAAATATAGTCATCTTTCATTATAATCATTTGTTCAAAGATATTACAGTCTAGAATCGCATAAACATAATGCGAGCTTAAAGTATTCGATCTACCGTCTTCTTTCCCTTTCTTGTCTAGCTTTCTCTCGCTTGTTCTTGGTATTCTCTGATTTCTCTCACCATATCTCTCATCCAATCATTCTCAATCAGAGAGAAGTCAATATGAGGATTTACTTGTTTCCACCAATGCCATGCTTCAGGTAGAGTAAGGGATATTTGATTTACCCTGAAGCCTAACCTCATATACACTTCTTTAAATTCATTCACTGAATCCTTTGCCTTTGTGGTAGGTATACCTATTCCACTTCTACCACCTCTGTGTTTGGCCCTCATGGATTTGATTCTTCCTTCCCAAAACTTTAGTCCAAAAATGAGTTCAGACCTTCATGAAATCCCTTGTCATGATAGGGTCTATGTCTGTTATTGTATACCTTCTTGTATTGTTGGAGAAGCTCATCAGTGAGTGGAAGTCTGCCAGGTGCTGGTTGTCTGAAAGCATTTGTATCAGCTTCCTATCTCTTCTTTGCAAAAATTCAGGCAGCTTCTTTTGCTTCGCTCGTTGCCTCTTCCCCTTATTGACATCATCAACAAACCGGGACAAGAAAGAGCCATGCACACTCTCTTGTGTGATAACTAGGTTGCTCAGTTGTCCTTCAATGATTTCAGTCCTAGTATCAATTGATGTGATCCTTTCTTGCATTGTTTGCTCCAGCAGGGTTATCCTCTCAGTAAGTTTAGGATCAAACACAAGAGTTGTTGTGCAGGGAGCGAGCTCGCGGTCTAGGGGTTTCAGCAAGCTTGTCAAGTTTTTGATGAATGGATGTAAATTGATCTTTCAAAAACTTTTCCTTCAATGTATTTCCTTGCTTGATTCCCCTCACATCTAGCATCATATTATTGACAGCATTTTGAGTAGATGTGAAATTTGAAGCAATTGTATCAGCAGATTGTCTGTTCTCATTCACCAGTTTCATCAGCTCTTCAAATCTTTCTTCTTGTCTATCCAGTTGAGTTCTTAACTGTTGCATATCATGCCACACAGTCCTTAACTCATTCAGTACTTCTACTGGTACCTCACCAGTCATTCTTCCACCAGTAGACTCATCAGCAGGCTCCTCAACATTATATTGTGGCCTCTGATTGCTCACAACCATTGCCCAACTCCTATCTAATCCAGCAGGATTAGGTCCTTGATATTCTTCCAAGATAGGATCAAGAGCTGGTTCTTAAAAAATAGGGACAAATGCCTATGGGGGATCAACATCAACATTTTCTTCTTCAGGCATTTGGAACTCCTCATCACTAAAGTCATAGTCCAGCAGCTGCTCATCCTCATTAACAGCAGTCTGCTGACCATCTTTCCCTTTAGTGGTCTTGACTCCGTAGGCTCCACTACGGCGGCCTCTTTCAACAACAAGGGTTTCCTCCAAACCCAAAACTGGTTCCAACCTTTGTCCAGGTACTGTTTGTAACTCAGCAGCTTGTACCTCCTGTTCCAAACTGTGTCCAGGTGCTGTTTGTAACCCGGCAACCTATACCTCCTCTTCAACTCTTTGATCAGGAGCTGTTGGACCTCAGCAGCTTGAACCTCCTGTGCCACTGGTTGAGGATTGAATATAGCCTCATTATCCACTTGGAATCCCTTAGCATGACCCATTTTTGTTAAGATAACGGCAGTCTTGGATAAATTACCCTCACTATCAAATCCATCTTGATATTGACATGAGTCCTCTGAACTAGCACTTGGCTCAATATGATCGCAACCTTCTCTTCATCCAAATCAAGACTCGTTCAAACCTTCGCCAGTGCAAGTAGGCTCTACAACATGGAATGTATTTGATTCATCGCCTAGCCTACTAGCACATAAATTGACTCCATCATTGATCAATGCCTCCGCATCATCCATGGTGAGATCCTGCATCCTCATCCATCTCTCCACCTCCGTCGGCCCTCGGCGGACTTACCGCATCGTGGACTGTTGTGCAGGTGGTTCTTTCAACATTGCAGTCCCACTGGTTCCTCCTGGTCCAGAGGGAAAATCACCTCTAGAATCTGATGATGAGGATGAATCATCATTGTCATCTCTTGGATCCCTAAACTTGATACCCTCCTCTTTCTGTTGATCTTCAAAGATATCCATTAACCTGGATTGCAGCAAAGTGGTATCAACTAGGTCCAACAAATTCTCTACACCCAACTTGTCAAAAGCCCATTCTTCAAAGTCTGTCATAGGTTCAGCAGCTGGCTTTTGCCTCTTGAAGAAACCAAACTTCCATTGGAAATAGTCAGCAACTTGCTGAAGTTTGGGATCTACACACTCTTCTGTTTTCTTCTTTTCTTTCACATGCCTTTCAAAGGGCATGAAAGATTTCCTGGGAGCAACTTCAGTGCCTTGTTGACCTCCAAAGGTTCCAACAAGTAGGTTCATTGTTTCTTCAACGGATGTTTCAAAGTCAGTAGGTTGCTGAGGTGGTATATTTGTGCCTACTACTTCCATCTGTACAACACTTGGTTCCCCCTGACTTACATGCTCATCGCCAGGTTAGCGCGGATCGCTCTTCCCCCGAGTTCTTGCAACACTTGCGGGGTCTTCAACCAATTCTTCAACTTCCACAACGGTTCGGTTCGGTGTTTTGCTCGTGGTTCTTCCACAGTTGCTCAACAACAACATGTGTCTCCCCAGAGATTTTGCGCATTCCACAAAGAAGCTCGGTGCGCAGATCGTCGTGTTTCTTCCACAGCATTGCTCAACAACAACTTCGTTCACTTTCGCAGGCTCGCGGCAGCCTTAGCAGTGAGGATTCAAAGAACATCAACAGCAGGTTCAATCTCAGTAGTCTGCTGTGACTCTTCAGCAGGTTGCTCAACAACAACCACTGCTTCCTCATTAGGCTTAATAATGGTCAAGGGCTCAGCCTCAATAGCCTCTTCTTCTTCCATTACATCATCTTCCTTTTCTTGTGCCTTTAGAGCCTCTAAGTTTTTCAATTCTTTCCCCTTTCCACGTTTCTTCTTGTGGATAATCTCTTTCCTTCTCTTGGAAAGTGGCTCATCTTCCCCAATTTCAATCACAGTAGATTTTCTCTTCTTACTGGCTTCTTTCTATTGTTCCCTCAATATCTCAACAACAGTTCTTATTGAAACAACAGCAGGGTCAGTATCTTCAAATTCAATGGACCTCGACGGACTCGGCGAGTCTCTCGCTTTGTTTGCTTCCTTGTTCTTTTAGGTTTTAATACCTCTGTAATCTTCCTTGTATCTGCAGCCTTTCTTTTCTCAATAGTTTTCTTTGGTGCAGCAGGTTTGACAGATTTCTTAACAGTTTGCTTGACCTGCTCACCACCAGCATCACCATCATCTCCATGACTATCATCATCAGTAGCCTCATCAGCAACATCTTCATCATCATCCAGACCAGGAATAGCATAATCAATTTCCTTCTTGTATCTGGATTGATTAATCTTCTCAGATTCAATATCAAGAATCTTCAAGTGATTCAGCAGGGTCTAAACCATTAATCCTAAGGGCAAGGCCTTGGATTTCCTTTTCCCTTCTCTTTCCTCCTTGGCTACTTTCTTCATGTAATGAATGAAGTATCCAGCCCAATCAAACTTCATGCTTCTGCAAATGATCATCATCAGCTCTATCTTGGGTCCTGATAGAGTATCCGTACTTCCAACCAGTCCAAGTATGTTCTTTGCAATGAGTTTGCTCAGCAGACTTTACTCATTCCCAATATGTCTGCAATTGATGCCTGGAATGGATTTGGTGGCTGCATTTGTTTTGATTTTGTCAACAAAATCCATCTTGGATAGTCCCATTGCTTCAGGATTTGTTGGTGCATATGCCACTTCTTCAAAACCAAAAACTTCCCTCAGTAGACTAGGGGAAACTTCAATCTCCTCAGCATTCACAGTTGTTTTGAATGCTTCACTTCCTTCTTCCACAACAATGTTTTTCCAAAAATCAATAACATTTGTGTATGAGATTGTTTCCAATCTTATATTGAGTATGTTTTCCAAACCTGCAAACCTCCTTATTCTTCGACCAATGTTGATGGCCAAATCTGTTTTGTTTGCATCAATAACGAAACCTCTAACACTTTGGCTTGATTCAATCTGGACATCAATCTTTTCCGCCATTGTTAAGAGAAATAAAAGATGAAGAAGATAGATTGTAAATCTGTGTTCACACAGTGTAAAAACAGAGATATGAATATGAGATTTTGCAAGTAGAGAAGATCTGCTGTGTGTAGGTCTGTATAAATAGACAGTGAGTAGTTGTAACTGTCAGTGCACGTACATCCATGTCAACCACGATTAATCTTAGTGAATTCTGTCTTGACACGTGTTCCATAACTCCTCCATAACGTTTTGTAACCGTTAGATCGTGTTAACTATGGTAATAAAAGAAAGGATAAATTTCCCGCCAATCTGGTTTTTGACTTTAATAAAGTTTGACTGTATAACGTTTCATTCAGCAGGGTTATCCTCAGCAAGGTTGGCTCAGCAGTCTGCTGACAAAAATGCTTCAGCAGGCTGCTGACAATGTTACTCTACTGATCCTTGATTTCTTCTTGTTTTGTTCAATTGATAATACAAGATGAAGTTTAATACCAATGACTGATCTGTCAAGTGAGCTCACCCAACATGACAAAGACCAATCCCCTTGGCAACCTCATTTGCTCAATTGTCCAAACATAAGTACATGGAATTGTTGATACCAATGACTAATCTCGCTAAGTGAGCTCACCCAACATAGCAAAGACTAATCCCCTTGGTGAATTCCGAGACATTGCCGAATATCGATCAACTTTTATAATTCCAAGTTCAGTCCTTAATTTGGCAAATCATTCACTATCAAGTGGTTTAGTGAAAATATCAGCAAGTTGATTTTCAGTAGGGATATATAGAACCACCACATCTTTCTTTTCAACATGATCTCTTATAAAATGATGTCTCACATCAATATGCTTGGTTCTTGAGTGCAAAACAGGATTTTCTGTGATTGCAATTGCACTTGTGTTGTCACACGTAATTGGAATTTCCTTTTCTTCAATTCCATAATCCCTTATTTGTTGTCTTAGCCATAGTACTTGTGCACGAAACTTCCAAAGCGGCTATATATTCAAATTTCCAAAGCTTCGAATTTGATATTGAATTATGTTTCTTGCTTTGAACCGGAGACCGCCTACTTCCCATCAACTCGACAAGTTCCCGTAGTGCTTTTTCAATCAATTTTGCATCCAGCATAATCAGAATCTGAGTAGGTTATAACTTTGAAGCTTCCATCCTTGGAATACCATATCCCTACTCCCAAAGTCTCCTTTAGGTACTTGAGAACTCTCTTGACTGCACCTAAATGACTTTCTTTAGGTTTCGATTGAAATCTTGCACAAACACCTACATCAAATGATATATCGAGTCTGGCAAAGCGATGAGATATAACGGTCGCCTATCATCCTTCTGTATAAGGTCTGATCAACATCTTTGCCTTCCTTATCTTCATCCAATCTCGATATTTGTACTCATAGGAGTTGAACTTTTAGTGCTATTTTCCATACCAAACTTCTTCAACAACTCCTTGGTATACTTGGTTTGATGAATGAAGATTCCATCTTTCATTTGTTTGACTTGCAATCCCAAAAAGTAGTTCATTTCTCCCATCATACTCATTTGGAATTTTCTCTTCATTAGATTTGCAAAATTTTCACATAATAATTCATTTTCAGAACCAAAGATTATGTCATCAACATAAATCTGTACCAGCAGGGTGCTGTCCTTCTCATTGATTCTAAAAAGAGTTTTATCAATGGTGCCTTTAGTAAAACCATTGTCCAACAAAAATTGAGATAGAGTTTCATACCATGCTCTTGGTGCTTGTTTAAATCCATAAGGTGCTTTGTTAAGTCTATACACTTTATCTTCTTGATCTTTAACTTCAAATCCAGGAGGTTGCTGAACATACACTTCCTCCTCTAGAATGCCATTCAAAAATGCACTTTTGACATCCATTTGATATACCTTGAAGTTCTTATATGCAGCTTGTGCCAAGAATAATCTAATAGCTTCCAATCTTGCAACAGGTGCATAAGTTTCATCAAAATCTATTCCTTCTGCTTGAGAATAACCTTTTGCCACTAGTATGGCCTTATTCCTTACAATGGTACCAGATTCATCAAGTTGATTCCTGTATACCCACTTAGTACCAATGATATTTGCATGACTTGGCCTTTCAACTAGTGTCCAAACTTGATTTCTTTCAAATTCATTCAATTCTTCTTGCATAACAATTATCCAATCTGGATCTGAGATTGCTTCTTCAACAACTTTTGGTTCCATTTGAGATAGAAAACAAGTAAACATAGCTTCCAGTTGTCTTCTAGTCCTTACACCTTGCTGTACATTGCCAATATGTTGTTTAGCAGGGGTGATTCCTTAACCATTGTGGATTCTGGTTAGTTTGATTATCAGGAACCTCATCTTCAGTAGGGTCTGCTGTAGCTTCTTCAACAACAGGGGGTTCAACAGATCCTTGAATAGCTTCAGTTGTTGCATCAGTAATGTCACCAGCAGGGTGTTCAGCAGGGGCAGTATTAGAAACTTTTAAGTCATTGAATCTTTCCAAAACTTCAACACAATCTGGATCAGTGACTTGTTGATTCTCAGGAGGTTCACAATCTTCATCTTTCATACCAGTGAACTTAGGTCCATCAAACACAACATGGATTGTTTCTTCATGTTCAGTGTCCTCTTGTTCAGTACCCTAAATGCCTTACTGACTGAAGAATATCCCAAGAAAATCCCTTCATCTGACTTTGGTTGGAATGTCTTCAAATGAACCTTGTGATTTAGGATAAAACACTTGCTTCCAAATGGATGGAAATAGGATATATTTGGTTTCCTTCCATTCCAAATCTCATAAGGTGTCTTCGACGGCTTCTTGTTCACCGATGTTCGTTTTGTGTATAGCATGCCGTATTAACTCGCTTGACCCAATATCTTTCGAGTAGCAATGCTTCACATATCATTGTCCTTCCTGCTTCCTTTAAAGTCCTGTTTCTTCTTTCAGCAACCCCATTTTGCTGAGGTGTACCAGCATGAGCAAGTTGATGTAGTACACCATTCTGTTCACAGTATTCTCTTATAACTTTGTTGAGAATTTCAGTACCCTGATCTGATCTTATTTTTACTACTGTTAAACTTTTCTCATTTTGTAACCTTTTTAAAAGATTAGGCATGCTTTTGAGTGTTTCACTTTTCTTGTTCATAAATATCACCCAAGTGTACCTTAAATAATCATCCACAACCACTAAGGTGTATTTCTTTCTTGTTACACTTGTTGGAGTTATTGGTCCAAATAGATCCATATGCATCAGCTCCAACACTCAATTAGTTGATTGTTTAGTTTTTGACTTGAAGCTTGACTTTATCTGTTTACCCTGCTGACATGCATCACATATAGCATCCTTCTTGAATGTGATCTCAGGTAAACCAATCTCCAGCTTCTTCTTCACCAACTGATTGATATCATCAAAGTTCAAATGATTTAACTTCTTGGGCCATAACCAATTGAGTTCAGACTTGGTATGCACAATCAGGCAGGTTTCTGGAACAGCAGTAGACCAATCCACAACATACATGTTTTGTTGTCTTCTACCAAAAGTACAACTTGATCACCTCTTTCACTAATGACAATGCGCTTGTTTTTGTCAAAAGTGACCTTGTATCCCATATCACGAAATTGTCCGGTGCTCGGCAAGTTGTAGTCCAAATCCTTCCACATATGCAACATTCTTGATTGTAAGTCCATTTCTCATATGTGTGCCATATCCTCTTGTGTATCCAGGTGTATTCTTGTTGCCAAAATTCACCATTGGACCATCCTTTGCCACAAAGTTTGATAAACAGTGCTTATTCTTTGTCATATGTCTGGAACATCCACTGTCAAAGTACCAGACACCCTACAAAACAAAGTTAATACATTTTAGGTACCCAAACCTGTTTGGGTCCACAGTGGTCAGTAGTAAGCATTACTTTTGGTAAGTTTCCATAAGGTCTTCTCCTTAAAGTGTCATACTTTGGTTCATACATGTATTCCACACATCCATAAGTCCTAACAGTAGGTTGTGTAGGATTCAATTATGTTTTCTGGCCTTTTGGTTTATAATGCTGTTTGCTGTCTGTTAGGAACAGCCCTGTTATATGGAGTCTGCTGAGGTCCCTGCTGAGGCCTTTTATAAGTCCTCTGCTGAGTCCTCTGCCGATTCCATTGCTTACGTTTTACCCTAGCGAAAGCATGGTCATACCGGTTGTTTCTATCGGCGAGTACGGGGAATATTCCAATCATCATCGGTAGGCAACGATCTACCTTTCCCCGAGATAAGTATCCCTTGAATGATTAACATTTTTAGATTTAGGATTATTATCCTTGGAATATTTCTGACCTTTACATTTTTGTGGTCCAGCAGACTTGGTAGCAGGTCTGCTATCAGTAGGTCTAGAAGGTTCAGCAGTCTTATTTTTGGATTTGTTCTTTTTGTTAGGAGCTGTTGACTTCTTTGACTTCTGATTTTGCTTCATTGAAGTATTCTCAGTAGGTTTTACTGCCTCAGCAATGTTACTTGGAGTTGGATCTTGTGCTGGTACAAACTTAGGACCAATTCTGGTACTAGGTTCAGTAACCTTACTGGATCCACTTTTGTTAGATTGTTGAGTTCCAAATCCAAGCCCTGTTCTATCACCATAAGGCTTTCCATATTTGTATGCAGTAGAGGAGCAAGATGGTTCAGCAGATTCTGGGGCTGCTGGATGATTAGTAGGCTTACACTGATTCTGTCCAACATCTTTTTCCTTACCTTTGAGAACTCTTAATTCAGCTTTCAATCTTCCAACTTCTAATTCAAGAGCTTCTTTTTCAGCCTTCACAATCTCATAACTAGACTATATTATCCTCAGTTGATTAAGGATGGCATCCAAAGTCTCATTATTGTCAGAATTTCTAGGATTTGAACCACAAGTTGATTCACAATCACTTCCAGCAGGAGTATTGATGGATACAGTATTGTATACCTCCTCAGTTTCATCCATATTGGCCATCAAAGCATAATCTTCCATATCAGCAACTAGTGCTGTGTCATCTGATTCATTTCCCTTTTCAGATTCCACTTCATACCCTGATTCATCTTCAGCAACCATAGCCTTCTTGCCATGTCTTCTTTGTTGACTCTTCGTCTTCAGTAGGTCTGGACAATCAAGTCTAAAGTGTCCAAGCTTCTTGCAGTTGAAGCAAAGATAATCAGGTTCCTTACTTTGTTTTAACTCAGGACAGTCAGGTTTGAAATGTCCTGGTTTCTTGCAATGAAAGCACAGATATTCATTATTTTCTTTGATTCTTTTTTCTTCCTTTCAGTAGGCCTTTTGGTGAAATTTCTTGCAGGGGCCTTTCTTGTCTTCATCATCCTGATTTTCTTGCTCAGTAGGGCAATTTGTTCTTGCATCTCATCCAGTAGATCATCCTGTCCTCCTGATGTTTTTTCTTGATGTGAAGCAGCCAGTGCAGTGGTCTTTGGCTCCTCTTTTTCTGTCTCAGGAACAAGCTTTGTGCTAAATTCATAAGCTTTAAGGTCTGAAAATAGCTTGAAGGTGTCTTCTTCATGTAGCTTTCTCATTTCCTCTATTGCAGTCACATTCATTTTCCAAACATCTTTTGCAGGTAGAGCCTCCAGGATTTTTGTGTTAATTTCTTCTTTTGAATAACTTACACTTAGCAGGGTAAGTTCATCCAGGATTGCATTAAATCTTGATTCTATTTGCTCAATGAACTTTTGAAACCTCTTTTTGACCACACTGATTTTGTTCTTCTTTATTGCATCAGTTCCTTTGCAGTTTTGCAATCTTTAACCTTCATGTACATATTGCTATCCAAGGTTCTATAAATGATATCAATAGCAATATTTTTGAGGTTTGCTCTCTTTCTATCTTCTGCATTCCATTCTCTTTTTGGTTTTGGAATGTACTCTGTAGTATCACCCACTGTTACTTCCTTGGTAATCTCCAGTGGTCCATCAGTTAGTACATCCATCATCTCATCATGAGTTGCAGCAAGGTATGCCTGCATTCGACGTTTATATTCATCAAATCTATCCAGAGAACACATCAGCATAGTTCTAGCATACTGAGTGTTATCCATGATGCAAATTTTTGAAAATCAGTAACTTGAAAAAATTTCAAAGTATTCTCACAAGCACAACAAGTAGGATTTCTTTAGAACAGAAGTACTGCTCTGATACCAATTGTTGGTCCCTTGAAAAGGCTTTGGTTAAGTTTAGAGGGGGGGGGGTGAATAAACTTAACACTTAAAACTTTGGAGTCAACAAATTCAGCAACTTCAGCAGTCTGCTGATACTTCAGTAGTCTGCTGATACCTCAGTAGCCTGCTGAAGAACAATAGTCTACTGACAGTTTGGTTTACTGGATTTGTGCAGCGGAATTATATCAAAATTAAGCCTTAATACTTGTTGTTAAATATGATACTAAGTATTAGATACTCAGTAGTATATGTGTGTGATTTCAGTTGTTAGATTCAGTAGGTTGATGTGTAAAATAAACTAAGTGCAGAATGTAAATGCTGAAAGTAAGTAGGCGAGATTTTATAGTGGTTCCGAGGTGGTGTAATCCTGTCGGTCCACTCTTCTCCCGTGATGTTGGAGGAAATTCACTAGAGATCTTTGATGTAGCTGTTAGAAAGATTCCTAAGGTTGCTTGTCCTTCACCAATGACTATGGCTTCACAAACTGAAAACTGGAAACATGTAGAATTGTTGCTCCTGAGTCTTCCACTGGTCCTTGAAGGGTAGGATTGCCTCTTCACCAGCTCCACCACAAACAACAGTCTTTCACACAACTGTGCTTCACTGTCTTCAGCAGATTCTTTATAAAATAAAGATTGAATCAAATAAATGATTCAGTTGCAGCAGCTTGATTAGGATGATATAATCAGCAGCTTGCAGTCTTCAAGTGTGTATACTTGATATAGCTTGAATGCAGAATACACTTGAAGAATTTCTCTGGATCAGTAGCTTTAAGTTCAGTAAGTTCAGCAGGGTGTTTTTCAGCTCAGAAAAATATCTCTTCAAAGTTTATCAGTTTTCATCATTTTGTTTTTGAGTTGAAAGTCCTCTATTTATAGGTAAGAATGCATGTGACTGGTATTTGAAATTCAAATGTAACCGTTCCTTGTTTTTGTCCCATCTGATTTGCTTTCTGTCACTATTCATAGGACAGACACTGTCAGAATTCCTTTTTGACAATGCAGTCTGTCCACCCTTTGACTTATAACCATTGGATAAAAATCTGAATCATCCCAACGTTCTTTTAATCTCAGCCTTTGATTTGTTTGATAAGTCAGAGGTATTTGGCTGTCCTTATCCATGTAATCTTCCAATATATTCTTGAATTAATCGAGGTATATTGTCAGCAGGTTCATCAGTCTGCTGTAATACCAATCAGTCTGCTGAACAGCAATTTGCTGTATGTAAAATAAAATGCAGCTGATTTCTTTTATCTAACTTTTAGTTGTGAAGTTAGATTACACCTTTTTTTAATTATAACCAAGTTCCAAACATCATCCAACTTATGGAACTTAGACCTTCTACACAAGGTATATGTAATAAGTTTAGGTCATCACAGACTTGCCTAAATTCTGATTCCATATCCTTGACTTTAATTACTAAGTTTGATCCCTTAGCCTTTATTAACTGAGTTTGACCCCTCAGCCTTCAGTCTTCAGCAGGTTCCAGAAAAGTCTACTGACCTAACTACCCTGCGATGCGACGATCGCTGTGATATGAATCAGCAGCCCATTACAGTGCTTGTTTGATCAAACCTATTTATGAATCAAACTCTAATAAACTTATACATTTGATCTTGACATCTTTTTGCCTTTGCACTATAATAGCGAGTATGGCACTCATCATCAAAACAAAGAAATAAGTCCAACACTGTGACATGGGATGATAATTCTCGAGAAAGATATCCAATACCTAACTCAAATAATGTAACACACTCCTACTATCCCTCTTGCACATTGGGCACATCTCTTCCTTTGACTAAATCAAACTCCTTTGATTATCAAACGAAGAAATTGTCTGGAGAAACTTGTTTGAGTCCATTAATGGATCTTGAGGGCTCGCATATCATGTTATTGCCTATGAACATCGAGCTATTTGCCCAACATCTTCTACACTATAAAATAGCCATGATACGAAGTTATAACAAGCATGGTCTGAATAGAAATGGGCTCAGCTGGCGGCGTAAAGATAATTATACGGTTTACACCCTATACCCTTAAACCGTCACTATAGTCTTATGGTAATCACATTACTATCCATGTCAGCCTTTCAGGGACATTCCTTCTAGGTAAGAAATACTAGGTTCACAACCTGGTTGTCACTGATGGAATCTAATTCAGATATTATGGCTCCTGGCCATATCTCTCAATTTTGCCTTTCAAACATTCCTTCATAAATCGTGAGATATTCATTCTTTAAGATGAACATACCAGCACCCTTTTCAGACTTGAGGTTATCCACAGACTTATAGATCTGTTGTGTGCACTGAGCAGTGTTCTACACCTCATCACTATATGGTGTCTGCTTATGTTCCAGTGGTTGAATGTAACTTTGTGGTTCTCAAACTCTTTTAAGATCTTATTTACCCCCACTGTCTCTTTTGGAAGAATCACTTGTTGGAAATGTGTCCTAAACCCAATCGGGTTCGACCGAATCTGACCGGGTCGGGTCGTTTACAGTCTATTTAGTTCATGTAATAACTTTATTATGATTAATAAAAGCACTTATGTTATTATATATTGTTTATCTTCATATTATTTGATGTATATATATAGTAACGTCCTTAGTGTCAAACTGTGAGAGAGAAACCATGATAGTGATTATGGTTGATGAGATCTTTAATCACTCTAACAAGTTTGGTACTTAAATGTCTCTAGTCTTATGTACAGTCAAATGGGACATTGATAGTATAAATAGACTAGCACATATTGGATGTCCTCTATCTTATAGAAGGTAGGGATAGATCTCGTCTATCAAAGTGTAGAGACACTTGGACTGTACGTGGACGTGTATTAGAGAATGCGTACGTTAGACTGACCCACTTACATTAAGTGTCACACTATGTGGAGGTTATGTAATTATCCTTTAGACCAGAGTCTTCATGGCATCACGGTGTGGATTGTCATGCTTTGACACTATTGAGATTTCCCCTAGCCAAGAGGTGATCATGCGGTAGTGATTGGGGGTGATATTGAAGCATGCGGAGTATACATGATTGGTCGTCTAGGAATCGCGTATCCTATGATTAGGATCGAATATCCCAAATGGCATTCTTATAAGGAATGTCTAGCTCTCGAGAATCTTTGCAAAGTGGGAGTAAATGTGTTATTCCGAGAGAGCATGATATCCAGATTATAAGATACGATCGTTAATGTATTGACACTCGAGATACGATCCTATGGATATTGTTACAGCGATAGGATTGTAAGTTACACGGTAACTGCTTCATATGAAAGGTAGTAGTCATTGCTTTTGACTCTTCCGATGATTGGGGGTCACGGTGTGTTGCTAGACGCTATCTTGTGATCGTTAGGCATGAAAGGCATTTTCATAATTTTCACTTTGTGTCTACGGCCAACATATTCGGAAGCCTATCGGTTCACACACATATGAACATCGAGTCGGATTTAAATACGGTTCTAGTCGATAACCATATAAGGAATGTTTATCTCTAGACAATAAAGGTTATAGTGGTAAATTAATATGATGGTATTTATTTATTATGAATAAATAAAATACAAGATATTAATTATATACAAATTATATTAATTAAAGAATATTCCGGAAGTCAATTTATTGACTACAGGGGCGCCACAATTGATGTGTATAAGATACACTTGGATTGTGCACTTTAATTGATAAGATTACCATAATATTAATATTAGATATTAATTGATTTTGGAAAAATAGATTTATGGTAATAAGATAATTATATTCAATATAAGATATTGGCAAAATTAATTATAATTAATGAGATAAATCAATCTAGGAGATTTTCCTTATTTTATTGGAAAAAGGTTTTCTTCTCCTCCACACAATATAGGGCGCCACTTTGCCTATAAAAAGGAAGTGGGTGTCAAGCTCTTTTGTACATCATAATTGCAAGAGCTCATAGTTCTTGTGTAAAATAGAGAGCATCCTATAGAGAGTTTGTGAGGGATGAAAAAGGCCGGTCTAGCAACCGGAGTTTTCCAATAGCAATCCAAGGAGGTTTCCGGCGAGGAGTTCGTGTGGATTATCGATAGAGGCCGGACGCGTAGACGGCTTTCGCACTGTACTACTCTCCGTTGACGGTCAAAGTGACGATCTTACAGATCATCAAAGGTATATTCCGTCAAACTACTTAACGTGTTTATTGCATTAAACGAAGAACGATATAGAAAAGGAAATCAAATTTTAAATTCCGCTGCGTTAAACTAGTGATTTCAAAACAGTGGTATCGGAGCCAGGCTTCGAGCTTAAGCAATAAGTACAATTTTATTGTGTAGTAATTAATTGATAGATACAAGATTTAAATCACGAGACAGTTAAAACAAAAAAAACAAAGAAAAGGTGATTTGTGGGGGCTCAGCCGACTGGCGGCGGCGGCGGCTCTAAGGCTGCCGTCGTCGGTTGTCCTCTTCCAAAAGATGAGATCGACTTTTTCATTTTGTGATATTTATTGCACATAGATATCTCTTTTATTTAGGTGTGTCAATTGGCCAACCAATGGTTCAAATAGTTTGGGCCATTGGGAAATCATAGTGGCATATTTACCAAAATATTGGCCATTTCAAATTTTGATTTCGAATAGGCCTAGGCCGTTTTCAAATATTTGATTTGTAAAAGGCCTAAGCCTAGGCCACTTCCAAAATTTTGATTTTGGATAGTGGCCTGGCCTAAACCAAATTTGGTTTAGGAAGATGCCTTTTGGTTTAGGAAACCAAAGGCATCATTTTGGTTAAGAACCAAAAGGAAAGGAAACAAATAAGAGACCTTATAATTTTCATTTTAATTTGAATAGTTCAAATTTAGTAAAATTGAAATTAAAATCGATTTAAAATTAAATGTTAATTTTATCTTCGATTAAGTCATATAATTAATTAAAAGTTATTTAATTATTTGATGTGATAAAATAAGACGCATAAGTAATTAAAATAATTATTTGATATTTTTCATAAGATACAATTGTATGGATTAGATATGTAGATATAATGTGATTATATGGACCCCGATTGATCATGGACTCGACCAATAGGATAGATGGGAATGTTTTCTATACGTTGGTTTTTGAAAAATTATCCTAGGCCGTTATGAAGAACGTGACCTACTTTACTTTTTACATTTATCCCATTCATATTGGCTCCCCCCGTGTGCGGTGATAGCAAAATACTTAACCGCTAACTTTCACCGACAGAGTATCGGGTCAACGGGAGTATAGTGCTCACAAGGCCGAATCTACATGGAGTAATGTCTAAGTACCAAAGCTGACGTGTAACATAGTTCAGGTCATCAAAGGTTGAAAGGTCTTATACTAGTGCAGAAATAAGGATTATACTACCGGTGTTTACTTCTAGTTATTAAAAGGCATAGTCGAACTATGATCCCACGAACTACTTTTACCCCTAAGGAAAGACTTGACAGGAAGCGTGTCTTAACCGACCTACCTATCCTATGTAGTTTAACGACATCCGTGGGTGCCAACTCCTAATTCTAGTCATTAGACTAAACAACTCGATCTAACCACCCTATGTAAAGCTAACCGACTCTCCCTTTAGAAAACCAATTATCCTAACATGATTAAGGTCTAGAGTTGCTCGAACAATGATGACAAACCCCTGTATTGGAAACGGTCCTAACAACCAGGCCGAATCTACGCAACGATCTTAAAACCCCTTTTCCCACATCTCACCGCAAAATGCATCTATAAGTTTGATGTGTGTGACAGTGAACTAGGTGATCAAACTAATTTGAAGATGTTATAATCAGTTTTAGGATGTGGATTAATCGTTTAAACATGATTTTACGCACTACACAATTCCCAATCTCATCCCCTCTTAGGGTTTTCGCTCGCTTTCACATAATTCGGCTACACATGCAATTAGCTACTCATGATTATACTAATAAACGAAATAAGAATGGAAATCATGCTAGAAATAATAAAAGAAGAATAATTCATTACCATATAATCTGGCGAAAATCTGATCCACAAAGTACTGAAGAAATAATTGCTCTAAAAAGTCGAATCTTTGATCTTGAAACGTAAATCTAAGCTATAAAGAGTGTTTAGAATCGAAGGATGTCATCTATGGAATCGAAGGATCAAAGTATGATCAACCTACACTAAAACCGCCCCAAAATCGCCCTAGAAGTGTCTAAAGTCGACTAGATCCGTAAAAGTGCTGAATGAGCTGCGTATTTATAGTGTAGGGTTGAAATCTGCTGCTGTCGGTGCTGAACGAGCGTTTGCTCCAAGGTGGACGCTCGTCTGCCTGGAGATCTGATGATGATTAGGGTTTATTCTTCAGTGAACCAGTGTTTGGCACCTCCAAAACGCTAGTTCATGGATCATGCCTTGAGGGCAAACGCCCGTCTGGATTGTTTGAACGTCCGTCCGAGCTGTATGGGCTTTCTTGATTCGGACTGAACCCATAAAAACGTGCGTTCGGGGGTGATTTGGATGCTCGTCTGTCTGAAAATCTAACTTTCAGTATCAATGGTAACTTGACAGACGCTCGTTTGAACTGGCCAAACACCAGTTAAAGCTGATATCACATTATTTAACTGGAGCTCACGGCAAACGCTCGTTTGGAGTAAGCCAAACGCTCGTCCAACCCAATTTCCTTCCAAACTTTCATTTTCTCCACTTCAATGCTACTTTCGTGCCTCGAACATGTTTCTCACTGCAAAATATCGCCTTATGGGCCCTCGAACCACCTAATTCCTGCAATAACATATACGAACAAAACATCATGCGTAATTCCGCAAGACAAAAGTGCTCGGAAAAGAAGTAAATATTGCTAAAAATGCAGAGTTTACTATCGATGTGACAGTTTAACTGCCCGTGCGTATAACTCATGATATTACTTCGAAACGGTCTATATATACACAAAACATGTCAATGAAGTGTTAAATGGGGGTTAAACTGCACACCAAAGTACGGTAAAGTTGACTCCCATCAACCACCCCACACTTAGCCTTTGCTCGTCCTCGAGTAAATTAGGCGCTTTAAAACAGACCAAGGGATCAACTTTACTAAACATGCATAGTACTCACGACATCAAGGTGAACGTAAAGTAGACACTGAATGTAAACCACTTGACTCTATCTAACCATGAATACGAAGTGTGAGTGACAAAAATCGAGGGCTACACTCAAAATGATTACCGGCTTCGAATACCGGCCAAATGACTACACACATCTCATACAGGGCTAGAATCTCCACTAATCGAGGCAACCGAGGCTAAATACGGTCAAGTAGGACTTGAAGGGTTATAATGTTAAGCTCGGGACGGGGTTAACCGAAAGGAAAATTTGGGACTGGAGAAAAGAAAATACGAGTGAACCTAATCGTCTCATGTGTATTTCCTCCTCAAAAACATACCAAACCACACCAAACTCCTCCGATCTCTATATACTCATTGATAAACAGCTCCAACCTTAACATCATACTTTTATTCATTCAAAACACTCCTTCTTTGACTTCTTTTTTTCAACTTTATTCAAACTTCAATTTTTTCATTTTTCAATATTTTTTTTCTTTTTATTCTTTTCATCTCTTTTCCGAATTTTTCTTCGAACCAACAAGCCTCACAATAGATTTCTCAAAATTCTCCCCTTCATTATATTAGCTCGTACTAATCAACTCCTCTCGAAATACGCTCCATCTCCCACCCCACACTTGATTCAGCAAGTGTGTCTAAAGTAACAACCAAGTCCACTCATAGGGTGATCAAAAGAAACGTGACCAATAATATAGCTCAGGGTTAGGGTAATGCAGGCTAAGTAACCACAACGGCTCATTCTCGGATGGTGGTCAGACCATCCTATAAAGGCTTAGAGGGGGTATGAGGATAAAATGTCGGGATTTTGGCTTATTTGGCTATGGTTGGGTCAA
The DNA here is from genome assembly GCA_036785695.1 of Gentiana straminea. Classification (NCBI taxonomy): domain Eukaryota; kingdom Viridiplantae; phylum Streptophyta; class Magnoliopsida; order Gentianales; family Gentianaceae; genus Gentiana; species Gentiana straminea. The sequence goes on along the minus strand of JAVUPR010000242.1, from coordinate 1,161,574 downwards.
AGAAGAGCCCGGACTCTCATCCTGTATCCAGCCTAGGTAAACCTCTCTATTTCACCTCAAAACTAGTGGTATAAGTGTGTATAGCAACCGAACTATGTATAACCAACGTCTTCGTGCACTAAAAGGGGTTCGTATCGTGATAAAATAAAATCGCCTGGCACTCATTACTCGACTACTAAGACATTTACCAACTCCATCGTGAGAAACATGCATATAACGCGGTGTCAAACCGTGAAAAGTTTTAAAATTTTAAGCCCCGGACTGACTCGAAAACAGACATTAACTAAGCATATCACAATTACTAGCACATTTATCCAACGAAAAAATATATAGCTAAGTCGTATCCACCCCTCACTTCGAATGAAGCAATGTCCTCAGTGCGTGAATGAGATAGAAAAGAAAGACTTAGCTTTAGACCCGGAAGAAAGGCGCTATCGAATCCCTTAACAACCTTGTGTAAGCACGACCCGAATCTCTATATCCAGGTAGACGGAAACAACGCAAAGTATGCATGGGACATGGTCCACGTGCCAAAATAGATAATAGGGGTATGGGGTAATAACAGTAATAAGGCCATGTCACGTCAGAAAACTCGATATGAAATATGGAACACATAAAATGGATTGCTATAGATGGATAAATAACCCCTACGGGTAAAACGCAGAACATCTAAGCATAATAGAAAAGGCCACAGAGGCACATAATGTAGAAAACAGCCACAGTGCGTACAAATAAAAGCCAAGACACGAATGAAAGTTGTATCATGCCTTAAGGCTTACAAAACCAACCAAAGTGAAAAAGTAGCATCTCAAAACTGAAAGTAGCATCTCAAAACTGAAAGTATCATCAAAAGTAGTACAAATGTAGCAAATAGGCTAGACAGCTCATAACCAACCCTAACACCGGGCACATACGACAAAAAGAACAGCATAAGAGAAATAGAAAATCACTTATGTCCGGGTGTAGCTGACGACGGTCAAATTATACCCATAAAAGTCATCAACGTTATCCTTAAATCGAGCATAATAATATATATTTTATGTTAAATCACATGTTTATAATGATTATTTAATGTTATGTGATTAATAGAATATAATTTGGTATTTATCTGTTTTTATTATTTAAATGGGATTTACTGTGCAATAAATATTGATTTTATAGATTACGATAAATTGGAGGATATCTACCAACGAGGGAAGTAAATCTCAAGATAAATCGGAGCGGAATCGGATTGCATTAAAGATAAATACCGAAGCAGCACGAAAAGTGGAGTGTGGAACAAGAAAAGCCAGTGAGCCGATCAGAAACTGATGGACTCACGGGCAGCGAGCCCCTACTTCGCTGGGAGCGAGTTCAACAAAACAACCGGATTGACTTGGAGTTATCTCGACGTGTTATTAGGGTTTAGGAAACGTAATTTAAATCGGCTGAAGCTTATCTTTAGTCGGTTTTTCAACCCTATATATATTTGTTCCATTGCATCAATTAGAATACAACTTTTACACAACTCATAATACAAATCCTCAGTTTCTCAGAGCAGTTTTTAATACAAGTTCAGCAGTAATTATGTGAGTTCTTGTATTTATTTGTTCTTTGTTCTTTTTTCTTTGTAATTAAATCTCCCCAATTATTGTTTATCGTTTGAGGTTGTTCGTTCTTCATCGAACGATGTAGATCTAAGGATACGATATGAGGCAATGGGGATTCCTTGTCTATAAGGATCCACACGCCCAGATCTGTTATCCGGTGACCTATAGATAACTTTGGTATGATCAACAATCATGTTTTTAGTAGATCTATATAATTGCTTTATGAATCTCTATTTTATCCGTTACGTATGTAGAAACGCTAAGATTTAGGTTTTCGCCGCGTCAATCTAGCCACGTCTTTATGGTGTGATTGTCCACATAGAATTTCTTGTCTTAGTAGGTATGGCTACGGCTACGTTTCTCGTCTGTTTTAATTAGCGTATTATTAGGAAATACCAATATAGTACTCCTAGGTCGGCTCATGAATTGATCTTCCGGGACTTTCAGCGAGATCTAGATCTGTAATATATTCGGGAATTGCTAGCACCTAGTTATACATAAATCGTAGATTAACAGGAGACATAAAAAGTAAATGTTAATGGGATAGAGACTGATGCGATCGCCTAGGAAGCACACCTAACCACAGGAATGTTTCCTACGTGAGGAATACGGTTAATATCGACATCCCTAGTTTTGTAAGCGTGCGAGTTATATGAGATGGAGGCCTACGAAGCGAAGTCACGTAATGTAGCACAGTGATCTAGATGGCCTACCCGGAGCTAGATCTAGTTTAGGGGATGACTCCCGTAGCCAATATAAAAGAAATACGAATCGGGTTAATAGTCATTGAGTCTAGTTTAATTATATAAAATCTCTAGATCCAAACGATAACATAATAATTGGGGAGGTTAATTACGTTGTCTTTGTTGTGTTGTGTCGAGTCCTTTATCTTTCTTGTCTTTTGTTGGTCGTAGACCGCCTCTGTGTGCTTGACATGATTAATTTATTGTTTATATACAAAATGATCCACAATTGGTTCCCTGTGGGATCGACCTTGATTCACTATAGCTATACTACGATGGACCTAGTCCTCTTGCTAGTATTGGTTTATGGTGGTCAAGTATTTTATTATCACTTGATCTACGTCGTCATGTTTTTGGCGCCGTTGCCGGGGAACCAATGGTCAATTTTATAAATAAATAATTTTTTATTCATGTCGAGTTTTCTGTTTTTGAGTCTGTTTTTACGTTTTTGAGTCCCTCTGGTTGTCTGCTCTATGTAAAAATTCCAGTTTCTAAAAAATAAAAAATAATAATAAAAAAAACTCATTTCGCTCCCAGCGAGCTTATCACTCGCTGCCAGCGAGCTTATCACTCGCTGCCAGCGAGACAGTCACTTTCTCTGGGATTTCGTGTGTCTGTTTATCTCCGTATGTTTAATCCATAGGTCTGATAGCAGCATGGGAAACCATGTTAAAGTTAGTCTACGGTATGTTTGTTTTTTTGTTTTTCTTCTGTTTGCAGAACCAGGGAAGCAATAATCTGAGTCAGTAATTTTTTGTGGGCACTGAAAGAACCCAACAAGATATGGAACTATTAATCTATGATGGGAAGAGTGATGGAAGCAACACCTTTAAAGCACCAAGATGGCTCCGAGAAAATAAATATTAAAAGGTTCGAATTATTCATGGTACAATGATGAAGGCAAGGTACTACCCTTTTTGCTTATGTTTTACTATCTATTGTTTTTATTTTGAGCATAAGTTAGCCTATACATGAACCTGAGTATGAATCTTAGCCCGGAGTTGGTTTGTAAGATTAATTTTATTAGTGTGGAAGGTTCTGCCCCAAATCTGTCTCATCTAGAGGGTGTAGGGAAACATGTAGTCGTTGAAAGGAAGCAGTGAATAAAGAGTTCCTCGTTGTTCTGTTAAAATCTCTTTGTCCTATGCATGAGATTGCTTCTACTGGCCACGGGAGCAACAATTTGTGTAGTTTTAAGAATTCTCAATCAAAAGAAGACATTGAGTTTTGAGAGAGCATAATGAAGCAACATTATGGAGGATATGATTAAAATGGGTCCCTAGGACTAAATCTTCTTAGAATTCACTAGTTCCTAAAACGAGAGCCGAGGTAAGAGCTTTGTATAAATGGTTTGGATAAATGTCATTTCCTAGGCCTGAAAACCAAGGGAAGGGTATTAATCCGCAAGAGCGATGAGCCCACCTCATATAGTGCTCAAAGGGTCAAAGTCTGGCGAGCTGTGAAGGATAACTGACAAGGATAATTTTTTGAAAGTCAAGCTGAGGACTTTAAACTCAGAACTACTTCTCTAAAACCCTTACGATTTCTTTTTAGTTTTTTAGGTTTTGGTTTCTTCGAGTCAAATAAGAGTAACGTGACATATGTTGAGGTTTTTTATTTTGCCGTGTTCCGATGGCCATTAGGCTAAGGATGTGCAAAACTTTTTTACTCAATATAGGCCACGTGAAGTAGAGTTCCGTAGGAGAGTCAAGAAATTGCTAAAGAAAAGGAAATTTAGCAATCAGCCTTAAGATGGAAGCATTAAGAGAACTTGAGAATTATTGAAAATGTAACAGAGAACGATTGGTGCGAAGAAGAACGCTTTTTGGTCAACTTCCAAAAATTTTAGAATGGCGATTCGAGTTAAAATCCAAAGTTGTGTGCAATTCGTTCTGGAACTATCCTTTTTCATCTTCAAACTTTTCGATCCTCTCACCAATCTGCCCCAATAGTTCACATTTCTAACCATTCTTTCATCGCCTCTCTTTCTTTCCATCTGTTTCACTCTACCACCCAATCCCAATCCCTTAAACAATTTTCAACCCACCCAAAACACATTTTCTTACCCACCCTTTATCTTTCTTACCATCCTTATGTATATATTTTTCTAAACCCATCATACTCTCAACCTCCATTTTGTTTACAAAATACCCTTGTGTTGCGGAATTAGAATTATTGCTAAGTTTTAATGATTATCTTTTATCATTTTGGTTTTCATGATCCTAGCTGGGGTAAGTGTAGCTCTAAACCTAGCTAGATTTTATAAGTTTCTGGTTCGATCAAAATACAACTTATCTTTCTACCGGAAGTTTTACATTTCACACTTTTACGCCTATTCCAGCATTTCTAGATGATGAGTTTTGTTTTAAGCTATCACACCGATCCGACCTTGTTGATGAAGTTGACACCTTCTACGTGATAAATTGGGTAATTCGTAATTTCGAGGAGAAGCTACATCTCCCTAAGTTGTTGATTTCCAATCAACACGTGTAGCGTCTGAGCTAAGTACCTGATTTTATCTTTCGCCTATAGGTCACATTCAATCTGTTATACCTTACCAAGTTTCTCTTTTATACTGGATTGAATACATGGTTGGTCCAGTCACATCTCATGTTTTCCCACATGGGGTACTGCTTTTTGATCTTTGTCTTCTCCACCCGGTTTTAAGAATATTTAAGCGGCGGAGGTTATAGATGAAGACTACCATCTTTAGTTGCTTGTTTGTTTTTCTTTTGATTTAGTATTTTCCTTTTTGAGTCCGTATATCCTTTATCTCATTCGTTTTAGAATTCGTGTCTGAACGAGTCGTTTTAACTCTTTGGTTTTCCTTGTCATTGGTTGTATACAATAAAGTGGAGTTTACTATATGTGTGTGCATAATCTTGATTAGGCCATCATTGATAACATTCACCATCTCCTCATGAGTTGCTGCAAGATGAGACAGCATTCTTATTTTATATTCATCAAAATTATCAACATTTAATATTGGTGCTTTAGACATGAAATTTGAAGAATCCATAATCACAGATAAAAGGTATATTTATAGAAAGCACATATTTGAAAATACTTTGAAAATATGTGATCTCCTTGTTACCAGAAATCAGATCTGAACATGTTATGATACTAGGAACACTGCTCCGATACCAATTGTTGGTCTCATAGAAGGGTAAAAGTATATTCAGAAGGGGGTGAATGGTTATACTAGAGTTTCAAAACTTTTCTTATTTAAAAGCTTTGGGGCAGCGGATAAGTCATTTCTTAAAACTGCTTCAAAGTAGATTATGCACACACATATAATGAACAACCTGTCATTGGTTGTATACAATAAATTTGTTTTTGGATATTTTATATCTAATTACTGCCACATTATTTTATAACTTCCATTGACATGTTATTAACAGTTTCGTGGAGTTTCTGTTAGGTTTACTTTACCAGGTTTTCGTTTGCTTCTCCACGACGTGCTTGGATTACTCCGATATTCTGCATTTGCTTGAGAGCCGTTTCCAGAGCTACATATTTTACTTAAAATCTCATTTTTATTTGTCATTGGGGACAATGCCATGTTTAAGTGGGGTGTAGGAGACTTAGCTATGATGTGTTATAATTGAACAATTGAATGAAACAGTGAAAAATGAAAATTTGAACAAATGCCAAATTAATTATCTCGTACCCTTAGAATTGTGAGTTCTTATACATGGAATTATTAGGGAAGGAACCAAGTTGCATGACTACATGATCATTTTATACTTATGTGAATGAAAATTTAAGGATATTCATGCCGACTGTTGCAAGTAGTTATTTATTATTCGATTACTCGATCTTTGAATCGACGAAAACCACACGCATTATAATAATTGAAGAATTTATGTGTACATTGCGTAGATGATTGGTTAGTAGACTTAGTATCAAAATTTATCTGCTGATGTATTCCTATCTTCTGGCCATCAAAGCGGAGTAATAAGCTTGAGAATTATCTGTGTTTTAACAATGCGTTAAACACTGGGCTTGTAGTAACGTTACCAAAGTAGCCCCGCGCTTGTGGTAATATTCAATGCTATTGACTAATCCGTGAGAGGAGGATTCTTGCAATGCATACTTTACTTTAAAGCAAGTTTCTTTCTTGAGAGGTGTATAATACTTGAAATTATGAAAATGCGAAGAAATTCAACTTTTTAAGAGGCTTTGAGTATTTCTCGGTCTCCGAGTCTGTCACGGATTTTATCTAACAAAGCAAACAAGTAATAAAATTTATAAATCCGGTATTCCCCAAGTGTAGGGATCGTAGTATAGCGATTATACCGGAGTCGGTCATAGGGAATCGGGGTATCTAGTTCATTAATTTTCCTAAGGTTGATACTAATTATTTCTAAACACAAAACTAAAAACGGAAAATAAACTGGACAGAGGATTGTCAGTCCAAAGCCAGGAAGATATCGTTGCGAACAAAAGCAAATAAATAAAACTACAACTAAGAAAGCAATAAAACTAACTATCATGATAATGACTGAAGCAAATCAACATAGAACAAACATGATCCACCATCCCGCAACCCTTAATTCTTCCCTAGATTATCTTATGATGATTCAATCAAAGTTGTGGTTCACCTAATCAAAGGTATGAATTCCTACTTCCGTAAGTAATCCGTCTATCAATCTCATCATCTTCCGATCTATAGAGATTAACACTCTCAAAACAAGGTGCAAGATTTATTAGATCTAACAACCTAGAAATCTAACCTATCAACTTCCGTTATGTCAAGGTTAAAAGTCTAATCTTTCCTATGGTGATCTAAGGTTTACACCGATTTCCATCATACGGTAAACATCAAATAGCAATACATCTTCCGATATCGATTGCATAAACAAATAAACAAAGGAAAGAAACAAACTTTAAATTAAACTCACAAAATATCCAAAGGAAAGAAAATAAAAGGCTGCTTTGGAAAAAGTTGCTCATGCTCGCTCCAAGTTCACGGCTTCGAGGCCATCTTCACGCGAACAAGAAAAGAAGAAAAAGAAAACAAAAACCTAACTAATCCGCAACCCCAGCCTCCCTAAAGAGGGGTGGGGCCGCCTAGGGTTTTTCTCTAATGATTATGTATCAATAAGAGTCGATAATGTATGTTCTAGGGTTGAAATCGCGCCGCTATTTATAGAAAAAGTAAGTCGGTTGCTGCTTAAGTCGGCCTTGGACGCCCGTCCAAGGATTCTGGACGCCAGTCTGGTGCCTCTGAACGCTCGTTCACTATGGCGTCCAAACTCTCTGTTCAACTTTCTTCTTCTGGATGCCAGTCCACTTTTCTGGATGCCAGTTCAGCCCCTTTTCTTCCAAATTCATCTTAATCTTCATTCCAACTTCATCTCTATCTCTTTCCTTCCATGCAAATCATAACTTGAACATCTTTTAAGCTCCTTTCACCTCATGCAAGCGTACCTACATCACGATAAAAACATGCAAAATGTAACATCTTACATCTAAAGATATTTATCCAATAAAATCACATAATTAGCTCGATTTTACACTTTAATACTTGTAAAACTCATTTGCTCAATATTTCAATATAAAGCTCAATTTCTATGAGAAACATACGAATATGGAGGAAATTGATAAAAAATATATCCTTATAAAACGTATAAAATCACCCTTAACAACTCCCCCACACTTAAACCTTGCTCGTCCCGAGCAAGACAAAACATAAACATAGCTCGAGACAGATAAACATCTTAGCAAATATAAAGCATATTCAATAGTTTAGAGGTTCACCCAAGTGTGTGTGCCTAGCCATAATAAATTTCCACTAAATCCACACTTGAAATTGATTCAAGCAAAACTAGCCAACATCCCATTTAAATTAGAAATATAAAAACGATTATAACATGCACCTCACAAAACATAACATATCCCGAAAAGGATAATAAAATGCGCTTAGGATCTTTCCGACATACTCAGAGGATAATCCCTACAACATATCTTTCAGTTTATACTGGGGATAGTTAGAAGATAACTAAGGTTTCCAACCATCTTTTCACAATACGATTTGCTAATTTTCTTAAAGTTCTCTTACTTACACACGTATAGCATATGCCCTCATTCCCAGCAATAGGACGTTTCGTGATAACACCCTAGCTGGACTACTATCATCGAGCGGTCGGGTGCCCTTTAAACCTCATAGTGGTATAGGACATTTTGTGATAATGCCCTACCACACTCAAATCATTGGGAGCTACTTCCGACACTTATATATATATATATATATATATATATATATATATATATATATATATATATATATATATATATATCTTATTCATATTATTCATCTTAGATTGGTATTCAAACCTTAAATTATATCCCTCCTATCACATTCAAACTTCAGATATTCACAGTACGTCATACTTTAATATTAAACACAAACTATTAAAATTTTCAAAATTCGTATGTAAGCAAAGAATCATGCGATAATCCTCAAAAATCTCTAATCAAATGGGCATAGCTTTAAAATATAGCTCATCATTTACTATGGCACGTGAAAAATAGTGTTGGGTGAAACATCTAAATTTACTAAATATGCAAAATAATGCATCAATGACTATAGAAACTCAAATAAAGATATGCCTTTGCTCACTTGGGACAAAACAAGCAAAAATCTTAAAATTTAGCACTTTTTCATAGAAATATAATAGTATGGCAAATGCATGTAGATACATAAAACCATTTCCCTTAGGGAAATGGTTTAGAATCGAGGATTTTAGGGCAAAAGGAGGGAGAGGGAACGGTTTTTCGCGTTTGAAATTCTGGAAAGTGAGTGTTCATCGAAGGAGGGAGTATATATAGACAGATGTTGGACGCTCGTCCAACTCAGCGGACGGGCGTCCACTGGGAAATCAGATGAACTGGACGGGCGTCCAGTTTAGTAGACGCTCGTCCAAGAGTTTAAATCACATACAGGATTGGAGGGAAGAAAGCAGACGGGCATCCAGGCTTAGTGGACGCTCGTCCAAAAATTGGTCAAGGCGGACGGGCGTCCAGACAGCTGGACGGGCGTCCAAGCAGGAAAAGTGCAAAAATTATAAAATTTCCATACAACTCAAATTCAAAAGTGCACTTTCTTATTAAACTTAAATACGACTTCAAAAATACAAATTCAAATCAAACAGAGTACATAAAATTACTAGAAAATAAATAAAAACAAATAGAAAACAGTTCGTTGCCTCCCACCAAGCGCTTTTGTTTTACGTCGTTAGCTCGACACCGTTTAAAGCTCAGCCTGGATCAGGCCATTTGACTTTTCTGCCAGCCACTACCTCGTGTAAGCTCTGATCAGTAGTGTGGCTGCAGAAACAGCATCTCACACATGGGGTGAAATCTTTAATAGCTTTCCAAACACGCTTAAACTTCCCCATGGTTGACTTCTTCCTCTTCCGATTCTTCTGATGACTTTTCAGTTGACGCTCCTTCCAATACTCTTCCATATCCCAACTACCAGCTAGAACTTCTTCAGATTGATCATTACCGTCATCCTCTGAAAATAGGTCGGGTGAAAACACGTCAAATTCATCGACTTGCGTAGCACAACACCCGAGGATATCGAGGCAACGAACAGTCAAAGGCTTTTCTTTAGGTTCACCAATGTAGTGCTTGCACCTCTGACCGTTCACTCGAAACGGTTTACCGCTATAGCCGTGAAGTTCTAGAACGACTCCAGGAATGATTTGGAGAATCTCGAAGGGGCCGGACCAACGTGTCCTCAACTTTCCAGGAAACAAATGTAGCCTAGAATTGTATAGAAGAACTTGTTCACCGACTTGAAATTCTCTCTTTTTAATCTTAGCATCGTGGAGTAGCTTCATCTTATCTTTACTAATCCTGGAACTTTCATAGGCCTGGAGTCGAATTCGTCTAACTCATGTAAGCTGCTTTGCGATCGATGTTTTCCACAAGATTGGGAATCAAAGTTCGAAACTTTGTAGCCCAATAAGCTCTATGCTCTAACTCGACGGGCGGATGACATGGCTTTCCATAGACCATTTGATATGGAGATGTACCCATAGGGGTTTTATAGGCGATTCTGTATGCCCAAAGTACATCATCCAATTTCAAACTCCGATCTTTTCTATGATCACATTTCTTGTCTTCTCCAGGATTTTCTTGATGCTTTGGTTGCTCCTCTCAACCCGACCACTAGTCATCGGATGATATGGTGTGCCTGTCTTATGACGGACACCATACTTTTCAAGAACTTTCTCTAGGGGTCGGTTGCAGAAATGCGTCCCTTCATCACTGATCAAGGCACGTGGACATCCAAACCTCACGAAGATATTTTTCTTTAAAAATTTCATGACCGTCTTATGATCGTTGTGAGGAGTGGCTTGAGCCTCCACCCATTTAGACACGTAGTCTACGCAGACTAAGATGTATTTGTTACCGCAAGATGATGGGAATGGTCCCATAAAATCGATACCCCATACATAAAAGACCTCGCATTCTAGAATGGGTTTCAAAGGCATGTCAAACCGCCTTGTCAGAGTACCGGTCCTTTGGCACCTATCACAAGCTTTACAGAAAGCTTCTGTATCTTTAAAGATCGTAGGCCAATAGAAGCCGGATTGGAAGATCTTAGCAACGGTTTTCCATGGACCAAAGTGACCTCCAGTGGGTCCACTGTGGCACTGCTCAATAATATCCCGTTGCTCAGATTCAGGAACACATCTCCTAAGTAAACCATCTTTACAGATCTTAAAAAGATAAGGTTCATCCCAAATGAAAGATTTCAAATCAGAGAAGAACTTTTTCTTCTCCTGATAGGACAATTCTGGATCGAGATATCGGGCATGAAGGTAGTTTACAATGGAAGAATACCATGGAACATCAGGAGGACATCCGTCTATCAACATGATGTTCTCTAGAGGAAAGTAAAGGTCTATATCATCTGGTTCATCCTTTTCCTCACTAAGCATCCTTGAAACGTGATCAGCCACTACGTTTTCACTGCCCTTTTTGTCCTTAATTTGAACGTCAAACTCTTGTAGGGTCAATATCCAACGTAGTAGGCGCGGTTTGGCTTCTTTCTTAGTCATCAGATACCGCAAAGCAGCGTGATCAGTCCACACAATCACTTGAGCTCCTAACAAGTAACTACGGAACTTGTCCATAGCAAAAACTATGGCCAATAGTTCCTTTTCAGTAGTAGTATAGTTAACTTGAGAGGGGTTCAATGTGTGACTGGCGTAATAGATGGGCTGGAACTTCCCCTTGATCTTTTGTCCTAGAACAGCACCAACAGCATAGTTTGATGCGTCGCACATAAGCTCAAAAGGTAGGTTCCAGTCAGGCGATATAAGAATTGGAGCAGAGATTAGACGATCCTTAAGCTCCTCAAACGCTTGCTTGCAGCTCTCATCAAAATCGAACTCAACGTCTTCCTTAAATAAAGTAGACAGGGGCTTGGCTATCTTGGAGAAGTCTTGAATGAATCTTCTGTAAAAACCGACATGTCCAAGAAAGCCTCTCACTTCTCGCACATTCTTGGGATAGCTCATCTTCTCGATAGCTTCCACTTTTGCCCTGTCAACTTCTATACCTTTGGCGGAGATTTTATGGCCAAGAACTATTCCCTCGTCTACCATGAAATGGCATTTTTCCCAATTAAGTACTAAGTTCTTTTCCACACATCCGTATAACACTTGATCAAGATTGTCAAGGCAATCATCAAAAGATCGACCAAAAACCGAAAAATCGTCCATAAAAATCTCCATACACTTCTCTACAAGCCCGTCAAAGATAGCTAGCATACATCGCCGAAATGTAGGCGGGGCATTGCGAGAGACCAAATGGCATTCGCACGTAAGCGAATGTACCATAAGTAAGGCGAGGTAAAAGTGGTCTTTTCTTGGTCACTTTGGATCAATGGGTATCTGGAAGTATCCTGAATAGCCATCTAGGAAGCAGTAGAATGCGTGTCCCGCCAGACGCTCAAGCATCTGATCAATGAATGGAAGGGGAAAGTGGTCTTTCATGGTTACCTCATTGAGCTTTCGATAATCGATGCAGACTCTGTAACCAGTGACAAGTCTCAATGCTATTTCCTCTCCCTTCTCATTCTTCTCAATCGTAATTCCACCTTTCTTGGGGACTACCTGAGTCGGGGAAACCCATTCGCTATCACCGATGGCATAAATAATTCCCATGTCCAGAAGTTTGATGATTTCTTTCTTAACCACCTCTTGCATGTGAGGGTTGAGCCTCCTCTGGGGCTGTCGTACACATTTTGCACCCTCATTCGTCTTGATCTTATGCATGCAAATGTCCGGAGATATTCCTCGGATATCTCCTACTTGCCAACCAAATGCTTTTTCATTACGTTTCAAGACGTTGATCAATTTCATCTCCTCTATACGAGAAAGCTTGGTAGATATAATCAATGGAAGCTTGTCACCTTCTCTTAAAAACAGATACTTAAGATGTTTAGGCAACGGCTTCAACACCAGATCTGCAGGGGGTCTTCTAAACTCGACTTGAGATCTCCACTTTTCAACTCAATATCACCGAGTTTACTCGTGGTCCCACTTTAAAGCTTCTCCTTCCAACAATTCTTCCTTAAAATCACTTGCTAATTGATCTAGATTGACCACACCATGAGTATTTAGATTATCAACCGATCGCTCATATTCCGCTTCTACGGCCATGACTTGCTTATCCATATAATCGGTGAAATCGTCCGTCATATAATCAATGGAAAAGCCGGTTGGAGGGCCGAGGGTACTTGAATGGATTTTAAGACATTGTAACTCACCTCTTGATCACCAACTCGGATAGTCACTTGCCCACCATCGCAATCAATGAGGGCTCTAGCTGTAGATAAGAAAGGTCTTCCAAGAATCAGGGGGACGTTTTCATCTTTCTCCATATCTAAAACATACCAATCGACCGGAAAGGTAAATCTATCAATCGAACCAAAACGTCTTTCGGGATCCCCGAAGCTTTCTTAGAAGATGTATCGGCGAATTGTAGACTCATAGTAGTGGGTTCTAGAAGGCTTTGTAAACCGAGTTTGTTTGCATACGGACATTGGCATAAGACTTATAGAGGCACCTAGATCACACAAAGAATTAGGGAAGACTAGACCTCCCATTAATACCGTAAGTATGAACTTGCCGAGGTCACCTCTTTTAATTGGTAAGTCTTCATAATTAATCATGGAGCAATCCTCACCAATTTGCCTTTCCATGCCTGCTAACTTCTTTTTCGAAGACACAACATCCGTGATGAATTTTGTATACTTAGGCATCTCGACCAAGACATCCGATAGTGGAAGATTTACCTGAGTATTTTTCAAAAGGTTCAGCACCATCTCGTACTTTTTGTCCTCACTCAAGGGGATGTTGCTCTTTCTCGGTGGAAATGGAAGGTTCTTAAGGCCACTCTCAGAAAAGACTTTCTTTGAGGATGCACTTACAGCTTTATCTTCCAGATCTTTCCATCGAACAGCTTTTTCAGATTTTTTTGTAGTCAGGGGATCAGCCTCCTGACTTCCACTTGTTTATTCAGTCCTCGAAGGATCGCCATTTGAGGACCACCAACTTCTTCACCTCTCAGGGGATCAGCCACCTGAGTTTTCGCATGCAGTTGAGGGGAGTGTAGGTGCTCAGCTTCCCCTCATGCCTTATCAATGTCAGGAGGGGCTAGTGGTTTCCCTGATGGGAAGGACCACTAACTTGAGTACCACTTCTCAGATTCATTGCACTGGCCTCCTCTTTACCGTATTTAATTGATGGCACGAGGTCAGTACATGGGACTTTGTTCAACTCAGCCTGAGCAACTTGACCACCCTTTGGATTCTTCTCGGTGAAACTGGGCAGCTGCCCTGGTGGTCTAGAAGCTAACTGTTCAGCCAGTTGCCCAATTTGTCTCTCAAGATTCTTCATTGATCTACTTTGCTCCTCCAATTTAGCTTCAAGATTGGTAGATTGGGAGGGGCCTTGAGAGTTTTGGAAATTTGGAGAATAGGGCTACCTGGGCCGACCTTGGACTGCAGAATTAGAATTGGCGGGCCAATTCTGATTGAACCTTTGAGTAGGATTGGAAAATTTTGAATTTTGGTTCTGATTAAAACCAGGGTTTCTATTGAAATTCTGATTCGAATTAAAATTCGAATTAGGATTAAAACTTGAAGGTTGACTCAACCCTTGGTTTTGAAAATTATTCTGGCCAGAAAACTGATTGAACCTTTGATTGTTCTGGCCATAGAATGCATTCACTTCACCATTCTGTCCGTTCATAGGACAAAATCTAGAAGTGTGCCCCACCTCGTCACAATTCTGACATGTGACTTGATTGTACTGTCCATAATCATGAACAACATTAACTTGATAAGGTACAGGGGGATTAAATTGACACTGGCCATTCATATGGCCAGTCTGACAGCAATTTTCACAGTATAGAACCTGAGAGTTCTGTGGAAAAGAAGAAGTTTGATTTATAAGATTTGAAACCTGAGGTGTTGCCATCTGCTTCTGCAGCATGGCGATCAAACTTTGCAAATTGACTTCCTCAACCTTGGGAGGAGGAGGTGCTTGAATTGCTTGATAAGAGGGGGCGTAGTTGTACTTTGCAATGTCTTCAAACAATGCCCATCCCTCTTCAGGTGTTTTCTTTAGAAATGCCCCACCAGAAGAACTATTGACCATGCCCTTGGTGAGCTTGGTCAATCCACTGAAGAATGTATTGACTTGCCTTTCCAGTGGCATGCCATGGTGGGGGCACTTTCTAAGAAGAGACTTGAATCTCTTCCAACATTCGAAGAAGGATTCATTCTCTTTCTGATAGAAAGTGAATATTTCATTTAAGCACTGGGCCGTCTTTGAAGGTGGAAAATATTGACTCAAGAACTCATTTTCAAGTTCGCCTAGGTGGTGATAGATTCAGAAGGGAGAGAGGTGTACCACTCTTTAGCCTCTCCTTTCAAAGAAAATGGAAATAGTTTAAGCTTGATCGCATCCTCACTTACTCCTTGGATGTGTGTAGTACCGCATATCTCTAAGAACGTATGTAAGTGGGTATGCGGATTCTCCGATTGATAGCCATGAAAAATTGATCCATGCTGCATCATCCGGATAAGTCCCGGCTTTAGCTCAAAGGTTTGTGCGGTAATGGCCGGAATAACAATAGCCGGGTTGACTTTGACTTCGCCTGGCATGGCGTAGTCTGCCAACGTACGTCTATTGTTAGCGGCCATTATCACAAAATCAGTGATTTCCTTGTCTAGTTGATCTTCAAGATCTTGCTCGGCTCTGTCTGCCAGAACCGCAGAACGGAAAATCCGCCTGTTTGGCCGGACTACGGTTCGCTCGGGGTCAGGGGTGTAGAATAACGGTCCCTTTTGACTCCGAGTTTGCATAAACCGGACCAAAAACAAGTGAAAAGAAGCCTAAAAACTAATAAATTAAAAGCCTAAACTAACAATTAAAAACCTAAAGAAGAGAAAAGAAAAGAAAAGAAGGGAAATAAGATTAGTAAGGAAAAGATAAAACAGACGGGCGTCCAAAGTCTTGGACGGGCGTCTGCTCAACTTTTTGGACTGGACGGGCGTTCGGTTGCCCAAACGCTCGTCTGGTCTTCAGAAAACTTGAACGGGCGTCCAAATTTTATGGACGCTCGTCTAAGTGAAAGAAAAGAGAACATTATTGGAAATTTTCTAGCGGACGGGCGTCCAATATCCCAGACGCCCGTTTGGTAGCGGAAAAATTAGAACAGAAGCAGGAAATTTGCAGAAAATAACAGAAAAGAAGGGGAATGAAAGAATAGAAAGAATAGAAACAGAAATAGAGAGAAGAGATAGAGGGGGAACTAATCACAAGAGAACCTTAAACCCTAAACTAAAACCCTAATTAACTAATTACCTAAACGTTTATCAACTAAAAACAGGAAATTAAAACGAAATAAAAACAGGAAAAACAAAAACAAGCAGAAAAACGAAAAACAAAAACTAGACAACCGTCCGGTTCCCCGGCAACGGCGCCAAAAACTTGTCACGGATTTTATCTAACAAAGCAAACAAGTAATAAAATTTATAAATCCGGTATTCCCCAAGTGTAGGGATCGTAGTATAGCGATTATACCGGAGTCGGTCACAGGGAATCGGGGTATCTAGTTCATTAATTTTCCTAAGGTTGATACTAATTATTTCTAAACACAAAACTAAAAACGGAAAATAAACTGGACAGAGGATTGTCAGTCCAAAGCCAGGAAGATATCATTGCGAACAAAAGCAAACAAATAAAACTACAACTAAGAAAGCAATAAAACTAACTATCATGATAATGACTGAAGCAAATCAACATAGAACAAACATGATCCACCATCCCGCAACCCTTAATTCTTCCCTAGATTATCTTATGATGGTTCAATCAAAGTTGTGGTTCACCTAATCAAAGGTATGAATTCCTACTTCCGTAAGTAATCCGTCTATCAATCTCATCATCTTCCGATCTATAGAGATTAACGCTCTCAAAACAAGGTGCAAGATTTATTAGATCTAACAACCTAGAAATCTAACCTATCAACTTCCGTTATGTCAAGGTTAAAAGTCTAATCTTTCCTATGGTGATCTAAGGTTTACACCGATTTCCATCATACGGTAAACATCAAATAGCAATACATCTTCCGATATCGATTGCATAAACAAATAAACAAAGGAAAGAAACAAACTTTAAATTAAACTCACAAAATATCCAAAGGAAAGAAAATAAAAGCTGCTGGAAAAAGTTGCTCATGCCTGCTCCAAGTTCACAGCTTCAGGCCATCTTCACGCGAACAAGAAAAGAAGAAAAAGAAAACAAAAACCTAACTAATCCGCAACCCCAGCCTCCCCAAAGGGGGCTGGGGCCGCCTAGTGTTTTTCTCTAATGATTATGTATCAATAAGAGTCGATAATGTATGTTCAAGGGTTGAAATCGCGCCGCTATTTATAGAAAAAGTAAGTCGGTTGCTGCTTAAGTCGGCCTTGGACGCCCGTCCAAGGATTCTGGACGCCATTCTGGTGCCTCTGAACGCTCGTTCACTATGGCGTCCAAACTCTCTGTTCAACTTTCTTCTCCTGGACGCCAGTCCACTTTTCTGGACGCCAGTTCAGCCCCTTTTCTTCCAAATTCATCTTAATCTTCATTCCAACTTCATCTCTATCTCTTTCCTTCCATGCAAATCATCACTTGAACATCTTTTAAGCTCCTTTCACCTCATGCAAGCGTACCTACATCACGATAAAAACATGCAAAATGTAACATCTTACATCTAAAGATATTTATCCAATAAAATCACATAATTAGCTCGATTTTGCACTTTAATACTTCTAAAACTCATTTGCTCAATATTTTAATATAAAGCTCGATTTCTATGAGAAACATACGAATATGGAGGAAATTGATATAAAATATATCCTTATAAAACGTATAAAATCACCCTTAACAGAGTCCAAAAACCTTCTGGATGACGCTCTTGCTTATTACACCATGTCTTTAACCATTGCGAGGCTTAAGAAGTGCGAATGCTGATGTTGGTAGGTTAAGACTGCGAAGTTAGCATAAACTTTAATCTTGCCACGAATATATAAAACTAAATGCACATGCACACATCACTTCGATTCATAGCGAGTGGTGAATAATGGATACCTAATGAGCATGACTGGTATGAGTTGACTCAAGTTTCTTGTGTAAGTATGATTTGGCCATGGAAAATGTTATCTTGGGGAACGACTTATTCATGCTTTGTTCGGGATGATCAAAGTCTAAGTGGGGGTAGTTGATGACGGTCAAATTATACCCATAAAAGTCATCAACTTTATCCTTAAATCGAGCATAATAATACATATTATATGTTAAATCACATGTTTATAATGATTATTTAATGTTATGTGATTAATAGAATATAATTTGGTATTTATCTGTTTTTATTATTTAAATGGAATTTACTGTGCAATAAATATGGATTTTATAGATTTCGATAAATTGGAGGATATCTACCAACGAGGGAAGTAAATCTCAAGATAAATCAGAGCGGAATCGGATTGCATTAAAGATAAATACCGAAGCAGCACGAAAAGTGGAGTGTGAAACAAGAAAAGCCAGCGAGCCAATCAGAAACTGATGGACTCGCTGCCAGCGAGCCCCTACTTCGCTGGGAGCGAGCCCCTACATCGCTGGGAGCGAGTTCAACAAAACCACCGGATTGACTTGAAGTTATCTCGACGCGTTATTAGGGTTTAGGAAACGTAATTTAAATCGGCTGAAGCTTATCTTAAGTTATTTTTTCAACCCTATATATATTTGTTCCATTGCATTAATTAGAATACAACTTTTACACAACTCATAATACAAATCCTCAGTTTCTCAGAGCAGTTTTTAATACAAGTTCAGCATTAATTATGTGAGTTCTTGTATTTATTTGTTCTTTGTTCTTTGTAATTAAGTCCCCCCAATTATTGTTTATCATTTGAGGTTGTTCGTTCTTCATCAAACGATGTAGATCTAAGGATATGATATGAGGCAGTGGGGATTCCTTGTCTATAAGGATCCACACGCCCAGACCCAGATATGTTATCCGGTGACCTATAGATGACTTTGGTATGATCGACAATCGTGTTTTTAGTAGATCTATATAATTGCTTTATGAATCTCTATTTTATCCGTTATGTATGTAGAAACGCTAAGATTTAGGTTTTCACCACGTCAATCTAGCCACGTCTTTATGGTGTGATTATCCACCTAGAATTTCTTGTCATAGTAGGAATGGCTACGGCTACGTTGCTCGTCTGCTTTAATTAGCGTATTATTAGGAAATACCAATATAGTACTCCTAGGTCGGCTCATGAATTGATCTTCCGGGACTTTCCGCGAGATCTAGATCTGTGTTATATTTAGGAATTGCTAGCACCTAGTTATATGTAAATCGTAGATTAACTGGAGACCTAAAAAGTAAATGTTAATGGGACAGAGACTGTTGCGATCGCCTAGGAAGTACGCCTAACCACAGGAATGTTGCCTAGGTGAGGAATACGGTTAATATCGGCATCCCTAGTTTTGTAAGCATGCGAGTTATATGAGATGGAGGCCTATGAAGCGAAGTCATGTAATGTAGCACAGTGATCTAGATGGCCTATCCGGAGCTAGATCTAGTTTAGGGGATGACTCCCGTAGCCAATATAAAGGAAATACGAATCAGGTTAATAGTCATTGAGTCAAGTTTAATTATATAGAATCTCTAGATCCAAACGATAACATAACAATTGGGGAGGTTAATTACGTTGTCTTTGTTGTGTTGTGTCGAGTCCTTTATCTTTCTTGTCTTTTGTTGGTCGTAGATCGCCTCTGTGTGCTTGACATGATTAATTAATTTTTTATATATAAAATGATCCACAATTGGTTCCAAGAGGGATCTACCTTGATTCGCTACGATGGACCTAGTCCTCTTGCTAGTATTGGTTTATGGTGGTCAAGTATTTTATTATCACTTGATCTACGTCATCAGTAGCATCATCAGCAGCAGTGGAAAGAGCATCAGTGGTAGCTCCGGTCTCTTGCTCCTCCGTCTCCTCGGTCTCCTCTTCAGACGAAGACGCATCCTTAGCCACAATCTGCGTGATAGCTTGCTCAATATCGTCAGAAAAACGGTAATCCATGGTACTCGGGGCGAACGCTTTGGGATCCTTCGGCGGTCTACCCTGACTCATCAAGAGAAGGATAGTTAGGATATTATCCTATGTTTGCTTCTATTCCTCCATCTAGTTCCGGAAACTGTTAGCCATACTTAACCTCATGCGAACCGAGGGAGAAAAAGTGAGAGCAGGAGGTGCCTGAGCAGGGGCCGAAGATGAACTAGGCTACTGCAATGCCATACGCTGTAATTGGGCAGGTGTCTTACCATTATCTCTTTTCAACACTGGAGGGTTCTTGGGCTTGTCGTCCTCGGCGTACTCCGGTACCTTGGCATAGTCCAACATCCCAAAACTTTTCGGGTCCCCACCGGCAATTGCCTTTATCTCTTCCTTGGTAAAATAGTAATTGGTTATACCCCCCAAACCTTTACCATCCCCGACTCTAGACTTAATTATTATTTATCCTATAACTTTAACAAAAAAGGGTAAAATAGGGTTATTTTTAATTAATGTCTTAATTAATGGGAATTAGTTATGGGGAATAAAGGGGATTTAATTATTAAGAAGGATTTTAATTAAATCTATAAAAGGAAAATAAATCCCTTAATTTCTCATAACTCAATTTCACGTTAGTTGTTGAAAAAAAAAAGAAGAGGAACGCTGGCAACAGGCAGGAAGAAAGCGAAATAAAAGGGAGAACCGTGTGATCAATCCGTTCATCTGTTCAAGATGCCGCAGGAGAGAAAAGTGATCAGCGCGAGGAGACACAACTTTGGAAAATAACATCTCTCAATTTCGTAAGTTTTCAGTTTAGCCCTAGTTTTCGGTATTCGTAGAGTTCGATTCTTGAAAAATTCGTATCTTTCAATCCGTAACTCTGTTTTTCAGTCATGAGTAGTCGAAACGATCGTCTTGGAGCGTAGATCATTCTAAAAATAGTTATGCAGCAGTTAATCGAGGTAATCTGCAGTTTATGGACTTTTTCAGTTTCGGTTTTCTGCAAAGAAATAGGATTTTAGGGTTTCTCGTTGATGAAATAGGTTTTGGGGTTGAGGATCAACAGTTGTTGCAGTTGCTTGACGTTTTTCTTTCGGTTTTGCTGGAAATTAAGGTAAGAGGCTCTTCCTAATGAGTAATTATAGTTTTATAATGATTGGTTGAGTTTTGGTGTTATTTGGTGATAGAATTCATGCTAAGTTGTAATTAATAAGATGGGATATGTTTTGGTATATTTGTGTTGAGTTTTAAATTTCTACTTTTTGATTCAATAACATTAATTAAATATGAACAAGCTTCGATTGAACTTCTGATTCGTTCAGTTAAAACACCGAATGTACTCTTAAAGGGAGTTGAAGTTCGGATCCGTCGGAAAGGCATGAAAGGGCTTGTGCTTTGATGAACTAGAGTTCATCAATGTCTGTGTATGTGCTAGGCCTTGTCCGTGTCTAGTGGTCTAAGTACGAGAGTAGGAGATGTGAGGGAGCTTATTTGAAAACATTTAGGTGACTAGTTAATTCACAATAATAATTACATAAGTGTAGTAAAAGCTAAAACGTCATTTATTATCGGTTAGACACTATTTCATATCGGCGATGTGATACGTTCATAAAAGGTGAACAACGCTACTGGCCTTAAACGGCTGAAGGGTAGTGGAGGAAATTCATCGGACGTATATGCATACCGGGGAGACCCCGGAGCTAATCGGTGCTAATCACCGTTAGTTAGCAAGTATATCTTCAGGTTGATGAACGCCATGCGTAGTGTCCTTGAGTGATGACGTAACCAAGATAAGCTAAGCTAGAAACGTTTAGTCATGACATGTCGATGGGCATGGATTGAACCCTAGATTGAGTCGGTCTCATAAAGATAATTTAATAATCATAATAATAACCTTTCGTTGTATAACTTAGTTATTCATTAGCTTCTCACTTTTACTAAGTACTTTGTACTTACCTCCTTTGCATTTTCTTTTGTATGCATTGTGGGGTGAGAAGACGAACATGTTGATCAGGTAGATGACGACTTTTGAAGGCTTTGAAGTCTTGACGAAGTTTCTAGTTCATTTTCTTTGTAAAGGTTGTACTAGACTAGTTGTATTTATTTTCTTAGACTTATTGTATTTCTACTTTTAAGACCTCGTATTGTATAAGTCTTTGGGTTTTTCGTCGTTGTAATTTAACTATCCATCTTTAGTATGGTTAATTTCTATTCTTAGTAGCATTTATGTTTTACCCGAGTCTTTTTAGCTTCCGTTTGCTTTTATTTGATACGACGACGTAGAGGCTTGCGTATAATATTAGATTTATTTAATGCTATACGCGCCGAACGTTTCTCTTCCGGATAAGGACTCGGTATCCGGGAGCGGGGCGTTACACCTTCCACTTGCGATCAGTCAAATTCTTTCTAAAATTCTTGTCGATCTCGTAGTCGTGGAAAGCTCTCTCGATCAGCATCGAGCGGTGTGAATAATACCGGTTGAATATATCCCGAGCTTTAGTGTTGACAAAACGCCTATCAAACGTGGATCGGAGGTGCTTGAGTCTCCCTTCTCGGGGTTACCGACGGTGGCTTAACAGTTTCCTCTACTAGCTCACCCCTTCCACTCTAGGCTCAGGTTCACCTCTAGGTTCCTGCACAACTTGTTCAACCGTAGCCCCTAGAGCTACTGTCTTCTTACGTACCAAAGGCTCGTTATCTGTATCAGACTCGATTCATCTCTCAAAGAAGCCCTAGCCTGAGTCTGGGTTGCCCTAGGAGGGTTATGGTGTTCTCTAATCTCGATCCCTTTGTTGGGATTTACTGCCCTAGGGTCCATAACATTTTTCTTCTTACCCACATCTCTCGCTATCTCCTTACCATACCATTTATGTCCTGAGGTCCCCTCCTTACCACCAGCATGCGCCATAGTATCTCACATTGACAACCAAACCAATCCAAAGCAGCAACAACAAGCAAACAACAACCCGATTATCATCCAATCGGGATTTCCCAACAAAACCAACCCAAACCAACACAAAACCGTTATGCAGACGTCCAAAACTAGTCAAAAGCACCCACAGAGCATCACCAAAGCATAAACAAAACAAAACAAAGAATAATAAGCCTAATCAGTGATAGTTCATTTAAGGTTCGTGTAACGCCCCGCTCCCGGATACCGAGCCCTTATCCGGAAGAGAAACGTTTGGCGCGTTTAACGCTTTCATAACAAAGGTGTGAAATCTCTCAATTTCGCAATCTAGATATTCAACCTAACAACTCTCGTTATTTTTAGGTTAAAAATCTAATCTTTACTATGGTGATCTAAAGTTTAACAACGACTCTCGTCAAACGTTAAACAACAAACAGCAACCATCTCTCGATTTAAATTGCATAATCAATAAGAACATAATAAAGATACAAACTTTGATAAAAACTCACAAAACAATCCAAAAGTCGAAATCGAGATGTTGCTAAGAATCGGTTTCACAAGGCTTGTCCCAACGTGCTTTAGCCTCTCATCATCATATGATTGCTTGAAATCATTTCAGATTACAACTGTTGATTCGGAGACCGTATTCTCCGGAAACAGTTACGACTTCAACAACAACGATCTTTCGATAATTTCCCGAGCATTACAACAATACTACGGTATTATTATTTTTTGATACATATATATATAAGTATATAAGTATATATAAAAATATATAAGTTTATAGATTTTTCCGATTGACGTGATTCAAAATGCGTTGGAAAGCTCTTTCAAAGATCTACAACTTTCATTAAGGACACTTCTTCAAAAAATGCCTTTTTAATGAGCCATTTGTTCGTCGAAGATATAATTCGTTAGTGGTACCACTAACCACTGAGCCACTTGACCACTTAAGTTAGTGGCACACTCTTATATCCCTAAAAATACCTCTTTTAGGCCTCAAAACGTGTCATTACTCGGGATTTTGGTCAACCTATAATTCTGCAATAAACCACCAAAATACCAAACGTAAATCCGACACGACACTCCGGTTACTAAACCGGCACAAAAACTAGTAAAAACATAATATTTTATATAATACTTTCTACTTATGCATTTAGATAAATCTAATGAATTAATGACTTGATTTGATACATAAATGCTCAAAATGGTATCAGAAGTGGGGTGAAATGTTATAATAATAACAGTGAATTTTTCCGTCATCATATAGCATTAAATAAATCTAATATTATACTCCAGCCTCTACGTCCTCGTATCAAAATAAAGCAAACGGAAGCTAAAAGGACTCGGGTAAAAATATAAATGCTACTAAGAATAGATACAATCATACTAAAGATGGATAGTTAAATTACAAGGACGAAAAACCCAAGGACTTATACAATACGAAGTCTTAAAAGTAGAAGTACAACAAGTCTAAGAAAAGAAATACAACTAGTTTAGTACAACCTTTATAAGGAAATAAACTAGAAGTTTCGTCAAGACTTCAATGTTTTCAAAAGTCGTCATCTACACTTGGTCAACCTGTTCGTCTTCTCACCCCACAATGCATACAAAAGAAAACACAAAGGAGGTAAGTACAAAGTACTTAGTAAAAGTGAGAAGCTAATGGATGAGTAGGTTATACAACGAAAGGTTATTATTATGATTATTAAGTTATCTTTATAAGACCGACTCAATCTAGGGTTCACTTCATGCCCATCGACATGTCATGACTATACATTTCGAACTTAGCTTATCTTGGTTACATCATTACTCATGGACATTGTGCATGGCGTTCATCAGCCTGAAGATATACTTGCTAACTAACGGTGATTAGCACCGATTAGCTCCGGGGTCTCCCCGGTCTGCATATAAGTCCGATGAATTTCCTCCACTACCCTTCAGCCGTTTAATGCCAGTAGAGTTGTTCACCTTTTAGGAACGTATCACATCGCCAATATGAAAGAGTGCCTAACCGAGAATAAATGATATTTTAGCTTTTATCTACACATATGTATTTATTATTGGAATTAACTAGCCACCTAAGTGTTTTCAAGTAAGCTCCCTCACATCTCCTACTCTCGTACTTTGACCACTAGACACGGACAAGGCCTAGCACATACACAGACATTGATGAACTCTAGTTCATCAAAGCACAAGCAAAACTCACCAAAACTCAACCTATCATTTTAAAACTATAATTACTCATTAGGAAGAGCCGCTTACCTTAATTTCCAGCAAAACTGAAAGCAAAACATCAAGCAACTGCAACAACTGTTGACCTCAACCCCCAAAACCTATTTGATAAACAAAAACCCTAAAATCCTATTTTTTGGCAAAAAAATGAAACTGAAAAAGATCATAAAACGGCAAATTACCTGGATTACTGCTGCGAAACTAATTTTAGAATGATCTACAGTCCAAGACGATCGTTTCGACTGCTCATGGCTGAAAAACGGAGTTACGGATTGAAAGATACGAATTTTTCAAGAATCGAACTCGAATATCGAAAACTTTGGCTAAACTGAAAACTTACGAAATTGAGAGATGTTATCTTCCAAAGTTGCGTCTCCTCGCGCTGATCAATTTTCTCTCCTGTGGAATATTGAACAGATGAATGGATTGGTCACACGGTTGAAGTTTACGTTCTCCCTTTTTCTGCCATCTCTTGCGTTGCTTTGTAGTGCCGTTGCTCTATTTTTTTTCTCAGCATATGCGTGGCTTGATATGAGAAGATTTGGGAGTTAATTTTTTTTATAGTTATTAATTAAATTCCATTTTAAATAATAACTAATTCCTTAATTAAATCCTTTTTAATTAAATTATAGGATAAATAGTCATTGGGTGTATAATAATAATTAGGTCGTAGTAAATACACCCAATGACTATTTTACCCTTTTATGAAAAGTCGGGATGTTACATTCCTCCCCCTTAAAAGGAGTTTCGTCCTCGAAACTCGAATGTAACTGGGTGCACTTGGACTCTGGACTTTGCAAAGCATTTCGTCTTCTAACTCTTATGTCTTCTTCTCCCATCTCCTAAACTCTTCTACCTTTCTTGAGCCATCTCGAGGTTGCGACGATAGCTATTGTTGTAGTCAACTCTTCTATCTCTATCTTCATGAAAGATCGTGAGCAGTACTGTTCCAACTCTTGCACATCTTGTTCGCTCCGAGATGAACTGCAATTGCCATCCCGTGGTTTTCATTCTTCATTGTCCTTCCCAATCTTCCGCATTCAGACACCAAAGCTGATTCCTATGCCAATTGTTGCCATCTTCATCTAACTCATGACCAATGGTTGGTTGGGCTCCAGCCACACTTGTAACCGGAAACAACTGGATCTCATCTTGTTCCTTCACGAAATCATCAACTACCCCGAATCTTACAATCATCGGTTCAACACTCTTTGCTTGCTCCTGCTGCCCTATACCCGGAAGGCTGAATCTTCCCGGCCGAAACCACACTTCTGGCACACTTGTCTTCTTTTGATCTCAACTTCCGTCATGGAACCACAAACTTGCTGAAGAACTACAAGGATCCCAGCTGAACGACTTCTGAGACTCCCTGTGGGTGGAGAACGTGCATTTCCATACTTTCTCTCTGACTGTCTGATCCAATCCTCGTGCCAATTAGGGTTAGCTTGGAAAATAAAAGAAGTTGAAAAGTGTCAAGTTGAGTACCAGGGTGGTATGTCAACTAGGTAAGCCAAGGAAGTGTACAATGCACTTGAAATAAGAAAGATTGCTTGTGTTACAAGCCAAACAAGATGATTCCGTGTTGGGGAAAAATTTAAAGTTGGTTCCAAAATGAAGAATGAGGCACTGTATCATAATACAAAAGATAGCCTCTAGAAGGAAAGACAAAAGAACACCTTGCAGATTAAGTTCTTTTGAGAGAGTGAAATTCTGCAAGATACGGTGGTCTACAAAGACTTCAAAGGCAACTTGAAAGGATGGTAATAAGCTTTCATATAAACTTTTAGAAAGTGGAGATGTTAAAGGAAACATCCCACAATAGAAAAACAAAGTAAAGGTGCAAGAATCTCAACATGAATGAGCCATGGAGACAAAATGAGTACACCAAAAGGTCTCAGAATTAAATAAACACTTGTCAAGAAGTGTCCAAGTTTGCAATAGTCAAGGAGAGGTTATTTTAGGATTTATTAGAAACAGAAATTTAAGTGAAGAGGAAATGGTGGTCTACAAAGACTTCAAAGGCAACTTGAAAGAGGAAATCTCTATATGGCCTAAATGGTAATAAGCTTTCATATAAACTTTTGCAAACCCTCGTATCCCCAGAGTAGACCCCGTAATACCCCTGTCGCATGGTGACATTGAAAGTGTAGGGAAACTCATTTAGATGTTAAAGTCCACTCCCGAAACATCCCACAATAGAAAAACAAAGTAAAGGTGCAAGAATCTCAACATGAATGAGCCATGGAGACAAAATGAGTACACCAAAAGGTCTCGAGAATAAAATAAACACTTGTCAAGAAGTGTCCAAGTTTGCAATAGTCAAGGAGAGGTTATTTTAGGATTTATTAGAAACAGAAATTTAAGTGAAGAGGAAACGACACTTAAGAATTTTTGGATAAGGTTTGATTTCCAAGAATTAATTTGAACTTTCAAAGGAAGTTTAAACGATTATTGATGATTCAAATCAAAGTTTCAAGGTTGCACTACTCGAGAGGAATAGTACACTGCCAAGGAATAAATGCTCGAGGTTATTCCTCATGTGGGAATGAAAAGTGTTGGAAATATAATTTATGTTTTGATGATAATTCATCATATTTATTCAAAGTATTATCTTAACCCCATTGATGAAGTGCTGAAGCCAGCTGTTATAGTGAAAAGCTAAAAGATGTCTAGAACTGAATGTATAAGTTTTACTAGAGTCTGATATTTGTATAAGTTACATCAGACAAGCACTGTAACAGTTAGTGTGTCGTAAAACTGAAAAATTGGAAATCATTCAGAAAACTGGAAATAATCAAGATAAACAAACTGACTCAGAATACACCTACAAGAAACTGAAGAAGGTAAGTTTGCTGAGGGACACAGACTCAGTTGGCTTATCTAGAAGTTGAAGAATTGAGTGTCACAGACTCAGTTATTGAAGATTGAAGAACTGAGGGTTCAAACTCAGTTATGAAGACTACGTCGAGACTGTAAAGTTAGACTTCGGGCAAGATTGTGGTGACCTGAACTGACTTTATGGATCTTGTATGAAGACCTAAGAATCATAAGGACAATGAGTTCTTAGATGATAATGAGTCATGGTGTACTCTGATTAAGTCAACTATAATCAGATGAAAACTGGAGTATTGATATTTGAAGAAGAATAAAATCTCAGTTAATGCTCCATGTCAGTCAAGAAACTGACAAGTAACATTCTCAGTATAAAACTGATAAGGAAACTCAGTTTTATATGTCAGCCATCCAACAACATATTGTACAGTCGAACGTTATAAAGGAAGCGATTTTATTGGATGAAATACTGACACAGCAGAATGGTCAGAAAATATAGCCGTTACAAGAGAGACGTTGATACAATTTGAATTGAAGTCAGAGGAACGTTGGACCTTACACTATAAATAGAGGACCTTGCACAAAGGATTACATACACAAGAATACAAAGATTTTACAAGAATTAACGTGTGCATTAATCATTCGAGTTGCTATCATCTTTGCGCTATAACAAGATAATATCTAGAATTCTTTAAGTGTTCAAGCTACACAGATTTTATCAAGAATCTGACACTTTGAAGAACCACAAACAAGAATCAATTTATTGATTCTCATTAACTTTGATTTTACATCAATGGTTTTAGACTATGAAGCAAACCGGGAAGGTTTCGCCAAGGACAGTTGTGACAAGCAGTCGGGTAGACTGTGTTTGTGGTGGTAGCTGGTGAAGAGGCAATTCAACCCTCTAAGGACCAGTGTTCAAGCAATTGAGGAGCAGCAATTCTACCTGTTCTACAACTGTTTAGATAGTGATGCTAGGGATTAGCCAATGACTATTGTTTAGGACATTTTGTAGCAGTTCACCTCAAGAAGTTCTAGTGGAATTTTCCACCGCACCACAGGGGAAGAGAGGACGTACAGGATTACACCACCTGGAACCTCTATAATATTTGCCTTATTTACTTTACGCACTTACTTATTTATTCAGCATTTATTTACAGCATTTTGATAATTGATTGTTATACACTTTATTGTTCACAAAATGACATTCATCAGAATTCAGTTTACTACACTCATTTTTCACAGAGAATAACAAATCAAGAAAAAGGCTAAAACTTTATCCGCTGCCGGTTGACTCAGTTTTAAGCTTAAGTCAGTTTGACTTAAACTCAGCTTAGTCAGCTTAACTCCACACAAGTTTAACTGAACCTTAATTTGTTTTAAATCCAGTTTTAGGGACAAGTTTATTCACCCCCCCCCCCTAAACTTGTGTTAGCCTTTCCAAGGGACCAACAATTGGTATCGGAGCAGTGTTTCTAAGTTGAAGAGATCCAGAACTTAATTCAAGTATCAGTTTGTCTGCTTGAAGTAACTGATCATCAGTTATTTCCGATAACTACAATTAGTATCGAAACAGTATCTCTTTGACAAGTTATCATTTGCTCTATATCTCCTCTAGTTGCTCTCATTTGAAAGCTTAGTTTCCAGTTGTTAAACAATCAATTTTCACTCACTCACTATGGATAACAATCAATATGCAAGACAGATGCTTATGTGCAACATGGACATATTTGACGAATATAAACGTCGTATGTAGGCCTTTCTAGCAGCTACTCATGATGAAATGATGGATGTACTCACTGATGGACCAATTCAGATTACTCATATGCAAACTGTTGATGGACAGCAAGTTCGAGTTGCAAAGCCCAAATCCGAATGGACTAGTGATGATCGCAAGCGAAACAATTTCAACAATGTCGCTATGGACTTTATCCTCAGGACTCTTGATAGCAACATGTACTTAAAGGTGAAAGAATGCACAACTGCGAATGAAATGTAGGACAAACTACAACGTTTTTGTGAAGGAACAGATTCAATCAAGGAAAAGAAAATTTCTGTTGCAAAACAAAAGTTTGAAAATTTCAAGATGAAATCTGGAGAAACTATTGACCAGATGGAAACAAGATTCAGTGCTATCATGGATGAATTAGATCTACTCAAGATTGAATACTCCAAGAAAGTTATCAAAACAAGAATCTTAAAGGCATTACCAATGTGCTGGAAAATGAAGGTCACTGCTATGGAAGAATCTAGAAGACTTGACATAGAGGACTCTTTCAAAATCTTCTCAGATCTGAAAGCTTATGAATTCAGTGAAGATTTTACAAGTACAACTGCAATAATCAAAGCTCTGGAGGAACCAAAGACCACAACACTCGCAGCTGCATCAAATGACATTCAAGAAAACTCATCAAGCAATGTTCATGAATTGGATGAGATGGAAGAACAAATGGCTCTAATGATGAACATAATACAAAGAATGAAGAGTGGACACCCAGTCACTCAGAAGTTCATCAAGAGGACTCCTGAGAAAAGAAAAGACGATGAATATCTCTGTTTCAACTGCAAAAAGCCAGGACATTATAAGGCTAAATGTCCAGAACTGATCAAGAAGACTCCACCAAGAAGAGTTGGTAGAAGAGCACTCCTTGCTGGAGATGAATCAGATTATGAAGCTGGTACTAAAAGATTATCAGATGACACAGCTTTAATGGCACAATGGAAGATCCAAATGAGGTATGTGAATCTAACTCTAAATATTCCTCAGCTCAAATTTCCATGCAAAATGCATGTTCTTCGAATGCTGACTCCAATCCAAAAAATCCAAAATTAGAAGAAACTCTTGATGAATTGATGAATCAGCTAGTAACTATTCAAGCTGGTTATGAATCAATTAAAGCCGAGAAAGAAAATCTAACTCTTGAGGTTGAAAGATTGAAGTCTGAATTAAAAATGTTGAAACTGACTAGAATTGATAAAGAAAAGATTCAGCATCATCCTACGTATCAGCAGCAGCAACTGAATCACGAGCTCAATCAAGTTTGATTACCGGATTCAAATCAGGAAAACCGTATGGAGACAAAATGGGTTTAGGATTTGATACACAGCAATCTTCTATGAATGGAACTAGCAAAGCTACTAAACCTAGTACCAAAACTGGCATTAAGTTTGTAGCTGAGCACCTTCCACAAATTGAGAAAATTGTTGAACCAGTAAAGCCAGTATCACATAGGATAAATCAGTTTTTCAAGAAAACAACCAGATTTACCAACAAAGGGAAACCAAATGGTAAATCAGCTGTATCTTAAGAAAACTGAACTGGGAAATCAACTACCAGATCCACAAAAACCAATCAAGTCAAGAACCAGAGAAATTACAATCAAAGTAAATCCAAGAATGTCAATCATTCAAAGATTCACACATTCAGGGGGAAAGGAAGACTATACCCCACTTATGATGATTGGAATTTTACTGCATTTGTTAGTAAAACTGACAATAACAATCACTCCAGATAGAAAACCTATCAAAGGTTTCAGTCCAAGACTCAGCAGAGGGCTAATCTCAGCTCTCAGAAAAAGTCCCAGTACCAAGGTCAGTTCAGACCTCAATACAGAAGGAATGACGGTTATCATTCTAGCTTTAATAATAGAAAGCAACATGGAAATAAGTTTCAGTCAAAGGATCTGAGAGATCATATAAATAAGACACAGTCCAGACATAGATACTATGGGAGTGTGGCTTACATATATGAAAACAAGTGCAACAATATCCGAAGAATCCCAAAAGGATATATTCCCAGAGTTGTACTGACAACTGACCCCTATAGACCCAAACTGAGTTGGGTACCTAAAAATGTTTAATTTTTATTGAAGGATATATGGTACTTTGACAGTGGTTGCTCTAGGCACATGACAAAGAGTAAAGACTGTCTCAGTAATTTTATTGCAAAAGAGGGACCAAAGGTTAATTTTGGAAGTAAAGACAAACCTGGATACACCAAAGGTTATGGCACCTTAATCAGGAATGGACTTACAATCAAGAATGTGTCTTATGTAGAAGGATTACACTACAATCTACTCAGCACCAGTCAATTCTGTGATATGGGTTACAAAGTTACTTTTGACAAAGATTTCTGCGTTTTCGTCAGTGAATCAGCTTATCAAGTTGTCCTCGCCGGATGAAGAAAAGAAAATATGTATGTAGTAGATTGGACAACAGCCGTTGCAAAAACTTGTTTGCTTGTGTATACAAAATCAGAAATCAGTTGGCTATGGCACAAGAAACTGAGTCATCTTAATTTTGATGACATCAACACACTTGTTAAGAAGCAGTTAGTCATTGGACTACCAGATATATCATATAAGAAGGACAGCTTATGTGATGCATGTCAACAAGGAAAGCAAACAAAAGCAAGTTTCAAGACAAAATGTCAGCACTCAACAACCGGAGTTGCTACACATCGATTTATTTTGACCTATTACACCAATTAGTATCAGTGGAAAGAAGTACACATTGGTGGTAGTAGATGATTTTTCAAGATACACTTGGGTAATTTTCTTAACCAAGAAAAGTGAAACCAAGTAAAGACTTACTTAATTACTCAAGAGACTTAAGAATCAGTAAGGAGTATCAGTTGTGAAAATAAGATCAGATAAGGGAACTGAATTCCTTAACAGCGTAATTATTGAATACTGTGAAGAGAATGGTGTCTTACACCAACTGGCTGCCACAGGAACACCTCAACAGAATGGTGTAGCTGAAAGAAGAAACAGAACACTCAAAGAAGCTGGGAGGACAATGATCTCTGAAGCTAAACTACCTGAAAGATATTGGGCAGAAGCAGTTAACACAGCTTGTTATACAGAGAATAGAGCTCTCATGAACAAGAGACATGAGAAGACTCCTTATGAAATTTGGAATGGAAGAAAACCAAATGTTTCCTACTTTCATGCTTTTGGAAGCAAATGTTTCTTACACAATAATGGGAAAGATCAACTTCATGTTTTTCAACCTAAAGCTGATGAATGAATATTTCTAGAATATTCAAGTGTCAGCAAAGCATTTAGAGTACTAAACAAAAGGACACTCAAGCATGAAGAATCAATACATGTAGTATTTGATGAACCAAACTTCCCAGGTGAAACAACTGAAGACCGACAAGAACCAGTTTCTCAGTCTCAGTTACCAGTCATGCCAGAACCAGTTTCAGTTGACATTGAAAGACGACAAATTTCAGAATGCTCAGATCCAGATCAGTCTCAGTTTCTAACTACTCAACAAACCACTCCTGAACTACATGTTCCTGATCCAAATGATGAAATTCAAGAACCAGTTCTCGAAGAACCAGTCGAACAAGATATAGATCCCGTAATGCAAACACCCACCTATCAATGGATGAGAGATCACCCTGAAGATCAAGTAATTGGTGATACTCAAGCAGGCGTTCGAACAAGACATCAACTAGATGCAATGATTGTATGTTTTCTATCACATTCTGAACCTAAAGAAATTGAAGAAGCCTTGAAAGATCCAGACTGGATATTAGCTATGCAAGAAGAACTCAATGAATTTGAGAGAAATCAAGTATTGGAATTGGTAGATAGACCAGGTTCATGTCAATATCATTGGAACCAAATGGATTTTCAGAAACAAAGCTAGACTTGTAGCTAAGGTCTCTCAAGAAGAAGGCATAGACTTTGATGAAACGTATGCACCAGTTGCTAGATTAGAAGCAATCAGACTATTTCTTGCATTTGCAGCTCACAAGAAGTTCAAAGTTTATCAGATGGATGTTAAAAGCGCATTTCTGAATGGAATTCTTGAAGAAGAAGTTTATGTTCAACAACCACCTGGATTTGAAATCAAAGATCAAGCTGACAAATTTTTCAGACTAAGGAAAGCTCTATATGGACTTAAACAAGCACCAAGAGATTGGTATGAAACACTATCTCAGTTTCTGGTGGATAATGGATTTATCAAAGGAACAATCGACAAAACATTATTTAGAATGAAGAATGGTGAAAATACTCTACTTGTTCAAATTTATGTTGATGACATCATCTTTGGATCAGAAGATGAACAATTATGTGAAAAATTTGCAAGTTTGATGAAAAGCAAATTCCAAATGAGTATGATGGGAGAATTAAATTACTTTCTCGGTTTACAAGTTAAACAGTTAGATGATGGAATTTTCATTCAACAAACAAAGTATACAAGATAACTTATCAAGAAGTTTGGTATGGAAAAATCTACTGGAATTTCTACACCAATGGGGACCAACATCAGACTAGATGAAGATAAAGAAGGCAAATATGTTGATCAAACACTCTACAGAAGGATGATTGGAAGCTTACTCTATCTCACAGCAAGTAGGCCAGATATATCATTTACTGTTGGTGTATGTGCAAGATTTCAGTCAAAACCAAAGGAAAGTCTTCTCACAGTTGTAAAAAGAACTTTGAAATATCTGAAAGACACAGATGGAGTGGGAATTTGGTATTCAAAAGAAGGATAATTCAAGCTGATTTCTTATTCAGACTCAGATTATGCTGGATGCAAAGTGGACAGGAAAATCACATCAGGCACATGTCAGTTACTAGGAAATAGACTTGTGTCATGGTTTAGAAAGAAGCAAAACTCAATCTCAACTTCCACAGCTGAAGTTGAATACATAGCAGCTGGAAGTTGTTGTGCTCAAGTTTTATGGATCAGACAGCAATTAAGAGATTGTGGGATAGAAGAAGGAATGATTCCCATAATGTGTGATAACACAAGTGCAATTGCAATCACTGATAATCCAGTTTTACACTCAAGGACAAAGCACATAGATGTACGTCACCACTTCATAAGAGATCATGCGGAGAAGAAGGATATAACAATTCTTTATGTACCTACTGAAGATCAGTTGGCATATATTTTTACAAAGCCATTGGACAAAGACATATTTGCCAAACTGAGAACTGAATTAGGGATAATCAAAGTAAGTTGAAATCAGTTAAGCCAGAAATTAGTCAAGGGGATTAATCTTTGTTATGATGGGTGCGCTCACTTAACAGACTAATCATTGACATCAACAATTTAAAACTGATCAACTGAATCTATAACCGAATAATTTTCTGAAACTGAAAGTTACATCTTCAGTCTTAGTTTTTATTCCAGTCAACTCAAGTCAAAGGTTCACAAGATAAAAGCGACAGCGGTTATATCACATTAAATTACCGCAGTTCTTTTTGTCAGAATTTCACGTGTACACCCCACGATTGTCAAAACAGTACATGTATCGGTTACCCAAAACCATCATGGAATTTGAAAAGTTGTACTACTCAACCGCCAGAATTTCCTACCTATATATTCAACTTCCGTTCACATTGTTTTTCAAAATCCTCATCCCTTTCCAGAAAACAAAACAGACTCTTCAAAATCTCTCTCTTCTCAAAAATCAACTTTTGTGTTCTCACTCAAACATGGCCACTTCAGAAAAATCAAAACAAGAAAGATTAATAACAGATTTGGATGAACTAACATTCGAAATGTATGATGCTATGTGTCAAAACACTCTGTTAGCAAGCTGGATATGTGATAAAATTCAGAAACAACCAGGCTTGAGAAACATCCTGGAAGTTAAGTTCAAAGAAGAACGTGATGTAGAAGGAATTTTGCAATTTTGGCAAAATATGCGTTTGGTATGAGACTCTCTAATGACCAAAGTTCGTGGAGATCGCATTGTTCTCAATGAAAGCGTCATAAGGACACTCTTTGGCTTCACAAACTCAACTGTGACAACAACAGATTGGACTACTCTACCATTGAAAATAGAAGCTTTTCTTGAGCAACTTACTTTTTCTACGGAACCAATCGAACCTGGTATTCATGTAGACAAAATCAAGCCAGAATTCGGACACCTCAGCAGATGGCTCAGCAAACATGTCATTGGAAAATCAAAAGGCATCAGTATACTATCAGAAGAAAATATTTATCTCATGAATATAATCAGGGATGGAATAGAATTCAATTGGGCAGGTTATGTTGTCTATCAATTCAAGAGACAACATTTAGCTGAATTAGACAGTGTAAAAAGGCTCAAACCGAAGGTCAAGTTGTTAGGTGTGATGCCCGAAAGACAATTTTGTAAATTGTTTTATTTAATAAATGAATTGACATTAATATTCATATTTATTATTCTCATAATCACCGATGTGATAATAGTATTTACACTACAGAAAACCTAAAGTATATCGTTTATGTAATCACTTAACTCAGTGTATGGGATATACACGGGAGGATTGAGTTAGTGAAGATGTACTTAAAATACAATTAGCCCGTAGTGAAGTTAATCGAGAGTATCGGGTCTCTCCTTTAACGTGCTATTAATGCGCCCATAACGCAATAGGTGTGATTGTCTTATCCGGACTTTCGGTTAAGAGAACCTAATGGGGCATTTATATATGATAGATATATCATATAGGGCTGGACCGATTTGATTAGAGTTCACGATATAATTCCGTAATCGAGAAGTCTTATCGAATCAATGGATGATCATATTTATGGATATATCTTAATCCTGAGGTGATCACAGTCAACTAATTGAATCGGTATGAAGTTTGACTTGACGGTTAAGGATTACACCGAGTCCGTGATCCGAATTACCCCATCTTGGCATTGTACTTGGATTGAGTGAGTAGTCCGTGTTATCACGGATACGGAATCCATTCCTTCCATTTATGGAAGTAGATAGACAGCTTCCTTATTTGTTAATCCTAGAAACGATCGATCCATGGAGTTCATATTACACGATTAGCTACCGGTGAGTTGTATGAATTAATTGATCACTAGGGGGTTAATGGTAAATAAGGATAAGAGGTTCTAAAAAGGGTTAACGGTAACTTCCCGATTTAGAATGAACGATCTATGGAGGATTAATCCATATGTAATGATTATATCAATGGACGCTTATTATTATTCTCGTGAGGAGATAAATATAATATCATAATCAGAGGAGTGCAGTAACGGGATTATGGTGACATATTCCTGTGATTGATTTATCGAATATAATTATTATGTTTGTAAGATAATTATTTATTTGATTTATCGGAGCCGCTGATTATTAGTCCATGGTCCCCGACGTGCCTCCTAATATAGCATAGCTATTCTCGGACGTCGAATCCTAATAATATTAATTTAGTTCTTGTTGGACTTTATTAAAACGATATGTGAATTAATTGTTTAGTGGACTATTAAATTAGTTGGGCTAAATAATTAAATATGTGGAAAAGACTTTTTACATAATCTTGGCCCAAATTGGTGTGTTAGTTGAAATTATTGTGACTAGGTCACAAGAGGCAAAATTTCGACCACATGCATATTTTAATGAGCAAGAAATTAGTTTTCTTGTGTATTAATAAGACATGTGCATAAAATATTTATTGGATAAATATTTATGGAAATAAATAAAGATAAATATTATTCTAGATTTGTTCTAGAATATTATGGGATTATCTTTTATTTAATGGGATTATTATAATTGATTTTGTATTAATTATTAAATCCTTGGGGTTAAGTTTTACTCTCCTATATAAAGAGAGTTCACCTAAGCTTTACAACACACAATTGTAAATTTCAACTTCATCTCTTAGAGAGAGAAGGAAAATGTTTTCGGCCAAGGGGATTAAAGGGGGAAAATCTTGGAGATTTTCCGGGTAGCATATCGGAAGGATTCGAGACGAGGATTTCCTTCCACCGGGAGTTGCTTGGATCACACGTACGGAAGATCGTGGTGCTCTTCACACCTTGTTCGTTCTTTCCATTGCGGTTCTTCAACTTGGATTTTGAGATCCAAGAGGTATGTTCTACAACCCCCTTGTAGATGTAGATCTAGTTATTTTATTACGTGTATTTTATAGATCTAGATCCTTAAACCACTTCCGCTGCGGATGATATTACTAACAGTGGTATCAGAGCCAGGTTGATCTATATTTATACGTATAAAATATTAGATCTAGGAGTGGAAAACATGTAGCTTTTATTGTCCAATTTTTAATTTGGCCAATGCATGTTTATATATATTTATGTTGTTGCGATTGTTGTGGTTTGAAGAGATGGATTGGGGTTGGCATTGTTTACCCGTTAGATCTATTGTAAACTCGTATAAACGATGAAAATTCGTTCATATGAGTATAGGAAATTATGTAATTTATCTTTATTGCAATTTTAATTTCCAGAAAATAGATCTATTTAGTAGCTGTTTAGTATTTTAGTTTTTTCCGTTGATCGAGCAGTTAAAACGAAGATCCCTCCGTTCAGAATCAAGATCAGAAGATGGTGATTTACTCCACAAATTTTGGCATCGATCAGAGTCCGTTTCGATATACGTTCGTTGCTGCGAAGACGCTGCTGTAACAGAAAAACGCAGGATTCACAGAAACTCTACCTGTGACTTCCTCGATTTTCTGGGAGATTTTGGACCGTTGAAACGTAAATCCGACCGTTCAGATTGATAAAATTGGAGTTCTGGACGTGTGATAAAAATTTCAGGTCGATCGGGATTCATGTAGATTCCCGATCTGCCTCGAGAATTCTTTGATTCGCTGCAGTCAAAGTCAGATTCAGCATCAAGTTGGGCGGCTAACTGGAGAAAATTGGTAAGCCAAAGCACCGATCCAACCGTCCATATTGAAGATCGAGAGGTGAAGAACATATCTGGAAAGTTTCGTCCCGATCCGAATCCGTTTGGTATGCCGATCGTCGAAGAGTTTGAACAGCTACAGATTTTGTTAGAAAGTAGTAAACCCTAGTTAGGGTTTTGTTTTGTTTTTTTTATTTTCTAATAGATTAGATACGGGGGTGCCAACGATCCATCTCGGTGTTTAAAATTTTCCGTAATTTATTTTTTATGTGTTTGATCATAAAATAGATATAAAATCGGAATTGCCATGACATGCATCATATCATAAATCCACTCCTTGCATACATGTAGAATTTTAATTTTGGTAATTAAAATAGGCATGTATACAAACTCGTGTAATTAGTTGAAATTTAATTAATACGTGGTAATTAATTAATTTAGTAACTAATTAAAGATCCGAGGACGGGTTATGAAATCGTTAAGCCTTTCGGTGTGTGTTCTCGGTGAACCGCCTTAAAGCCCAAACGAGATCACGTTTTCGATTCGTAGTATCTACGAGATTGAATGATGGTAAAAGAACAATAAATCTTGGATAAAAACGGTTCGCTTATAGGTTGGGTGGTCAACTGAGCTTCGCTCGACCGACTTAACCCTCCTAGTGTGATGTATGCACGGGGGTCCGGCAAGACTTAGCTACACCGGAGAGCGGAGGGGTGATTCCTTCTTATCTCAATGGGGCTCTCTTGACCCGACTTCGTCCGACTGTCACATATGTTCCAACGAATATGACGGGTAGGCTTGCCTACGTTACCGACACCATTCGGAATCCTTGATTTGATGAGCTTTTATGTTAACATCAAAAAGACGTGGTTAGTTAACCCACAACCACTTCCAAAATATTGAGTGGGAGCGGGGGAGGCGACAGCCAACCCCACGGCCTCTACTATAGATACAAGTAAGTGAGAGAAGGGTGACGCCTCGCGGCGCTTTGATTTCGTCCCCCTACGGATGGTGTTCACTCCTATCAACATTCATGGCTTGGTCTCCGAAAGGATAGGATTTCTGGGTACTCGTCGGGTCACTGACCTATTCTACGACGGCACACTCGGGGCGTACCTAAGAGATCCGATATAGTAGGTCACACTCATAAAGGATATTTTTGGTAATATCTAGGCTAAAAAAGGAAGGTAGTCAATGAATAAAGGGATGTTCGATTCTCGTGGGATGTTTGATTCTCACAAGTTATTCATTGATGAGATTGTCTCGATTTAACCGTCATCTCTTTGACCTACCCTACGGCGGCACTGAGATGCGAGGTTAAAACTTTGGAATGGTAGAGTAGACTTAATTTTAGTTTACAATTCCTAAAATAAAATACAGTAGTGTTAAACTTGAATTAATTTATGTCATTTTATTTACAGCATTATCCCTTACTAAATTGCTTAAAAATTTATAATTGACTAGTATTGACTTCTTTAAAAAGTGAAAAGTAACTAGGACGTTGAACTAGTTAATCGATAATGCAATTAATTTTCGAAAGAGATATTTTCTCTTAAGCCTTTTAAAAACCAGTGACATATAGGTATGTCACTAGTGTCATTCATGTCAAACGGAAGACAAACTTAGTTTGATCAAAGGTGATTTTGGACTTTGAAATTCTTCTAGTGAATTTTGAGTGTGTAGTGATTACACGAGTAATTTTCTAATTGAAAAATTGGAAAATCATGAAGTATCGCTAGTTGGACGATATTTGGAATCGATGAACTAGTAGGAGCTTTATGATTTGTTGTTTTTCTAGAACAGTAGAAAAGTGTAACTGACTACACACATAACCGTTCTAATTGAAAAAGCGGAAAGTCATAAAATGTTGCTAGTTGGACGATATTTGGAATCGATGAACTAGTGGGAGTTCTATGATTTATTGTTTTTCTGGAAATATTGGAACTATGTGCGAAAGATTTTCTAATCGAAAAAATCCAGAAAATCATAAATAAAGCATTGCTCGTTAGACGGTATTTGGAACCGATAAACTAGTGGGAGCTTTAATGTTATGATATCCGAGAAGTCCCGACGAGTAACACTAGAAATAGACATCACACGGTTCAAGAGTAGTGTCTACCCAAACGAACCGCTGGTTCAAGACCGTTTCCATTCACGGAAAGTCAAGAATGGGAGAATATGTCTAAAAGTGTTTGTCACCTAAACTGAGAAAATTTTAAGGCTGAACCGAAAAATTAATTAACTGAAAATCATAGGATAAGGACAGTGATTTTGGATCACCAACCTATGAATCCTTGGAGATTTTCTCGAGCTAAGTTCTTTGGAAGAACAAGGTAGCAGTGCATTTAACGATTAAAAGAGTAAACAACGGGCGCTTAATTTTAGCTAGAATAGTGGGAGCGATATAAGGAAATGAATCTCGGATTCAATCCTTGGATATCGCGGAAAATTTATTTTCAGTTTAAGATTCGTTGGAACGAATGGATTTACCTTATATTCGATAATTTGTTTGTCGTATAGAAAGTGAATACCATTTGTAGTACGAATCCAAGACTCGGACTTTTGTTTGATAAAGTCAAAACCACTTAGAACTGCTGAAATATGTATATAAAACACATCTTAAGAACTGTTAAAAGCAATTGGTTTCTATATTTAGATAAACGCTTCTTCATATTCCATAGTTAGTGCATAGTCCCTAAAAGACAAGACCTGAAGACTGGCTCAGGGTGATTCCTTTCTCCCAGTCTGGTTATATTGTCTCAAAGGTTCAATGACTAAGTTTCCTTTCAATCGGGAAAGGATAATGGTTATAAAGAAGTAAGTAAGCTTGTTCATGACGACCTTCGGGGTCTGATGAAAGATACGAGCTAGTAGGAGCTTCCGAGTAGTGACTTCTTGTCTGATAACTATTCAAACACTCCGGTAAGTTTATCCAAAATATTTTGAGGTTTCTATGTTTTCAACAGAGATAGAGTATTATTTACTAAGAAATGGGCCATCACATAGTCCTAGGGACTGATGCTCGGCCTGCCTCATAGTGAAATGCTTTCACTAAGTGAGAAACCGTTAAATTGCCTTATATATGTTTTAGATGTGCTACAATATACTGCTTAACTCAATAAAGATATTGGAAGCGAAATAACGGTTTACATTGAAATGTAAGACCGAGAAGTCTACCTAGAATATGCTTTGGAATTTACGGATAAGGTGTGGATTCGGTTCACCCCACTTCCATAAGTATAAGCATTTAGCACACGGTGCTTGAAGGTAGGTCTGGGAATTTCGCGAACACGTTTGGCCAGTGACCAATCGTTATATATCTTGTAGCATTGAGAAAAAGGTGTGTTATAAGATTCTTGAAATCGGGAAGGGACAGTTATACTGGTTGCGTCCTTTCGATAGAGTCTATGAACAGTAAAACCTTAAACCTTGCAGTACGTTTACTCAAGGTAGTTACTAACTGATTAAAATCAGACCACATCCAACATCGGTTGTTGGTGATAACACTAAATACTACTAAACTAGATCAGAATTTCGATCCACCCAAAATGTAATGGGAGTATGGTTTATCCATTACCCATTACGCGTTCTGCGGACTTTGTAGTCTGAGGATCGATTGATGACCTATGGCTCTTTTGTGAGTAGTATAGGATTCTGATAATAGAGGTTGGTTTAATAGCCATAACCCTGTGAATGGAGTTCGGAACTCCAATTCTGTTCATGCTCTTGTAGAACCACCTGAGCGTCTCAGGCCCAGTGGGAGTAATTGGATCTACACGGAAAAGAGTAGAATGAATAGGAAAGTTTATCTTTCAGAGCAAAGCTTGGGTGGTCTAGGAGTAATTCCCTAAGAAGTAGAGAGTTAATCAGACCTTGAACTCTCTTATCACTTTAGTATTGCATGATTTCGTTCATAAGCAGAAAATAGGGGTGATTCCCTGAGATTTTCTTCCAAACAAACGGAGTCTGGATTCATTCGGAACAAAAGGGTATTGCCTTATGAACTTATGACAGGATGACTGTCAAGGCTTATGTCCTTTTGTGGATAAAAAGCAAACCTCTCGGTCATTGGAAGTCATATATTTCTACAATATATGGATTTGACCAGAATATTGATAAGTCTTTTGTAGACTGGATATCAATTTATAGTACAGTAGTGAATATATACATAC
Organism: Gentiana straminea; assembly: GCA_036785695.1. Classification (NCBI taxonomy): domain Eukaryota; kingdom Viridiplantae; phylum Streptophyta; class Magnoliopsida; order Gentianales; family Gentianaceae; genus Gentiana; species Gentiana straminea. The sequence goes on along the minus strand of JAVUPR010000242.1, from coordinate 1,118,827 downwards.
ATATATTAGTGTTTGTGAAGGATAACACTGCACCAGTTGGAATCAACGTGGGTGTGTTATCTGAAGTCAGAATCTGACAATGCCACAATTCTCTCGCAACGAGAGATTTGGACAACATTCTTAAGAGTTTGACTCGGTCGAATTCATTAGAATCGATCAACGGTTTCCCATCCATCTTATTGGTTAAGATGATGCATCTGTGTATGCAACATTCAACGAGGAAGTTCTACCCTATGCCTCAGGAATGACTCTCTAAATCTTCGGATCAAGAGAAATGTGATAGATTCTCTTTCTAGTAAGAGATGGTCAGGTTGTTGAACGTCAACTTTGATCGAATCTTAGATTCGGCGGTTAACAAAGCAAGTTTAGCATGTCCTTTAGTATCTTGAAAGGACGAGGAATAATATGCGTGATACACTGATTTTAACTTTAAGTCAGATTGAGGATGATCGTTGCGTCGATCTCGGGATCAGTGTTTACTCTTGTGTTGAAGCTATTGCCCGGAGGAATCCAGCAACGCCAACTCGGCTTTAACTAGTTGGGTGATTAGCGGCTTTTGTAGTAGCTAGAGAGGCGATATAGCTTAAGGATTTCCTTTTCATATCTGGAGTGATTCTAGTTATGGAAGCCGATACCACATCATTGTGCACACGATGAAGGGGTAGCTTATAAAGGATTTTCGAAATCACTAGAGGTCAAAAGCATATTGGGAAAGTACCACATGATTAGATGGACCGGTAACGTTTTGATTCTACGGATCGTCTCGAGCCGACAACCTGACTAATCATTAAGACCCATGACATTTAGATGTAGGTGCTCCCCGAGTCACTGACCTATCCTACGACGGCATACTCGGAGTATACTTTGGAATCTGAAATGGTTATGATATGCTTAATGGGTACTAGCATACGGGATGAGTCTCCATTGCTTTAGAGCAAGTGAGAGATGTAGTTTGTTGTATTTTAAATAATAGGGTGTGCTCTAAAACAATTAATCACATGCATTCGTGCAAGTGGGAGATTGTTAGGTGTGATGCCCGAAAGACAATTTTGTAAATTGTTTTATTTAATAAATGAATTGACATTAATATTCATATTTATTATTTTCATAATCACCGATGTGACAATAGTATTTACACTACAGAAAACCCTAAAGTATATCGTTTATGTAATCACTTAACTCAGTGTATGGGATATACACGGGAGGATTGAGTTAGTGAAGATGTACTTAAAATACAATTAGCCCGTAGTGAAGTTAATCGAGAGTATCGGGTCTCTCCTTTAACGTGCTATTAATGCGCCCATAACGCAATAGGTGTGATTGTCTTATCCGGACTTTCGGTTAAGAGAACCTAATGGGGCATTTATATATGATAGATATATCATATAGGGCTGGACCGATTTGATTAGAGTTCACGATATAATTCCGTAATCGAGAAGTCTTATCGAATCAATGGATGATCATATTTATGGATATATCTTAATCTGAGGTGATCACGAGTCAACGCTTGAATCGGTATGAAGTTTGACTTGACGGTTAAGGATTACACCGAGTCTGTGATCGAATTACCCCATCTTGGCATTGTATTTGGATTGAGTGAGTAGTCGTGTTATCACGGATACGGAATCCATTCCTTCCATTTATGGAAGTAGATAGACGATTCCCTTATTTGTTAATCCTAGAAACGATCGATCCATGGAGTTCATATTACACCGATTAGCTACCGGTGAGTTGTATGAATTAATTGATCACTAGGGGGTTAATGGTAAATAAGGATAAGAGGTTCTAAAAAGGGTTAACGGTAACTTCCCGATTTAGAATGAACGATCCTATGGAGGATTAATCCATATGTAATGATTATATCAATGGACGCTTATTATTATTCTCGTGAGGAGATAAATATAATCTCATAATCGGAGGAGTGCGATCACGGGATTATGGTGGCATATTCCTGTGATTGATTTATCGAATATAATTATTATGTTTGTAAGATAATTATTTATTTGATTTATCGGGGCCGCTGATTATTAGTCCATGGTCCCCGACGTGCCTCCTAATATAGCATAGCTATTCTCGGACGTCGAATCCTAATAATATTAATTTAGTTCTTGTTGGACTTTATTAAAACGATATGAGAATTAATTGTTTAGTGGACTATTAAATTAGTTGGGCTAAATAATTAAATATGTGGAAAAGACTTTTTACATAATCTTGGCCCAAATTGGTGTGTTAGTTGAAATTATTGTGACTAGGTCACAAGAGACAAAATTTCGACCACATGCATATTTTAATGAGCAAGAAATTAGTTTTCTTGTATATTAATAAGACATGTGCATAAAATATTTATTGGATAAATATTTATAGAAATAAATAAAGAGAAATATTATTCTAGATTTGTTCTAGAATATTATGGGATTATCTTTTATTTAATGGGATTATTATAATTGATTTTGTATTAATTATTAAATCCTTGGAGGTTAAGTTTTACTCTCCTATATAAAGAGAGTTCTCCTAAGCCTTACAACACACAATTGTAAATTTCGACTTCATCTCTTAGAGAGAGAAGGAAAATGTTTTCGGCCAAGGGGATTAAAGGGGGAAAATCTTGGAGATTTTCCGGGTAGCATATCGGAAGGATTCGAGACGAGGATTTCCTTCCACCGGGAGTTGCTTGGATCACACGTACGGAAGATCGTGGTGCTCTTCACACCTTGTTCGTTCTTTCCATTGCGGTTCTTCAACTTGGATTTTGAGATCCAAGAGGTATGTTCTACAACCCCCTTGTAGATGTAGATTTAGTTATTTTATTACGTGTATTTTATAGATCTAGATCCTTAAACCGCTTCCGCTGCGGATGATATTACTAACACAAGTAACTATTGACAGATTCCGACTAAAGAAGACACTTAGTGGAATCGTTCAGTTTTACTTAGAAAGAATCAAGGAAGGGAAGCAAACAAGGCAAACTATAGTTACAAAGGAAATCGCAGGAACAACTTCCCAACCTGAAGCAGGTCAAGAAACTGAACACAGAGGAATCAAGTGGAAAGCTGAAACAGCAGAAGTGAGATCAGTTGTAAGATGCTTGTACCCCGAAATCTCAAGAGAGAAAGCACCAACTGAGGAGGAATAACAACAACAACAACTGACAACTGAAGTCATACAAGAAAATGTCACTACAGACCACACTTTGAAAATCACTAACTTGAAAGAAAGTTTCAAAGAATTTTCACAAGCACAACAAGTAGGATTTCTTCAGAATAGAAACACTGCTCCGATACCAATTGTTGGTCCCTTGAAAAGGCTTGGTTAAGTTTAGAGGGGGGGGGGGGGGGTGAATAAACTTAACACTTAAAACTTTGGAGTTAACAAATTCTGCAACTTCAGCAGCCTGCTGATACTTCGATAGTCTGTCGAGACCTCGCAGCTGCCGATAAACGGTAGTCTACCGACGGTTCGATTTTTGAATTTGTGCAAATGGAATTATATCAAAATTAAGCCTTGTTACTTGTTGTTAAATATGATACTAAGTATTAGATACTCAGTAGTGTATGTGTGTGATTTCAGTTGCTAGATTCAGTTGACTGATGAATGAAATAAACTAAGTGCAGAAAGTAAATGCTGAAAGTAAGTAGGCAGATTTTTATAGTGGTTCCAGGTGGTGTAATCCTGTACATCCACTCTTCTCCTGTGATGTTGGAGGAAATTCACTAGAGATCTTTGGAATATCAGTTACAAAGATTCCTAAGGTTGCTTGTCCTTCACCAATGACTATGGCTTCACAAACTAAAGACTGGGAACAGGTAGGATTGCTGCTCCTGAGTCTTTCACTGGTCCTTGAAGGGTAGAATTGCCTCTTCACCAGCTCCACCACAAACAACAGTCTTTCACACCCAACAGATGCTTCATTGTCTTCAGTAGGTTCTTTATAAAATAAAGATTGAATCAAATAAATGATTCAGTTGCAGTAGCTTGATTAGGATGATATAATCAGCAGCTTGCAGGCTTCAAGTGTGTATGCTTGATGTGGCTTGAAAGCAGAAAACACTTGAAGAATATCTCTGGATCAGTAGCTTTAAGTTCAGTAAGTTCAGCAGGGTGTTTTTCAGCTCAGTAATATCTCTTCAAAGTTTGTTAATTTTCATCATCTTGTTTCTGAGTTGAAAGTCCTCTATTTATAGGTAGGAATGCATGTGACTTGTATTTGAAATTCAAATATAACCGTTCCTTGTTTTTGTCCCATCTGATTTGCATTCTGTCACTATTCATAGGACTGACACTGTCAGAATTCCTTTTTGAGAGTGCAGTCAGTCCACCCTTTGACTTGTAACCATTGGATACAAATCTGAGCCATCCCAACGTCCTTTTAATCTCAGCCCTTGATTTGATTGACAAATCAGAAGTAGTTGGTTGTCCTTATCCATGTAATCTTCCAATATAATCTTGATTTAATCAAGGTATTATACCAGCAGGTTCATCAGTCTGCATAGATACCAATCAGTCTGCTGAACAGCATATTGCTGTGTATAAAATACAAAGCAGCTGATTTCTTTTATCCAACTTTTATTTGTGAAGTTAGATTACACCCTTTTAATTATAACCAAGTTCCAAACATCATCCAACTTATGGAACTTAGACCTTCTTCACAAGGTATATGTAATCAGGAAGGTCATCACAGATTTCCCTAAGTGCTGATTCCATATCTTTGACTTAAATTACTAAGTTTGATCCCTTAGCCTTCATTTACTGAGTTTGAACCCTCAGCTTCAGTCTTCAGTAGGTTCAAGATTAGTCTACTGACCTATCTACCCTACTGACTTAGACCGATCTGTTTGAAACAAGTCAGCTGACCATTACAGTGCTTGTTTGATCAAACCTATTCATAAATCAAACTCTAATAAACCTATACATTTGATCTAGACCTCTTTTTGCCTTTGCACTATAACAGCTAGTATGGCACTCATCATCAAAACATAGAAATAAGTCCAACAAGTGCGTACACTTATTGTTCTCATTACTACAAAGCTGCATGTTTCCAACGTATATATGAAGGACGTGTTTTCCCTGTTCTAGTCGAGGATGATTGGATTCTTCCCGAATGGATTAGAACTAAACCTTCCCTCAATCCGCCTGAGCCTAGAGTGAGGGAAGGAGGAGAAACACAGAGTATGGGAGCTAGGCGAGGCCGACCCAGGACCCTGAGGATTCCTTCTCAAGGTGAGCCTCCCGGTGCTAGGACTAGCAGGATGCCTACTGAAAGGACAAACCCAGGTTCCGGTAGGAATTGCTCGAATTGCGGAAACCCCGGACACAGAAGGAATAGATGTCCGACTCGTGGAGTTGTTCCTAATTGAATAAATCTCTACTTCAGCATGTGTTGATGTTAATTTTGTAAGCCATCACGATTGTAATAGATATATTTATTATTCCGTTGGGTTGAATGTTATATCACATTTGATTTCCAAAGAATGACCAACAGGCAGTCGAAATAGATACTTGTTACACTAAACGACTTAGTTTATGGAAGATGACATTGTCATCCTCATTGTAGATTTCAGATTCTCTCCTGTAATCATGCCCACCAAACTTGAACCCATCATGGGAGAAACGTAGTTTTAGAGAAAATCTGATGCATGCTTCTACACCGACCATAATAATATAATATGACTATGTGCAATAAAAAGTCCAATGAATCCGCCTCATCCAAATTGGGAGACAGTTATCCAAGAGCATTCCACTTCTTGATTTGGAGTTTCCTGCTTTCGTTCTTTGCAAATGAATGTGATAGTCCTCTCTACTAGAGATGGAAGAACCACCTCATGTGATTGTCAAGACAAGAAATCACACAACAAAAATCACCAACTTTAACAAAGTCTTTTGTTTTAACACAATATAACTATATATCTATTACAATCGTGTGTTAACAATATAAATACGGCTGTCAAATTCGTATGTGCAAGAAAATTCATACCTGTCTAGCTGCCTGCAGTTCCACCCATTTGACAAATTTTGAATGCTGATCTTTAGAAAATCCCAACTCAGCCTTAACTTCAGCTAACCCACGCATCGTTTCACTTAATTGAGCCTTCACAGCTCCTAGCTTGGAGATAGTCTTTTGAAGCTCGGTATTTGCATTTCTTAACTCGGAGTTGGTTTTTTCCAACTCAGTCTTCGCAACACTCAACTCCGAGTTAGTTTTATCCAGCTCTTGTTGGATGATTTGAGTAATTACTGACCTCAGTTCTTTAGCCCGCACATTTAGGGATATAGTGTCATCGCCTTGCAGGTTCGCGGAGGTAGACGCATAATGTGTACGCCTCGACTGGC